>OY728125.1:196880325-197521039 GCA_963277665.1 Viscum album | reverse complement strand
TAGCTTATCAAAACTGCTAGATAAGCTAACCAAATAGAAGCTCATGATCATGACATATTATTTTATTTCTGTCTAATTTCATGGTTTATTTATTATATATGTGTTGTTGTGATCACATAATTAATAAAATTAACAAGCATGCAAATATGGAATAAAATAAAAACCAAACTATGCGTAAACATTATCAGAACATGGTTAATCACTTAAGCAAGCATGACTTAATATTAACAAGCATGTGATAATGCGAAACTACGCATAAAGGACTAAAATCCCTCAATACCATATTAAGTCAGACTAAGCCTTTCGTTACCTGATTAAGGGAAAGACTCAATAATACTATGTGTTTTACCAACCCTTGTTGGGACACTTACTTTTATAAAGGAAGCCCTTATGAAAGGTTTCGGGTTGACTTAACCATATTACATCAAGAGAAGTATCCCTTGCTAGACTTGGTGTAATATTGGAGGCAAGAGTTAAAGAAATCCAATTTAGGATTTCAGGATTGGGGAGTCTACTCAACAGATCAAGGAACTGTAAGCTCACAGTTGGCAAAGACCTTCCTACCTAAATACCTTCAAATAGATTGACCAACCCTTGTTGGGGTTATGCGAAGGGGAATATGGATCCTTTCCACTAGAAATTCAAAGAAACTGTACATTCTGAGTTCAATGGTGAGGGCCATTGGGACTTGATAAAATAGTGGGAGAATTAATAAATTAATTTATTATTTTTCATAAAATGTAATCAAGAAAGTACTGATAAATATTCTCTTTTAATTTGTAGAATCGAAATGACAAACTCGTCAACCACATTTTATCTGTGACCAATTCTATATAAAGACAATATCCTCACCAGTAGTAACTTTCAGTAATGGTTTAGGCTCCTTTGGGTTATCCTACGCCATGAATGAAAGTTTTACGTGCTGGAGTCCTCACTTCCTGATTCTCCTGCCCCAGGGGTGAGTGATGAAGATTTCCTAGTCTATGATCAACATTTGAAAGACTCTCTCGATGTTCAATGTTTGATGCTATCATCTATGTCTAGTGATCTCATGAAGTCTCATGAAGTCATGGATTTCTATAGCATGCTCGAGCACCTCTGTGGTCTATAATAGGAGAGAGCAAGAAAGGAAAGGTTTGAGATCTCCAAGGCTCTATTTCAGATCATTCTTGGAGAGGATGCCCCATCTAGACCTCATGTAGTCAAGATCATTGGATATATTGAGCGCTTGGAGGTTCTAGGGTTTAAACTCCCCAACGAACTGGGCACCGATCTCATTCTTGCATCACTCCCCCAGATCTTCTCAAACTTTGTTGTTAATTTCAACATGAACAACATTGAGAAGTCTCTATCTGATCTTCTTATCCTTATTCGCCAAGTAGATAATGACATGAAGCATGAAAAGCCTTCTTTCCTTATGGTGAATAAAAGTAAAGGGAAGGCGAAGAGCTTTAATCCCAAATCTTCTTCAAGGCCTTCCAAGAAAAGGAAGATCAAAGGGGAGGCAAAGGAACAAGATGCTATTTGTTTCGCATGTGGCAAGAAGGGCCACTGGAAGAAAACTGCACCCATCCAAGGATGCAAAGGGAAGCTTCAGGTGCATTTTTTATCAAATGCAATCTATCTTTTTCTACTAATTGAGTATTAGATACTACTTGTGGTGATCACATCTGTATCCAAATACAGGAACCAAGTAGATTCAAAAAGATTGATTGAGGTGAGGTGGATCTATGAGCATCCAATGGAGCCAGACTCGCTGTTGTAGCTGTCGGAGACTACCACCTCACACTACCTACTGGGATGGTCTTGGTTTTGAAAGGTTGTTATTATGTGCCTTATGTTACTAAAAACATTATTTCAGTATCCAGATTAGATACTGATGGATTCATATTCAAGTTTGGAAATGGATGGTGCTACTTTTATAAAGATAGCATTTGTTTTGGTAGAGCACATTTATATAACGGCCTTTATGTGTTAGACTACACAAACCAAGTAATGGAAATCGATGAAAAATTAAATTCACATGACTCATACCACACCCAACTTTGGAATCACTGGCTAGGTCATGTAAATGAGAAATATTTGACAAAATTACATCAAGATGGGTATTTAGATTCCTTCAAACTAAAACCACTTGGTGTATGTCATGCGTGTCTACAAGGAAAAATGACCAAATCCCCATTTAGTGGGAAAGGTGAAAGAGCTAAATAGCTTCTAGAATTAGTTCACACAGATGTGTGTAGACCATTTCCAGTTGAAGAAAGGGGTGGGTTCTCGTACTTCATAACTTTTACTGATGATTTTAGTAGATATGGATATATATACTTAATGAGGTATAAGTCGGATTCTTTTGATCGGTTCAAAGAATATAAGAATGAATTTGAGAACCAGCTTGGTAAGAAGATTAAGAAACTCCACTCAGAAAGAGGAGAAGAATATCTTAATTAGGACTTCATTGATTTCTTATGAGAGTTTGGGATTTTATCTCAACTCACTCCTCCTTACACGCCACAGTGGAATGGTGTAAGCAAAAGGAGGAACCACACCCTGTTAGACATGGTGAGATCAATGATGAGTCATGCGAGTCTTCCAATATCCTTTTGGGGATATGCATTACAAACATCAGCACACATACTAAACCAAGTATCAACTAAATCGATAAATGGTATTCCATACGAGTTATGGAGTGGACGCAAATCCATGTTATCGAATTTACATGTGTGGGGTAGTGAAGCATTTGTTAAGGCCTCTTCGGGGAACAAACTTGCACCCCGAGGCACAAAGTGTATCTTTATAGGATATCCCAAGGAAACAAGGGGATATTACCCATACAACCCCTCAGACAAAAGGGTTACAATGGAAATACACGCCATATTCCTTGAGAGGGAGCACATCTCCAAAATAGATAGTGGGAGCGAGATAGACTTCGATGAAGTCGAGGCTCAAGATACATAGGAGTTAGTACAAGAATAGATTCCACAAAGCCCCGTGGATGAACAATTTGTTCCAGAGACACAAGAACTACATAGGAGCACAAGAGAGGTGAGATAACTAGAACGATATGGTTTTCTTGTCACTGAGGATGGTGACTCATTATTGTTTGACAATGATGATCCTCTTACCTACAAGGAAGCAGTTGAAGGCACAGACGTTGCCAAGTGGCAAGAAGCCATGAATTCTGAAATGGATTCCATGTACCAAAACCAAGTATGTATTTTGGTAGATCCTCTAGTTGATGTAATGCCTATTGGTAATAAATGGGTATTCAAGAAGAAACTAGATATAGAGGGGCAAGTCAGCACCTATAAGGTATGACTAGTTTCAAAAGTTTTTAGACAGCATTAAGGAATTGACTATGATGAAACCTTTTCACCGGTTGCGATACTAAAATCCATCAGAATCCTATTGGCCATTACTGCTTACCATGACTATGAAATTTGGAAAATGGATGTAAAAATATAATTCCTTAATGGGAACCTTCTGGAAGATGTCTACATGACACAACCTGAAGGGTTTGTGACTCCAAAGGATTCCAATAAGGTATGCAAGTTGCAGAAATCCATTTATGGATTAAAGAAAGAATCAAGGTCATGGAACATTCATTTTGATGAAGCAGTAATGGAATTTGGCTTTGTTAAGAATGAATGTGAGCCTTGTGTATATAAGAGGTTTAGTGGAAGTGCATTCGTCTTCCTAATTGTATATGTTGATGACATATTACTAATTGGAAATGAAATATCTGTCTTACAGTCAGTTAAGGCATGGTTGCATAAATGATTTTCCATGAAAGACTTGGGAAAGGCAGCATATATTCTTGGGATCAAGATCCATCATGATAGATCCAAGAGAATGCTGGGCCTGAGTCAAAGTACATACATTGACAAGATACTGAAGAGATTTAGTATGGAACAATCCAAGATGGGATTGTTTCTAGTGTCACATTGCATTCATCTTTCCAAGAAAATGTGTCCTCAGACACATGAGGAAAGAAAGAGAATGGAAAGGATCCCTTACGCATCTGTGATTAGGTCATTCATGTATGCTATGCTATGTACGAGGCGGGATGTTGCTTACACATTAAGTGTGGTAGGCAAATATCAAGCTAATCCAAGAGACCACCATTGGGTGGCAGCCAAGACTATCCTTAAGTATCTGAGGCGTACTAAGGACATGTTCCTGGTTTATGGAGGAGATGAGGAACTAGTCATCAGAGGACATGTAGATGCTAGTTTCCAGACTGATCAAGATGACATGAAGTCGCAGACCGAATACATCTTCAGTTTGAATGGAGGTGCAATGAGCTGGAAGAGCTCAAAGAAAAGTGTGGCGGCAGATTCTACAGTGGAGTCCGAGTATATCGCAGCTTCTGAGGAAGCTAAAGAAGCAGTATGGATGCGAAGTTTCATCCAAGAGTTGGATGTAGTACCAAGCAGTAAAGATCCTATCACACTCTATTGTGATAATACTGCAACGGTGGCACTTGCAAAAGAGCCAAGGTCACATCAGAAGACAAAGCACATACTTCAAAAGTATCAACTCTTGAGGGATTTTTCTCAGAGAGGTGAAGTTGCAATGAGCAGTATTTCCAAAGAATACAACGTGAGAGACCCCTTGACTAAATCCTTGACTCAACAGAAACATGATCGTCATGTGAGGTCTAGCGGACTAAAAGTCGTAGGCAGTTGGCTCTAGTCCAAGTGGGAGTTTGTAAGGGTTTGTTTCCTGAGAACCAACTGTTTTGTACTTTGATTACATGAATGTTAACTTATTATATATTTTTCATTGTTCTGTAATACTATAATATAATATTGTCCTGGAATATTTGTTTCATTGATAAGGTCATGGCAGATCCCTGCTATGATGAGAACCTTGAAATGCAATAACAATATTCTTAAATAAAGTTCTATGGTTGGATGACATACTATGATAGGACACATAGTATATAGACCATCATGTGCGAGTACTCCTAAGAAGACGATACTCTCTCTCATGGAGTTCGCACTTGGTAATCTCCAAGAAGGGAGATTATGAGAACATACCCGCCATTAGCAATTCTGCATGTCTTGGTTTCATCGAACATTGCTATCTACGAGCATGTGTAATGGTCCTTAGACTGGAAGATTATCATTAACTCATGTCATGACTCGCGCACTTATATTTACTGACGAAAACCGTCACGCAGACAGTTGGCGGGAAGTAGGGTATGTTGGGTGTGTCATGAGTGACATGTTGTTAATGGATAAGTCGAGGAAGGATTTGTCCCTTCCATTTATGGAATTTGATATCTCAGCCCTTTGATTGAAATAGAACTGTCACATTAAATTCCATGACCATGGTGTGAATGATGAGTTTATTTCAGGTAGTCAAAGAATGATGGATCAAGCATATAGGTTTATGACACTACCATGAAACTTTATTGATGATATATTGAGAAAAAGGGATTAAATTACATAGCAAGTGTTCGTATGAGGTGATACGTCAATTCGGTGTCAACTTCTTTCTCTTAGGTGCCTTGACCTGTTGCTAGACAGTAATCTTGGACTTTAGGCAAGCTCACCTAATGCCAACAAGAAATAGGCCTAGAGGGTCACACACTAAGTGTATTCAAGTATCTCAAGTAGAATAAAGATTATTCTTGTATGTGGTTTAATAATTATTCAATAAATCCTAAATCATTTTAATGATGGAGGAAGAAGGAAATGAAAAACAAGATATACATGTCGTGTATTAATGATTACACACCGTGTATTTTTTTCATGGAAAACAAGTACACGTCGTGTATTAATAATTACACGCCATGTAGTTTTCTTTTGGAAAGGAAATGAATAAATGAAAACAAGATATACACTCCGTGTACATTAAATGTACACGTCGTGTAGTTTTCAATGAAAAAAACAAGTACACTCTGTGTATTTATTAATACACTCCATGTAGTTTTTCTAGTTAGGATTTTTAAGGATATAATATTGTTTTAAATGATATTTATTATAATCAGTGTGGGAGCATGTCAAGGAATTAATTATTCGACATGGAGGTTTTAAATAAGAGTCAATGAAATAAATAAAATGTGTAACGCGTTTATTTATTTTCATAACTCTACAACCTCAAACGCAATTATAAATATCCTCACAACCCCAACTCTTTTCCGGTGTGTAACACACAAGATAATTCTTTCAAGACCGAAAGAACTTCTTCCACCAAGAACGCTCTCAAGACCAAGAGAGATCCTCTTCCATCAGATCAAGACGATCTAAGGCGGACAATGCAAGCAAAGGTTTCTACACGCTAGCACCCGGAGACTCCTTTGGTGACGTCCCGAGATACGAGGTACACGTGTGGATCACTGCTAGAGGAAGTCTACACTTGTCTTCTGCAATGCAATGACGGATCACATCAGAATGTGATCAAGAACATCAATTAAGAAAGAACACCGCAAAAGGTATTTCTTTATAATTAATTAAATTAATTATAATCATCCTGTAACGATCCTACTTTGTGGTTCCAAGACTTTTATTTATTTTGTCTATTTCTATGATTCAATCCATGGAGACTGGCATTTATCATTGTATTGATCCCGGATTGATCATTGTTAATGACAAAAAGCCAAGTGGGAACATCCTCCCACGCGCTTCTTCTGCGCTTGGAACCTTCAAAAGAGTGCTTAGTGATGTCTTTTTGAATGAAGAACACTCCAAAAGTGTTCACGAGACTCATGAATAAGATCTCACAGCCTTAATTAGACCGATTCATGGTGGTCTTCTTTGATGACATCCTAGTGTACTCAATGTATGAGGAGGAGCACGTGATACACTTGAGGATGGTCTGGGACACACTCCAAGAGAACCAACTTTATGGGAAGCTCTAGAAGTTTAATTTCTAGAAAAGAGAGGTCCATTTTCTAGGACACATCATTTCAAAGGCTGGGGTTATAGTGGATCCAACAGAGATAAAGGCGGTGCTTTCTTGAGAACCACCCAAGAGTGTCACTGATGTGAGTATTTTCCTTGGTTTGGCTAGGTACTATCAGAGGTTTGTACCAAACTTTTCCATAGTATAATCACCCTTGATAACTTTGACATAGAATAGGTATCTTTTACTTTGTATATAGAAGTTCCAGGGGAGTTTTCAGCAGTTTAGGAAGAGATCAATGAGCTCTCCCATCTTGAAATTTCCAGAGGAGGGTGTTGAGTATATGGTGTTCTACGATGCATTGGGAACCAAGCTTGGTTGTGTCTTTATGTAGAGGAGAGCAGTGATTTTATATGGTTCAATATATTTGATACCACATGAGCAGAACTACACAACCCATGATCTTTAGTTAGTAGTTTTAGTCTTTGCATTGAAGATAGGGAGACACTGCCTGATGGGTGATCAATTTATCATCTACTCTGAACACAAGAGTATCAAGCATATATTCTCTCAGAAGGATCTGAACTTGAGATATAGGTGATGGATAGAGTTCTTCTAGGACTATGACTCTGAGATTTTCTATACTTATTAGAAGGGGAACATGGTAGCAGATTCTCTTAGCAGGAGATTCAGTTCACAGTTGCTGAGTGAGGCGTCGGAACAGTTGGCCTCATTACAGATATCCTTTATGGATGGAGATGGAATATCTTACCTCCAGTCAATTGTTTTCACCCCTCCACTCTTACAGCAAGTCATGGAGGCATAGATTGAAGATACTGATTGTGAGACTTTATGTGATTAGATGTCTACAGGGCATTCCCCTGATGGATATGCGAAAGGTGGGGAGCACATTGTTCTTTTCAGAGGGTGCACAGTGGTACTAGTTGAATTATAGGAGGAGGTCTTGAGTGAGTTCAATACATCCCATTTTTATGTATATCCTAGTGTATATAATATTTACTAGGACCTCCAATGTCAGTTCTGGTGGTCAGGGATAAAGAAGGCAGTGGCAGAGTTCGTTTTTAGATGCCTCAATTACCATCAAGTGAAGGATGAGCACCAGTTTCCAATGGTTTTGACTCAACCCCTTGAGGTTCTAGAGTGGAAGTGGGATAGGATATCTATTTACTTCATGATATGTTTACCATGTATGTCTAGGGGGCATGATACGATCTGGGTGATCGTTAAATGACTCACCAAGTTGGTCCACTTCCTAGCGGTTCGGGAGCAGAGTTCACTAGAGAGCTTGGGAAACCTCTATGTGTAGGATATAGTTCAAATACATGAAGTTCCATCGATAATAGTCTCATATCATTATTATCTTTTTACATCCCAGTTGTGGAAAGGATTTCAGAAGGTGTTTGGGACTCAGCTGCACTTGAGCATAGCTTTTCACCAACATACAGAAAGCCAGACTGAGTGGACCATACATGTTCTAGATGAAATGCTACGTGTTTTCATCCTAGATTTTGGATAAAATTGGGAGTATCACCTACCACTGGTGGAGTTTGTGTACAGCAATATCTACCATTCCACCATCAGTATGGCACCATTTGAGGCCTTGTATGGGTGACCCTGAATGTCACCACTTTACTGAAGGACCCAAGAGAGTCAACACTCATGGGCCTAGAGTTATTATAGGTGACTACAGAGAAGGTGAAGGTCATCTAGGAGTAGATAAATACTACACAAATCCATCATAAGTCTTATGATGACTAGTGATGGAGGCCTTTGGAGTTTGAGGAGGGAGACCATGTGTTCCTTTGGGTCTCTCCTCAACGTGAGATACGGAGATTTGGATAGAACGAAAATTTATCTCCAAGGTTTATAAGCCCTTTTCAGATACTACATAGATTTGGTGAGGTGCCGTACCGCTTGGCTCTACCTCTATAGTTAGAGTGGGTGCACGACATCTTCCATGTGTCACAGTTGAGGAGATATGTGCATGATCCATCACACGTAATTGATTGGGGTGAGCTGGACATTGATGATGGGGTGAATTTTGAATAGTATCCGATGGAGATTGAGGATCAAGAGTGGAGGATCCTTTGTGAGAGGTCGACTCCTCTTGTGTGTATTCAGTGGCAGCACAGGAATCTTTAGGAGAGTACATGGGAGCGGGAGGCTTAAATTCATGCTCAGTACCCTCATTTGTTTGTATATCCTTTTGTGTTGGATTTTGAGGATGTAAATCCTTAAGGTGGGGAGAAATTAACGTCTCATAATTTCCATGTATTATTTTTAAATAATATATGGAATTATTATGATACTATGTGCTGAGACAGTGTATGATTCTAAGGCCTGTAGTTCCCAAAACAATTGATTGAAAAAAGTTAGAATATTAAATAGCATGTGCATGTAGTTTTTCTAAAAAGGTGGAATAACTTCTAAATGGGTTCCCATATCAAAAATATAAGGGCACCATTGCATTCAGATAAGAGACTTTACCTTAGGTGGGACCTAACATTGACTGATGCAGGTTGACTGTGAAAATTAATTTTTTGACATTTAAGAAAATAAAATAAATGAAGTTGTATTTTATTTAATGTTACACAGTGATGCGGCAATAGTTTTATTTTTAATAAAATTTGTCATAGAATTCAGAGTTATCTTCATAACCCTATAATTCCTCTGAAAGGTGCTCTCTCCGATAAACTCTGGCAGATCAAATATCGATGATGACGCGACCTTCGTTCTTCATCAACAAAGGATACAAACTATAGTTAGGGTGTATTTTTATTTTTTATCTTTAACCATTTTTGAATTCGATAATGAATGAGGAGCAACCCACTAACAGGTTGATCCACAGTTCAATAGCTTGTGGGATGGGTGTTATGTTGTTGGGTTTTAAAAGGGGAGATAATCTGTTTGATTTCTTACTTCTTCGTTCTTTAGTCTAATGGGAACAAATTAAGGCTAACATGAAAAAAGGTCGAGTTTCATTCCTCCAGGTGTTTTTGTGCTTCTCCCTTCCTCGGTTCTTGGCGTGCTTCACCATTGGACCCTCGTAGTCACAGATCAACTTATCAAGAGTCTCTGAATGAGATTGGACCCCTAAAGTAATGGTAAGATGGATTAGAGCCCAAGTTATTGAAGATCGAAACACAAGGATCATTAATATGTATCCATTTAGAAAATGGAGTAGTGGAGCGAGGTGGGAAGCCCATGGAAATAGGGGTGTCGGTGGCCGGTGTAGATGGAGATGGTCGGCGGCACATGGCGGTGCATAACGGTGTGGTGACCAGTGCCACATGGGAGGTGTCTTAGTCATGAAGAGTGTGGCTCGACTGTGTGAGCAACCCATGGTGGCAGCGAAGCTACGGGGCTCGAAGAATGCGCAGGATGTGCACGGACATGGCGAATCGACCGCATGAGATGAGGCATGATGCCTTGTTGACTAGGGGAATGTGGTCGGGGCGAACCATGTGCAGCATAAAAGATGGCATGCATGCGTGCGGGTTGGAACAGAGGAACCAAGCCACACCAGGCATCCCAGTGAGCAGGGTTAGGCAACCTAGTGCGCTGGGTTGGCCTGAAGAATTGGGTCAAACCTGGTAGGTCAGGTCAGACCTGGGTCAGTCCTTGCTGGCCAGACCAGACTGGGCCACAGTTGACCATGAGACATGGTCGGTGGAGCTGTTACACGGTCATAGCAGCTTATTCAGGGTCATCCACTATAACATCTTGAGCTACCATAGGGTGGTCTCCCATGGAAGTCGACTACCATGGTCAGTGGACAGACCTCCCGGTCTGTCCACGAGCCAATGGACCCCCTTCTAAACTTTAAATTCCTATAACTTTCAAACCGTGTGTCAATTTGACGAGTTGTTTGTAGTTCTGGGGGCCTTGATATGAGGAGGTATTTTTGAGATACTCTAAGTGAGTTTTTGTAGAATTTTTTGTACAACATAATGTCTTGAGGAGTAGGCTCTCCTGGAATGAGCATTCTACGAGAAGAATCATGTGGCTGGCTATGGCTTTGAGACTACGTGACTTTTTTAGACTGTGTTTCTTACTGAGACTATGTGTATTACTGAGAATGTGTATCTTACTAGGAATTAGTGTCTCATTAGGACTATTTGTCTTATCAATATTGGTAGTTTTGTGGTTTATGTCAGATAATCATGTTTTTCGTACTATGAATATATACCTGTGTGAGTTGACTATACTATGTCTTTGTGGTATACATCATGTATTTATTTTTGGTATAATTCATGTATTTATTTTTGGTATACTTCATGTATTTATTATTGGTATTCCTTTGTGGTTTTGGGGCGTCCTAGTGAGTATTATTTTACTCACCCCTGCAGAGGCTTTTCCCGCACATTTTTTGTTTCATGCAGACAATCAACACTTTAAAAGAATCTAAGGTGTACCAAGACCTGGTGGTGATTAGAGAGACTAGATAGTTGAGGTATGATCCTACAGCTTCAGATGGTTGTCCTGTACCTTCCCATTCAGATAGGGTTTTTTGCAGATGAGTTTTATGAACTTGTGAATTCACTTTTACAGACTCTTTCTTTCGGTGGACTTTTATTCTGGCCATGTTTACCTTCTAGTTTTCTATCATTGTGTTCTGTGGTTGGTATCTTAGTGTATGAATTCATTGTTTACTTAGTGTTTTTACATTTCATCATTTTGGGCTTGGATATGTGTGTGTGTGTAGGTACTTAGTAAAATGCCTCTCATTTGTGGGATATATCTACTCAGTGCTAGTCACTAGCCCCTAGCCTATTGGAGGTGGGCTTAGGGTAGTCACAGCATAGGCCCCTTTAGGATGGTTCATGACATCTAGTATATATTAATCTCTTACTATGTGAATATATACTTGATTCTCTTAATATCCACATATTTTTCACACTTCTCCACATAGAGATAGTGTCACCAAATATTTAATGAAAATATTTCTATATCTAACTCTAGATCATGTTTTTTGTAGTTATTATCTTGAAATTTCAACTACCTTGAGGTGTTTGTCATCGATTTTTCATTTTCCATGACTACACAAACCAATAACTTTAATAAATTTTTGTATACCACAAAAAGTTATCCACTTGAGGTTAGTGTGAGTATTGGGGTAGTGATAAGCCACTTTTTAAATTATTTAAATCTCTCTTTATATTCTTTGGTCCAAAAAAACATCACTACCTTTGAAATCATCTTGGTTGTAGGGTTTGAAAATTGTGACAAGATTCTCACAAATCTTCAATAATACTCAGCTAGTCTAAGGAAACTATGGATATCTATTATAGATGTTGTTTTGGGTTAATCCTAAATCATATTTTTAATATAAGTATATGAAATTATCCCTTTAATGGTGATAACATGCCTCATAAATGATATTTCATCCATCAAAAAATCATATTTAATTTACTTTTCATATATTTTCTCCTTTCAAAAAGTCTATACCATACTATTCAAATACTTCTGATGTTACTCCTTGATTTTGGAGTATATCATAATATCATTTATATGTATTACCACAAATGTTTCATAGAAATATCTAAGGATGCAATTAATTAAGTCCATGAACATTATTGGAGAATTAGTGTGTCTGAAGGTCATCAATATAAACTCATAGTGTTCATACCTTTTTTGAAATGCATTTTTGGGAATATATTCCTTCATCAACTTTAATTAGTGATATCTCAACTAAAGTTCCTCCTTAGATAAGTACTGGGCCAAATGTAGTTGATCAAATAATTATGAAATCCATGGAAGGAGATACATTTTATTTATTATGATAATATTGAGTTTAAAATTATTTATACAGAGGGGAATTGACACATCCTTCTTCTTGATAGTGTGGACCAACACACCCTAATATGATGAACTTAGGTGTATAAAACCCATGTATAGATTCTATTGTAATTTATTCTTCGATTATTCTAACTCAATGGTGGGTATTCATTAAGGAGTCTTGGATATGTACATAGGTCTTGGTATAAGTTCGATTAAGAACTCAACCTCTCGATCTGGAGGAAGACTAGACAACTCTTTAGGGAATACATAATTATATCCCTTTATAATGGGTATGTATTTAATCATTATTCACTCCTTTGTCTCACTCATTTGATCTAGATATGATTTCTCATAAGGAGATAATATCCACAATTAACATGAAGGTTCCAAATTAGATTTATACTACTCCTAACACTTGTAAATAATTAGAGGATGACTTGATATTTGAACAGTTATTTCTCTCTCTCGATAGTTGATGTTGGATTTATAAAATAATAACCAATACATGCCCAATATTGCATCAAATTCAACTAAAGGAAGTATGAAAATAATTTTGGGAGGTTTCTTCCATATAAATTTACTATGGAGGATTTATATACTTGATATTCAATAATTTACCCTTTGGTTTTTCTCATAGATAACTCAACCTCCATGCTTTGAGGTTTTGTTTGAATTGTTATACTAAACATGCATGACATGAATGAATGTATAGAAGCAAAATCAAATAGTATATTTTATAATATTTCATGAATAAATAATGTACCCTTCACCACATCATTTTTAGGATCCACCACAGCAATATTGATAATATAGGCCCTTCACATATCTTTATTCCTTAGCGATTGTTGTTGTTGATTGTCTCTGATAACATAGAGCTTAGGGAATTAGCTTGTATAATTTACATGTTCCTTATAGTTTAAGAACTTGACCATATTCTATGTGATGATCTGAAAAAAAATTATTCCATTGAATTAGTGGGATCCTTCATCACCCTTTGTCATTAATTAGTTTAATTCTGTTATTTTCCAAACTTTAAACATATTTCTATTCCATTAAGATCATTTTCAGGATACTTATTCCCAAATTTTTTACACAAGGTTGGTTGGGATGTAATTATTCTATGGGATATTTCTATTGATCCTCCCAAATAAAAATCAATTTTACTATTTTTATCTTGAACCTCATGAGACCACTTAGATTCACCAATCTCCACCTAGACCTTAAGGGTAAAATAGATGTCTCTTCTTAGATGTCAAAGTATTGAATCACTAAATATTTTCATAGACTCATTTGTAATCCACTAAAGAAGTGTTACACCTTAATATCATTGTCGGTGATAAATATAGAGGCATAACTTTCAAACCTTGTGATGTTTTCCTTATACACCCTGATAGACTAATCTTCATTTTGCTTCAGTCCAAGGAACTCCCTCCCCATTTTAATATAGAGAGTTTAAGGAAAATATTTATTAAAAAATATTTTCTTTAATACTTCTAATTCCATGGAATCAATATCATCTTTGGACTTTGTGTTCTTGATTGGTTTCCACCACTGACTAGCTTCCTCATCTAGGTGATAAATGGCCAGAATGACATTCTCTTATGCCAAGCATTAGAGGACATAGAATAAAATCTTAATGGAGTTAATATATTATTCCATGGTGAGGGGATATGAAGTTACACTAAAGTTATGAGGAATTTTTCACATAAAGGACTCAAACACAACTTGATCTTTCTTAGAATAAGGTGGTTTTTCCACATGATTTATGTTATTATTTATAACTTGATTCGGTTAAGCTAGTACCTCCATGAATTTCTCATCCTCCACTTCTATCAGGTTATGCATCTTATAACACCCTAATATTATGGGAAATATATATTTTCAAAAATAAATTTAATCTTTTCCATATTTTGTGATTAAAAAAACACTGATTTTAGCTTTTATTACATGAAACACTGAGTTTATATTTAGTTACACATAACATAAAGTTTTTATTACATTACACACAACACTGAGTTTTAATAAAACACAAAATACTATTAAAATATTAATAATTAATATTATAGTTATCACCTTGGAATTTGAATTGAATGTATAAATAGGATTAACTAAATTTTGAAAATATATGTTTTACACATTTATATATAATGAATTATCTACTGACCAATTAATTAAAAATAAATTAAAAACTTTTTGAAAATAATTGAAATCTTTTTCCTAAAAACAATTTTTATACACAAAAACAAATTTTACATCACTAAATTAAAAAAAATAACTTTTGGTTAATGATTTTAATGAAATTTATATATTATATATTCCATAAAATGTTTAACATTCAGCTTTTTTCTCTTCTATATATGAGATAATAATTAATCTAATTTTACGCTTAAAAACTATATTTTTCTAAAAAATAGTTTTATCGCAATTTATGCAATTATTTTTAAAATAATTTTTTAAAATTTAAAGAAAATCTATTTGAAAAAATAAATTTCATTTTTGAATTAAAAATTTAAAAATAATATTTGGATTAATTTTTGATAATTTTCTGAGAAGATAAATGTTTTTATGAATAGTGAAAAATGTTGGTTTTATTATGAATTTTCATTTATTTAAAAGATTTTAAAAACATAAAAATTATTTTAATGAGGTTAAAAAAGTAAAATTAGTTCAATTATATATTTATTAATCCAATTTAGGTTATTGGGATAAATTTAATATTCAATTTTATTATAAAAACAACTTAATGTTTTAAAGATTTTCTCTTTGGAAAAAAACGTTTTCATCGCATCTGCAGGTTTAATTTTAAATTAAAAATTTCTACTTCTGTTAATGGAATTTGAAAAAAAAAGTACTTGGTATTTTTAATAAGAATAATTATATTATGAAATAAGTTCAACTTATTTTTTTACCATAATGAAAGTAAAAACATTAAAAATTATTTACCATGGTTAAGGAAAAAATGGGTTTACCAGGGGTTAATATAAAATGAGAAAGGTTAAAAATGACAAAAAACTTTTCCAATACCCGTTTTCTATATATAATTTGAACTTATCTGTTATATTTTCTATAATTTCCCATTTGGTATCATTTTTTCATGTGAAAAATGTGGGTATACATTTTTCTTTTAAAAATTTACAAGTGCGTCACTCACCTCAATTATAAAAGGCCTCCCACTCCTCTCCTTTTAACACTTAAAAACCCATTGGTTCATCCAAGATATTCCCAAATAACATCCTTAAATCTCTCCTCTCATACTATATGCATTATTTTTGTTTTAAATACAACCTAAGAAGACTTTCGGTGCAAACCAAAAAAGTTGTCTGAAGAAGAGCTAACACCCATTACCGAGCATTTTAGTTTACTTATTTATCATCCCCCTTAAATTATTATTAAAACATGATGTTATAATAACCTTGGTATATTATATATACTTATATGTTATTTTTTGAATGGAGTAACCTAAATCATTCTCATCTTCCATCAAATTTTCTAGAAAAACATCATTTGTGTGTACATCGTACTACCACCTCATCAACCGATGTTTTTTATTTTCCATCACCACTTCTCATGGATGGATATAATAATAGTAGGATAATTTGGATCTCCTCTATCAACCAGAATGACCATACTCACGAACAAAGATGTAGAAATAAAATATAATGTTAATAATAAAATATTCATTTTTAAGATGAAAGTATATATAAACTTGATAGAAAATAGAAGTTGATGAATAATGAATAGAATAAAAGGTATTTATAATAAGTACTAAACCCATATATTCATTCTAAATATGACCATTGGAATAGTATTTTGAATGTTGGAATAGTAATCACACTATTAGGAATAGTAATCTGACTATTAGAATAGTAACCTCACCTATGTAAATGAAAAATAATATTTAGGTATCTTATAAAATGAAAAATATGATACATTTATATTATGGTACAAGTAAATAAATTTTTTAAAAATGATAAATTAAGTGTTAGTATTTTTATAAAACGTAACAGTTTTATTTTTATTTTTATAATGAATATAATAATTTAAAATAAGATTTATTTTCATAACATGGATTCATAAATTATTATTTTGTTATATTATAATTGTAATATAATTTTATGATACCATAGGTAGTTCTTCAAAGAGTCGTAAAATCGATTATAATATTAAAATTGGTATTTTTCAAATAAATGATGACTTTATTTAAAAATTAAAATTTTTATATATATAAAATTATTTTAATAAAATGGAGTCCATTTTTTAAATCTACATTTTGAAAAATGGTTAGGGTAAATTTTTGGTATTTTTCTAAAATAGTTGATTTTTTGGTGAATAGTGAAATATGGTAATTTACGGTATTTAACATTATAAGAAAAAGACATGAATTTTTGAGTCATGGATGATGTAAGAACCCATTATTTTTAACTCACATGCATCATTTACTATATATAGTCATAAGAACCAGTACTATTGATGTAACACCTCAAGCTTCCATAGTACGTTTCCCTTTGAATAATGCAATAGTGTGTGTTGTACGCAACTTCGAGTTCTAACACACACCACAACCAATCAAACTAGCAGTTATGAATAGTAATGCCCAATTTTTGAAATTTTATAAATTTTATCTTTCAAAAGGGACTTCATTTTTGGATTCATAATATCGAAATGAGATTAGGGTGAATTTTTGGTATTTTTCTGAAAACTTTCAATTTTTGATGAATAGTGAAAAACACTGAGTTGTAGTTTAAAAGCGAATTTTTATTTAAATAATTATTTATTTTATTTAAATTTAATTAAGGTCAAAATAGATACATAATACCTATATAAATTCAATGTAATTCATTGGAGTTAGTTTAGAATAATTTTAGATATATAAAAATTTTATTGAACTTTTCACCGTCTTTTACCCACCTCCTAGGAGAATTTGAAAATTCACATAAAACATAATTTTACCGGTTCTGTGAGTTGAGTTTCAAAAATCTGAGAAACACGGGTTAATATCAAGGAGTAAAATGTGGTTCGATGAGATGAAAATAATTTTTGGTGAATAGTAACTTTTTACTTTTATTTACCACAGTTAAAAGTAAATAGGGTAATTAAGGGTAAAAAAGATATTAATATTACCCTAACACATGTCCTAATTCTATTGGACAAGTGTATATCAACCAAAAAACCTTAGTAATAAAATATTATCATTTAGGTCCACTTGGATTAGATTAAGACATTTATTATTATTTAATTCAAAGAAGAGTTAAAAGAGATAAAATCAATGTTTAATA
Source organism: Viscum album (assembly GCA_963277665.1). Lineage (NCBI taxonomy): Eukaryota > Viridiplantae > Streptophyta > Magnoliopsida > Santalales > Viscaceae > Viscum > Viscum album. Next base: position 197,503,112 of record OY728125.1, on the reverse strand, counting down.
ACTAAAACATTTTTAATATAGGGTTATACATAAGATAAATTCTATTATAAATATTCATTATAAAGATAAAAATATTTCATACATAATTTTATTTTATTTATAATTTTTATACATTAAATAATTTAATTTATTTATGACACAATGGCGATGCAGTAATTACCTAATTAATGAAATATTAAAATAATTGATATTATAAATATAAAAATAAATGTAATATGAGACTTTTTATGAATTAAAATAATTTTATAGGTTAATAATACATATTAGGATTGTTTATATAAATTTATTTCGAAGTAATAATGCTGTTATGAAATTATCAAAAACAAAATATCCAATAGTGTTAAAATTGACATAAAAGAGTTTTTAAAACAAATATTATATTATTAATTGATATTCTATTCCTAAAAATATAAGGTTTGGCCAAAGGACTTATATAATGATAGTTGTATCATTAATGGACAACTTGGGGGGGTCTCCTGGAGGTATATAGTAAGTTTATTAACTATATAATATAAAAATAAAAAGAGACATGGTAAATGTCAAACTATTTAACTAAGAGTTAAATATAAATGATAAGGTTAATATAGTGACCCAAACCTATCTAAAATCTATTGGTTGAAATTATTTCGACTCATCCCCATCTTAAACTTTAAATAATACACTTTGGAGACATTAGAAACCGAATATGAATTTATTATAAAATAATATTTTAAGTTTTTCCTAAGGTGCCCCTCACCCCTATTATAAAAGGGCACTCCCTATTCTCTCAAATTAATACCTTCAAAGCCTTTTGGTTTGGCCCAAACCTACCCAAATATCCTCTACACTTCCCTCACTTCATCCGAGAGGCCCTCCTTTGGTCAGAAATCCAACTTAAGAAGCCCTTTCGATCAAATAAAAAAGAAGAACCCGAAGAAGAGGTAATGATTTCACCACCCTCTTTCAAGTTCCTTTCTCCTTCCACTTCTTCTTTATTTGTTATTTCCATTCTAAAATAATAAATCCAGTATCTTCTATATACTGTGATGTTATTATAAATATGTTACAACCATATTCAGTATTTTATCCATCCTTTTAATGACATGTCACCATACATGCGTACGTACGGCCTACCGTCTCCACGTCGTGGTGTAATTGTTATTCAATATATTATTATTTGGATGGGTATAATAATGATGTGTAATTCATGTAAATAATAATTATAAAATGATAATTATTCTGTATATATGATATACCATCCAATTATATATGATTTTAATATCAAAAGAATGATAGTATCGCTCGTGCGTACGTACGGACTACCATCTCCACGAATGCGATGAGATTAATTCCCCATTGTATCCATACAAGTATAATTCTCATTTTATGATTAAAAATAATGTTTAAAGACTTAATATAATTCTGTATATGAATAATATACAAACTATCCATAAAAAACACGACTTATGTAATAAAACATATAAAAGAAAACGAGTAAGTTAACACCCGAAATGATGATAATACTAAGATATTATTAACAAAGCAATGTTAAATGATAATATATGATATCATATTAATGCATATGATTATTGTATAATTAAATAACAATTATTTAGACATTATAAAGGAGGCTAACCTACCCTTGACAATGGAAAAAGTACAAAGTAAGGGGTTTCTTATCTCACTTTTAATTCTGTGAGATTTCCATTGTTCACCACTTATTTTTTGCATGTAGTGTGTGTATTGACCATGATTGTATTCATTGTGTAATATACTTTAATTTATGGATATTTACATCATAATTTTATTATCCTTCTTTCATGGGTGTATGTTTCGTAAGTTACCAAATTGATAAAAGAATTTGAAATTTCAATTTCCACTCATTCGACTTTACGCATACTTCATTGATTATTTTACTCCAAGATTATGTGTGGAATCACTATTCAATTTCTTATGTCAAAATTTCCACTCCCCTTTCTGTGGATATACTTTTTATACACATAATCACTCCATTTATAAATTTTCACGTCATCGATATGAACTTGATAAGAGTAATTTTAACTCAATCTCCATTTGTTGAGTTAAATATCCAATTCATTGGTGTTGTTTTTACAAGAATATGTGTGAATGTCCTCTGATTGATTTACACTGAATATCCAATCATATTGAGTGTATTTATATTTTTCACACAAAATTATGTCATTGATTTATCCTTAACCTAAGGATACAGTCTTTATAAGATATTTCATCTCAATTTACATTCTATTGATACTCCTTTGTTGTTATACACCAAATCACTTTTATATGGTGTATATAATGTACTTTGACATAGTATATCATGAATCCCTTTATTCTCATTATATTACAAAGTTTTTATTACCTCAATTATTTTTATTCAAGTGTCTCTCTTTTGGTTAGGAACTCTAACTAAAATATCATTTTAAAATGTTTTAATGATTTATTATTCTAAATATTTCTCATCAATGTCCATGTTTTAAAAACGGTTTTAAGGGTTTATTTATATGAACATTAAAGTTTTCAAATCAAAATTCATTTTAAAAGTTTCAAAGTGGTATGGGACGCTTTGATTCAAAAATCTATTTTAAATGGATTCTTGACAACTAGCGTGACTTTTAAATTTTTTTCAAGAAAAAGGGGGATATTTCTCTCAATAGTTTGATGATTATTTTAATCAATGTTAAATCATTAATTATTCTCGATTGAGGTTAATCTGATACAATCCAATCATTCATATTGTATCGAATGAGTTATGTTTAACTGTGGATGTGATATTTTTATACCATTCATGGTTTGTGGTTAAAGTATTGACATTTCGTATTCTAATTTTAATATGAATGTTTATGTTATGTTTCAAACTTTTCATATGAGGAATGCATTGGACCTAGTAAGTGACGGTTGGATCCCGCTATATCTCCTCGATGCATCGGTAGGTATCTTGAGACAAACTAGTGTCTTGGCACAAGGCCTTGATAAAATCTTATTTGTAGTCTGGGCACGAGGCCTTGATAATGTGGTTATGATAGTCTGGCATTATGCATTCCATCATTATAAAAGTGGTTATTGATATTGCATGTGGTTATTCGACTAGTAGAATATCCATGTGAATAAGTAAATGGAATTATTTCATTTTATCTTTTCCATATTATGTTGAAGTTCAAGTTTAAAAGGCTTTTGTTTTAGTTATACATTGCCTTAATTTTTTATTCTTATATATGAAAGTTTCGGCTATATTGTTATCCTTACTGAGCATCTGAGCTAACCCATTTCAATGTTTTATTTTTCCTAGGATCTGAAGAAGTAATTTATGAATGACCTATAGGGATAGTATGAGGGGATATGAAGACAATATGTTGTTGTAGTTTTTTTTACTTTAGGATGTAATGTAAGACTTATGAATATATCTAGTGTTTCCAAGACTACTAAACTAATCAGTCTTTCGTGACTTCATCTTTTGTGATCATGCCAATGTTATGTAATAATACATTGACTCTGGGTAAATGGGGTCGGGGCATTACAGTTGGTATCAGAGGATATTTAGTACAAACCTTGGAAACTAGATTTAGATAAACTCTTATTAGATCACATAGCCCTAAGATAGACTTTGATGATTAGTATAGAAAACTTCCTAGAATTTTTGTATTGTATAGATTTTATGAGTTTTCCAAGCAATACATCCCTGTCTGGATACGAGCAGGTAGAGGTGGTTCTGGCACAGATGTATCTAGGGGTAAAACCCGAAAACACCGCTTTGAGCTAGACTCGAACGGGAACTGGTGCACAACAATGGGCCTTGCTTTACTCTTGGTTACGACACCCCCGAGGGATATGCTTAGGATAATTTACATTTTATTTACAAACCAATTTGAAGCATTTTAATATAAGATGAGAATAAATGACCTTGGTTAATCCTAAGGTGTTTCAAATTGAGAATATGGTGTCATGATATTCTCTAAATGATTTTATGACTATTGTTACTCAAACAATGCTTTCTGGTTTTAGTCAATGGTTGGATTCCAAGGAAGTCATAGTAACTTTGAGAATGATGTAAAAGGTGGGAATGGTGGTGGAAATGAGCAACAAAATGTAATGTTGATAGGCGTAAAAGATATCGTGTTCATGCCAAATCATTTTTCCAAAAATATGATCAACAACATATATATTAACCAACTCCCAGACTCAACAAAGAAGAGAAAGGTGATGAATGATAAGAGCTCCAGTAGTGGAGACCATGGAGAAAATAATCCTCAATTTTCATCATGTAGGAAATGTGGAAGGAGACACCCAAGGAAGTGTCTCAATGGAATAAAGAAATGCTTTACGTGCGGGAAAGAAGGATATAAATTGAATAATTGTCGAGGAAAAATGAAGAGTACTATGGAAGAAAATAAAAATGTTCCCAAGAATCCATTTACAGTCATTTTCCATAAATGTAGGGGACCTGGCCATTACCCGAGTGAATGCCCTATTCTATAGGATATTTTCTTGGTCAAAGAAGAAGCTATGTGGAAATAAATGGTTGGATAAATGTTTAAAACTATTAGTGCTCCTTTTTTATGGGATTACTTTGGAATAATTTTCTCTTGTATTTGTAACCCCATAGTTTTCCATGTGAGAATGATATTTGAGGTAGTCTTATCTTTTCCCTTGTGGATATAGTTATAAAAAACCATTTGGTTTTATATGATAATTGGGTTTGAGGAAATTACATGTTATTATATTTTGGGATGAAAATGAAAGGTATGAGATAACATTTCTGGTTAAAATTATGTTATGGTTATTTTGAGGAATTTATCTCATTTTGGTAATGTTATAAAATATAGTTTTTGAAAAAGAACAACACACAGACCGTGTGACAACCCGTCGCGTCGAACAAAGTTGTGCGAATCGAACCCACAACTAATGTGTGATTAGTATTTATCACCTACCACTGGACTACGTGAAGTCCTTGGTTAGTGTGACTAATTATTTTTAGTTAAATGATTTTATTGATCAATAATAATTTGATTTGGGATCTTATTTCTTATCAAGTGAATACCCTTATTATAGGAAAATGATTTGGTGATTAAGTGATAAATGTTATTTTGGAAGATGTTCGCTTTGTTGGGGACACTATATACCCATGGAAAATAGAATACTATGGGATTTCATTTGAGGAGTAATTGTGGATTTTTATCTATGTTTTTATTATGGATTTATAGTGATTTGGGTTATTTATGGAAATGATTAACCTATAATAGAGAATATGTGATTAGGTTAATTACTTTTAAGTATGTGACTTTAAGAGTAGTTGATGTCATTTGGAGATACAATTTAACGTGGAAGACTACATAACCAAATTCTTCTAAGTTTTGGGTTTCAATATTATTTTGGATTATATTGAATGATTTTAAGGACAATTGTTTATTGAATGGTATTTATTTATATTTTGGGTATTGTTGGTTTAATTTTAGAAATTAAGATTAGTGTTTATTTCTCTAATTGAATATCCTTTTGGGGGATCATCAGATCTTATACTAACTATTTTGGTTTTGATTAATCTCTAAATACAAGGTAAATATATAGTTTATCCTTTGTAGATCATGTGATTCTATAAGAATTTTATTCTATCTCTTCCAGTGTGACCAAGTCTTCTTGAATACTCATCATTTAAAAATGAGTCAGTAGTAGGAATTTATTAAAGAATGAAACTTTACTTAAAAAATATGTATATCTCTTTATGTTCTTAGTCAATCTCAGAAATTAATTCCTCATATTTATATAATGTAACTTAAAACAAAAAAATGTTGTCCGTTTACTTTTCCTACTGGGAAACTAATGACCATTTGTCCCATCACAAGTTTGTGGTTTTCTTGTTGTAAACTTTCTCCTGATCATGTTCTCTATCCCTATCCATAATAACTTTACACTTAGTTTATCATCCATATCAATGTTTTTCTACATTGAATCCTAGTATAGGTTATCTCAGGTGACCTTTTTACTTTTCTTTCTTTCTTTTAAAGTGATAGTTTTATTGACTCTTTTTTCGATGTGGGACTTTCCATTATATTCTCAAGACCAATTTTAAAAATTGTGAGGATGCAATTTATTGAAGGAGTGGAGAATGTAAAACCCCAATCTTCCACGGTATGTTTCCCTTTGAATAATGCAATAGCGTGTGTTGTACGCAACTTCGAGTTCTAACACACACCACAACCAATCAAACTAGCCGTTATGAATAGTAATACCCACTTTTTGAAATTTTATAAATTTTATCTTTAAAAATGGACTTCATTTTTGGATTCGGAATATCGAAATTATCTTAGGGTGAATTTTTGGTATTTTTCTGAAAACTTTCAATTTTTGGTGAATAGTGAAAAACACTCAGTTATAGTTCAAAACCGAATTTTTATTTACCTCCTAGGAGAATTTAGAAATTCACATAAAACTTAATTTTACCGCTTCTGTGAGTGGAATTTCTAAAATATGAGAGACATGATTAATATCAAGGAGTAAAATTTGGTTCAATGAGATGAAAATAATTTTTGGTGAATAATAATTTTTTACTTTTATTTACCACGGTTAAAAGTAAATAGGGTAATTAAGGGTAACAATGATATTAATATTACCCTAACACATGTCCTAATTCTATTTTAAAAGTTTATATCGACCAAAAAAAACCTTAGGAATAAAATATTATCATTTAGGTCCACTTGGATTAGATTAGGACATTTATTATTATTTAATTCAATGAAGTGTTAAAAGAGATAAAATCAATGTTTAATAACTAAAACAGTTTTAATATAGGGTTATACATAAGATAACTTCGATTATAAATATTAATTATAAAGATAAAAATATTTCCTACCTAATGGTATTTTATTTATAATTTTTAGAAATTATATAGTTTAATTTATTTCTGACACAATGGTGATGCAGTAATTACCTAATTAATGAAATATTAAAATAATTGATATTATAAATATCAAAATAAATGTAATTTGAGACTTTTTATGAATTAAACTAATTTTATAGGTTAATATGACATATTAGTATTGGTTATATAAATTTATTTCGAATTAATAATGTTGTTATGAAATTATCAAAAACAAAATACCCAATAGTGTTAGAATTGACATAAAAGAGTTTTTAAAAAAAATATTATATTATTAATTGATATTCTATTCCTAAAAATTTAAGGGTCAGCCAAAGGACTTATATAATGATAGGTGTATCATTAATAGACCACTTGGGGGTCGCTTGGAGGTATATAGTAAGTTTATTAACTATATAATATAAAAATACAAAGAGACATGGTAAATGTCAAACTATTTAACTAAGAGTTAAATATAAATGATAAGGTTAATATAGTGACCCAAACCTGTCTAAAATCTATTGGTTGAAAGTATTTCGACCCATACCCACCTTAACCTTTAAATAATCCACTTTGGAGACATTATAAACCGAATACAAATTTATTATAAAATAATATTTTAAGTTTTTTCTAAGGTGCCCCTCACCCCTCTTATAAAAGGGAACTCCCCCTTCTCTCAAATTCATACCTTAAAATCCTTTTGGTTCGGCCAACCCCTACCCAAATATCCTCTCAACTTCCCTCAATTCATCCTAGAGGCCCTCCTTTAGTCAGAAATCCAACTTAAGGAGCCCTTTTGATCAAATCAAAAGGAAGAACCCGAATAAGAGGTAATGATTTCACCACCCTCTTTCGAGTTCTTTCTTCTTCCACTTTTTCTTTCTTTGTTATTTCCATTATAAAATAATAACTCCAGTATCTTCTTTATACATCGATGTTATTATAAATATGGTACAACCATATTCAGTATTTTATCCATCCTTTGAATGACATGTCACCATACGTGCGTACGTACGGCCTACCATCTCCACGTCGTGGTGTAATTATTATTCAATATATTATTATTTGGATGGGTATAAAAATGATGTTTAATTCATGTAAATAATAATTATAACATGATAATTATTCTTTATATATGATATACCATCTAATTATATATGATTTTAATATCAAAATAATGATATTATCGTTCGTGCGTACGTACAAACTACCGTCTCCACGAACGCGATGAGATTCATTCTTCATCGTATCTATACAAGTCTAATTCTCATTTTATGATTAAAAATAATGTTTAAGGACTTAATATAACTCTGTATATGAATAAGATACAACTTATCCATAACAAACATGACTTATGTAATAAAACATATAAAATAAAACGAGTAAGTTAACACCCAAAATGACAATAATACTAAGATATTATTAACAAAGCAATGTTAAAAGATCATATATGATATCATATTAATGTATATGATTCTTTTATAATTAAATAAAAATTATTTCAACATTATACAGGAGGCTACCCTACCCTTGACCAAGGAAAAAGTATAAATTAATGGGTTTCTTATCTCACTTTTAATTCTATTAGATTTCCATTGTTCACCACTTATTTATTGCATGTGGTGTGTATACTTCCCATGATTGTATTCATTGTGTAATATACTTTAATTTATGGATATTTAAATCATAATTGTATTATCCTTCTTTCATGGGTGTATGTTTTATAAGTTACCAAATTTATAAGGGAATTTGAAATTTCAATTTCCACTCATTCGACTTTACACATACTTCATTTTTTTTAAAGGTTGGGGTCGAAGCCTCAATTTATTATTAAAGAAAAGACCTCTTTAGACTGGGTAGAGGGTGACCCATTACATAGCCCGAAGTCCCAAGGACAATTGTCCTACATACAGGGTTAGAAATCCCATTTTTTGGCCCAAAGGACCCCCTGGTGAAAAGTACTGCTACAGTACCCACGCAACTACAGTATCGTCGCTGCTACAGTACGCTGCTATAGTCCCTCTGTTGCTACAGTGATGCCGCTACTATAGTCTGCCGCTGATACAGTATTCTGCTACAATACTCGGGAATTCTCCCCTGCCTGGATTTGATCCTGGGTCTTTTGGATGCCAAGCAGGAGCCTAAACCACTAGGGTATAGGCTCGTTGGCTCATTGATTATTTTACTCCAAGATTATATTTGGAATCACTATTCAATTGCTTATATCAAAATTTATACTCCCCTTTCTGTGGATATACTTTTGATACACATAATCACTCCATTGATAAATTTTCAAGTCATTGATATGAACTTGATTAAAGTAATTATAACTCAATCTCCATTTGTTGAGTTAAATATCCAATTCATTGGTGTTGTTTTTACAAGAATATGTTTGAATGTACTCTGATTGATTTACACTGAATATCCAATCATATTGAGTGTATTTATATTTTTCACAAAAAATTATGTCATTGATTTATCCTTAACCTAAGGATACAGTCTTTATAAGATATTTCATCTCAATTTACATTCCATTGAGACTCCTTTGTTTTTATAAACCAAATCACTTTTATATGTTGTATATAATGTACTTTGACATAGTATATCATGAATCCCTTTATTCTCGTGATATTACAAAGTTTTTATTACCTCAATTATTTGTATTCAAGTGTCTCTCTTTTGGTTAGGAAATCTAACTAAAATATCATTTTAAAATGTTTTAAAGATTTATTATTCTAAATCTTTCCCATCAATGTCCTTGTTTTAAAAACGGTTTTAAGGTTTTATTTATATGGACATTAAAGTTTCCAAATAAAAATTCCTTTTAAAAGTTTCAAAGTGGTATGGGCCGCTTTGATTCAAAAATATATTTTAAATGTCTTCTTGGAAAATAGTGTGACATTTAAATTTTTTCAAGAAAAAGGAGGATATTTCTCTCAATAGTTGATGATTATTTTAATCTATGTCAATATTATTCATTATTCTTGATTGAGGTTAATCTGATACAATACAATCTTTCATATTGTATCTAATGAGTTATGTTTGACTATGGATGTGCTATTTTTATACCATTCATGGTTTGTGGTTAAAGTATTGACATTTCGTATGCTAGTTTTAATATGAATGTTTATGTTATGTTTCAAAATTTTCATATGAGAAATGCATTAGACTTAGTAAGTGACATGTGGAGCCCTCTATAGCTTCTCGATGCATTGGTAAGTCTCATGAGACAAACTAGTGTCTTGGCACAAGGCCTTGACAAAATCTTATTTGTAGTCTTGGCACGAGGCCTTGACTATGTGGTTATGATAGTCTGGCATTATGCATTCCATCATTATGAAAGTGGTTATTAATATTGCATGTGGTTATTAGACCATTAGAATATCCATGTGAATAAGTAAATGGCATTATTCCATTTTATCTTTTCCATATTATGTTGAAGTTCAAGTTTAAAAGGCTTTTGTTTTAGTTATACATTGCCTGAAATGTTTATGCTTATCTATGAAAGTTTTCGCTATATTTTTATCCTTAATGAGCATCTGAGATCACCCCTTTAAATGTTTTATTTTTTCCAGGATGTGAAGAAGTAATTTATGAATGACCTGTAGGGATAGTATGAGGGGATATGAAGAAAATATGTTGTTGTAGTTTTTTTTACTTTATGATGTAATTTAAGACTTATGAATATATCTTGTGTTTCCAAGACTACTAAACTAATCGGTCTTTCAAGACGTGATCTTTTGTGATCATTCCATTGTTATTTAATAATTCACCGACTCTAGGTAACTAGGTTTGGGGCATTACAATTGATAGTCTTGATCCAAAATAATAAACTAATGAATATAATAATTAAAAACACACCTCTCCTCCCCTTATAAATACCACCACTTCTTATCACACCTTACAAGCCTTTAATATTGTAAAACTTTTACTAAAAACCCTCCTCCCCACTCTACCCACGTCCAGGGTTTTTTTTCTCACCAAAATACCAAATCCAAGCTCCTTAAGGGGTCCTTCAAGGAGGTGATATTCAAGAGGTAACTTTCTCAAACTACCTCTCTTAATTTCTTTTCTTCTTATATATTCTCCTAAACTCATTAATCCATAAAATTATAATAAATACATTATCATGTATATAACATAATTTTATATTTCTACTTGAATACATATCCCTTTTCTCATCTCCTCTTATTCAGAGAAACGAAACCATTTTCCAAATTATGGCGATAAACCGTTTCCGTGGATGATGAGTTTTCATTTTCTATTTCTGCCTTCAAGTATGGTCATAAAACTATTATTATGGTTAAAATTTCTTTTAATAATTATATTATAACTCATTTAATTTTATTTAAAATATATATATATATATATAATATTAAATAAAATAAAACTATTTCCTAATGGTCAAAAAACCACCAAAATAAACTAAACATTTTATTATTAACATTTTATCAAATGAATCGTCATCATAACAAAAAGAAAAATGATATATGGGATCATTTAAAATTATATAATTTCATTAATACCATATAATTTCACTTATTTAGTACTATTACAATTTTAATAGAACATCCATAAATATACACAAGTTAACCAACCATGAAACTGTGAAACGAACGCTCCAGGAATGATGAAATTAAACTTTATAACTCATCAAAATGACCATAAATGAACTTAATAAAATTATAATAAATAAAATATATGTGTAATAGGTTCTTAATTGAGTAATTAATAAATCTAATATGATTATCCAATACATTTAGTGAAAGTTAATAGTGCAATTGGACATAAGGTAAGGGATCTCTCTGAACCTCCATATTTCATTTGGGTAACTCTTTATCTCTCTTTTCATCAAGTTATCTATTAATTATTTGTATATAATTATTATATATTATTTATATATTTTAAAAAAAAATATTTATCTTAATTAATCATTATTTTATGGGAAAATACAAATTTTAAAAGGTTACCTTCTCAATTCCGCTTGATAAGAAGACCCGATTAAAGGGAACTTCTCTGTTTCTTACCCATTTTCAAGTACGATTCATAAAATGTTTTAAGCCATAAATATTTTATAAAATAAATAATTTTATATTTAAAAAATATTTTAGTTAATTTATGGTTTTATATAAATAATTATTCCTTCATCCCTTTAAGGACTCTTTAATCTTTTCCCTTAAACTGCATTAAAGTGGCATATTTCTAAAGTTACCTAAACACTCTTTTTCATGTTTTCACTTCATTTGGAAATAATTATTCATGATATATTATTATTTTCACTTTATTATTTTCCATTGATGACTTAATTCCTTATTTAATGGATAAAATTATGGCATACCCTTTGGTTATGCCTTATGACATGATTATGAAACTCATTTCTTTTCATGGGTAACCCTTACGTTTGATCCTTACGTTTGATTTCATTATATGGAACACATATTCATGTACATGTTATGATGGGTGAACCCATATATTTCTCTAATTCACTGGGTAATCCCTTAGTCTTGTGATATATTATGTATGGGATTAAGGAGTAAACCTAATTCATTATGGGACTTTGTCCACCATATGATACAGTCTTGACATTTAGCCTCAGCTCATGATATATGTGTTTCCAAATTCCTATATTTACATGATAATATGATTCCATGTTTTATATGTTATTAATAAATATGTTTATTCATAATCCATGCATTTTATGTTATCATGTTATTCCGTTTGACTCATGTTTCATGCTTCATTTCTATGTTAATTCCCTTACTAAGCTTTTTTGATCACCCTTTTTGACTATATTACCCTAGCTTATACTATGTAGTTTTAAGATATCAGAGAGAGTTAGGGTATCCTTATGGATGTTAATAAAATACTTTTTAGTCTAATTCTATGTTTTCTAATTATGTACCAATTCTTCCAAAAATGCTAGACCTTTCGATCCTTGGTTTGTATTTAATGGATAATTATGCATAAAATCATGTAATAATATTGGTAGAAGGATTGGGTAACTATATAATATGATTTAAAATTAACATAAGTATTATTTATTTATATTTCATAAAATTAATTACATTTAAATTATCTTTATATTTTTTTAATATAAGGTTATTTTTAGGCTTTAAAACACATTTTTATGAAAATTGTTTTAATGTGCACAATATTCCTCCATTTTAACTAATTAAAATAACCCCTGATGAGGAATGATTTAAATGAAATTTATAAATTATATATCTATAAATTTTAATTTTATTTCATTAAATTATTATTAATTATAATATATTTTTTATAAGATCATTTTGTGCTTGAGAAATGCATTTCTTGAAAAACTATTTTTTTGACACGTCTGCGGGTTTAATTTTAAATTAAATTCTGAAATTTTTGTGAATTTATTTTATAAAATGAATTAAATATTTTAAATAAACATAATTAATATTATATAATAATTTAAACTTAATTTTTTTCGTAATGATTAGTAAAAACAATAGAAATATGTTATCGTGGTTAATGTTAAAACCAGTTTATCAGGGGGTAAAACTAAAGAGGTAAATGGAATAACATGTTTAAAACATGTTTATTTTGAATTTTAGAGTTTTATATTATAATTATATATTCTCCAATAATTTATTTTTAAATTTTTTAGGCACTTTTCTTAAGGTTGACTTACCATTATTGAATAGTTTTGGGTATTTTCAAGAATACTAATTCTCCTCCTTTATAAAAGGAAACCCCCTATCCTATCCTTTACACACTTAAAAAACCAATTGGTTCAGACAATAAATACAAAAATATATTCCTTAATTATATCTCCACATCCTATAATATTTGGTTTGATCATAAATCCAATCTGGGAAGACTTTACGTATAATCCTAGAGTGGTGGTCCAAAGAAGAGGTATTGTTATTAACCAAGCATCTTTGTTTTATTTATTCTTAAAAATCATTAAAATATCAATAAATCATGATGATATAATAAAATATGTATATACCATATAATAAGATGTTATTATGTTAATTTAATAACTTAAATTCATCTCTACTTCCATCAAATGGGAAACAAAACCATCATTCTTGTGTGAACTATTGCCTCACAAACTGATGTAACTATTTTTCCATCATCACATCTCAAAGATATTCATGATTATTGATTTAATATTTATAAATTATATTAATTAAATATTAATCATTATTTAAAATCGATATATCATATTACTTTTTACCTTACTATCCATTAAAATAAGGATAATGTTGTGCGTGTGTACAACAAACTATCGCCTTGCGAAGTGATGGGATTCATTTTTTATTACCACATCATGTAGATGGTATATGTAAGTATATTTAAAAAACTAATATTATATTTACGATATAATTATCATTATGGAAAGAAAAAATAGAACTTATCTTATTTTCATTATGATCTTTAAAAAATGGAAACTTTGCACATGCGTACATACGGCCTATTGTCCCTGTGATTGTAACGTAGTTCATTTTTCATAACCATAAATCATGGTTATTTTTAAAAAAGTATAATTTATATAAAAAAATTATAATTATTTCACTATTAATATTCTATATATGATAAAATAATAATCTATTGGACCTTATTAAACTTTCCAAGTTTATTTTAGACTTATGATCCAAACATCATCAAATGATCCGAATTGAACCTTAATGATTAAGTAATTAATATAACATTATAATGAGTAAAATAAATGTAATAATAAACTTTAAAAAGTTTCTTAAGAAATTAAATAATTAATATAAGTTTATTATTTAGTAAGATAAATATTGCTTATGAAAAAACAGTCTCAAGGTAGGGGGTCTCTCTAAACCACCCTTTTCTTCAGGTTATGGCCAATATCTCTCTAACTCACTTTATCTCTCTTTTTAATGTTATATAATTCTTATAAATTATGATTATATTTATCTCATATATAATCCTAGCTTATTATCCCTTCCTTTTATGGATTAATACTTGTCTTTTTTTTATTTCTCAAATTCCTTCATTATGAAATCTCCTTTGATTATGATATGAGGCAAGATTATGCAACCCATTTTCTTTCCATGGATAATTATTATGTTATGCCTTATGATTGAATTATTTTATGTGGAACAAAAATATCATGAAAATGTTATAATGGATGTGCCCAGATAGTGCTCTAATGCATTGGGTAATATTTTAGTCTCATTAGACATCATGCACTACTACAAATCAGGCCTTTAACAGCACTAGTAAAAGGGTTTTATCAACACTATAGAAGCGTTGATAATGTAAGAGATGTTAAAGGGTTAGCTTTAATAGTTCTCATAAAAATTATTGATAAAAACCGCCTTTAACAGTGCTATAAAAAAGTGCTGATAAAGAGGGCATTTATCAGCACTTTTTTATCGTTGATAAAGGAAGACTTAATCAGCTCATTTTTATCATTGTTAAAGGCCACCTTTATCAATGATTCTTTTAGAACTATTAAAGTTATCCTTTAAATTTTCTAAAAACATTGATAAAGGCCCACCTGATAAAGGGTATAAATTTTTTTCACGCCCTACCCCCCCCCCCCCCACCTTTATCAGCGTCCCTCCCCCCCACCCCCACCCCTTTTATCAGTGCTTCCCCCACCCCTTTTTCATCACTTTAGATAATCTCACCCCCAACGCACACCCCTACCTCCATAAAATTTTGAACTTAAGACCTTGATCTTATACACCAGCACATTTTCCACTCCACTATACTGTTTTGTTTTACTTTTTATGATATATCTATATATTAATACATATTTCGTTATATTTTGTTATCCATATATTTATATATTTTTATATATGTGTTTATATATATATAGTTATATTTTTTTAAAATACATATTTATTTTTATATGTTTTTTAAAATAGATATTAACTCTAAAAACCCTTAAAACAGATAAAAATGTTAAAAAAACTCTGAAAACCCTAAACCCCTAAAAACTATTAAATGACCATAAATTTTGATCTGTGCATCCATTTCATCTCCAAAACTAGTCAAATCAAATATCATGAAATAATATTCAATGTGATATGTGGTACAGGCTGAACAGACACCCTGATCAGAAGTTATAGGCATTTTAATTTTAAGAAATAAGGGTCAGTGACAAAAAAACTCAATTTTTTAGGTATTTTGGGCATTTTGGGATTGAAAACCTAGAAAAAGTTCTTAAAACTCACTTATAGACATCTTGATCATATATCTCATCTCAAACTTCAATTTGATATGTGGTAGATCCCAAACGGACACCCAGATCAAAAGTTATGTCCATTTGAAGTTCAAGTTCGATTTTTAACTTTTTTGGAACTATAATATATTTTATTCCTTTAATTATGACATGATTTAAATCTTTTTTGGTTTTATATCATTCCATGAGATTCTATTTTATTGTTTTTTGAGCTAAAATGGACTCTTGGATCGAAAGTTATGATATTTTCAAGGTTTTTTGGGTTTTTTAGGGTTATAAGGGTTTTTCACATTCAACGACCTTTCAAATGGCCATAAGTTCTGAACCAAGTGTCTATTTTGAATCTAAAACATATAAAATCAAATCTTGTGATGATATCTATTCCTTTATGACCTATAGAAACCCTCAATCACCTCCATTGCGGCCAAAAAGTCCAAAAAGTCCTCCAAACAGCCATAACTTCTGCTACGGGTGTCTGTTAATGAAATATAATGTTTTTTAAATATACCCTTTATCAGTGCTAGTAAAAAAGTGATGATAAAGGGGGGAATTTATCAACACTTTGAACAAATAACTTATAAAGACCCAACTTTTATAATCTCTTTTTTAAAATCACTGATAAAGGCCCCCCTTTATCATTGGTTTTTTAGAAGCATTGATAAATTCCCGTTTTATTAGTGCTTTTTTACTAGAGAAGATAAATAGGGGGCCTTTATTAGATATTTTTTACAAGTTTTGATAAATGTACCCCTTTAATATCATTTTTTTAGCACTGTTAAAATCCTATCATTAGATAAAACTATTTTTTTAGTAATGATGCATGGTGTTAAGTAGTAAACCTAATCCATTATGGGACTTTATTCACCATGTGATATTGTCTAGGTAGTTATCCTCGACTCATGTTTATGTCATATTTTGTGTTGATGCCATATTTCCTATGTTACCATGATCTTATGATACCATGTTACCCATTTTATGATTCCATGTGATTAATCATGAGCCTTCTCTTTTACGTATCATGTTATACCTTTGACTCACATGTTATGTTTCCTTATCATGTGTATTCCCTTATTGGGATTTTTAGATCACCCCTTTATTTTATGTATTCCACAGGTTATCCTATGCAGTTTCAGGAGCTCATATGGATTTAGGATCTCATTATGGATAATAAAATGAGGATTTCATTTTTTAGTTGCCTTTTGATGTATATGAACCTAGTCTTCCAAAGATACTAAGCCACATGATATTTGGGTTGTGATTTAATGGATGTTTATGTTTAAAATTCATGTACTAATATATGTGAAAGGATTGGGTCACTATATTCCTTGGATATGTATGTGTGGTAAATTTGGTATGGAAAGATGATATCCCTTGGTGAGTATAGTTTAGATTCTTGGTTGGGCATGAAAAACCACTTGAAAAGAATTTTAAAATGTTATCCTGAAAATTAAGATGTTGGTCATGATGATAAACAATGAAAGAAATGTATCTTGATTATGTTTAAATTATAAAATGATTATGGAATATATTATTGATTGTGAAATTTTCTATGAATTATATGGTTGTTCCAGGCACAGCGGAATCATGTGGAGGTGAACAATATATTAAAATTTCTTTTAATAATCATTTCCCTAAACCAAGAGTGAGGATCATGCGCGTCTAATTTATAATTAATTTATTTAATATTTGAAGAAATAAATAATTGGGCTTAGGAAATTTCTTCTTTGGATAATTTTGATCATCCCAAAATACCCTTTTGTATTACCTTCATTGCGTTGTGATGATCCAAGGATATAATCCCTCTAGCAGTGATCCACACGTGCTCCTATGACCTCTAAGAAACACCACTTGGTCTCTGGGTGCTAGCGCAGTGATTCAAATGTATTTCATTGTTCATTCTTGATCTCTCATTCTTTAATATTGAATAAATCTCTCTTAAAATTCTAGTTCTTGAGAGGGACAGAGAAGGAGGGTTTGAGATAGAATTAGTTTTTCACAACAATTCTCTATTCTCAATTTTGGATAATCTGCACAATAGACAAAGCTATCTATTTATAGAGTTGGGATTTAAGTTAAAATATTATTTAATTGTATATATTCCATTAAATAAAATTTATTACATTTAATAAACCCCATTCCACATAATAATAATTATATTATTACTATTTTTTGGTGTGCACCAACTTGCACAATAATAAATATTATGTAATAGTCTTGTTGATTAATATTTGTCACTGAACTTGGTATTGGTCCATTCGAAATTCTCCAGCATTTACTGAATAACTGAATAAATATTGTATTCATAAATAAATATTTTATTCATAATCAATCCAATAAAATATTTATTAAAATATTCAATAAATAAAATAAATATTTTATTCACATACTGGTGAATAAATATTTATTTAATTTAATAGATCAATATAACTTGAATAAAATTATTCATTGGACTTGATAATAATCTTTATTTCATTAATTAAACTCAAATAGAATTTAATTTAGATCAAAGGAAACACTTATTGTGTGACCCTATGGGATTATTTCTCATTGGCATTAGGCGGGCTTGCCTAAAGTCCAAGAGTATTGTCTAGAAACGGGTCAAGGTACTCAAGATAAAGAACTCGATGTTGCAACGTCAATAACCACATATTAATTCTCATTGTGTAATATAATCCCTTTGTCACAATATATCATCAATCAAGTTGTGCATCCATGTCACCAATCTATATGCTCTATATGTCTTTCTTTGACTATCTGAAATAAACACATCGTTACACCATGGCTATGGAATTTAATGTTGTGGTTCTATTCTAATAAAAGGACTAAGATGTCATCTTATATAAATATGGAAGGGAATAATTCTTCCTCAACTTATTCATCAATGACATGTCACTCATAACGCAACCAACATATCCAAATTCTCTATGAACTGTTATCATCATGGTTTATAAAATACATCTAAGTACACAAGTTGTAACATGCATTAATAATAATCTAAAAGTTTAAGGACCATCACACACACTCATAGATAGGAATATCTGATGACACCAAAACATGTAGAATTCCAACTGGTAGGTTTGTTCTCATAATATTCCATCTTGGAGATTACCAAGTGTGAACTTCATGAGAATAAGCTTCATCTTCTTATGAGTACTCACACATGACAGTCTATGTACTATGTGTCCCATCATATTACATTATCCAACCATGGAACATTATTTTATAATAACGTCATAGCGCATCAAGTTTCTCATCATAGTGGGGAACTTCTATGACCTTATCAATTTTACGTATACTCTAGGAAATTATTACACTAGATTCTTGAATAAAGATAAACAATATGTAATAAGAAGTTTTATTAATATTCAATACTTCAAATATTTATATACTCAAAGTAAAAACAATTGGTCTTAGGAAACCAACTCCAAAAAACTCCCACTTGGACTAGAGTTAACTTCTTATGACCTTTATTCTGCTAAACCTAACATGATAGTCATGTTTTTACTGATTCAAGGATTTAGTTAAGTGGTTTTCAAAATTATCATCTGTGGAAATACTGCTCATTGTAACTTCACCTCTCTAAGAAAAATCCCTTGAGATATGATACTTCAAAATTATGTATTTTTTCTGATGATGTGACCTTGGATCTTTTTCAAGATCCACCATTATAGTATTATCACAATAGAGTGTGATAGGATATTTACTGCTAGGTACCACATCAAGATCCTGGTTGAAGTTTCACATCCATAATTCTTTTTTATCTGCCTCAGAAGCCACAATATACTCAAACTCTAATCTATAATCTACAACCATATCCTATTTTGAGATCTTCCATCTCACAGCACCTTCATTCAAAGTGAATATGTATCCTGTTTCTGACTTCATGTCATCTTGATTAGTTTGGAAACTAGCATCTGTATATCCTATTATTACTAGTTACTCATCTTCTCTATAAACTAGGAACATATTCTTAGTATGACTTGGATACTTAAGGATAGTCTTGAATTCCATCCAATGATGGTCACCTGGATCATCTTGATATCTTCCTACCACACTTAATGTGTAGGAAACATCTGGACTAATACATAGCATGGCATACATGAATTACCCAATTGTTGATGCTTATATAATATTTGTCATTCTATTTATTTCCTCATGTGTCTGAGGGCACATTTTCCTATAAAGATGAATTCCATGTGATACTGGAAACAATATCCTCTTGGATTATTCCATACTGAATCTCTTAAATATATTTTCAATGTATGTACTTTGACATAGACTGAGAAACCTCTTGGATCTATCACAATGGATTTTGATCTTAAAAATACAAGTTGCCTCACCCAAGTCCTTCATAGAGAATCATTTATACAACCAATCCTTAATAGATTGTAATAATATTATTTCATTTTTAATGACTAATATATCATCAACATATACTTTTAAGAAAATGACTAAACTCCCACTAAAATGTTTATAAACACATGGATTGCATTCATTCTTTATGAAACCAAATTCTGTTATGGCCTCATCAAAACAAATGTTCTATGACCTGGATTCTTTATTTAATCCATAAATGGATATTTGAAACTTGCATACCTTGTTGTAATCCTTTTGAGTTACAAACCCTTCAGGATTTTTCATATATACATTTTCCTAAAGGTTCCCATTAAGGAAGGTTGTTTTTACATCCATTTTCCAAATCTCATAATCACAAAAAGTAATAATGTAAAGTAAACTTCTAATGGATTTCAGCATTGAAACTAGTGAAAAGGTTTCATCATAGTCAATGCCTTGACACAATTTAAACCCTTTTGAACCCATTCGTGCTTTATAGGTATTGAATTGTCCTTCCATGTCCAGTTTCTTCTTGAATACCCATTTATAACCAATGGGGTTTACATCTACTAGAGAGTCTACTAACATCTATACTTGGTTTTGGTACATGGAATCCATTTTATAATTCATAGATTCTTTCCACTTGGAAACATTTATTCCACTTACTACCTTATAGGTTAAAGGATAATTATTATCAATTAATAATGAGTCACCATCTTTAGTAACTAGAAAACCATGCTATTCTGGTTCTCTAACCTCCCTAGTAATCTTAAATGGTAATTGTATCTATGGAATAATTTCTTCTTCCATGGGGCTTTGTGGAATTTGTTCCTATGCCATCTCTTGTGTATCTTGAGCCTAAATTTCATTGACTTCTATATCTCTCCCAATATCTCTTTTAGATATAAGATCCTCCTCAAGAAATATGGGATTTCTGTCAACCACAACCTTTTTGTTTGAAGGATTGTATAGGTAGTATCCCTTTATTTCATTGGTATATCCTATAATGATACACTTTATGCCTCAGGGTGCAATCTTGTTACCTAAAGAGGCCTTAAAAAATACTTCGCAACCCCACACATGTAAGGAAAACAACATGGGTTTCTTTTCATTCTATAATTGGTACGGTATACCTTCTGTTAATTTAGTTGGAACTCGGTTTAGTATGTATAATGTTGTTTGTAACACATATCCCTAAAAGGATAATGGAAGAATTGCATGACTCATCATTGATCTAACCATAACCAATAATGTGCAGTTCCCCCTTTCACTTACACTATTCCACTGAAGCATATAAGGAGGATTGAGTTTAGATAAAATCACAAACTCCCATATATAATCAATGAAGTATTGATTAAGATATTCTCCACCATGATTTAAGTGAAGTTTCTTAATCTTTTTACCAAGATGGTTCTCAACTTTATTCTTGTAATCCTTGAATTTCTTAAAATAATTCGACTTATACCTCATTAAGTAGACATATCCACATCTACTAAAATCATTAGTAAAATTTAAGAAGTATGAGTTCCCACCCCTTTCTTAAGTAGTAAATGGTTCACACACATTGGTATGAACTAATTCAATAATCTCATTGGCCCTTTCACATTTCCCACTAAATGGGTCTTTGGTCATTTTTTCTAGTAAACTTGTGTGACATACACCAAGTGGTTTTAGTTCAAAAGAATCTAAATATCTATCTTGATGTAATTAAGTCATTCTCTTTTCATTTACATGACCTTGCTGGTGATGCCAAAGTTGGGTGTGGTATGAGTCATGTGAAGTTTCTTCATTATCAATTTTCATTATTTGGTTCATGCAATCCAACACATAAAGACCATTATTTAAATGTGTATTACCATAAAAAATGTTATCTTTATAAAAGAATCTACATTTATTCCCAAATTTGAAAATAAATCCATATGTATCAAGTCTATATATAGAAATAATATTTTGGTAACTGAATTAACATAATAACAACCCTTTAAAACCAAGATCATTTCGGTTGGCAACATGAGGTGGTAGTCCAAAATAGATACAGTCATAAGTTTGGCTATGTTGGCTTCTTAAATATCTACCTCTCCTTGGTCAATATTTCTGAATCTAATTATTTCCTATATTTGAATACATATGTAATCACCACAAGATGTATCTAATACCTAATTTGTAGAAACAAATAAATTGAACTTGATAACAAATATACCTAAAGCTTCCCCTTGTTTCTTTGGCTGGGTGCAGTTTTTATTCCAGTGGTCCTTCTTTCCACATGAGAAATGGACAACATCATGTTCCCTTGCTTTCCCCTTGATCTTTCTCTTATTGGAAGGGTGTGAAGAAGATTTGGGCTTAAATATCTTCGATTTATCTTTATTTTTTTTCACCATAAGGACAAAAAAATCACACTTTGTATCCTTATCTACATTGTGAAGAAGAGTAAGAAGATCTGGTATAGACTTCTCAATGTTGTTCATATTAAAATTCACAATAATTCTGGAGAAGCTCTGAGAGAGTGATGCCAAAATGAGGTCAGTGTCTAGTTCTTTAGGGAATTTAAACCCTATAACCTCTAAGTGCTAAATGTAGTCAATTAGCTTAACTACATGAGGCCCAACTGGGGAACCCTCTCCAAACTTTCTCTGAAAGGGAACCTTGGAAATCTCAAACCATTCTTATCTAGATCTCTCCTTTTAAAGACCATGAAGTTTTTCAAGCATGTTATATGCATCCATTTTTTTGTGAGACTTCATTAGTTCACTATATATCAATGAAAGAATTAAAAATTGAATGTTGAAAACATCGCTCAAATGTTTTTCATAGATAATAAAATCTTCATCACTCACCTCTTTAGTAGGTAGATCAGGCATTCATAATTCTAACATGTAATATTTCTGTTCATGCCATAGCACAATCTGAATGCATCTAAACCACTCCTAGAAGTTACTTCCAGTTAGTAGGTTATTATTATCTTATTAAATCTCCAACTATTTTATCAAGTTTCAATATCCCTCACTATGAACTGATAATGTCTAGTTGCTTTAACATTCTAGTGGAAAGGATCATCATTAATTTTATTAATGATCTAGAATTTTTCCATGAAAACCATAATAAATTAATTAGGTAGGTGTTCTTTCCAACTGAAAACTTGTAGATCCATGATCCATTGAGTGGATTCCCCCATCCTGAAATCCTGGCATGTATTTCCTCAACACTTTCCACCAAATTTTTATTGAACAGACTTTGTATGTTAAACTCAATGCAATTTTGGTTGAGTCTATCCAAAACTATCATGAGAACTCCTAGATAAAAGTAAGTGTCCAGACTTTTACCTTGTACTACACTTAGTTCTATGGTTTCATTCCCTATCAAGTAATGGAAGTCTTAGTTTGACTTAATATTTAATTGAGGGATTTTAATTATTATGCATAAATTGTATCTTGATTTATTCTTTACACATCTTGTTAATATTAAGTGGATGTTAATTAATTAATTAACCATGTTGGAGAAAACATTTACATATAATTCATTTATTTAATTTTCTTCTTTACACATTGATTCATTTATTTATGTGATTGCGGTCTTGTATCCATAAAATAAATAATTACATAGACAGAAATAAATAATTAATTAAATGACTCATTCATGAACTTTAGCTAACCGTTCATTTAATGAGAAAACATTAAATCAACCTTGGACCTAGGGGAAAAACTCTTATTGTTGGTCTTGGCATGAGTTACATCATTCCACCTATCCATCTATGTATCACATGGGCTGGGATCATTATGGTTTCATCTTGAACCACCTCCACATTCCTTGGGATACTCCATTAATTATAAATATTTATTACTCACATGTAGGTGAGGGGAACCAAATGATTGATTAAAGGGTTTTACATAAATATCCTTGGACACGTAGGTCCTACATAATAATGGAGGAAGAGATAACTTGTAGGAAATCATTTAATTTAATATTAAATAATTGCAAACTCATAAAATAAATTAAATTAAAACATCCAACACATACACAAGTATTAGTCAAGATCATGAATAATCATACATGAAACGAATACACAAAAGTAAATGGCTAGCATTCATTTATTTATTCGTTCTTTTCTTATTTAAGATTAACACACTTTCATTAATTAATTAATTAATTAATTAATTAATTCACTTTTATCTTAATG
The DNA here is from genome assembly GCA_963277665.1 of Viscum album. NCBI lineage: Eukaryota > Viridiplantae > Streptophyta > Magnoliopsida > Santalales > Viscaceae > Viscum > Viscum album. The sequence continues at coordinate 197,478,557 of OY728125.1, read as the reverse complement.
ATCATACAATGTTATTTAGAGATACCCATCATTAATGACATTCATGGAAAATAAATGACAAAACTAATAATGACAAATTAATTGCAATAAATTAATTGAGAATTTAAAATTATTTAAAACCATTTTTAAATTATCATATACAAAATGGTGTTCCAATAAATAAAATAATTTTTTAATTCTATAATTTTTAGATTTATTTTGATTTTAATTTTTTCCATTAATGGGAGACTACACAGCATGTACATGCAGATACATGCCATGTACCTCTATTGTCATATATCCAAGTCACACGCTTGGGGCTTCAGCATGTTAACTCGGCAGCACTACATAGTGTTTGCATGCCAGCTACACATCCTTTATCTACTTATCATGTTCTATATTGTCCCAGTAAATATACAGTGTTTAATAAAAGAACCACGTGTAATTAATTACTTGATGCATCTAGATACAATACACATGGGTATACGACGTGTGCTTCGGCCACATACCGTGTAACCCACTTTTACCAGCTAATGATTTGGAACTTCCTGATGGCATCTTTGGTCATTTTTCATTTGTTATTAAACCTTTAAGAAAATGAAACATTGAACAAACATGATTAATATATCGATAACATGTTAATTCAAATTGGATTAAAGAACAAATAACATGAAATGAATATTTAACCACAATTTTTCATAGATCAACAATCAAATAAATAATTATAAATTTAAATGTGACACCTCTGATACCACTTATTGATTCTGAGTGTAGCAGAAGCATGCAGAGGTGGGTGATATATTAAAATTTCTTTTAAAAATCATTTCTCAAAACCAAGAGTAAGGATCTTGCATGTCAAATTTATAATTAATTTATTTAATATTTGAAGAAAAAAATACATGGGATTAAGAAATTTCTTTTTTGGTGAATGTTAATCATCTAACAAGACCCTTTCAGATTACCTTCATTGCACTATGAGGATCCAAGGATAGAATCCCTCTAGCGGTGATCCATATGTGCTCTTGTGATCTCTAAGAAACTCCACTCCAATCCAATCCATATTTTAATTTTCTAATAACACTTTTATGGTTAAGTGTGAACCAAATACATATCAAACCAGTGACAAGTCCAATCCAAGTAAACCAAAATCCACTGCTAGAGTCCCGCCCACAGCAAAATTCGAAATTCAAATGACCGAAAATTCAAAATTCAAACTTCATCATTTTTCTTGGTCCACGAGCCATTAAACATAGTGTGATCCCTTGATTCACGCACCTTTTCACCTCACAGCCCCATTGTCGCTTCATGCCAATCATCGCTTCATTCAAAATCACCGGCGAGCCCTTCAACCAGATTCCTTCATCACCGTCGTACAATCTTCCTCATCTCCACCCTTACCCGAGACACAATACCAGTTATTGGCATCAAAATACCATTAAGTCGTCGCTCCACCTTCACCATCAGTGTCAAAACCAGTGACCAAAGCTAGATAAACCGTCATTAGCCCCGAATACCACCGAACCACACTTCCCAGAACCTCAAACATCCACTACTCCAAATCTGACTAGGAGAGGCGCCGAGGAACTCGAGGTCAGAGCAGGGTTGAGCATATGGGAACTCTTAGCAACTCCAGTGTGGAGAAGATCACCGGTGATGTCCAACCCTGCCAGAGCCGGATATGCAGCATAAACCACTGGTGTCAAAAGACAATTTCAACCATCATCGTCAACACTGCAATCAACCACCATCTCAGAAACTCCACTCAATCTTTGGGTGCTAGCGTGGCGAGTCGAATGTCTTGAATTGTTTGTTATTGATTTCTAGTTCTTTGATCTTGAATAAATTTCTCTTAAACTTCTCATTCTTGAGAGGGATAGAGAATGAGGATTTGAGAGAGAATTCTTTGTGTGCAATAATTCTCTATTCTCAATTTTGTATACTCTACAAAATAGACATGGTCGTCTATTTATAGAGTTAGTATTTAAGTTAAAATATTATTTAATTGCATACCGGCCATTAAATAACATTTATTTGCTTTAATAAAACTCATTCCACATAATAATAATAATAATATTACTATTTTGTGGTGCGTGTCAACTTTCCCAGTAACAAATATTATTTAACGGTCTTGTTAATCAATATTGTTCACCGGACTCTGTCTTGGTCCATTTGAACTCCTCCAGTATTTATTTAATAACTAAATAAATATTTTATTCATAAATAAATATTTTATTCACAATTTAGTGAATCAATATTTATTAAAATATTTAATAAATAAAATAATTATTTTATTCACATGTCGGTGAATAAATATTTATTTAATTTTGAGATCAATATAACTTGAATAAAATTATTCCTCAGACTTGATAATAATATTTATTCCCTTAATTAAATTCAAATATAATTTAATCGAGATCAACAGAAATACTTAGTGTATGACCATCTAGGATTCTTTCTCATTGAAATTAGGCAGGCTTTCTTAAAGCTCGAGATTATTATCTAGAAACAGGTGAAGGCACTCAAGAGAAATAACTTAATGTCTCAATGTCAACAACCACATATTAATGCTCGTTGTGTAATATAATCTCTTTGTCATGATATCACATAAATCAAGTTTCACATTCATTTCACCAATCTATATGCTTGATATGTCATTCTTTGACTATCTGAAATAAACATTTCATTACACCATGGCCATGGAATTTAATATGATGGTTTTATTCTAATAAAAGGGCTAAGATATCATTTTCTATAAAGATGGAAGGGACAAATCCTTACTCAACTTATTTATTGATTATATGTCACTCATGATGCACCCAACATATCCAACTTCTCCATGAACTTTATATTCAAGGTATATGAAATAAATATAAGTACTTGATTTGTAACATGCATTAATAATAATATTAAAGTCTAAATACCATCACACACACTCGTAGATAGGAATATATGATGACACCTACAGAAGTCCTGATAGCAAGTATGTTCTCATAATCTCCTATCTTGGAGATTACCAAGTGTGAAATTCATAAGAAGAATCCTTATATTCTTACGAGTACTAACAGCTGACAGTCTATGTACTATGTGTCCCATCATAGTATGTTATCCAACTGAAGAACATTGTTTTAGAATATCATCATAGCACATCAAGGTTCTCATCATAGCAGGGAACTGTTATGACCTTATTAATGTGACGTATACTCTAGGGAATTATTACATCAGAGTCATGCAGAACAACAAACAATATGTAATAAAAAAATTTATTAATATTCAATACATCAAATATTTATGTAATCATAGTAAAAACTGTTGGTCTTAGGAAACAAAATCCAATATTATATGATATAGTTTTGGGGTAGGGTGTTTTCCCCCTAGGTTGGTGATGAGATATGGGATGGTTTTGGGGTAGGGCATTTTCCCCCTCAAAGGTGATGAGATATGAGATGGTTTCAGGGTGCTGCAATATCCTCTCCTTTGTGGTGATGAGATATGGGATGGTTCTAGGGTGAGGTGTTCTCCCCCAGGTGGTTATGAGATGTGAGATTATTTGGGGGGGAACTATTCCCCTCAGGTGGTGATGTGATGTGGCAAGGTTCTTGGGCGGGATGTTATTTCCCTATGTATAGTGATGAGATATTAGATATGGTCCAGGGTTGGGCATTATTCCCCTGGATAAAGATGGTATATTGAAGTTGGTTTCAGGGCATGGAATTTCCCCCTGGGTGATAAGCTATTATATGATGATTTGTGACATGTGATGGTTATTATGGGTGGGTGATTATCTAACCCTTGGTTTTGTTAAAATATCATGTTCAGAGGTATCTAAAACTAGTGGAAATAAGTATGGTCATTACCATGGGTCATAATGGAACATGAGGATCAATAGTGGTTTATTTATTTATACATCCAATTATTTATTATGGAATATGAACATGGATTTTTTTTATACTGGATATATTTAGGAACATAATTAGTAATAATCTATTGATTTATACTTACAACCTCCTTGGATTTCCCTAACACATTAGTTCCTAGGAATACCTCATGGTTTTAGGTATATATAAGGCAGATGCCCATTTTTGGATGATTTTATTGGATATCTTGGATGGATTCAGGAAATGGGATTGGGTCAAGATTCTGGACCAGGTTGTGGTTATTTTTCTATTTAGTATTGCCGCAACCATATATTGCATTTTTTTATTTTTTATCAACTGAGAGTTGATTTTAATTCATTTAAAGTATCTTAAATTATGTGGGGATGTTTAGATTCAAGTTAATATATCTATAGAAATATTCTAATGATTTTATTAGTATGAACTGGTCATAGCGCAGGTTCATGGGCCACGCTATGAATGAAGCTGTAGTTGAAAAAATGGAAAAGTTTTAAATTTTATAAGGGTTTTTCTCCATTTGTAATGTTTTATCCTTCACTATTTTTAAATAGAAAAATTGGTCATTTTGTGAGAATCATTTTCACATCATGAAGTGAATTATGATAATGTGGAAAAGTGTTAAATAACACTGCACTACTTCAAAAAAGACCTTTAATATCACTAGAATAGGCCTTTATCACTGCTAAAAAGCACTGATAATCAGAGCATGGTTAAAAGCCTAAAACTTTTAACAGTGCTTTTTTTAGCACTGTTAAAGGGCCCTTTTAATAGCACTTTTTTATCACTATTAAAGGGGGACTTTAACAGTGCTTTTTAGTGCTGATAAATGCAATGCTGTTAAAGGGGGTAAAAAAATTAGACATCCATGAGCTTGAACCCCTTTATCAGTGCTTTCACAACCCCTTTAATAGCACTCCACCCCCTATCAGTGGTTTTCACCCCACAACCCCTTTTATTATCACTTTTCGAATTTCCAGCCTCATCTGCGCCCACTTGGATTCGAACCTTACACCTCTCCTTCTAAGATGGAATGATTTTACCACTACACCATGTTGTTTTGTTTTCTCTTTAATGATATTTCTATTTATTTATATATATATATACATATATATTTACATATATTTATATAATTATTTTTAAATACATTTATACAATATATGTGTATGTGTAATATATATATACTTATATTTATTAAAATATATTATATATTATATTAATTTAAGTATACTAGAATATAATATAAATATATATTTGTTATTAATACACACATATATCTATATATAAACATTATAAATATATTTTTATAATGTAAAAAATTGTTAGATATTTTTTAAAATACATTTCTATAATATGTATTTATTTAGATATATTAGAATATACATTTTTACATAAACATGCTGATATATGTATTTATATGAGTGATTTATAATAAGTAAATATAAGAAAACATACATATATTTAATTATAAATAAAATTAAATAATGAAAAATGATGAAATTTAAAAACCATGATATCAATATGAATATAAGACCTAGGAATAAATTTAGTCCCCACTAAAAATGGGCAAAAGGACCTGTAAAGACCCAAATTTTCCATGTAAATTTTTTTATATGGAATTATTACAAGTTTGCAAAAATTGACAGTGTGTGATTCCAAGGCTCGATGTTCCTAGAATCAATTTTTTAACTTTTTTTAAGGTACGTTCAGTAAATGTTCGAGCAGCATTTTTTAACTTTTGATCCAGTGCTCGAATTAAAAATCTGAGGGCACTGTTGAATTCGCGGTGACGGGATTCGCTTAAGGGAGACTTTACTTTAACTACAGTAGGTCTAGAGAAAAGGTTAAGTTTTGAAACTTTTTAAAATAAATGAAATAAAATAATTTTATTATTTTGTCTTTGTTTCATAACCTCCAATGGAAAAGTGGTGTGTGGGGCTAGTGGTGTTTCAATCCATTAAATGGCTTCACCCTACAATCTAATTAATAGAAACATTGGTGAAATTAGGAAGCATCCTAATTAATGAGCCCCATTAATTCCCAACGTCATTACTTACCCTCCCTCTCTCCAATATATATGGATCTTGGGGGGAGGTACCAGCACAGCTTCTCCAAGCAACGAAGTGTTGAAGGAGTGTCGAGACACCAAACCCTTGGAGGATAGATCCGGTACCGGAAAGCAGTGACAAGAAACACCAAAACCATGATCCAGAGATTGACGATCGAGCGACGTCGTTGGAAGCCTCTTGCGGGAATGAAGATCATCGAACCACCTTCTACCACGAGTGTTTCTCCAACTTTTTGAGGTAGGGGTTTTGATTCTTGTTTATTTCAAGTGAATTTATTCAACCCCTTTAAATTTATCCCTCATGTTTGTTAGCTAACATAGAGGGTGCGAGCCTAACAAACTCAGCCTGAACCCTCTGCTACTTTTATAATCTTTCACCCTCTGTGGAAGACCGTCGGCACAGCGGCACCCGTGCACCGACGCACACTGCAAGAGGAGGCCATGACATAAGTCTGCGGTGGTCATCAGAGAAGCTGGTATTGTTTGGCCACAGATGAGGTGTGGCGCATTGTTGCACGCCGCCGGTGAGCTAGAGGTCGTGGCTCGTCAGCCGCGGAAAATGGAGGAGGCGGCCGACATGACGGTCGACCGTAGAAGGGGAGGTGGCATGACTAATGTGCCTCCAGCAGACAAGACGTTACGCTGAAGCGGTGGTAGAGGCAGAACCATCACCTCTGGTGGGTTCCGCAATGACCGAGTGGCACCCATGCAGTGTCGCCGCTTCACAAACCAGACAGCCTCTGGGCCATTCGGGAGTTCGGGAGATCGGGGGGTCACACCCCACGTGCCGGTTAGGGAGGACCCCTCATGGGCCACACTTTACCATGGTCGGGCCACCACCCTAGTGGGCCACTCGATTGTGGGTCGGGACTCCCCTTTTCGGGCTTCATTATATGGTTTGGGCCGCCCTTGCGTGTCGCCCTTTGCAGGCCGCCCCCTTGTGGGTCGGGCCACCCCTTTGCGGGCCTCCCTATACAAGTTGGGCCACCCTTGCGGGCCACCCTTTGTAGGCCTCCCCTTGCGTTCTAGGTCGATTCCTCCATGGCCCATCCAAGACCGGGTCGGGCCGGGTCAGTCCGACCGATTCGGACCGGACCCGGGCCCCACCAGTTCCAGAAGCATTTAAAGGGCAATAACTTAGGAATCGGGCGTCCGTTTGACAAACTGTCTATAGATCTGGTACCCTTGGATCGAGAATATCCTTTTTGGTACACTCTACTTGAGTTTTGGATATATTTGGATTATATCCGGTTTGGATCGAACCCAAATCCAACCGGGCCCCCGGAACTAAAATGCTTATAACTCACAGACCGGGCGTCCGATTGACGCACTGTCTATCGCGTTGGAACCCTTACGACATGGAGGTCCTTTGGTATTCTCCTTTTTGGAGCTTAGTGGAAGTTGATGTACGACTAATATCTTGAGGGGAAGATACTACAGTACTCAAGCGTCCTATGAGCGGGAATCTAGTGGCTGGTAGTGAGGTGGAGGTTAGAGACAGACCATATGGAGGTTAGTACTGAGTGATCATGTGTGGGTCAGCACCTAGTGGTCCTGTGTGGATCAGAACCTAGTGGTCCTGTGTGGATCAGCACCAAGCGGTACTATGTGGATCTGTACCTCACGACCCGACGAGGACCATCCTTGGAGAGGCCCATCATGGTTCAACGATATATCGATCCTGGGCGGATCGAATCTTGTGTGGGTCATTGCGGGGGTTAGTTACCTATCGATCCTGGGTGGATCAGATCTTGTGTGGGTCATTGCAGGGGTTAGTACCTATCAATCTTGTGTGGTTTATACTCTGTATGGTCAACATCAATGCCTCTTGATAGAGTAAGATGATTTAGCTTCGTGACTAATCATATGTACTTCTATACTTCACTGAAAACCTAGTTTGAGCTGAAACTATAATTGAGATGAGACTCTAATTGAGATGAGACTCTAATTGATCTGAGACTATAATTGATTTGATACTCTAATTGAGTTGATACTCTAATTTAGTTGTGTCTATTGCTTTGTGTTTTGTGATTGAGATCATGCTTTTTGGTTTTCCTTTTTGGAATTTAGAGAGACCTTCAGGGGTCTCAGGGTCCCTAATGAGTATTGTTATACTCACCCCTGCACAGGTTTTTCCCACACCTTATTGTGTCTTGTGTAGATGACGAGTAGCTGGGATGAGGTTTGAGGGATCCAGGGCTAGGCGGTACGCGGAGGAGACGGGCGTATGTGGAGTGTTGAGGAGGCAATCTTTACCCACCCTTCAGGTAGGATCCTTAGAGGACGACCCAGGAGCTGTTTCCCTTTTTTTCCAGTTGTATTGTAGTTTTTAGTTGTACTTGTAATTTTTAAGTTAGGCTTGTATTCCATCCCCTTACTTTCAGCACTCTTTTACTACAACAGTTACTTAGTGGTTTATTCTTGTTTCATTTTAGTCTGTGTGTTTGTACAGGTTTAAAGGAAATATATTCTCGTTATAGGGATACGCCTTTTTGGTGCTAGTCGCTAGCCCCTGGCCTTTGGAAGGTGGGCCTGGGGTAGTCACGGCATGGCCCCGGGGGATGGGTCATGAAAAGTGGTATCAGAGGAGTCGGTTATACTGAAGAACTAAGACTCTGATATTTTCATTGTAGTAATAGTGTTAAGTGTTATGAGTGTGGTTTTCAATTCGGGGAGTCCAGTGTTGGTGCGGCGGCCAACGTATCTATACACCAGGACCCTAAATTATGATTTCTGACTCATTACATGGAAGCACTGATTGCATGTGTTTTTGAAGAGTTTTTATTGTGATCTCTCTAAGTCATATCACCTGGTATAACTTTTTGACCATGGCACACCTGTCTTCTTTCAGGATGCCACCACGTAGACATCCATTTAGGATTCCTGATAGAGTACGCGATGACGGACCATAAAGTGATGAGGCCTTGGTGTAGGGCCCTCTTATGACGTTAGCACCTTCAGGTGGTGTACCAGCAGCACCACTACCCATTGGGCAGTCGTTGACACCAACCCCGCCAGTAGAAGGTGCATGCCGACTAGGTGCGTTGCATGAGTTTTAGCGGCAGAGGCCTCTGAGGTTCCGAGGAAAGATGGAGCCATAGGCAACTGAGGATTGGCTAGAGGTTGTGGCTAGAGTTTTCTGCCTAGTTGGGACACCAGCTGACCTTATGGTGATCCTAGCAACTAGCCTTTTCCAGGAATCATTAGGGAGATGGTGGAGCTTGATTCTCCAGATACACAATGAGGTGACTCTCATCTGGGTAGACTTCTAGGGCCTTTTTAGGGAAGAGTTCATCCCAAAGACCTTACACTCTATGCATATACAGGAGCTACTACACTTATAGTAGGGAAGTATGACAGTAGCCCAATACTCGATGAGGTTCACTGATCTCTCCTGTTACTCCACTGACATAGTACAAGACCCTTTATTTAGGGCCCGGACCTTTGAGAAGGGTCTCCGGTGGGATATAAGAGCATTGATGGTATCGCTCAACATACTGACTCCGGCTGGGGTGCTAGAGCATGTGATTTTGGTGGAGAGATTCCTAGCTGAGTAGGAACCCATAGCAAGATCCACCACTGAACATTAGGTAGCAGATTCATCTATAGTAGGTAGCAGGCAGATGAAACAGAGGTCCAAGAAGACCAGACCTTCTGGTGGATGACCCTGAGACGTAGGGTTGGAGGTGTGGGGCTCACGAGGTAGAGGAATTCAGGTGAGGGACAAGCAGTGTTACATGTGTGGTGTTCAGGGCCACATGGCTCGCGATTGCCTGACCTACTGTATGGATGACCAGAACATGATCGAGGGACCTCCAAGGCAAAGGCAAAGGTTCGAGCAAGGAGGTCTGTAGGGTGGTGTATGTGGCAGATGAGCTGGTCGTGCAGGGGATGGTGGGTGGAATTTCAAGGTTCTACCGCCACCACCACCATGTGTCCCACCCTATCCATAGGGAGCAGGTGGACAGGGATGATCCCAATGCCAGGTAGTCGAGGCCTATGACCACGTCACTCCAGAGATGATTAGAGGTACGATATGTGTCTACTCCACCTTAGTTGTAGTACTTATAGACACAGGTTCCAGTCACTCTTTTATTTCCACAGCCCTCATTCGGATCTCAGAGATTCTGGTGGAACCTTTGGCTCGATCCATATGGCTAGAGACTCCTACGAGAGCGGATTCGATGATTACATACTAGTGCTAATTGTGTGAGATTACTCTAGGAGTTGAGAGCTTCAGCTGGGATCTCCTAGAAGTGACTTCGAGGCCTTATGACGTTATCTTGGGTATGGACTGGTTATCCATAATCCATGCTCATATTGACTATATTAGGCGGAAATTGCGGTGTTTACACAAGGATGGGACCAAGTTTTCTTTCACCGATGAGAAGGGAACCTTTGAAGCACATGATGGACTTACTCAGAGGAGGGTGTAGCCAATTACACATTAGTTGGCTAGCCTTACCCTCAGGGAAGTTGATGTTGAGAGTTCGTTCTATCCTATAGTGGTGGACTAGTATGACGATGTCTTTCCTGATGATGTTTCGGGACTACCACCTCGCATAGAGGTATACTTTTACATCGACTTGTACTCTGGGATGACAACGATATCTACCCCAGTATATCGGATAGCTCCTGCGGAGCTTCATGAGTTACGAGTACAGTTGGGGGACTTGTAGGGAAATGGGTTCATAAGGCCCAGTGTTTCTCCATGGGCATCCCCGATTTTGTTCTCCAAGAAGGAAGATGGGAGTTTGAGACTCTGTGTGGACTATCGGTGCCTAAATTAGGTGATCGCTAAGAACAAGTATCCACTTTCGAGGATTGATGATATTTTCGATTATCTGAAGGGATCTCACTAGTTTTCAAAGATAGACCTTAGATCAGGCTATCATCAGCTTAGGATACGAGATGAGGATGTTTAGAAGATGGCCTTCAGATGTCAGTATGGCCAATATGAGTTCTTTGTTATGACTTTCGGCATAAACAACGCCCAAGCAGTGTTCATGGGACTCATTAACAGGATCTTTTAGCCATACCTCGATCGCTTTGTGGTGGTGTTCATCGATGACATCTTGATATACTAAGTGGTGGAGGAGGAGCTTAACTATCATTTGCAGATAGTTATGGATACACTCTGATAGCACTAGCTTTATAGTAAGCTCTCGAAGTGCCAGTTCTGGATACAAGAGGTCCACATTCTGAGACACGTTATCTCAGAGGCTAGAGTTGAAGAGGATCCAGTGAAGATAGAGGATGTACTTTCTTAGGAGCCACCCAGAAGTGTGATCGAGGTGTAGAGTTTCCTAGGGTTGTCTAGATACTACCGGAGATTCGTGCCTAACTTTTCCAGAGTTGTGGCACCCTTTTCAACATTGATGAAGAAGGGGCATCCCTTTGTATAGAAGAAGAGATACCAGTAGAGTTTTCAGGAGCTGGGGTGGAGACTGACGAGTGCCCCTGTCTTGAGGCTACCAGAAGAAGTCATTGGGTATGTAGTCTACTATGACGCATTAGGGACCAGACTTGGGTGTGTCTTGATGCAGGATTGAGCCGTGATCATGCATGGCTTGTTACATCTGAGATAGCATGAGTAGAACTACGCTACCCATGACCTAGAGATAACAGTAGTGGTCTTCTCCTTTAATATGTGGCAACATTACTTGATGGGTGAACTATTTACGGTCTAATCTGATCATAGGATTCTTAGGTATATCTTATCTCAGAAGGACCTGAACTTGAGACGGCAGTGATGGCTAGAGTTCCTCCAGGACTATGACTTTGAGATAGTCTATACTTATGGGAAGGGGAACGTGGTAGTAGATGCACTCAGCAAGTGGTGTGGTCTTCAGTTGCTGAGTGAGGTGATATAGCAGCTAGCCGCGATGTAGATATCTTTCGTGGATAGATATGGAGAATCTTACCTCTAGTCTATGATAGTCACTTCCCCACTCCTTTAGTGAGTCAGGGAGGCATAGCTTGGGGACACTAACTGCGAGACTCTACATGCTCAGATATCCTCAGGACAGACACCTGATGGATTTTATGAAGGTGGGGAGCACGTCATCCTCTTCAGAGGATGTACCATGGTACTGGTGGCACTACGGGAGGATGTGTTGAGGGAGTTTTATACGTACCCCCTGGAGGTACATCCTGGTGTGGCGAAGATATACCAGGACCTCCATCATCAGCACTGGTGGTCAGGGATGAAGAAGGTAGTGGCAGAGTTTGTTTCATGATGCCTCACTTGTCAACAAGTGAAGGATAAGCATCAGGTTCTAACAGGATTAGCTCATCCACTAGAGGTGTCAGATTGGAAGTGGTATGGGATCTCCATGAGCTTTGTGACAGGGCTTCCACATACATCCAAGGGACATGATTCCATTTGGGTGATCATTGACCGACTCACCAAGTCGGCCCACTTCATACCCATGTGAGAGCAGGGATCAGTAGAGGTATTGGGATGCCTTTACATACAGGAGATTGTACGGCTTCATGGGGTGCCATCAACGATCGTCTTTGATAGTGACAAACGTTTTACATCCCGGTTGTGGAAGGGATTATAGGAGGTGTTCAGTACTCCGCTACATTTTAGCACTGCCTTTCATCTTCAAACAGATGGTCAGATGGAGCGGACTATACAGACGTTGGAAGACATTCTTCGTGCATGCGTCCTAGAGTTTGGCCGTAGTTGGGAGGATCACTTGCCCTTGGTGGAGTTTTCTTACAACAATACTTACCACTCCACCATCAGTATTGCACCATTAGAGGCCCTATATAGTCAACCCTACAGATCACCTCTATGCTATATATCCCTGTAGGAGTCAGTGCTTATGGGTTCAGAGTTGGTACGGGCTACCACTGAGAAGGTGAAGATCATTTAGGAGTGGATGAAGACTGCGCTGAGTAGGCATAAGTCTTGTGCTAATATGAGATGGAGACCTTTGGAGTTCCAGGAGGGGGACCACGTATTCTTGTGATTCTCCCCTCGATGTGGACTACAGAGATTTTGCCGAGGCGTAAAATTATCACTGAGGTTCATTAGACCTTTTCTGATGCTTTGGAGGATAGTTGAGGTGTCATATTGCTTGGTACTTCCACCGTAGTTGGAGAGAGTTCACGATGTCTTCCACGTATCCCAGCTAAGAAGATACATGCATAACCCATATCACATCATTGACCATGGAGATATGGACTTTGATGATGGGGAGACATTTACGGAGGTTCCAGTAGAGATTGAGGATTGATAGAAGCAGGTCCTTCATGGGTGGTTGATACCTCAGGTGTGCATTCACTGGCTACACAGAAACCTCTAAAAGAGCACCTAGGAGTGGGAGGCTTAGATGTGTGCTCAGTACCCCCATTTGTTTCCATAGTCTATGTTGTGGATTTTGGGGAAGAAAACCCCTAAGGTGGGGAGAATGTAAAGACCTGTATTTTCCATGTAAATATTTTTTTTATATGAAATTATTGCGAGTCTTTGAAAATTGACGGCACTTGATTTCAAGGACCTCTATGCCCATAATGAATTTCTGAACTTTTTTTAAGGTATGTTTAGTAAATGCGTGAGTGGAATTTTATAACTTTTGAACTGATGCTCGCATTAAAAATATGAGGGCACCGTTGAATCCGCAACGCTGGGATTCACTTAAGGGAGACTTTACTTTAACCGCAGTAGGTCTGGAGAAAAAGTTAAGTTTTGTGAATTTTTAAAAGAAATGAAATAAAATAATTTTATTATTTTATCTTTCTTTCATAACCTCTAACAGACAAGTGGTGTGTGGGTCCAGTGGTGTTTCAAGCTATTAAATGTCTTGAACCTACAATCTAAGTAACATCAACATTAGGTAAATTATAAAGCTTCCTAATTAATGAGCCTCATTAATTCCCAATGTCGTTACATACCCTCCCCCTATTCTATATATATGGAGCTTGGGGGGACGTACCAGCATAGCTTCTCCAAGAAACGAAGTGCTGAAGGAGTGTCGAGATGCCAAATCCTTGGAGTATGGATCCGGTTCTGGAAAGCGATGACAAGCGACACTGAAACCCCAAGCAAGATATCAACGATCGAGCGACGTTGTTGGAATCCTATTGCGGGAACGAAGATCACCGACCCACATTCAACTGTGGGTATTTCTCCAAAATTTATAGGTAGGGGATTTGATTATTTTTTATTTCAAGTAAATTTATTTAACCTTTTAAATTCCTCCATCATGTTTGTGAGCTAATGTAGAGGGTGAGGGCCTAACGAACCCAGCCTGAACCCCCACTACTTTGCTAATCTTGTGCCCTCCATGGAAGACCGTCGGCACAGCGGAACCCATGCATCAACGCACACCACAAGATGAGGCTGCAGCACAAGGTCGCAGTGGTAATTGGAGTTTCCATCACCGGATGGCCGCAGAGGAGGTGTGGTGCGATGTGGCGTGCCGCTGGTGAGAAAGAGGTCACGGCTCGTCAACTGTGGAGAACAGAGGAGGCGGCCGGTATGAAGGTCGGTCACGGAAGGGGAGGTGGTGCGACCAACGTGCCACTGAAGGATAATAATTCATGGTCTAATCCATGGTAGGGGCCGAACCCATGCCTCTGGTAAGTTCTGCGGCGACCATGCGACACCGTCGCTTCAGAAACCGAACGACCTTCGGGTTGTTCAGGAGTTCGGGAGACCAGGGGGTCACACCCCCCACACCGGTTAGGGAGGACCCCTCATGGGCCTCACTTCACCATGTCCAGGCCTCCACACTACTGGGCCACCGCCTTTGGAGGATGCCCCCTTGTGGGTCAGGCCGCCCCTTTGCGGGCCACCCTATACGGGTCGGGCCGCCCTTACAGGTTTCCCCCTTGCGGACCGCCCTATACGGGCCGGTCCACCCTTGTGGGCTGCCCTTTACAGGATACTCCCTTGCGGGATGGGTTGGAACTTGTCCCAGTGTGTTGATCCTGCCACAGCCCAGCCCAGACCGGGTCAGTCTGACCTGGTCGGACCGGACCCAAGCCCAACCGGGCTTAGAAGCATTTAAAGGGCCACAACATGGGAACCGGGCATCCGTTTGAAGAACCGTATATAGCGCTGGGACCCTTGGATCGAGAAGATCCTTTTTGGTATACTCCACTTGAGTTTTGGAGATAGTTGGAGTATGGTCGGGTTGGATCGAACCCAAATCTAACTGGGCCCCTGGAACTAAAATGCTTATAACTCACAGACCGGATGTCTGATTGACTTGTCGTCTGTCACGTTGGAACCCTTATGGCATGGAGGTCCTTTGGGTTACTCATTTTTGGATCTTATTAGTTGTCGAGGTACAACTGATATCTCAAGGGGTAGATACTACAATACTCAAGCATGCTATGAGAGGGAATCCAGTGGCTGGTAGTGAGGTGGAGGTTAGAGATAGACCATACGGAGGTTAATACCAAGTCATCCTGTGAGGGTCAAAACCTAGAGGAACTTTGTGGATCAGCACCTATCAGTCCTATGTGGATCAACACTTCACAACCTGACAAGGACCGGGCTTGGATCATCCCATCATGGTTCGGTGATATATCGATCCTGGGCAGATCAGATCTTGTGTGGGTCATTGCGGGGGTTAGTTACCTATCAATCCTGGGCGGATTAGATCATGTTTGAGTCATTTAGGGGGTTAGTACCTATTGATATTGTGTGGGTAAAACTCTGTATGGTCAACAGCAGTGCCTCTTGACAGAGTAAGATGATCTAGCTTCACGACTAATCATCTGTACTTCTATACTTCTCTAAAAACCTAGTTTGAGCTGAGACTCTAATTGAGATGAGACTCTAATTGAGATGAAACTCTAATTGATTTGAGACTCTAATTGAGTTGAGACTCTAATTGAGATGAGACTCTAATTGATCTGTGTCTATTGCTTTGTGTTTTGTGATTGAGATCATGTTTTGTGGTTTTCCTTTGTGGAATTCTGAGAGACCTTCGGGGGTATTGGGGTCCCTACTAGGTATTTTTATACTCACCCCTTCATGGGATTTTCACTCACCTTGTTGTGTCTTGTACATAAAACGAGCAGCTAGGTTGAGGTTTGAGGGAGCTAGGACTAGGCGGTACATAGAGGAGACAGGTGGACGTGGAGTGCTGAGGAGGCGATATGTACCTACCCTTCAGGTAGGATCCTCAGAGGATGAACTAGAAGCTATTTCCTTTTTTCCAGTAGTATTTTACTTTTCAATTGTACTTCTACATTTCCATTTGGGCTTGTATTTTGTCCCCTAACTTTCAGAACTCTTTTACTATAGCAATTACTTAGTGGTTGGTTCTTGTTGCGTTCTAGTCTGTGTGTTTATACAGGTTTAAAGGAAATGTCATCCTATTATAGGGATACACTTTTCTGGTGCTAGTATCCAGCCCCTGGCCTTTGGAATGAGGGCTTGGGGTAGTCACAGCATGGGCCCCAGGGGACAGGTCGTGACAAGACCCCCTTAAACGAGGTTTAAAATCTAACGAATGTTAAAAAATCAAGGTACCCCAACTAAAAACTTAGTTTTGGAGGCCTTATAGACCTTTTTTGCCTTGAAAACGGTAACAAATGTTTAACTATATCACTAAAGGTGTATATCTCATCCCAGGATTTGATTTGATATGTGGTAGAGCTCAAACAGACATCGGGATCAAAAGTTATGGCCGTTTGAAGTTCGAGTTACGTTTTCAACTTATTTTAGATATTTTATTAATTTTTTGATATTTTTTATCTTAAAATTTATATTAAATGACTATTATTCAATAATAATAGGTAAACTATTAATTAAAAATATTTTTTAAATTATTTTATATGCCATTTTCACTAAATATCTTATATAATAAGTGTAAATGCCTATTTACCTTATCTAAAACATATTTGAAAAAATAAATATTATATTTATATCAATATAAATATATTTATATATTAATATATTATTTATAATGAAATATAACTTTTTTTAAGTATACTTTTATCATCACTTGTAAAAAAAGTGTCGTTAACGACACCCTTTAATAATGCTTTTTTTAGCGCTTGTAAAGGGGGTCTTTAACAGCATTTTTATCTAGCACTGTTAAATTCCTAAAACTAGATAAACCCAATTGTTTAGTATTAATATGATACGTAAGATTATTGTTTCCAACACTTTTGTTGGGGTGCGCGTGTCTGTCACATAGAGGACGAGAGACACAGTTCTTTGTTACCCGGCATTCCCGCTTTCCAAAGGTAGGCGACATCCGCTCTTATTCAGGGACGTCTGCTCCTTGATTGAAATGGGATGATGGGATGTTGGTTCTTCCTTCCATGGATTCCTCCTTGGAACTCGTTACCTAGTCCGGGTCTCTCTCATAGACTTAAGACGTTGTTCGTGAAGCTCTTCCTAGCGCCATATTTTCATAGACCTTACGCTGCTTCTGTCAGGAAATTCCAAGGGGTCCAGTCAGGGCAGAAACCTTTGGTCAGGGGATTAGTCATGTTGGGAATCACTAGCATGTTTGGATGCTGGGGATTGGTGTGTCTATATTCTTTCCCTTATTATAGGGCTTCTCGAGGGCGCAGAAGCCCGAGGCATCCCACATCGAAGGTGGGGAGTCGTATGCCATGGGAATGTATCTAAGGTTTTCCTCATCTTCTTATGTTTAACATAGGTTATGCCACAAGTTTAATGTCCAGCAGAGATGGGTTGGGTTGATGAGAACACTGACTAGAGTGGACCAAATGGGGGAACCCCCTGGAGGGAACACCGATATTGGGTCCAACGCATGTGTGGCTTCTCGAATGCTGTGAAATGGAATGGGGAATGTGGTGGCATGATCCCACCGAGATGTGGCGGCCCGGGTAAGGATCAGGATGGATGATGGAGCAGTTGCATTAAGTGAAAGGTGGAAGGAATGGAACCATCGTGAAGATGATGATGGTTTTGGGCTTGAGTCTCGAAGAGACTTCCTACGTATCCCCATGGTAGGGAATCAAAGTCCACATAGTTCATATGATGACGGCTTACTGCCGATTGGTATTTTCAACGGCTTACCACTGGTTGAGGTCACAACAGCTTACCACTGCATGGGGTCACAATGGCTTACCATTGATTAAGATCACAACGGCTTACCGCTGGAGGGAGTGACAATGGCTTACCGCTGGGTAAACCGACATAAAGGAGGACCTGGGGTCCAAAGGTTTTTGGGCTTGAACCTCGTGGAGGCTTCCTACATAACTTGTCTTGGAAAGGATCAAAGACCTTGTAGTTCAGATGGCGGTGTGGGGCTTACACTCTAGGTTGCCCATGATGAGGCAGGAGTTGGTGAACCGACGTGAACAAGGACCTGGGGTCCAGGTGGATGGTGGCCTCAAACCTCAGGGAGGTTTCCTACGTACCTTGCCTTGGCAAGGATCAAAATCCATGTAGTTCAGGTAGGTGGCATTTTTGGTTTACGCTCTGATGCGTCCTAGGGTGTCGGTGACCCGACGTAAAGGAGGACCTGGGGTCCAATGGTGGTTGGGCTTGAACCTAGTGGAGGATTCCTACATACCCTGACTTGGCAAGGATAAAAGACCATATAGTTCAAGTGGGGCATGGGGCTTACACTCTAGGCTTCCCAAGGTGTTGGTGAACCGACGTGAAGGTGGTCGGAATGACCGGGTGGTGGTATTGAACTTCGTGGAGGCTTCCTACGTACCCTGCCTTGGAAAGGATCAAAGACCACGTAGTTCAGGTGGAAAATGGGGTTGTTGAATCAATGAAAAGGGTGTCGGAAAAACTGGATGGTGGTGGGCTTGAACCTCATGGAGGCTTCCTATGTACCATTCCTTGACATGGATCAAAGTCTTCATAGTTCTGGTGGTGGGATGGGGCTTAAACTCTAGGCTACCCAAGGTGTTGGGGGTTTGGTGCACCAATGTGAAGATGTTCAGGACCGATGATTGGTGGGATTGGACCTCATGGAGGCTTCCTACGTACCATGACTTGACATGGATCAAAGTCCTCATAGTTTGGGATGATATTTGGGGCTTACACTCTGAGGCGGCCCAAGTGGGTTGTTGGGCTTGAACCTCGTGGAGGATTCCTATGTACCATGCCTTGACATGGATCAAAGTCTTCATAGTTTGGGATGGGTGTATTTGGGGATTACGCTCTGAGGCTGCCCAGGTGGTGGGTTGTTGGGGCTTACACTCTGAGGCGGCCCAGGTGGTGGGTTGTTTGGGCTTACACTCTGAGGCGGCCCAGGTGGTTGGATGTTGGGGCTTACACTCTGAGGCGGCCTAGGTGGTTGGTTGTTGGGGCTTACACTCTGAGGTGGCCCAGATGGTTGGTTGTTGGGGCCTACACTCTAAGGCAGCCCAGGTGGTTGGTTTTTGGGGCTTACACTCTGAGGCGACCCAGGTGGTTTGTCATGGTCAGTTCTTACTCTAAGCACATGTGAGTCATGCTCGGTGTGAGAAATAAGAGATAGAAAAGACCCGACGATCACGTTACAAAAGGTGTGTCTGTGGGAAATGGATTGGGGCTTACGTGTGGGGTGGCCCGGGGAGAAAAATATTGGGACTTACTCCGGGATGGAGGACCTATGGCGACAAATCACAGCGGGAGAGGGTCTTGGGACTAAAGAAAGAAGGATCAGGGATGCTGCCTCCTGCAAGGAAATCTAGGGGATTACACCAAGGTGGCTTCCCTCTCCCTGCAGAAAAACGCTACTCCCATAAGAAGGATATCATCCCCTATGGAGACCAATGGGAATGGAGAATGTCCAAGGTGGGGGTACCCCGCGTGCGAATCACGGGGAAAGATCACAGTTTAACGTCATGTGTTGAGGACGATGGTGCTTGGCAATTTAACATCCTGCAGCTCGGATGACGTGGGTTCACTCCGCACCCCTAGGACTTACATAACTGGTACCCTCTTTTCCTTGGTGCAGGGAGGGGATAGGAAAATCCATGGTGAGGGGGTGTCACGGAGCGAACCATCGAGGGGTCCACGTTAGCGTGGCTATGTAAAGAAGAAATATCCATTAGCGTGCCTATGCGAAGAAGCATAATGAAAAACAACGCAATGGGTAGTATCATCCAGGGGACTTTTAAGTCACATCTTGCAAACCTAGAGGGTCGCACGGGAAAAGGAATTTCA
Source organism: Viscum album (assembly GCA_963277665.1). Classification (NCBI taxonomy): domain Eukaryota; kingdom Viridiplantae; phylum Streptophyta; class Magnoliopsida; order Santalales; family Viscaceae; genus Viscum; species Viscum album. The sequence continues at coordinate 197,458,507 of OY728125.1, read as the reverse complement.
AAGCATAGGGGTTCATACAGGGGCCTTGTGAAGATCTTTCACTCCGCGTGGCAGAGGGCACTTGTGAATGGGTGTGCTTCGTGAAGTGGGGTGCCTCAGCCTTAGCACAGGGCGGAGGTGTATATGGTAGGTGCTTCACGAAGTGGAAAGGAATTCGTGGAGCACTGCCTTGTAGAGCAAAGGTGCCTCGTGAAGAAAGGTGTCGTGAAGCAATGTGCTTCATGAAGTACAGTGATCCTACCTTAGCATGCAGATCATGTGTACATGAAGGGTGTTTCGCGAATCATAAATGCTTTGTGATGACCCGGGTCCCCTATGGGATCCACTTCCTTCACGAAGGCCCTTAGGCTTCGCAAAAGGAATCCCTCTCGGAAGAGAGGATCAAAATGAGACCAAGGGGAGGAACTTCGCGAAGCATAAGTACCTCACACAACTCATGGTTCACAGAGCAGAAGGATGCCTCGTGATTTGGGAGCTGGGAAGTCCAAAGGTTGGATCATCTGTCCTTTGGGCTCAGGGGGAGCCCGGTATTTATAGGCAAGAGGAACCGCAAAGCAGAGCTCACGCAGTGCGAAGAGGGACCGGGTTTCTTCGCGGATGTTTCATGAATGTCAAATGCATTAATGGAGTGTCTCACATCATTGCTTTGCGGTGGGCTCGTGAACGTCAAATGTGTTCGTGGAGCGTCCCGCCTCCTTGCTTCGTGGCAGGCTCGCGAATGTCAAATGCATTCGCAGAGCATCCCACCTCCTTGCTTCGCAGCGGGCATGACAATGTCAAATGCGTTCATGGAGTGGCCCACCTCGGTGCTTCGCAGTGGCCACTATGCTGGGGGGACTCCACAAAGTGTCCTCGTGAGGCAATCAATAGGGCCTTCTTTTGGCTTCTTCTCTGTCCTGAATTTTGGCGCCAAAAAATGCCTCCCTCAGACTTGGAGTCGCTGAGAGATCATGGGTCTAAGTATGAGGGTAATTTCCAAAATCATTGGTTGTTCATGATGTTGGCTCGTGAATAGGGCTCTTGAGGTGGATAGAGGATGTGCGGGACGAGCGCGCCGTGAAGCTCAGTGCAAACTGGACGCGCCGTGAAGCTCTGAAGGTCGTCACCTATAAATAGGGGGTAGTCAAACCATATTTTGTTGGTGGAGCTGCTATCGGAGATCCAGAAGAACTACCTGTTGTGTAGGAGGTTTCCCTTATATGGTTTCGGGCTGAGGGATGACGTCTTCATCCCTGAAGCAAGTTGGGACAAGCCAGCTTACTGGTTTAGGAGCACGTCGTGCCAACGTTGATGGGTCAGGGTGGCCGATGGCCATGCCCGGGAGGATTTTATGCTCATCGTTGCTGACTGCTTATAAAACCATCTGAACAACGTCGACAGGAAGGCATTGCAGCCAAAGACATCCCCTCCTTTATACCGAACTATCCTCAAGGTGGTGCTGGGGAACCCGAAGAAGGGGTGGTCTGAGGAATGGGACCTGTGCCAGGGAGGCAACTTCACGGATGATTGGGCCTAGGCCTACTGGGTAGGCACCTCGTGTGAGAAGTTTGGAGTAGATTTGAAAAGAGTGGGCCTGTATGAGGCAGGTTGGGCTTCCCAGTTTCACATCTACCATCCGAAGCAACTAATTTCAGATCTATTGAGCCGGTGGTCACCGGGGACCAATACCTTCCACCTGCTTCACAAGGAGGTCGGCATCAGCTTATGGGGAGTGCATCTAATATCAGGGGTCCCGATACTGGGGGCGATGTACGACGAATTCATCCCTGCTATGGGGGCGTGGGAGGATCTGGATCAGATGTCGCATCTGGAAATGGCATTGATGGAGCTTGTGACAGGGGAGGATAAGGAGGCGGCGAGGGATTTCCACTTCAAGCATTGGTTAAAAAAGTTTATGAACTTCCCAGTAGACCGTCAGTTCCTGGAGAGACCTTGAACTTTCCCAAAGGAGGCCCAGAGTAGGGAACGCTCATAATGGTGGCTGTTGGAGAATAGCTTGTGGAAGACCTGGGGGTTCAGTGTCAGCACTGAGCAATAACTAATAGTTAGGCTGGCGACATTCATCGCATCTCTCATCTGTGGTTGGATCCTGCCGGTGAGGGATACCAACATGGGGGTGCGACCAAGCACTTTCATCATGGCGTCCACATTGGTGACAGGAGGGCGGGTCAACCTAGGTATCCTGATGCTCACCAAGTTGTATAAGATTTTGTGGAACATCGGCGAGGGGAAGAGGCCATATAGGGTATGTGGGTCGTTCCACCTCCTATACGGGTGGATAGCAGCACACATCAGGAGGATCTATGAGTATCTAAACCCCATCTCGCCTCTAGGGTTGAACTTCTACCCATCGATCCTGAATGTCGTAGGGAGATTTCTAACCAAGCTGACCACACCATCGGTTCTGAACCAGGTGTGGAGAGTGGAGGAATTCAATTTTCACCCATTTCCATTGCCGATGGGGGTATTTACCGATGATGGTTGGGGGACAGAAGAGAACCAAGCCTACCTCCTAGCCTTTCAAGGTGAAGTCTTGGTGGCCAGGGTGGACCGCGAGCATCTCTACGAGCCATACACCCCACACCAGTTTGCAAGGCAATTCTGGTGCCTACAACAATTGACCCCGCAGGTTTACTTGGAGGTGCATCACGAGGGGCACTCATGTGTGATGAGGCAGATGTGTCTCATTTTTATATGGGAATATGGGAAGATTTGGAATGAACTGCCTTCACCGACAGCCGTCCTTGGGCTGATAAAGGAATATGCCTAGAGCTGGGAGGCGGCCTACCTGGGGGAGATGCTAAAGCGGACAACCACTCTGGTCGGTGATGGTGAGCCTCCCTGACCTCGGGGCCAAGGCCGGAAGGTGGTAAGGGCATCCCGTTATAGCAGGGCTCCTGTAGTGGTGACGCCCGCACCAATTGAGGGGGAAGCAGTGGTAGAAGATCCGGCAGCGGTAGCGGACCCAGTAGTCCCAGGAGAACAGAGTCATCTGGAGGGGCAGCCACCGAGAGGATTCCATAGGATTTGTACTCAGGCCCTGGTGAAACGGCTGCACCATATTGACATGCCGGAGAATGCTGTCTTCTCGGAGGCCTGGGACATATGGGAAGTCAACCAGAAATTCCTCGGCCCATCTGAGTTATAGCAGCACCTTAACTGCCTCGGGATGGACTTGTCGGGGATTGGCCCTATTAGAGCTGGTTTTGCAGTATCCCAGGTGGAGGAGGAGCAATGCCTAGACAAACTGGAAGAATTTATCCACTCCTGGGGTTCCCTGCACCCGATGAAAGACTAGGTCAGGGAGTTGTTGGATCGTACGGTCCCACCTCAACTATCAGCTGCTGACTTGAGGGCATACTTCCCTCTACAGGAAGAATCTGATGAGTCCTCCTGGGAGGAAGAGGCCTGTAGAAAAATTATGTTTGAGGAGGGTGAAGTCGTAGATCAGTCCTAGGATCTTGAAGATTTCGCGGAGGCCCTCAAGGTAAAATACCAAGTTCCTTCCTCAGGGTCTTCTCTTAGGTTACTCTAGATTCCTTATTAGTGTATGCACTATGTAGGAGGAACTTGTGCACAGACCTCATTCTCACCCCTTAGTGGGTGAAGACGTAGGACCTTCAGGATCCACACCCGTGGCTGCATCATCTTACATGTTTGGTGGGGCCAGGATACTCGAGGCGGCTCCCCTGGAGTCTCCAGACTTGCCAACCATATACAGGGGTCCACGTCTTGGGGTTCTGACGACATCATACCAAGAGCGAGACCAGGGGTTTGATCTCTATAAGTATCCTCTACCAAATTTATGAATGTCATCTTATGACCATGTTAAATGACATTCACGTTCCCTTTTTTGGCGTGTGAAGTCCTTCAATTAGCCTAGGCCACTATGGCGAAGTTGGTCGGGACTTCTGGTAGCGCCCTTCCTAGAGGCATGCCAATGGTCATAGAGGTGGACATTTAGCCTGAACGAACTGCAGCGCTCCCGATTGCTGGTAGGGATGCCAGTGGGATTGTGCCTGAGGTTAGCGAGATGTGATCTGATGATGAGGATCAACCAGACAGTTCAGGCCTTTCCATGCCTGATCCAACTCCAGACATGGACCCGGCTGAGGAGTTCTTGGGGGCATTTCCTACATACGATCCTACCAATCACTCCGACTAGGACGAGACGGCCTCTGACGAGGAGTACAGAAAAATAGTATGTCACCGATCATGGAAGATAATCACATGCTTCATCAATGACGCCCTCCAAGCACTATGGTTGGATGATATGGACAGACTTCGCTTGCAACTACGCGAACTATGTGCTGGGGGAGTGGATACCCAGCACCCTCACATGCTCATCTAAGATCTTATAGCAGAAAAGATTTGGAAGTATGATTGTGGCCTCAGTGTGGGCTAGTAGTAAAGGAAGTCACTGAACATCAAGAGGCTCCAGGAGACCAAAAGCGAGGTTGAACAGTTGTAAGCCCAGGCGGATTAGCATTCTACTTCTCTCTATGGAGAATCAGAGCTCGTCTTGTGAATTAAAGTCCAGTTGGCGGAGGCCGAAGAGGGAATGAAGCGAGCCTCTGAGGAGATGGACGTTATACAGACTGGTGCAGAGTGGGATTGGGTCACGGCTAGTGAACTACGCACTCTCACTGTCGAGGAGCAGGAGGTAAATAGGCAGCATCAACTCCCGAACGCCACCATCCAGAGGGTGGAAGAGCTGCAACGTTCCTTTGACGAGGTTAATCCATCCATGGGGGGAGTCGACCCTCGGGTACTTTAATGATTACAAACCCTTAAACATAATTTCATGCTTTGATTGCTTGATGTCGTATCATGTATGAGTTCCATTTTTTACATTAGTTTATTGAATCCTTGTGATGTTCGCGGAGCGTCCCGTAATCATTCCCTAAGCTCACGTGGGTCAGTCCCGATATGATAAATAAGGGATGACCACCTTATCACCCCATCCAAACATATGAGTGCAAACCAAGATTCAGGCATCTGGGGTTTGAAAAACTGGTCTGGATTTCCAAAAGGAAATAGGAGAGACTTGACTAGAGAATGAAGCTCTCAGAACATCCAAATTACCGTTTTCCTAGTGTACTCTTGTACACGAACGGGGTAATGCCAGGGGTGCTGAAATCAATCCGAATAGATGGGAATGGGAGGTTTGAATCATGATACCCAAAATACGAAACACTATGGGGGTGGCGTGATAATGAAGGATAACCATTGACCATGTTCGAAACATTGTATCCTTATTGCATTAGCCTAAAATGGGGATAAAAAATGAGGGCCAACCATTGACCATGTTCGAAACATGGGACCTGGCTCAAAATGCAACCCATTAGTCTTCCAGAACACTGGCCTAGGATAGTTGGTGAGCCATAGGACAAACATCCATACTTTTAGGGGGTTCTTTTAGACATGAAAGAGGATGAGGGTCCAAATAAGGGTCACGCAAAGCGTGGAATGTGGAGTGATGGTTTGTTCGAACAGAATCCAACACTCTCAAAATTACACCACTGTGGTGAAAGCACATTAGATGGATGCATCGGTATGATCATGGATCATTTGTTCTTTTAGACAGGACCTCTCTGGAGAGGGAGTTGTTGCTTCCCAATGTCATCATGGGGTATCCTGAACTTGTTCAGGGAAAAATTGCAGTTACATGGTTCCCCACAAGGGGTCAGGCCAGGGGCCGGAAATGGGGAGGAATAGGATTTATGATTCCTGGGGTGGACCCTAGGTGAAATACCTAGGTGTCTCTACATATCCCATGAGGATGGGAATCAAGCCATATGTAGTTCTGGAAGCACAGTTTAATGTCATGCAGGACGCTGAAAATACTGGTTGTGCCGATACACATCCTACCAAAACTACTAAGCCCATGTGAGTCGTGCTCTATGTGGGAAGGAACATGTTAGGGTGAAGGGACGCTCAGTGAATGTCGGCCCAATGATGCTAACCCATCCATGTAGCGCACCTAGATGCACAAAGAAGTAAAGCCGAGTATGTCGGAATTCCACTTGAACATGAGAAAGTGGAAATGTGTGAATCATGGTGCTCAAAATCTAGATCACAATGATGGTGGCATGACGATGAGGGATAGCTGTTGACCATGTTCGAAACACAGTATCCATATCACGTTATCATGGAATGGGGATAGACAAATGAGGGTCGACCGTTGACCATGTTTGAAACATGAGACTTGTCACAAATGCCGTCCGAGATCTTCTGGGGCATTGGTCTAAAATGGTAGGTGAGCTGATGTTGCATGGGACCAGGCCGTTAGGGGGTCCCTTTAGATGTGGAATAGGATGAGGATCCAAATAGCGATCTCACGAAGCTTGGACATGGAATGAGGGGAATGTCCCCATGAAATTTCCACACATTGGGATCTATCAAAACACATCTGAATACAACAAAGAGACGTATTAGATAGAGGGAGTCGAGTCCCTTCCCATAGGGAGATATTATTTTAGGGTTGTAGAGCTCAGACCATGGGTTTTAGGAAACATGGGAGACACATGGTGGGGTAATTATAAAACCCTACATGAATGGGAACCTGGGCTCCAACCACCATGTGTTCCCTTGGAAGGTTCTAGGTCAAGGGACCGGAAACGAGAGTTAAGATGGGTCCGAGGCAAGGTGAACGGACGACCCTACGTACCCCATGAGGATGGGGGTTAAGCTACACATAGTTCTAAGAGGTGGCATAGTAAGGTACCAGTGCTAGGGATAAAAGGGGTGTGTGGGCGTGGCCCTCGCACCAAAAGAAGCGTTATTTGGTAAATCTTGTTTTTCCTTTAAGGTGAGTGGTTTTTTTTGTGAAGAGACATGCCTAGGGTAGCAGGCCCCGGCATCGCCACAAGAATCAAGACGTAGTAGGCATTGACAAATGGTATGTCATGTGACCAATACCAAACATGGTTTCCCCTTGAGTGAGGACATCACGATGCAGTTTTGTTTTTCATCATGCGGCTAGGACGATAATGTCACAGTTTAGGGTCATGTGATGGGACCGGGCATGCATTTTAACGTCACATGTCACAGATTTAGTAGAGGCGATACTAAATGGGGAATGTGTATGGTGAAACAAAATATACTTGACGTGAAAGGGGACATAATACCATACCACACCATACGCAATTCCGAGAAATGAACCTCAATCCAAGGGGCCTAAACAGAGGTAAGAGGGTAAGGGGCAGGAGAAACTAGATCCCAATTGAGATGGACTTGAAAATGAGACGTCTGGGTGTTCCTACGTATCCCATAAGTATGGTAATCAAGACACACGTAGTTCTAAATGAGATCTTAGTTTACGGTCTTAGATCTCGAACCAAGGGAAGTTAGTGGGGAGCCTCGAATGACGCCTTTACTGTGGCTTTGCCCTCCTAACGTGTAGATGCAAACTGAAGAATAGTACCAAGAGTTTCTGAGGTCTACTTGGACATGATTAGGTGGAGGAGGATGTGAATCATGTAACCAACATTTTTGGCTTAATGGGGTTGGCGTGACGATGGAGGATGACAGTTGACCGTGTTTGAAACACAACATCCATATCGCATTAGCCTGGAATGGGAACAACAAATTAGCATTGACCGCTGACCATATTCACAACACGGGATTTTTATCTTCTTTTTGCTCAAAATCCTCAAGGGCATTGACCGGAAGTGGTAGGAGAGCCCTTAGGCCTAGCATCCATACGATTCGGGGGCCCTTCTGGATGGTAAAGGTGATGGAATCCCTAATGAAGGGTAACACGAATCCTGAGAAATGGGTAATAGCATGTTCGGGTAGAATCCGACATTCCCGAAATTAAACCAGAGTACCCTTAGGCACATCGGTGGATCGCCGAAGAGGGTAGATGAGGGTTCTCAACTTGAGAGTAACCGATTTGAAGGGATGAGTATAGAATAGGGGGTAGAGAAGTCCTAGGAGGGAGAGGTACATGGCGTGGTCGTTACAAAACCGGCGTGAACGAGGACATAGTCCCACACCACACTATATACTCCCCTCCCCAGGAAAGGGTAGGCAAAGGGGATAAGGTGAGAGGGATATCCCTGATAGATGGGGCTGGACCTGAATTCTAGACATTCGGGTGGTCCTACGTATCCCATGAAGATAGGACTCAAGCCACATGTAGTTCTTGATTGCGCATGGGAGTAAGATACCCTAGCGAGGGGGGGTGTACGGCACGGTGAGTAACCCATAGTGAATGAGGACATAGTCCCACACCACATCGTATACTCCTAAATAAAAACTTGGGACAGGGGATCGAAAAGTCCAAGGGGCCTGAGGCTAGGCCTCAGACGGGAAGGCCCGACCAGTCTGTGGTTTAACGTCTTGTAGTGAGGATGAATAGGGGAGTAAGATTTCCCACACAAGGGAGATGTATGGCACAGTGAATAAACCGACGTGAATGAGGACATAATCCCACACCACACTGTACACTCCGGGTAAGAACTTGGGCTAGGGCCTGAGAAGGCCAAGGGGCCTGGCACTGGGCCTCGATCAGGAGGGCCCGACCAGTTTGCAGTTCAATTCGCAGTTTAACGTCTTGCAATGAGGATGAAGAAAGGGGTAAGATACCCTGAACAGGAGGTGTAAGGCATGGTAAACAACCTGATGTGAATGAGGACATAATCCCACACCACACTGTACACTCCCATAAGGGAGAACCTGGGCCGGGGGATCTAAAGGTCCAAGGGTCCTGAGTCTGGGCCTCGGATGAGAAGCCATACATCCTCTTGTGCGGTTACCACCTCAACACAGCTCCTAATCTCATGTGAGCAGTGCTCGGTGTGGGAAACAAGGAGTTGGTCTTGGCTCTCCCCATCATATGAGGGACTAAAATGTGGCTCGAAGGGAGTTCATCACTTGGAGATACAAAGGGGGAGAATGAACCACTACATTCAATGTTTGGGACATATTGGGGTGGTTCTAATGACAAAGGTTAGATATTGACCATGTTCAAAACAAAGCATCCCTATAGTGACCTGGAATGGGAGCAACAAATGAGCGTCGACCGCTGACCATATTTGTAACACAGGACTTGTATCTGCTTTTTGCTCAACATTCTCAAGGGAATTGGCCTGAAATGGTAGGATATCCCTTCTTCCAAGCATCCATGCCATTCGGGGGCCCTTCTGGATGGAAAAGTTGATGGAGTCCCAATCAAAGGGGTGGGTGAAGCATGGTTGTACCCATCTATGAAAGAGGTGAACATCTCCAGGGAGCGGGATGTATGGCCGGATTGAGATTAGCTCGACATGAATTGGGGCAAAAGTATGCACCCCTATCATATTTCTTAACTCAAGGGGAAGATTCTGGCATTTGGGTTGGGCCGACAGAGAAAATGTCCAGGCGTTCCTACGTATCCCATAAAGATGGGAATCAAGCCATACGTAGTTCTTGAAGGCCATGCAGTTTAACGTCATGCGGTTAGGATGTGGGAGTATAGAAGAATAGTATTGGGCACATAGTGCGACCATTATAATCCTGGTATGAGTGGGACTAAGGAAGCCTACACCATATCATGCAAGGATCCTCCAAGAGAACTATACCCAGGGGAAGTAGTCAAAGAGAAGAGTTCAGGGTTGGGCTCAAGACAAGGCGTCTGATCATTCCTATGTATCCCATGAAGATGGGAATCAAGCCATACATAGTTCTAAGGGCGTAGTTTAACATCGTACAAAACCGGCAGTTTAAGGTCATGCAGGACAATCCATTTTAAGGTCGTGCAGGACCGATCAGTTTAAGGTCATGCAGGACCATCCAGTTTAAGGTCGTGCAGGACCAACAGTTTAAGGTCATGCAGAACCATCCAGTTTAAGGTCATGTAGGACCGACTAGTTTAAGGTCATGTAGGACCATCCAGTTTAAGGTTGTTCAAGACCGATAGGCCTAGGAAAAGTATTTCTTGAGGAAATTGTCATTGGTGGGAGGAGTTATATGCTCACCATCCATGGTCACCAAGGAGTATGCTCCATTGGGGTAAACCTTGTGGACTATGTAAGGTCCTTCCCATTTGGGCTCCAACTTGGGTGGTTTCCTACCAGGGATCATTGGCGCCCTGAGGGCCAACACCAAGTCGCCTTTCAGAAAAGAGCGGAGGTTAACCTTCTTGTTGAAGGCTCTAGCTATCTTATTCTGATTCCTTTCCAGATTGTGCAGGGCACAAAGCCTATTCTCGTTAAGCACTTCCAATTCATCTAGACAGATTTCAACTACCTTATCTGGCACCTGCTGGACATAGACCGTTGTGCGTAACGAGGGCAGATAGATCCTGATGGGTAGGACGGCCTCAGCTCCGTACACCAGGGAATATGGGGTCACCTGGGTGGAATTACGAGTCATCATCTGATAGGCCCAGAGGGCATTGGGGAGCTTTTCCGGCCAACTCTTATTATTCTGACCAACCATTTTCTGCAGAATGTTAGAGAGGGTTTTGTTGAATGCCTCGATCTATCCATTTTCTTACACGTGATAGTGGGAGGTATGGTTCGAACGGATTTTGTACTTGGCGTACAATTTCTTTATCTCAGATGCTTGGAAGTTTTTTCCATTATCGATGAGGACAACGTGAGGGACTCTAAATTGGTGGATTATGTTGGAGCTCACAAAGTCAATGATGGAACGGGCCTTGACCTCCTTGAGCGGGACTGCTTATGCCCACTTGGAAAAGAAATATGTGGCAGTCAGGATGAACCTGAACCAATAAGCTGTCATCGGTGGGTATGGTCCCACGACATCGAGTCCCCACACCGCAAATGGCCAAGAGTACTTGGTGGAGTGGAGAGGTTTTGGTGGCTGATGCATGAAGTTAGAATGAACTTGTCATGCATGACATCTCTTGGAAAACTGGATACAATCATGGATCATAGAGGGCCAGAAGTAACTCAGTCTCCGAATCTGATAGGACAGCTTCGGCCCAGCCTGGTGGGCCCTATAGGAACTAGCGTGAACCTTCTGCATGACCTGATAAATCTCAACTCCTTGGATTCAATGGAGGAGAACACCATCAAACCTGCTCTTGTAGAGTATCTGCTCAATACTGGGACCACTTTGGAGGGTAAACTATAGCGTGCGACATCGGATTTGCTCGTGCTCGGCCCAATCAGCTGAGAGGCAACCATTTTGGAGGTACTCGACAAAAGGGGATCTCTATTTAGGAGTTGCTTCAACGACTGCATCTGGAGAACCTGGGGGTCCTGACATGGAGGACCCAGTGGTAAGATGGCTTACTCACAGGCCGTCGTCATCATCTGGGGTGACAGGGGCAATGACTCTCCAGTGTGCAAAGTGTATAATCAGATCATCCTGCTCAAGTTCTGCAAGTGATGCATCCAGGCCAGCTAGGGCATCATCTCGACCGTTCTGAGATCGAGGGACATGAGTAACTTCCAGTCGGGATGGAAACTAGGCCATTAGATGGAGTGTGCACTCCAAAAATGGTACGAGCTCTGGATTTCTAAAAACATAGCCACCATTGAATTTCTTAATAACTAGTTAGAAATCCCCTTTCACATGAAAATGGGGTACATCAATCTCGAGAGCTAGCTCGAGGCCAATGATGAGAGGCTGATACTCTGCCTTGTTGTTGGTGCAGCCTTCTGACAACAGGAATGAATATGGAAGAATGGCTTGCTCTGGGGTAATAAAGACAATACCCAGGCCTACTCTTTTGAGCCTAGGATCATTGAGTCTCCTACTGGTGGGGATCTGGGAGGCGCCATCAAAGTGCATCTACCAACATAGGATGGTAAGATCTACTGAGAGGATTGCCTCGTCGGGAAAATCCAAGTCCAGGGGCTGGTCCGCAGAGGTTGGATGGGTAGCTAGAAAGTCTGTCAATGCCTTTCCCTTTATATCTTTCTAAGAGACGAACCTGATGTCGAACTACTGTAGGATTACCTCCCACCGTGCTAATCGGCCGGTCAACATGGGGTGGTTCATAATGTACTTCAGCGGGTTTACCCGAGACACCAGCTGTACCTCGTGGTGCTGCAGGTAGTGTCACAATTTCTGTACTGTGAATACCAGTGTAAGGAATCTCTTCTCAATGGGGGAGTATCTAGTCTCTGTATCAATGAGAATACGACTGAGGCAGTAGAGACTGTTTTCTGCCCCCTCATTGTTCTTCTGGGTGAGAAGGGTGCCGAGGGATCGTTCCAGGGCAGTCACATACAGGATCAGTGGCTTTCTGGGGATGGGTGGCATCAAGACCGGAGGCTGGAGTAGATACTTCTTAATTTCCTCGAATGCAGTATGGAATTATTCATCCCACTCATAGGCAGATCCTTTCTTCATGATCCGGGAAAAGGGCTTACACTTGCCGGACAGATTCTCAATGAATCGATGTATATAGGCTAAGTGTCCTTGGAAACCTCGAAGCTCCCGAATATTTATCGGGGGAGGCATCTGACTGGTGGCCTTGATCTTCTCTGGGTCTATCTCGATGCCTCAGTACCTGACAACAAAGCTAAGAAACTTCCCGGAGGTGACCCCGAAGGCACATTTCAGCAGGTTCATCTTTAGGTGGCGGGAACAGAGGAAGTCGAACACTTTCTCAAGGTCCTTAAGATGGTCCTAGCACTGGCGAGATTTGACCACCAGATTATCCACATAGAATTCTACCAATATCCCGAGGATTAGCATGTATATGCAGTGCATGGCCCGCTAATAGGTGGCACCTGCATTTTTCAGGCTGAAGAGAATGACCTGGTAACAGAAAGTACCTTGGGGAACCCTAAAAGCGGTAGACTCTTCATCCTTAGGGGCTATACAGATATAATTATATCCAAAGTAAAAAATCCAAGAAGGAGAGGGCTAGGAACCCATTCATAGCGTCGATCATGAATTCTGTCACTGGAAGGGGAAAATCATCCTTCAGACAGTGATGGTTGATATCCGAGAAGTCAATGCAGACTCTGATCTGTCCATTCTTATTCCTAACTGGCATGATGTTGGATAGCCACTTGGGGTACTGGACCTCCTTGACGAAGTTGGATTTGATGAGCTTGTCAACTTCGGCCTCAAACATGGAACTGTGAGAAGGGTGCATCTTCTTGTAAGGCTGCTTGAACCCACGATGATTTGTCGAGAGACTGAGGCAGTGGATACCTACCTGAGGATCTAGTCCTAGAATCTCGTCGTAGCTCCAGGAAAATACATCACGGCACTTCTTCAGGAAATCCATGTACTGTTGTTGCTCCTCGAGGGACATGGCAGCACTGATCAATGTGGGTCTCGGGTCTACCTCGCTACCAAGGTCCACCTATACCAGTTCATCCATCGTGGCGGAAACGACTTCTTCAAAGGCAGAGGGTCATCCTCCAAATCCTCTTCATCACTTGAGGAGGATGGATTCCTAGTGGGAGAAGCTTCCTCTGGGTCAGAAGATCCTGACGGGAGGCTGGTACCAGCCTGGACAGCAGTAGACAACATATCAGGAGATTCACGCGCCACTAAGACCATAGCGATGAAGGCAGTTGATCTGATCCCATCTGGTCTTCGGCCTAAGGGGCCACGCATGATGATATCAAAGAAATAGTGGTATGTGATCTTGAGCTTATTGATCCCAGTCCTGTGAAACAGACACGTAGGACATATTGTCATGGCCATGGGGCGGACATCATAATACCGTACAGGAGTAGGAGGTTTCGGGATCACCTGAGCCTGGTTTGTGTAGGAGTACAAGGTGATTTTCTACCATTACTTGGACTTGGGAATATGATATCCTCTTGTAATAGAGACAACAAAACATTGCCCCATTTCAGGGGTCATGGCCTCCAATCGATGGATCGGGAAGACGTAGGCGTCATCCAGACCTGCCCAAGGGTTAGTTGTGACTGTGACGGGCTCAACCTCACTTGCCAGAATCTGCTTATCCTTGCTTTTGTAACAGTCGGCATCTAGATAATGGGCTTCACAAGAGGTGAAAGGAGATGCATCTCCTTGTAGTATGCCTACTCGACCATTTAGGGAGTACTTGAGGCACTGGTGATATGACGAGGGAACTGCCGCATGTAGGTGGATCCATGGTCTTCCCATCAATGCATTGTACGCAGTGTCCTGGGAGACAACCATGAACTTGGTACAGGTAACTAGGCCACCGAACTGGGTCTTCAAGTGGATCTTACTGACCAGGGTCTTCTCGATTCTGTCATATCCCTGGATCCTTAAATTTGAGGGAATCAGGTCATCCTTGGATAACCCCAGCTTCCGCAATGTCTGCGTCGATATAAGGTTGATCCTGGAGCCGGTGTCAACGAGACAGTGGTGAACCTCCACACTGTTAAATTGTCCAGTGATGTATAGTGGGTGAATGTGCCCCTGTATGGGAGATCCTTCATCCTCTCCATGGAACAAAATGATGGCCTGGCATTCGGCATTCTTAACTGTTTCAGCATGAAATGCTTTTGCGGTTGCTACCTCCATCTCAAACTAGAGGGGGCTTCTTAAAGCCTCAATGAGGGAATTGCTCATATCTGATGATAGGAGAAGGGCTTCATGGATGGAAATCCTTGTAGGGATTCTAGAGAGATTCTTTAGGACATCATACTTCCGTTCCCGGCACGAACTTCTACTTACAGGAGGCCGCTCTGTGATTGGAGACATGGCAGGCCATGTCGGCTGGACTGGTGGCTGGCTGGTGCTGGGCATGTCCCACTGTTCACTAGTTGAAGCACAAATAGTAACTACCAGATGAGTACTAGACGACTGAGATTGACTTGTAGAAGGGCGAGACTGGCCATATCCTGGATGAGGTAGCTCTACCTGATCCAGTAGCACAAATGGTGGTGGAAGCGGTCTTGACGAAACCAGATGAAGAGGATGTGAGTGCTGAGCTCTGCGCTGGGCCTTCTATCTGGTCATAATGGCATGCACGGACTGGCTAGAGGTTCCAAATGATGTTCCTAGATGACCCATATGTCTATGTCTCTTCCGACATTGGCGTCGGCTGGGGACGTTGGGGAGGTTCGTCTGGCGCTCCCCCTCGTCAGGAGTCATATAGGGATTTACCAACTCCACGGTATTAACCGAAGCATACCCATGACTATCACTTGAAGATTCATCCACTAATGGGAGGATTTTGGGATATATCCCTATCTCAGGGGGCATGAAGTCACCGAGAGTTCGGGGTGATGATGGCATTGGTGGGGCGCGTTGCTTCTTCTTGCACCACCGATACTTGCTCTTCTGGGAAGAGGTCGGCTGAGATGATGATGTAGAAGTAGTGGTCGCGGCTTTTGAAGGCTCAGGTTGATTTAGGAGTTCTTGAATGATTCCACGGGTGTGAGAAACCGTCTTGCAAGCCATCCAGTCATCATACTTTTGGGACCCGTGGTTAGAAACCTGCTGCCACTCACCTTTGTCGTCGCTACTGCTGTTTGAACTTACAAAGACACCCACCACTTGTGTCGGGTCTGGACCCTTCTTGACTATGTTTTTATCGACCTGGTATTGGAGACAGTCTTTAAACACATAGCACTGCTTGAGGGTGTTCCCCAGAATATGGTGATAAGGGCAGTAGTTGGGGCGATCGGTGAGATTCACCTATTCTGGATTTTTTCACTCAGGCAGTTGTACAATTCCCTGCTCTAAGGCACTGTAGAAGTAACCAGGAACCTAAGCCTCATTAAACAAGTAGGTCTGATTTCTTCTGTCTGGAAATGGGGCCCTTGGAGCCTGGCTCTGATGAGGGGTCATAGGGGCCTGTTGAGGAGGTGGACCCTGATTGTCCTACCTGGGAGGTGGTGGCGCATTACGCGGAGGCGCTTTCCGATTATGAGGATACTGTTGAGCCAGAGGCTTTGCCTGAGGAGGAGGGAATCTGCGAGGCTGTAGGGTTGGTGCTACTAGTAGCAACTCTAGTTTCTTGGGGGCTTCTATTTGGGCCACCGCGGCGGGCTCGGCTCTGGAAAATATCCTTGCTGGGATAACAGGGGGTAACAGACATGCCTGGATGGCCTGTTGTAGGGCTTCCTCAAGGCACTGGGCCTTGTTGGAGAATTCTCGGAATTCTCTAGGGTAGTTATGGGTGATCAGATAAGGAACCAGTTCTGTCTTGATGCTCCCTATGCACATCTTCAGTAATTGCTCCTGAGTCAGTGGCATGTCAAGGGATTATGTAAGCCCCTTCCACCAGAAGATAAAGTCTGCAACTTGCTCATTAGGCCTTTTCTTTCACTTGAAGAGGTCTACGATGCTGGTCTTCTGGGTGGTAGAGCTGAACTGATAGACGAATTTCCTATGAAGGTCCTCCCAGCTAGTCACGAATCTGACGGGATGCTGGTTGTACCAGACGAATGTCAGCCCTTCCAGTGACTGAACAAAATAGCAGAGCTTGGCAGCCTCCTGCTGTGCTGGAGTTCCTAACATGGTCCCACACCTTGAATTGAAGTGGGCCAAGTGCTTCGGTGGGTCCCACATCCCATTAAAGGGGGATAATGTGGGATTCCTGATACCCAAAGGCACCAGCATATCATCCACTCATGCCGGGTATGGCTTGCCATCAGGTGGGATTACCACCTGTCGCATTTCCAAAGCCTCAAGGCAGGCTATGAGCACCGCCATAGGATCATCTGCACGGGGGTCCCTACCTTGACAGGGATCCCTAACCACGATCACATTTCTGGGTTCTTCAACACAGTAGACAGGCTCAGCGGCTGGTGGAGCGACTTGTGGGGCAACTGGGGGAACCCAGGCCGGATTCCTTGGATTGTCGTGTCGTTCAGGAGGGTTTGGAGATACATACCACGCCCTCTTGTTGTGAGCTCTGGCTTCAGTCCTATCCATAGGAGTGGTATGATCAGGGTTTCCTGGGGGCATCTCGTCGAGGGGTAGTTTTTCCTACCCCTGCTGCCCCGGCCTAGGATCACCATACTCGGGTCATCACTCTGCAGCACATTCAGCCAAGAGTTTTTCGACCAGCCTCTTATTCTTGGAAATTTTCTAGCATAACGTGGCCTTCTCGGAGTCCTCCTCCGTCTTCTACACTGAGGTGGATGGGTTGGAGTGCTTGAAAGCTCCGATGTGCTCTTTTTCCTTACTGGAATTCCTACCGAGTATCAATGCCTCGATGGGCGTAGAGAGACCAAGAAGGTTCCTCTGCTGATGAGTAATCCTCCCTGATGGGTCCAATAATGGTGGAACACTCTCAGGGGGTAAGTCTCCATCGAGAAACTCCCACTCGTCATCAACGTCCACTATGTCGGCCATGTGGATTGTGACCCTTCCAGGGGGAATGTCCTCAATATCACCTAGCAAGTCGGGATGCCGCCAGATCAGACTGAAGAGGAGAGCAGCATACTGCCCCCAGCCATGGATTTTCATGTGGGGGGTAGCATCCCTGATAATTTTGCGGAGTACCTTGATACTCTGAATGCATTGCTGATGGAGGGCCTCACGAAGTCCTCGGGACTCGGGGCACTGGGCCACAGGGAGTGCGGCCAGATCGACTAGACGGTACCGCCCGCTGATTTCTTCGAAATTCTCCTGGATCCTTGGATAAACCATGCGCTGATGACAAAGACTGAAATTGGTCACCCATAGGGTGTAGCGGAAACACTCAACTTCCTCTGGGGTGAGGGACTCCGGTAAGCAGAAATCTTGCGCTGCCACGGGCCAGAACTTCTTGGGGAAGTGGTCCACTGTGAGGATTCTCTAGAAGCTCCTTGGCTCAAATTCAAGGTCTGGCCCTTGATTGCCCCACTCTCCAACTGGGGGTGGTTGAGGGACCGGTAGTGGCACTGAGTCAGACCTCTAGGATGGAAGGTTGGCCAGTGGAGAATACGGCGAACGGGCTGACTGGCTTCCAATTCTCAGGTTATCCTCCAAAGAGTGTAGTGACTTGGCCACTACGTCGCGATAAGAGGGGCTGATGGCCGTCGTTCCTGTCTTAGGGCCTAGGGCTACTGGTGATGGGTCACGCTACTACTATCCTGCCATTGGTCCCCAGAATATCTCTCTATGATATCTTGTGGAGGTAGAGAGTGCTTCTGGTGATGATGGTGGTGATTACACGACCGTAACCTGTGGGGTCGCTGGATTTTCATCCTCCTGGATAAACCTATAGAGGGAGGTGGGAATCCAGTGGACCTCACATTTCGGGAGCACCAGGCTGATGCGCCTCGTCCCTTCCCCGACCCTTGACTCGGATGAGCGAGGGGAGGGTTCCTGAGCTAAGTCGTACTCCACTTCAGAGTCTGAGAAGAGGACTAGTTTGATCTCCGTCTGGGCCTTCCCAGGATTCTTCTTGTAGAGGCAATGACCCGCCTTCCTGCCCTTGGGTGGCTCCTCAAGACAGAGTTTATTTTTGACATGGGGTCCTTCAGCCGCACTGGTTCTGGGGCAGAGAGGGTTTCCACCCAAGAAAGTAAGGGTGCGAGGAGCACTGGGACAAATTTCGAAGGGGACATGGGGAGGACCTCCATATACAACTCTAGAGCGGGAAAAACCTCCTCTGGGACCAGTAGGAGCATGGGGAGGACCTCCATGCATGGTGCTGGTGGAGCGAGGTTGGCCTTTACCCCTCTGGTTTCCAGGGTGAGGAGGACCTTCACCGGCTATGGAGAGGACGTAGGGAGGATCCCCATGTTGAAGAGAGACCGAACAGGGAATGTCCCCACATCGACGGTCAGGAGTATGAGGAGAGACTCCATATCCAGTGTAATGGGCATGGGAGAGGCTTTCGTGTTGAGCATCACTGTCGTGGGGAAGGCCTTCATTCGGATTGGGGGTAGCACGAGACAGAAATCTATGTCGATCCTTGAAGTGGCGAAGGCACATGCACTATATGGTGGTGGTATGGGGAGGACCTCCGTACGGGGTGACATCACTGCAGGTTGGTTCACAGCGGCCACTACTCATGCCTGCGACCAGGAGATTCAACCCAGCCTACCCGTGGGGCGGTTGGGGCCTCGATCCTGGTTGGGAATATAAGCGCCCCTGCCCAGTGTGTGTAGGGACCTGATGATATGTGTCAGAGGTGGCTCGGGCCACAGTAGTTGTCGACATTGATGCCCCTTGGTGGACGTCCTCCTCAGCTCGTGCCTGATGCTAGTGTTGGGTCGAAAGAGACAAGGTTGGTGGCATAGGTGTATAGCTTACCTTCTCCTCCTCCGGCAAGACCGGGTGGTGGCACTAACGTGGCCAGGTGGGAGCCCTTGTTGGGAGCCCCTGGATTGGGACTCTGACCAGGCTGGGCAGGGCATCACCTACCTCATCAGCGTAAGGCAGGGAGGCATCAAAGTGCTTCGAGGACAGGCTCCTGAAGCAGTTGTATGTCGGGGTAGGCAGCAACAGCTCCCTACGCGGCCCTCGAGGGCGGCATTGGTGGTGAGGCGCAGATGCCTCCAGATCCAGGTGGGACAAATCTTGGGTTGGGATTATTCCCTCCTCATAACGATGCACGAGGCCATTAATTACCCTTAGTTGGATAACTTTCGATGGGGAGATGGGGCATGGGCACCCCACGGTTGTGGATGCAGAGGTCATCGTAGAAGCGGTGAAGCCATGCATAGTGGCTATATTGGCGTTTCCCCTAACCCTGCGTAGATGGGCAGGTGGTGATCATGTTCCTGAGGCAGCAACCTAATTTCTGAGAAGCAGGGAGATGAACTCATCAGTTCTAAAATAAAAAGGAATCAATGACCAATGTCCCAGCACCATCCCGTCTTCCATGACCGGTAAGAGGGGCCCACGCTGACAACGTCGAAGAACGGGATGTCCAACATTCTACTTCCCCAACTTCTGGTGAGTTTCATGCCAGGCCCGCTATTTGCTTAGCAGAACCCGGTGTCGGATAGCTGAATCCAGTGACACATCAATCCATTGATGCCCTGAGTGCTACTAATCTCCATATTGAGGAGAATAATTTCACGCCGGGTTTACTATTTCTATTTCTGATGCTTTCAATGGGGCACGCGCGTCCATCAAATAGAGGACGAGAGACGCGGCTATTTGTTACCCCGCATTCCCTCTTTCCAAAGGCGGGTGGCATCCGCTCCTTATTCGGGGATTTCTTCTCCTTGATCAAAATAGGATGATGGGATGTCGGTTCTTCCTTCTATGGACTCCTACTTGGAACTCATCACCTAGTCCGAGTCTCCATCATAGACTTAAGACATTGTTCATGAAACTCTTCATGGTGCCATATTTTCATGGACACCAGTTAATTATGCTACTTCTATTAGGACATTTCAAGGGGTCCGGTCAGGGCAGAATCCTTCGGTTAGGGGAGTAGTCATTTTGGGCATCACTGGCATGTATGGATGCTAGGGATTGGTGTGTCTGTCTTCTGTCCCTTATTATAGGGCTTCTCGAGGGTGCGGAAGCCCAAGGCATCCCACATCGAACATGGGAAATCATATTTCATGGGAAAGTATCTGAGGTTTTTCTCAACTTTCTATGTTTAACACAGGGTATGCCGCAAGTTTAATGTCCAGCGGAGACAGATTGGGCTGATTAGAACACTAACTAGAGTGGATCAGATTGGGGAACCCCCTGGAGGGAACACCGATATTGGGGCCAACGCGTGGGTGGCTTCCCGAATGATGTGAAATGGAATAAGGAATGGGATGGCATGATCCCACCAGGATGTGGCAACCTGAGTAAGGATCAAGATGGATGATGGAGCGGTTTCATGAAGTGAATGGTGGATGGAATGGAACTGTCATGAGGATGACGATGGTTTTGGGCTTGAGCCTCGAAGAGACTTCCTGCGTATCTTCATGGTAGGGAATCAAAGTCCACGTAGTTCATATGATGACATCTTACAGCCAATTAGGGTTTTCAACGGCTTACCGTTGGTTGAGGTCGCAATGGCTTACTGCTGCATTGGGTCACAACGGTTTACCGCTGATTAAGATCACAACGAATTACCACTGGATGGAGTGACAATGGATTACCGCTAGGTGTCAATAAACCAACGTAAAGGAGGAACTGGGGTCCAAAGGTTTTTAGGATTGAACCTCATAGAGGCTTTCTATGTACCTTGCCCTGGAAAGGATCAAAGACCCTATAATCCAGATGGTAGTGTGAGGCTTGCACTCTAGGTTGCCCATGATGAGACAGGAGTCGGTGAACCGATGTGAACAAGGACCTGGGGTCTAGATGGATGGTGGACTTGAACCTCAAGGAGCCATCCTACATACCTTGCCTTGGAAAGTATCAAATACCACATAGTTAAGGTAGGTGGCATTTGGGGATTACGCTTTGAGGCGTCCCAAGGTGTCGGTGACCCAACATAAAGGAGGACCTGGGGTCCAATGGTGGTTGGTCTTGAACCTCGTGGAGGCTTCCTACATACCCTGCCTTGATAAGTATCAAATACCACATAGTTTAGGTGGGGCATGGGGCTTACACTCTAGGATTCCCAAGGTGTTGTTGAACTGACGTGAAGGTGGTCGGAACGACCGGGTGGTGGGATTGAACCTCTTGGAGGCTTCCTACATACCCTACCTTGGAAAGGATCAAAGACCACATATTTCAGGTGGAAAAGGGGGTTGTTGAACCAATGCAAAGGGTGTCGGAACAACTAGATGGTGGTGGGCTTGAACCTCAGGGAGGCTTCCTACTTACCATGCCTTGACATTGATCAATGTCCTCGTAGTTCTGGTGGTGGGATGGGGCTTACACTCTAGGATGCCCAAGGTGTTGGGGCTTGGTGCACCGATGTGAAGATGGTCGGGACCAATGGTTGGTGGGATTGAACCTCATGGAGGCTTCCTACATACCATGCCTTGACATGGATCAAATTCCTCGTAGTTCGGGATAATGTTTGGGGCTTACACTCTGAGGCGGCCCAAGTGGGTTGTTGGGCTTGAACCTCGTGGAGGATTTCTACGTACCATGTTTTGAGCAAAGTATTGTTTTCAACAATACATAATAATGTTATTTAAAGGGGAGATTATTGAAAATAATACTCTGTCTCTTTATGATAATTTTGATGCTCACAAATACCCTTAGTTATTTTCTAATGATTTTATTTAGTATTTTTTAGGAATTTATTAATTTATATTACTCTTGAAATAACAAGAATTTATTACTTGTTCGGAATCTGCTTTAAGCACGTCCTGGAATCACTGCTCATACCTTACTTGTTCGAAATCTACTTTAAGTGCATCCTAGAATCATTGTTCATACCCTATGTGGATAAACGTAGTGTAAGGATGAAAAGCATGTATAATTTTTGAGATAAGAGAAAAGTATGGTTAAACAACCATACTTTTTCAGCAAAGTATGGAAGAAGAACCTTATGTTAGAAAGGAACCTTACGTTTCGGTTATCAACAAAGTATGGAAGGAGAACCGTATGTAAGTACTAAACGTTACGTTTGTTTCTCAAAAGTATGTTTCATCAATCTTACTTTTGTAAACAACCATACATTCTTGGAAAATTATGGATCAAGTAAAAGTATGGATCTTTTACCGTATGTTTGAGAGTTGAAGAAAAATTATGGATGATCAACCTTACGTTTAAGATCAACCTTACATTTGAAGAAAGTAGCATGAACCCTACGTTTATTATTCAACCTTACATTGTCAACCTTACGTTTGAAGACTATGTCATCAACCCTACATTTGAAGACTACATCATCAACCTTACGTTTGGCGTCGGAAAGTTTGAAAGACGATATTTTTATGCAATTGTCAGCAAGCTGATTATTGGGTGGATTTCAAGCCATATTTAAAGTCGTTTTTAAAGTATGACTTTGACCGATTCAAATTTGTTTTATCATTGGATTAAAGATTGAATTAAAAGGATCTTTTTATACCAAGTTTTCAAGGAAGTTACGACTACTCTGTAAGTTTAAATTTTTGAATATTGCGAATCAGAAGGTGGCTTTTATAGATCTAAATGTGCAGGAGATATGCTCAGCTTTATTATATATGTTCTCTCTGAAAAACACCATATAAGGGAGAGTGGTGATCAATCTATTATTAAAAAGGTGGAAAACAGAGACTGCAAAAAATCACGTTGATCTGCTGATTCAAAAAAGAGCGTCAAAGCTCTGTTCATTTAAGAAGAAGGAACTTGATAGAAGATTCACTTGTTCTGCATCGAATATCTATAGTGGATCTACTACTGCTGAATTTGTGAACTATATCGCTATATCTACTTCAATCGGATCAACTCAGAATTGCTTTGTTTTGAAAATCAATATTTCTAGAAATGATGATCCATCTGTTGTCAATTGCATTCTGTTGCAATTGTGAAGATCAACTGGAAAACTTCTTTCTGAAATTCTTTTTATTCTTGAGTAACCATCTTCTCGTACTAAGCTATGTAGTTTTTTGTTTGAACCTGAAGGCTTTGTTTTTCCTTGGATTGTAAAGGTTTCAATTGTCTGTATTCAGTTGTGGACAGGTCTATTTAAATGAGGACCAGATAGTGAAAATCACCAAGCTCGTGGAGTTGAGCATTGGTGGAGTGGACTAGGGGCCTTCTGTTCCCCAAACCACTATACATCTTTGTGTCCCTGCTTTTATTTATTTCCACTACATGATCAAATCTGATAAAGCATAGAGGACAGAACTTGTTCAATTGAAGAGTTAATGAAAAATATGAAAGAAACAATTCACCCCCCTCTTGTGTATAATCTATATATTCAAGATCCAATAATTGGTATCAGAGGAGGAGCTTCTGATAGAGCCTTATCACGCTAGAAGCTTTTAAAATATTATATAACAGAGCATCATGACTGATACAAGAGAAGGGATTTCAATGGTTAGAACACCATATTTCAATGGAGACAACTATGGATGCTATAAATTGCGCATGATAATATATCTGAAAACCCTCAAATATAAAGTCTATTCAAAGATTCTGACTCCTTATGAAATTCCTGAAAATCTTGAGACATGGAGTGCTGTTACAGAGGCAGAGTATGATATGAATTCGAAGGCTATGAATGCAATCATCTACGGTCTAGGACCATATGAATTTAACAGAGTATCTCAGTACCTGACAGTATATGAGATGTGGAAAACAATAGTTGTGGCATATAAAGGAACAGAAAATGTGAGACAAATGATATATGCAACTGCAAAGCTGAAATTTGATACTTTCAGAATGTTTGAAGGAGAAATAATTAACCAAATGAATGGGAGATTTATAGAAATTTTCAATAATATAACAGATCTAGGAGAACCTATCAAACAGGATGATCAAGAATTAAAATTACTGAGGGCACTTCCTACTTGATGGAATGGTATCTCTACTGCAATCAGACAATCAACACCTGTCAAAAATCTAACCATGAGAGAGATGATTGTTACACTGATGATGTATGAAGCTAAAATTTAAGATGAGGCTAATGAACATAAAGTGCTTATCAAAAGAGAAGATAATGCCTTGAAAGTAACTTCACAACAAAAGAATAGAAAGTTGAAGAACAGAAAATTCAAAGCTAAATTAGAGAGCTCTGACTCATCAAACTCAGATGAAGAGCTGGCTCAGCTAGCCAGGAAATTTAGAAAGTTCTACAGCAAGAAAAGAGGCTTCAAAAAATCTTTTAAGAGAGATGATAAAGAAGTAAGATGCTATGAATGCAAGAATATGGGGCATATCGGACCAGATTTCCCACAATTGAAGGATGCAAAGAAGAAGAAATTATTCAAAAGAAATGACTATGAGCAGAAAGATAAGAAAGATATGAAAGCCACTTGGAGTGTATATGAAGACTCCAGTAGCTCTCCCGAATCAAGCTCAGAGAAAGAATAAGTCAATCTAAAATCAAACATGTGTTTTATGGTAGAAACTAATGAGGTACACTCATACTACTCCTCTGAATAAAATTCTAAATCAAGCTACACAAATGAAAAACTTGCAGCCTACTGCAATATACTTGAAGAAAAATATGACTCACTATTTAAGAAACATAAGTCACTAAAAAACAAACATAAAGTCGTTTCAGATGAAATAGATACAATGCTGAAACAACATAAGGAATTAACTGATAAATACAATTCGATTAACACTAACTATATTAATTTTGAATCAAGAATAAAAACACTGCAGGATGAAGTAGAATCTTACAAACAGGCTGCATTGGTTTTTACAAAAGGAGAGAATTCATTAAATAAAATTCTTGGAAAAACTGTCATTAGAAAGGACAGATTTGGAATTGGCAGTAAAGGAGAAAAACCTAAGCTATATAAAAATTATTTTTTTCCTATCTCTAAAAAGGTTAATTGTAACTTTTGTGGGACAAAGGGACATATAGCTAAAAACTATTTCTTAAGACAGCCCCAAATTTGTGGTATTAAGAAAGCCTATATTTCAAAAGAATTATATGATTCAACTGATTTTAAAAGAAAAAAGCAAATCTGGATACCCAGATCATTGCTAGCTAACACCCTTGGACCCAACAAAATATGGGTACCAAAGTAATTTGTTTGAATGTCTTTGCAGGTAGTAGGCCACCAGAGAAGAAAAGATATATGGTACATGGACAGTGGCTGCTCAAGACATATGAGTGGAAACTCATTGAATTTTTCTTCACTCACTCAAAAGGAAGGAGGACTTGTCACATTTGGTGATAATTCCAAAGGAAAAAATCATTGGCATTGGAACTATTGGAGATCCAAAAACAGTATCAATCAACAAAGTACTTTATGTACAAGTATTAAAACACAATATGATAAGTATCTCTTAACTTTGTGATGATGGATATATTGTTGATTTTACTAACAATTGTTGTACTGTTTCTATAGATAAACTGTTTAAATTTAAAGCACCAGGAACTGAAAATGTCTATAATTTGGATTTAAATTCCTTGTGTAAACAAAAAGTAAACTGCTTGAATGCTAAAGTAAGTGAATCTTGGATATGTAATAGGATACTTAGACATTGAAATATATATATATTTTAAATAAGTTATCTAAGAAACATTTAGTTTCTGATTTACCTAGTCTCAAATTTGAAAGTGACAGATTTTGTGATGCATGTCAACTTGGCAAGCAACAAAAATCATCCTTTAAATCTGTTAATAAAGTTGCTACATCTAAACCTCTAGAACTTATTCATATGGATTTTTTTGGACCCTCAAGAGTAGAAATAGTATTTGGTAAATTATATTTATATGTTTTAGTTGATGACTATTCAAGACTTACATGGATTTTCTTTTTGAAATTTAAAAATGAATCTTTTACTTTATTTAAAAGTTTCTGTAAATCTGTTCAAAATGAAAAAGGTTTTAATATAATCTCATTAAGAAGTGATCATGGTGGAGAATTTGAGAATCATGAATTTAATTCCTTTTGCTCAAACATGGGTATTAAACATACCTTTTCTGCACCAAGAACACCTCAACAGAATGGGATTGTAGAAAGGAGAAATATAACAATTCAAGAAATGGCTAGAACTATGTTAAATGAATATAGCCAACCTATATATTTTTGGTTAGAAGCTTTGAATACAGATTTCTATATAATTAATAGATTTTTAATTAGAACTATTTTGAAAAAGACACCCTATGAACTATGGAATAACAGAAAACCTAAAGTAAATTACTTTAAAGTTTTTGGATGCAAGGTTTACATCTTGAACACCAAAGATAATCTTGGTAGGTTCGATCCAAAATCTGATGAAGGTATTTTATTAGGATATTATACTAACTCCAAATCTTATAGAGTCTATAATAAGAAGTCAAGGATTGTTGAAGAATCAGTTCATGTGAGATTTGATGAATCTGATCCCTTTGAGAAAAGGACAGATCAAATGGATGAACTTGACTCTAATGATAACATGAGACTTGAGAACTTAAAGAACGGTTTTGAAAATGATATAAAAGAAATTCAGTCTAGTTCAGAGGAACATGATACTGAAGAACCTTTAAATGTTTTTCCTAGACAGTCTAGAACCCTAAAGAATCACCCTTTAGAAACTGTGATAGGTGACTTAGATACAGGAATTCAAACTAGAAGAAACTTAGGAAACCTAGTGGAATTCTCTGCCTTCCTATCTCAACAAGAACCCAAGACTATAAAAGAAGCTTTAGATTATGAAAGTTGGGTAATAGTAATGCAAGATGAATTAAAACAATTTAAAAGAAATAAATTTTGGGAATTAGTGGAAAGACCTAAGAATTATCCAGTAATAGGAACCAAATGGGTCTTTAGAAATAAACAGGAAGACCAACGCACAATAACTAGAAATAAAACAATATTAGTAGACTAAAGGATACAATCAAGAAAAAGGAATAGATTATGATGAGACTTTTTCACTTGTAGCTAGGTTAGAATCCATTATAATCCTTTTAGACTATGAATTTTATTTGAATTTTAAATTATTTCAGATAGAT
Organism: Viscum album; assembly: GCA_963277665.1. NCBI lineage: Eukaryota > Viridiplantae > Streptophyta > Magnoliopsida > Santalales > Viscaceae > Viscum > Viscum album. The sequence continues at coordinate 197,431,194 of OY728125.1, read as the reverse complement.
GTTAAATCTTCTTTTTTAAATGGTTATTTAATGGAGGAAGTTTATGTTGATCAACCTCCTAGTTTTGAAAATTCTCCAAAACTAAATTCTATTTTTAAACTTACTAAAGCTCTTTATGGCCTAAAACAAGCACCTAGAGCTTGGTATGAAAGATTAAGTTCTTTTCTTTTGAAAAATGATTTTACTGTTGGAATGGCAGACCCAACACTCTATAAGAAAATTGTAAAAAATAATGTTTTATTGGTTCAAATTTATGTTGATGATGTAATTTTTGGATCAACTAATAAAACCCTTTGTCATGAGTTTTCAAAGTTAATGCAAAAATAATTTGAAATGAGTATGATGGGAGAACTAAATTTCTTCTTAGGATTTCAAATTTATCAAAAATATTTTGGAAATGTTTTGAATCAAAGAAAATACATTACTGATTTACTTAACAAATTTGGACTTGAAAACAGCAAGACATTTACAACTGCTATGTGTACTAATATAAAACTTGATTTGGATGAAACTGGAAAATCAGTTGACAATAAGTTATATAGAGGTATGATTGTTAGTTTATTATATCTTACTGCTAGTAGGATAGATATAATGTATTCAGTATGTATTTGTGCTATATTTCAATCAAATCTGAAAAAATATCATCTAACTGCTATTAAAAGAATTTTTAGATATTTAAAAGGAACTATTTTTCAATATCTTCTTTATCCTAAAACTTATGATTTTAATTTGATTTCATATTCAGATGCTGAATTTGGAAGTTGTAGATTAGATAGAAAAAGCACATCAGGAACATGTCACTTTTTGGGAAAGTCTTTGGTGTCATGGTCTAGTAAGAAACAACATACAGTTTCCTTGTCAACAGCTGAGGTAGAATATGTTTCTGCTGGCAGTTGATGTGCACAAGTGTTGTGGATGAAAAACACTCTTATGGAATTTGGATTGAATTTTAATAATACACCTATTTTATGTGATAATACAAGTGCAATTAGTATTTCAAGAAATCCTATTAGTCATTCTAGAACTAAGTACATTCATATAAGGCATCACTTTTTAAGAGATCATGTTATTAAAAAGGATATATTTTTAGAATTTATAAATACATAAATTCAATTAGCAGATATTTTTACTAAACCACTTCTCACTGCAAGGTTTAATTTTATTAAGGGGGAGCTAGGTTTATTTGATTTTAAATAAAATTTTATTTCATAATTTTTTTTTAATTCCTCTTAAAAATAATTTTTTTTGCTATTTTGTTTTTAAAACAGAATAAGTTTCTTTTATCCTTGTAATATATTTTATTTATTTTTAAATATATGTAATGATTATTAAAAACATGGGAATCAAGGTTGTCAGAAACCCTTTCGAATTCTAAACCGCTTCATTTCCATCGAAACCTTTTCGAATCTGCAAACTGCACCTCTGCTCGTGAACCCTAATATTCAAACCTCGTAAACCCTAACCTTCAAACCTTCAGAGATTCTCACAGAGATGGTAAGGACTAAAAGATTCAGTGAATCCGAGCCAAGCAATGTCAAGAGACAACACTCATAAGGAAGAAAAATCTTACAGGGCAAGGTAATCGATCTTGACTGGTTATTTCAAACAAATCTACTGTTGAAACAAGCGCTCTCGTTTTAGAACCTTGAACAGACATTCAATAGTGAAAATATGGAATTTTTGTATGAGGTAGAACTTAGATACTTCTTCAAATATGTACAGTTTAGTCTGGGGGATACTGAGGATGGTATGATGGCTAAAATAGAGGATAGGGATTTCTCAATCTCGTTAGTCGAAATTGGTCAGATTCTCAACTGCCCTCATGAGGGATTTTTTCATTTTGATTTGAAGAATATAGGTGATGTTGTGCATAAATCCGAGGATATTATGTCTTTTTTTTTGGAACATCTACTATTAAGAAAATTATGGTGAAAGATTTAGAACCAGATCAGAAAATCCTGGTTAAATTTTTTCAGACAGGAATAGCTCCCAGAATGGCAGAAATGGAAAAGATTGTGTACCCTGATATGTACATGATGTATATTTTGTTAAGTGATATCAAGTTAAACTTCCCAAGGTACATGGTCAGGTACCTCAAATACTATTTCCAAAGTGACGCCCAGATGAAATTTTATCCTTTCGGTCGATTTATTTCTAAATTGTTGATTAAGAAAGACATGGTGAGATTAGTGGATGCTCGAGTACACTGGCATCATAGTAATATGTTTAATGCTAGAATTTTAAGGAAGATTGGATACTTCTGGAGCACCATTAAAGGAAAAATCTTGCCAGTAGGAGCTGAGGAAGATTTAGAGAGTGCTCAGGCTCAACCTGCTAAGTCCAAGGAGGGACAGGCTGAATCAAGAGTCAGCAATGTAGCAATAAGGATCCGATTTGAATTGGAAGATGTTGAAGAAGAAAGAAGTCATGAGGGACTTCAATCTCGAAGAACTAGAGCTGTTAATGAGGAAATTACTTCCCTTGCATTGGCAACGACAACAGAAGATTTATTTTCTTATTATTTTGTAAGAGAAGTTGTTATTGATAAGATCATGGAAGTTTTTAGTGAAAGGACAACACCAGTAGAGGGATCAGGAGCTCAAGAAGAAGCTCAAAGGGAGAATCAGGAAGAGATTGTAGCTAATGTTGAAGTTACACTTTAACAGAACCAAGATAAGGAGGTAGTTCCTGGTGGGGAAGTGGCTAGACCTCAGGAAAATCCTGAAAATGTTGTTCTCAAAAATCCAGTGGAAGGCCAAGATGCTGATGTTTGTGGTGAACATGCTTCTGATGCTCACACATAAGTAATTCAAGAGGATTTTTCTGTGGATGAGTCTGTGGACTCTAAGGAAAAATCTGTGGAACAACCTACTCAGAACAAAGAAAAATAGAAATCTGATGCTGAATCATTACCTTTGGTACTGTTGTATCATCCAGAGCCTGATAATGTGAATCAAGAACAGGGTGCCGCTGATTCAAGGAAGAAAGAAGTTGAAGAACTATACAAAAAGGTGTCTCAGTTAGAATCTGAGAATGTCACTCTGTGAAATGCCTTAACCTTTGAACAATTGAGATTTCAAAAGCTAAAAGAGAGTACAGTCTCAAGGAAAGAAGTTGAAATGTTTAAAGAGGATATGATGAATACAGTTGAAAATTTGAAATCTAAAATGGTTATAAAGACAGATTTATCAGATCTGAAGTTGTTTAGGGAGAACCAATTTGCATCAGTTGCAAATAGTATTGTTAGTGAATCAGGTACTTCACCTGATTTAATCCAAAGATTTCAAGCTATCACAGCCGCAATGAGCAACATTAATGACAAGTTGTATGATATTCAATGTAACAGTGCTTCCTTATCAGTGTTGCTGGACAATCAGAAATTTTTAGTGGATCAACTGATATCTAGTGAGCCACCAATCAGGACTCTGTTAACTCAAATGTCAGAGAATCTGTCACTGTTTATCGAAAAAGAAGAAATTATGCATGAGTTTTTTAGATTCAATTTAATCGAGGATATTCATATGACTCAAGAGAATAGAGAGATCATTATCGAACTTGGATATGGGATGATGAAGAGACTCAGGGAACAGTTCACAGAAATCAAGTGTGCAATCCAGAGGAGATAGAACCTATTGCCTATCTTTCCCAAACCTTGATTCTTGTGTTTATCATACTTGTATATGTTTTTTTAATGAAAATATGTCTCTTTATTTATATTTGTTTTACTGAATTTATTTTTGATATGCCAATACTCCAGATTTAATTATTGATAAACAGTTAATAATAAGAATTTACCTACAGTTCAGTGCAACATTAAATGTGTTAAAATCCATGCTTTATCAATCTTTTTTATATCAAAAAAAGGGGGATAAATTTGGATAACCACAACATTTTATTTTAAAAAACTTTATTTAAATGGTTTTCTGTATATTTAATGTTTTGGGTACTTATCCAGATTGTTTATTATAAAGGTTATTCAGAAGGATAAATTTGGATAAAACTAAAAACTTTTATTTCTAAAGAAAAAAAAATTATGAAGGGGGAGACATTTTTATTGAAATAATTTTGCTAAAATTAAATATTGTTTCATCCGATCAAAATTCTAAAACTTTATGAAACTAATTTTGAAAGTTAATTTCATTTAAATAATTTTATTATCTTATGGGTTTTCTGATCATCAAAAAGGGGGAGATTGTTGAGAAAAGTATTGTTTTCAACAATACATAATAATGTTATTTAAAGGGGGAGATTATTGAAAATAATACTCTGTCTCTTTATGATAATTTTGATGCTCACAAATATCCTTAGTTATTTTCTAATGATTTTATTTAGTATTTTTCAGGAATTTATTAATTTATTTTACTCTTGAAATAACGAGAATTTATTATTTGTTCGGAATATGCTTTAAGCACGTCCTGGAATCACTGCTCATACCTTACTTGTTCGGAATCTTCTTGAAGCGCATCCTGGAATCACTGTTCATACCCTACGTGGATAAACGTAGCGTAATGATGAAAAGCATGTATACTTTTTGAGATAAGAGAAAAGTATGGTTAAACAACCATATGTTTTCAGAAAAGTATGGAAGAATAACCTTACGTTAGGAAGGAACCTTACGTTTTGGTTATCAGCAAAGTATAGAAGGAGAACTGTACGTAAGTACTAAACGTTACGTTTGTTTCCCAAAAGTATGGTTCATCAATCTTACTTTTGTAAACAACCATACATTCTTGGAAAAGTATGTATCAAGTAAAAGTATGGATCTTTTACCATACGTTTGAGAGTTGAAGAAAAAGTGTGGATGATCAAACCTACATTTAAGATCAATCTTACGTTTGAAGAAAGTAACATGAACCCTATGTTTATGATTCAAGATTACGTTTTCAACCTTACGTTTGAAGACTATGTCATCATCCCTAAATTTGAAGACTACGTCATCAACCTTACGTTTGGCATCGGAAAGTTTGAAAGACAATATTTTTATGCAACGATTAGCAAACTGATTATTGGGCGGATTTCAAGCTAGATTTAAAGTCGTTTTTAAATTATGACTTTGACCGATTCAAATCCATTTTATCATTTTATTAAAGTTAGAATTAAAAGGAGCTTTTTATGTTGAGTTTTCAGGGAAGTTACAACTACTCTGTAAGTTCAAATTTTTGAATATTGCGAATTAGAAGGCGTCTTTTATGGATCTAAATGTGCAGGAGATATTCTCAGCTTTATTATATATGTTCTCTCTAAAAAAAACACCATATACGGGAGAGTGGTGATCAATATATTATTAAAAAGGTGGAAAAAAGACACTGCAAAAAATCACATTGATCTGCTGATTCAAAAAGGAGCGTCAAATCTCTGTTCATTTAAGAAGAAGGAACTTGATAGAAGATTCACTTGTTCTGCATCGAATATCTACTATGGATCTACTACTGCTAAAGTTGTGAACTATATCTCTATATCTACTACAATCATATCGACTCAGAATTTCTTTGTTTTGAAAATCAATATTTCTAGAGATGATGATCCATCTGTTGTCAATTTCATTTTGATGCAAATGTGAAGATCAACTGGAAAAATTCTTTCTAAAATTCTTTTTATTCTTGAGTAACCAACCTCTCGTACTAAGCTATATAGGTTCGTGTTTGAACCAGAAGGCTTTGTTTTTCCTTGGATTGTAAAGGTGCCAACTGCCTGTATTCAGTTGTGGACTGGTCTGTTGAAATGAGAACCATATAGTAAAAATCACCAAGCTCGTGGAGTTGAGCGTTGGTGGAGTGGACTAGGGGCCTTCTGTTCCCTGAACCACTATACATCTTTGTGTCCCTGCTTTTATTTATTTCCATTTTATGATCAAATCTAATAAATCATAGAGGATAGAACTCGTTCAATTGAAGAGTTAATGAAAAATCTGAAAGACAAAATTCACCCCCCCCCCCTCTTGTGTATAATCTGTATATTCAAGATCCAACACCATGTCTTGACATGGATCAAAGTCCTCGTAGTTCGAGATGGGTGTATTTGGGGCTTACGCTCTGAGGCGGCCCAGGTGGTGGGTTTTTGGGGCTTACAATATGAGGAGGCCCAGGTGGTGGGTTGTTGGGGCTTACACTCTGAGGTGGACCAGGTGGTTGGTTGTTGGGGATTATACTCTAAGGCGGCCCAGGTGGTTGGTTGTTGGGGCTTACACTCTAAGGCGACCCAGGTGGTTGGTTGTTGGGGCTTATACTCTGAGGCGGCCTAGGTGGTTGGTTGTTGTGACTTACACTCTAAGACAACCCGGGTGGTTTGTCATGGTCAGTGCACACTCTAAGCCCATGTGAGTCATGCTCGGTGTGAGAAACAAGAGATAGCAAAGACCCGACGATCACGTCACGAAAGGTGCATCTGTGGGAAATGGAGTGGGGCTTACACATGGGGCAGCCCAAGGAGAGAAATATTGGGACTTACTCCAGGATGGAGGCCCTATGGTGAAAAAGTACAGCGGGAGAGGGACTTGGGACCGAAGAAAGGTGGAGCAGGGATGCTGCCTCCTACAAGGAAAGCTAGGGGCTTACACCAAGGTTGTTTCCCTCTCCCCATGGAAAAATGACACTCCCATAATGAGGATATCATCCCCTGTGGAGACCATTGGGATCGTAGAATTTCCAAGGTGGGGGTACCCTGCGTACGAAGCACGGGGAAAGATCACAGTTTAACGTCATGTGTTGAGGACGATGGTGCTTGGCTGTTTAACGTCCTGCAGCTCGGACGAGGTGGGTTCACTCCACACCCCTAGAACTTACATAACTGGTACCCTCTTCTCCTTGGTGCAGGGAGGGGACTTGCAAAGATGTAGTGAGGGGGTGTCACGGAGTGAACCATCAAGGGTTCCACATTAGCGTGGCTATGCAAAGAAACAATAGCCATTAGCATGCCTATGAAAAGAAGCATAAGGAAAAGAAACTCAATGGGCATTATCATCCAGGGGACTTTGAATTCACATCGTGCAAACCTGGAGGGTTGCACGGGAAAAGGAATTTCAAAGAATAGGGGTTCATATGTAGGGGACTTGTGAAGCTTTGTCACTCTGTGTGGCGGAGGGAACTTGAGAAGGGGTGTGCTTTGCGAAGTGGGGTGCCTCATCCTTATCATGGGGAAGAGGTGCATATGGGAGGTGCTTCGCAAAGTGGAAAGGAATTCACAGAGCACTGCCTTATAGATCAAATGTGCCTCATGAAGCATGGTGTCGTGAAGCAATGTGCTTCACGAAGTACAGTGACCCTACCCTAGCATGCGGATTATGTGTACATGAAGGGTGTTTCACGAAGCATAAATGCTCCGTGATGACCCGGGTTCCCTTGGGGATCCCCTTCCTTCATGAAGGCCCTTAGGTTTCACAAAAGGAATCCCTCTCTGAAGAGGGGATCAAAACTAGACCAAGGGGAGGCACTTCGCGAAGCAGAAGTACCTCACACAGCTCATGGTTCGCAGAGCAGAAGGATGCTTCGCGATTCAAGAGCTGGGAAGTCCAAAGGTTGGATCATCTATCCTTTGGTCTCAGATGGAGCCTGGTATTTATAGGAAAGAGGTTCCGCGAAGCGGAGCTCACGCGGTGCGAAGAGGGACTGGGTTGCTTCGTGGTGGGTTCGTGAATGTCAAATGCATTCGCGGAGTGTCCTGCCTCTTTGCTTTGTGGCGGGCTCGCGAACATCAAATGTGTTCACGGAGCATCCCGCCTCCATTATTTGTGGCAGGCTCGCGAATGTCAAATGCATTTGCGGATCATCCTGCCTCCTTGCTTCATGGAGGGCTCACGAATTTTAAATGCATTCACGAAGCGGCCCGCCTCCGTGCTTCGCGGTGGCCGCAGTGCTGGGGGGACTCTACAAAGTGGCTTTGCAAGGCAGTCAACGGGGCCTTCTTTTGGATTCTTCTCTGTCCTGAATTTTGGCGCCAACAATTATATAAAATCATATGTATGTGTCTTAAATTAAATTTAATGCTTTCTAATTTTCCAAAGTTAAAGAAATTTATTAGTCACGTCGTAGGAATGAAGTCACACCATGAATAAGGTTAGGTTCATCTTAATGGTTTTGTAATTTTAGAGATTCCCATGATGTAGAAGAGATTCACACTGCATTAGATATTATAAAATATGATTTCTATTTTGTTTGAACCATGATGAAAAGTTCGTTCCATGATTAAAGGAACCACACCGCAATGGATATATTGTGAATAAAATATAAGGGTTGTGAAAATTAAATATTGGGTTATTTTTTAACTTAATTCAAGATCACAACATGAAGAACTTTGTTACACCATGACATTATTCACTACTATAAAAAAATGGATATCATCATAGTTTATAGCCATGAACATATATCATCAACCACCATAGTCTGACCATGGCTATAAGTATCTATGGCCATGGTTTTTTATTGTGTATTTAGCCATGTAGAGAAACAAAACTACTGGATTTGATCCTAGGATGTGTTTTTTAATTCTTCTAAAACTTTATAACTAACCCTCAATAGACTATACGTATAAATATATACATATCTCTATATATAAATGAACACACACACATATATATATATATGTTCATATATAATTTTAAATAATTCTAATTATTATACATTTAAAAAAAATTAAAATGTTTGTCTCTCCTATGACACCTACGGCCATGGTCAACATGAATCATGTTCTTAGGTGTCGCAATAGAGTCATATGGCCATAGTCCATGTCATCTATGGCCATAGAACTTTCCCACACCCTTCTCATGATTTTTTTTCATAGGAGTGAGTGTGATAGGTTAGATCCATAATCATTTTTTTACTATGGTTATTAGTGGACCATATCCTTGGTCTAACCCAACTATGGATATAGGTCTGTGTCCATATCTAATTTTTTAGTGGTAATTTAGGATCAAGAAGAGAGTGTAAGATCATGTCGTGATATCTTCAGTGATTTTAATATAGAATTTGGCTAGAAATTTTGTATATGGTTGTTATAATTGAATCACACCATGATAGAGAGTTTTGAAAGGAATAAAAAATTTTAGATAATATTGATAGATCTATAAAATCAAAGAATATGGGAGACAACTAAGAAAAATTCCATTAATGTTCGGGAGTCAACGAAGGAACGGATTTACCATGTTAAAACTCATGTTGTTCTGGTGTTTATCTTTGTGAAGAAACATTGTAAACAATCATTATGTATCATTTTCACTTATATTATTTATCTCATAGTAGTGCGGAAAGAGAGAAGATGAGGGAGTTCCCCTAGGATCGAAAATTCATCTTTCCTAAACTATTATAACACATAGAATGAGTAGTTTTGACCCTTGGTGTGTTGACATGTTGTCGTTGTATTCTCCTTATACTATCCCTTTATGGTGAACAAATTAAAACCTTTATAACCCTACTTTTAATTTTTGTATCATTATATTTTTTGTGCTTAAAATATTGATAGGTTCAAATTGTTCTTGCTAACACAAGAACAAGATCGAATAGATGATGGAAATAATTGAACACCCAAATTCATCCCTCCCCCTATTAAGGTGTATTGGGCCGGTGGTTGTAGCAAGTGATATCAAATCCACAATTTTCTTACATGATGAGTCTATTCTTAGAAGATTTATATTATAGAGTATGCATTTAATTCAAAATAAATTCCTTTTTTAATGGGTATAATTTTCAAATATTGAATATCTAAATGAGATACCACATGTCGTCTCTTGGACATAATGTTTTACTACTATAATTCATGGTATACAAGTTAATGATATTATGGGAATGTCAATGAGTGAAGCTGATATGAAACTTCTTAATGTTAATGAAAAGGTAAAAAATACCTTATATTGATCCTTTTCAAACCAGATCTATATGAAATTGATAATTTTTTTATTAATAAAATCCATTTGGGATAAATTGAACAATATATATAAGTGGGATAGCATGGTGAAAGAAGAAAAATTGTAGGTACGACATAAAAAATTTGATGATTTGAAGATAATCCTAAATGAAAATATTGATGAGTTATTCAACCATCTCATTAAGGTTATGGGATCCATCTATGTACTCAGTGATTAAATGAAATATGTTGATATTGTGAATAAAGTACTCAAACAAATAAAACCATTCTATAATTCCAAAGTGTTGTATCTTAAAGAATAATATCTTATAGATATGACCCTTTATGATCTTCACACTAAACAAGTATCCTATTAAATTAATGTGAAACCAGAAATAATATCCATCCAATCATTAAAATAAATTTACTTTATAGCTATATGGAATCTAGATATGAAACAAATTGTGGCAATGATAAAGATGTTAGTGAGAAATTTTTATCCCTTTTATCAAGTAAATTCAAGTAAGGAAAAGGGAGGCATAAAGTAAAGTTACCATTATATTGCTTTAATTATGTAAATGTTAGGAATATGACAGAAATATTTCCAAGGAAGGATTATAGTAGAGATGAGGATGGGGTTTTGTTAATATAGCAGAGAAATTTTCCTTTAATATGAAACTTTAAAGCGGGAAATTCAACTGGAAATAGGATCTAGTGAAAAAAATCCTTAATTAAAGAGGAATATGATTGTGAGATATTTTTTTAATAGGATTAAGTTGAATTAATTTTAGATATGGGAGATTTTATTATGAAAATGGTCAAAAAAACAAATCTAAAATTGAGGAAGAAAACCATACCAAAAAATTTATTGATCTAAAATTCAAACTTGAAGGGGCACTTAAAGACTGGGATATTCAACGTAAGAAAAAATTGAAAGATTATTGTCCTAATAAATTAATCATAATAATAATATAATCAAATCAAAGCCAAAATTTATCAGTTATAAAAGTGGTGGAAGAACTTGGGGTTCCTCAATATACATTTGAAGGAGTGTATGATTTCAAGTTTGATATCAAAGAGAAATTGAAAATAATTTAATAAATTGATACTCAGATTTAAGAGAGGACTAAAAGGGTTAAATCCCTTAAAGAATAATTTGTGACTTTATGAAAGAATATTGAGGTTGAAGCAAAATTTTATGGTGATAAGAAAAAGATACAATTCAGGATTTTATTTCATAAGGATTTGATAAAAAGAGTCAGAAGAGGTACATGGACTAATGAGAAAATAATAAATGAGCATATGCCCAAGACTATGGGAAATAATGGGCTTATATGTGAAGTTAATATATCTAAGGTAAGAGAATATTCTTTACAAAATAAAGGAAAGAAAAAGTTTGTGGTATCTTTCAATCACTAAGGTTTGTTCAATAGTCAAGAAGATGCTACAAAGATGGTAATATGTATAGAAAAAATAATGATGGAATTTTTCCTTTGATGAAATTCCAATTCTGTGGATATCTTGGTCATATAATGATCTGATTCATATAGGCTAAGATAAATTTGAGAGGTGAAGCTCTCGGTAGTCAACAATGGAGGATGACAGCATATCCTACGACATGAAGAAAAATTTATTTTTATGTATATTTTTATAACTACTCTAACTTTGGTCACAAAGCTATAAATTGTAAGGGATAGAGAATAAAAAATTACTCCATTGGAAATTAATGGGTTATGGTGGATAAAAAATTGTATAAGATTCCATTTCAAAATAGTTTCTATCCTTTGGAGTAAGAGGAGTATGATCTTCTATCTTGTGCTTAAGAAAATGGGGATAGATCACTTTATATTTCAACTCAACTAGGCATATATTGGAAGGAAAATAGAAAGAGTGAGAAGGCTATCTTGGATGAAATTTCTCTTTAATTAACTAAAAATAGAAACACTTGGATTCTTGATACTGGTTTTTTATTACACATGACCAAAAAATGAACCTCTTATATAATTTTAAGGTTCATATTAATGGTGTGATTAGATTAAATAATAATGGATCTATAAAAATCTTAGGAAGTATAAATACAAGGTTGGCTGGTGGTGAGTAAAAAAATAAAAAAGTACTTTATATGGATAGTCTTTGACATAACCTATTGAGGGTTTGTTAATTGTGTGAATCTGGATTTGAGGTATTTTTCAATCAAAATGGAAGCCTTATCAGATTCAAAACTAGAAACTCTCTATGGAGAAAAAATGATATTCCATAACAAGTGGAAAAAAAAGAGAACAATTGTCTCCTTTTGGTGGAAGAAGAAAATAGCCTTTACTGTCAAAGGTTAAAACATATAAATCAATAAATAATGGAAAATATTTTAAAGTTTTAATATTTGATAGATATTACAAATATGAGATGTAATTGGGGAAAGGCATATGATACCTATGTAATAGGGAAACTAGTCATAAATCCCTACCAACTGGAGAATATTAGATCCTAAAATCTCCTAGATCTGATTCACACTAATGTGTATCGACCCATAAAGTTTCCTAATACATATGATGATAAATACTTCATCTTTATCATTGATTGTTATAATAGAATGGGTTGTTTAATGTTTATATAGGAAAATAAAGAAGTGATTTAGTGTATTAAGTGTATCTAGATAAGATATGAGAATGAAACTCTGAGAATAATCAAAACACTTTGGTCAGACAATAGAACTGAGTACACTTACCATGAGGTGGAAAATTATTTGAAGAGGCATGGAATTAAGCATGAAATTTCATTAAATAATAATTTCATAACAAAATGATGTGGTAGAAAGGTGTAATTGAATGGTAAAAAATATACCAGAGACTTTTCTCATTAAAAGTGACATCTCTCATCACTATTAGAAGGAAGCTATGATAGTTGTAGTGTACATGGAGAATTGGGATCTATTGAGTATTGTAGAGAAGAAGTATACTTATGAGATGTGGCATGGAATAAAAATGACATTGTAACATTATAAAGTGTATGACATCAAGTGTTTAATCTAAAATAATGAAGTAAATCAAGGTGAATATGGAGATGTGGTAAATGAAGTGATATTTTTAGGCTACTCTTTCAAAATAAATTCCCATAAGTGTCTCAAAAAAAGGATGAATAATATTTTGTAAAGAAATAATGTAAAATTTATTAAATATAAAGGTGCAAATATATCTTAAATTCCAAACTCAATCAAGATTTATGATGTATAATAATAAATTAATACAAACACTAGCGGGGTACATAGTCCCACATGAAAAGAATAAGATTATGAATTTGAATCAATGGATGAAGAAGCTACTGAATGGGGTCAATCATTAACTATACACAAAAAGAGATAAGTTAAGGTCGATAGGTCAAATATTATTGGTGATAAATATACTATAACACAAACATGAAGGATGTGAACTATAGATCATGTTTCTCTATTGTCTCAATTGGAGATATCTTCATTTGAAGAAGAAATAAAAGATGAATCATGGGTCAAGACCATTAATTAAGAGCTACACTAAATAGAGAAAAATCTAAAAATGGAATATTTTGAAGCGGGAAACATATCACAACATCATAGGAACAAATTGGGTTTTCAAAAATAAATATGAAGAGCATGAAAAGTTGATTTTAAATAAATAATTTTTATTTGAAATGGATATGAATGAGTATAAGGAATTTATCTGGAATAAACCTTCACACTGGTGTAAATACTTGAGTTGATAAGACTATTTTATTTCATGGTTGTCTATAGGAAATTTAGAACCTGCCAAATAGATGTCAAGATAGTATTTTTAAATGTAATTATCAAGGAAGAATTAAAAATTGAATAACCAGTGAGATTTTTTATTGGATATGATGAATCAAAGGTGTAAAAGTTAAAAAAGTCCATGTATGTCTTGAAATAAGAACCTAAGGCCCAATATGCTTGGTTGGAAATTTTTTTGAAGAAGGTGGAATTCAGAAGAGGTAGAGTCAATCACAATGTTACTGACACTACAAAAAAAAGACCAGATTAGAGGGGGTTATTTTTTAGTTTAGAAGGGGTTATAACCCCCTCTAAACACATTAGAGGTGGTTATGAGCAACTGTCGCTAATGTTCCCACCACCTATTGTTAGAGACAGTTTTGAATAACTATTGGTAAATTGATGGGAAAATTAGTGGCAATTAGATTACAGGTGGTTAAAACCCCCTCTAATCTCATAACGGAATCTCATATTAGAGCGGGTTTTATCCCCTCTAATCTATTTACTAGATTAGAGGGGGTTTTAATCCCCTATGATCTAGTAAACAAATTATAGGCGGTTAAACCCCCCTCTAATATCATCACAGAATCTCATATTAGAGGGGGTTTTAACCCCCTCTAATCTGTTTACCAGAATAGAGGTGGTTTGAAACCACCACTATGTGAATAATGACATACATAATAGAGGCGGTTATGAAAACCACCTCTATTTAAGTCTAAATTAGAGGGGGGTTCAACCCCCTCTAGTATAGGAGGTATTAGAGGTGGTTTTCGTAACTGTCTCTACATGAATAATGACATACATAATAGAGTCGATTTCTGCCTCTATTTAAGTCTAAATTAGAGTGGGTTTTAACCCCCTGTAGTAGAGAGAGTCAATTTTCATAAGTGTCTCTAATCAGCTTATTTTTTTAAAAATTATAACAACACACCACACCTCCCCTCAAGATCCCCACGCCCTCCCCGATCTGATCCCAAACCTCCCTCCCCCCCCCCCCATAAGTCCCCCCTTACCATCTGGTCCCACCTATCCCATTTAGGTCCAAGTCTCGTCCCACATCTGGTCCAGTCTGGTACCACCTCTCCCTCACGTTCCTGCCTCCCTCCCCGGTCCAGTCCAATTACGCCCCCCTTGCGGTGTGCAGCACCCCACCTGTAAAATATATGGCAGTTGAGCTAGAATAGCTGACCAGGTGGTTAAACTACATGACCCTTTTCCACTATAGAAAACTGGTTTTTATATTTTAACTAGACATTATTATATTTATATGTATCAGCAAGGTTATTCAAATATATATTAATAAATATTTATATATGATATATTTGTGTATAATATATAATATATGATATATATTTGTGTATAACATATATATAATGTATTTGTGTATAATATATATATATATATAATTATATTTACATATATAAATATATATTTATACATATATTTGTAAATACATTTTTATTTATATGTGTGTATTTATGTATTTATATAATATTTATAGATATAATATAATTATAGTATATATATATTTATATAATCATTTTTATATATTTTTATATATGTACATGTGTCTGTAATAATATTATTATTAATTATTATTTTTATTATTTTCATTACACCTATTTTTTAAACTATAAAAATTATATGTTGGTTTTATAAATACTATACATTTATATATTTTATAATTTATATTATACATATATTATATTAAATACATTGATATTATATATTTATGTATGTGATTATATACATTTATATTATATCATGTATATATACACACACAGAACTAAATACATTCATATAATTAGAAATATATAATATAATTAAATGATATATATATATATATATATATATTTACTAAATTAATTTATAATTAATATGGCATACTACAATATATATAAAATAATTATATAATATATATAAATTTATATATAATTAAATATTTATAATATAATTATATAACATATATATGTATATTAATATTTAATTTTTTCTATATTATATATATTTATATAAATAATATAATATAAATGTATTTATACAAAAATATACAATAAAAATGTATTTAATATAATATATGTATAATATAAATCATAATATAAATGTATAGTATTTATAAAACCATATATAAATTTTATAAATTTGAATAAATATATTTATAATTACATTTATATTATATTTACTAATATTTATATATGTATACATTTTTTATATGTATAAGTATTTATTTATAGTATTTATATAATGTCCTTATATGTATATTTATTTATTTATTTATTTATTTAAAATGAATTTAAATAAATTTATATAATGTGTTTATGTAATATATATATATACACACACACATGTGCACAGACACATATATATTATAAAATTTGAATTTATATGAGATTTATTTTTAAAAAAATAAAGGGGGTTTAAAACCCCTTCTAATCAAAGAGATTAGTGGTATTTCATAACCCCCATAAAATTTCTTAAATTAGAGGGGGTTCAAAACCCCATCAAATTTAATCAATTAGAGGGGGTTCACCCCCCCCCAATGTCATCAATTAAAGGGGGTTCAAAACCCCTTCTAATTTCTTAAATTAGAAGGGGTTCAAAACCCCCTCTAATATAAGGGATTAGTGGTGGTTTTTGAACCCCCTCTAATATCTTAAATTCGAGGGGATTGGGAACCCCCACTATTTCCTTTTAAAAATAATATATATATATAGCACCACTAATTATTAAATTAGAAATTGTTTTGACATAACCACCTCTAGAATCAAACCAGATACTAAAAAATAATGCTACAAAAATTAGAGGGGGTTGTGAACCCCCTATAAATTTGATGATTATAAGGTTTTGTGAATAACCTCCTCTAAAATGAATTTATAGGGGTTTGTGCATAACCCCCCTCTAAAAAATTGTCACTAATCTGCTGTTTTTTTATAGTGTGAAATCAACCAAGGAATATCAATTCATGGTGATTATATATGTTGAAAACATCGTATTCAGAGGAGGTAATAAGAACTCAGTGGAGGATTTTATATGTTTGATTAGTTAAAAGTTTTAAATTCCAATGATCTGAGAACACATGTTTTTTCCTGGGCTACAAGTTATCCAAAAAGAAGGATGCAAATTTGTTTCTCAATCAAAGTATGTGAAGGTGCTTCTGAAAAAAGTTTAAAATTCAGAATCAAAACCCATTTTCAACTTCAATTGTGGCTAGAACCAAACTTAGAAAGTGTGAGGAAGTGAGATCAGTTGATCCAACACTCCATTATAATATGATTGGAAGCTTATTGTATCTTACATTAATGAGATCGGGTATATTCTTCATTACATTCTTGGTTACTCGATATCAAAGTTTTACCAAGGATTAACACCTCTTGGTTGTGAAATGAATCATGAGATATATTAAAGGTTCACTTGATTATAGTTTGGTATTTTGTGCAGGTAATGATAAAGACTTGTATACATACTCAGATGAAGATTGGGATAGAGACAATGTGGATAGAAAATCCATGAGTGGGGGAGAATTTTTCATTGGAAGTAAATATATTAAATTGATCAATGAGAAGCAAGAGATAATTTTTCTTAGTATATCTGAAGCGGAGTATATTTTATCAATGAAAGTATATACTTCATCAGCATCGATGAAACAAAAAACTAGAGTATTTTGGAGAAGATGTAAAGTTTCCCATGGTAGTCCATTTTCATAACCAAAATATGATTGAGATGATAAAGAATCATGTACCACATTCGTGAACAATGTATATTGAGAAACAATATAATTTCATTGAGGATAAGGTATATAAAGGCATTATCAAGTTGGAATATGTGTGTGATAATCAAAAGGTGGTCAATGTATTCACAAAAACCATCGGTCACATCATCATTTGAGAATCATTGATTGAAACTTGGTGTTTAACCACCTCCCTAAACTTGAAAATGTTTGTAAATTCCTCACTCTCCATTGTATATATTTCTTTATTTGGATATTGTTTATTTTATTATGAATATGTATTAAGTTTGATGCAGAAAATGGGGGTAGATTCAATCCATGGGGACTTAACAGTAGAGAGAAGAATGGTCAAAGGAAAGAAAATGGGAAACATTGTAGATGTTGACATGTTTTCTTATTTCCTACATCAATTATTGACTTAAATAAGCTTATAAAATCATTTAATATCTATTTTATTAGTTTTTAGCCCAATGGTGGTTTCTGAATGCTTGGAAGAAATCAGATATAGAAAAAAACAAGAGCATCCCTTTGAATTTTATTTTCAAAGGGGTAGAATAGCTATAATGGGGAGTCATTTGTAGGGGGCATTGATGTAATGAATAAACATCAAGGAGAATATAAAGGATTGAGAACAAAATCCAATGAGGGAATTTTGAAACCATGGGTCATAATGCTAGTTTTTTTTTCAATTAAGAGATTATTAGAAGTCATTTAAAGTAACTTAAAGTGTGTAGAGATATTTAGAGTCAATTTGATATGGATGAAGAAATATTTTGAAGATTATGTAATTATTAAGAACCAATCTTGGTGTAAGGGCATGGGTTATACTCTGAATAAAGTTGTATTCAGAAAAATAGAAAATTATAAAAATACATAAGGTTTTTTCTCTTAATTTGTAATGTTTTTACTTTTTTATTATTAAGGAGAAGAGTCTATCATGTTGTGATAAGTATGGTCATGTCATGAAGTGAATTGTGGGAATGAAGTAAAGTGTTAAAGAACACTTTGATACATAAGAGTGTAAAAAATAGTATTCAAGGGTCCTAGATAAAATGTAAGGATTTATAAATTTATAAATTTTAATAACTCTATTGGTCACATCATGGGAAGGAAGTCATGTTGCGAATAAATTTATTTTTATTTCAGTGGTTTTAGAATTTTAGAGATTCTCACATCATAGAAGAGATTCATGTCACATTCAATATTGTAAAATACAATTTTTAATTTGGTCATGTTGTGATGAAAAGGTTGTGTTGTGATTAAAGTAACCATTCCATGATGGATAGACTAGTAAGAAAATATATGGTTCATGGAAGTTAAGATTTGGGATGTTTTTTAACATAATTCAAGATCACTTCATGAAGAATTATGTCATGTATTCATATGATTGAGGATCAAGAAGAGTATGGAAGATCCCATCATGATATTTTCTCTCACGAACCGAATCTGATTGCCATAAAAACTAGCACCCGACCCGGCCTGTGGCAAGGCCTGAAGGGCATTCCCGATTCCCATGGGCTGGAAAAATTTCCCGAGAATCATAAAATTAAATTTGGGAATGATTTACCCAACTTTATAAACATACGACAATAAACAAATCCAATAAACCAAATATGGATTTTTCAAACCAAACCATCTTTTACAAAATTTCATAATTGAGTTACACAAATTAAAACATTGTTTAAATACCATTAGAAATGTAAAAAACCAAAAAGGATAGCCCAAGAACCTAAACATGGAAAGAGGCACCGCCCTCAAGATATCTCCACAACACCGCATCATGAAGGACCACAAAAAGAAACCCGAACCATTGGCACAAAATTTGCACCCAAACCTACGAAAAAAATAACCAAGTCTACTTACACCCAAAGGTGTAAGTAAGGTTCGAGAAAAATCCCAGTAGGATACCATCACTAGGAGATTCCATGAGATAATCATTCAAAGATGAAAATCTTGCAAGTTTTAATAAACATGAGATGTTATTAATAAATTTAAAGAGATGAAACTTTAAATAAAAACAGTTTTCAAGTGGACTATTTTAAAGAATCAACACTTTTAAATAAAATACCAAATCTACTGAATTTCTCATCCCAACATACCATATGTTGACAGTAAGCATAAACAATGGGAAATAACCCCTTGACACTAGCTCATTGTGGTTCCCAGGTACCACATATCTCAGTGAAAGTAAACATCACAATATTCATTATCGTGCACATGAGCCACTAGTATGGATTATACCCATAACCTAGTGGTCCCCCATCATCATCATCATCATAGTTTATTTAGTTTTTCCATCATCATCTTTTTATGTGAAATTGAGGCCAACCCTCATGGGATCACTAGCATACTAGTACACATCCACCCACTTAGATACCTGGGTTTCCCTCTAGTGCTCAAAAAAGTTCAACAAGACATGAAATATAATTTTCACATGAAAATACCACTTCCACATCACACATTATCCAAACATCCCACGTGTATATCACACAAGTCACATAATCCCATTTTTCATTCAAATTGATTTTGAAATCATACTCACACCAAAATAGCCCACAACATGTTCACTTCTCTTTCACACTTTAGTAAATCCTTTAAACATTTTTATAAAACATTTAAAAGATTATACACATCACATAACAACCCACAAACAAATTCCACCTAATACCCTTTTTACCTTCAAATTCATTTTATCATCGTACTCACATGAAACAGCCCACAAACATGTTTCGTACCCACATCACAATTTAATAAATCACCTCAAAAAAATTACAAAACATTCTCAAAACGTTTAACATAACAAATAAACACTTTATATTTAAAAAATCATTTTAATAACATATACCCACCAAAATAGTACATAAACATCCTTTGTGCGCTATGTGTAACTCATTAAACCATTTAGAATTTTAATAGAACACTTTTAAGAAACATGAAAAGGTTTTGCACCTAAAACCCATTAAAAAACCTCTTTTAAACCCAAAATAACACCAAGACCCTACCAAAGAATAATTTTCATCCCAAAAAACATTTAATAAATCACTTTCATATGTTATAAAACAAATCCAAACATTACCACAAGATTTACACATGGAAAACACCCAATTTGAAGCAAAAGTGAAACTGTAAAATTAACCTCTTAACAAACTCCATCAAAAATGGTTTTTGAAAAATGCACAACATATAAGTAGAATTAAAAATAATTAAATCAAGCATCATAACTCATCAAGAAATTATTACACATGGAATCACCTACTGAAAGTGTCGAAACCTTCAAATCTTGGGGCGAAACATCAACTGCACCACCGCTGCACCTCAATGAAGTGAAAAGCAACATAAAACCTCAATATTTCACCAAAAGGGATCAAAGTTAAACCCTAGGTACAAAACCTAGCTGTTATAAAATTTATAACTCATGAAAGGGTGAAAGAAACCCTAAGGAAAGGGAATAAATCAAAGAGAGAATTACTTACTTGCATGGTTTTGAAGTTTCCCCCATCAAATCTACCTTCCAAATTGAGTTCCAAGGGAGGGAGAGATGGATTAGAGGATCTCAATGGAGGTAGGGTACAAAATGGTGAATAATAGATCAGATTTGAGTTTATTCTGGAAGGGAAAAGTTGGAATTACAAAAGATTTTTAATGACCTGGACACCCTTGCATGGTTTGGTTGTACGGTTTAGTAAACTGTGCGGCCAAACCGTGCATCCTATTATGGGCACACAAAAACCTTCCATTCTCCTCCAATTTTAGGGGGGTATAAGGGGAAAACTGAGGGGAAATATAGGCCAAGAATCGGGGAGAAAAATTCCCAAAACAAAGCACGCTTTTCAACCCAAAACTCATCCAACTCATGGGTACAAATCACCTTAACAACTTACCCCACAAGTGGTGCCACTAGGAGTGTCACAAAACCAACTCCAAAATACATCAACCTAATACCATCCTTTTGAAAAAATAGGATTACAAGTATCATTCAATACCCCCAAGACCAAGTTTATAGATCAAGAACATAGGAGACACCAAAATTTCAAACTCGGAACACCAGGAAACCAAGAGAAAGCTAAGAACCAAAAGAGGATTTGAATCAAAGCATGGAATTGAAAATCCAAGTGTAAAAATTCTCCCCACCATAAATCTTTCCGCCCCCAGAAATCCATAGAAAGGCCAAAGAAACAACCAAACCCAACTAAGAAACCAAGATGTACTCCTTTGCAAAGTTTCTCCCCCAAAGGCCAAAACACCTCCAGTGATCAATTAAGGAAGGAATACTCTCACAAACCAAAACTTACACCACTTTCCTGAAATGATTAAGCACATTCAGACTTTATCCCAAAAGAAAAATTCTCAAACACTATCCAAAAAAGACTCAAGAAATTTACCCAAATGAAAAACAACAACGAACAAGGTTACACTTACCTTGCTTTAACTAAACCATTGGGTGCTCTCCAATCCCAACATTTACCCCAAGGAAGATATTGGTAGCTAGATAGCTCTAAACAAGACTACTTACCACCAAGCCAAGACCAAGGAAAAAATCTAAGTTACTAGTATGGGGAGACACAAATGGTCTCCCCACCATAAGAGACAACTTGAATTTTCCTGATACAGAATCAGGACACTAACAGGGGAGGCCCGAACTGAATCCCCGGTACAAGGGGTATACTTCCATTAGAAATTTTCAAAAGAACTTACATGATACTCATAGTGGGTATCCCCACAATAAGAACCAATCATCTTAACCTACCAGCATGGGTCAGCACAAAAAGACCCCAAAATTTAAAAATTTGGGACGATCGCATAGTTAGTCCGAACAGTTTGGGAAACTGTGCGCTAATTATGGGGATCATTCTATCTACATGGCTTCCTGGTACATGGTCATTACTAATTTTGCACAAACCATGTGCTCAACCTATCTAACCAAAACTCCAACCATTCTCTAAAAACTCAATGGAAACCAAATGGGGAATGAATGACATTGGGAGATAACATGGACATGAGATCCTCCCACCTCTTCCCATCGAACAGGAACAACAAAAGCAAGATTACGACACCATAGGTTTAAACCATTCCCATATTTCATACTGAGGATAGGACTTTGTACAAGGGTTTGAAAAACCCTGGGATTTCCCCTGACTACACGCCAGATTCTCTCCAGGACCTATGGCTAGAGCTCAAATTATTGAAGCATCTTTGGCCTCGTAGTTAGGATTTGGAAACCCACTGAATGGAACTTATTTTTTCAGTGCCACCAAAAACTACACCGCAATCCCCGATGGGTTCACCAATTCATGACACACTCCAAAACTCACTCTACCAAAACCTGACATTTTTTTGAAACAAGGGATTAGAAGATGCACACGCATCACTCCTTGTTTTCTTCAGATGAGAAATAAAAGGAGGAAAGGATATATAGAAACACCTTCCTCTAAAAAAAGTTTTTTGAGATCTCCCGAAAGGAGACACACTTCTGACAAAATAAAGACTCACAGAAGATTGTAAAACTCAACTTTATAGTCAAACGATCACATGACATCACAAGGAATAACTGAACATGACCATTGCAACTGATATAAACAATACATGGAAAGGGAACTTATGCAAAGTCCCCAAACAACACACAATTCCAACAAGTGTCCATAATAGCCTCTCATGACTAGATCTCCTAAGCTGGTGGTTTAACATGAACTCTTTCTTCGAAGAGACTACGAAGGACCCAGAGGCCCTCTTAGACACCATCTGCACTGACAACCCCAGACTACTTTCACCTTCAATGAATCAGGTAACTTAAGAAACTAAGGTCTATTTCAACCTTCCACGAGCACTCTCTCTCTACAAGATGATCCATGAAACAAAGAAAGGAAATTGTGTAAACTCAATCTTTAAATCTCAAGAAAATGATTCCTTATGTTGATCAACTAGAGGATCTTCAAATGGCGAAACAAACTGGGTTTCACTTCAGTTGTGCACTAATCCTTAATGGGGGCCTACCTTATCCAACGAGAGAACCCAAGGACCCAACCAAGCTGGTCCATTGGTCAAAAAATGCCACAAACCATATCCAAACACATGAAGGGAACTACCATAAAGGATTCTTGAACTTTTCTCAGAAGATAACACTAACCAACCCTTCAACCCAACATACCGACCAAACACAAACCCAAAACACCATTCAAACAAGAGGGGTTCTTAGACTCAAAACCTCCCACAACAAAAAAAAATTAAAAAACACATATGACACACCATCTCAAACTATTTATCAAGACAAAAAAATCCTTTAAAATCATCTCTTTGAAAATAAATGGTTTAGTGGTTAGCATATCCACCAATGGTACCCCGTGGGCCTCACACATGCATGTTTCCATGCCACACCGGGCACCCTCCTCATATACATCCCGATACTCATCCATCTATGCCATCAACCATCCATCATCCCATATAACCCCATTAATGTGGTCACTCATAGAAATACCAAAGGTTAAAACAAAAATTCTTTCCACTTTTCAAAACAAAAATAGTCAACCAATACTTCCTTTTTCTCAAGACCGCTAACCACAGAATCAAAATCCCAGTTTACATCTTAAAAAATTTTCAGAAAGGCACAACCATTTAGATAAGAAATAACTTTCAAGTCATTAACATCAATTTCAAAACATATCTTTCCATTAAAACACATTTCAATAGTTTATAAACTCTATTGGAAACACTTTTTAAAAACCAAATTAAACATAGTTTCTACTTTCAAAAGAGGTGTAAACACACCACTTTCCGTTTCAAAACAATTATGAAAATTCAGTTCCACCATTTCACAAATCAAACCCTTCCCTTTTTATTAGGAAATCATTTCACAAAAACTTTAAAAATCTTAAAACCATTTCATTTTTTCTTTAAAACTAAACTTCCACGATTTCAAAACTAAAGGACACGAGACAATGCGAGGGGAAACTAGTTTCGGTGGGTGACTTGAACATATGGTTAGAGGCCATATTCCAATAACTTCACCATTATAAAGAGTGTTCTATGGAAATATCTTCAGTTCCACATGGATTTCCAGGCCCTGTGATCTCACTAAGACCATTAACCCAACTCTCTTTTTATTTCCCCAAATCATCATCAAACCAAGAAAACCAAAGGGCTCAGATAAATCCTGACTTCCCTTGGCGACTTGAATCCCATCATGAGGTGTGCTATCCAGGCACACTACCCATAACCAGAATGTCAAGTCCTGAAAATCCTAGCTCCATACTATCCCAACTCTTCCCCAGATAACATATCCTAAAGAGAGTGAACCTCCTTTGATACCATTTTGTCACGAACCAAATCTGGTCACCATAAAAACCAGTACCCGACATGGACAGTGGAAAGGTCCAAAGGGTGTTCCCAATCCCCACAGGATGGAACAAGTTCTTGGGTATCATAAAATGAATGTTGGGAATGATTTACTTGAGTTTATAAACATATTACAATAAACAAATCCAATAAACCAAATCTAGATTTTTCAAACCAAACAATATTTCACAAAATTTCAGAATTGAGTTACACAATTTAAAAACATTGTTTAAAGACCATTAAAAAGGTAAAAACCCAAAAATTAAATCCTAAGAACCTCCACATGGAAAGAGACACCACCCTCAAGCCATCTCTACAACACCGCGTCATGAAGGACTGGAAAAAGAAACCCGAACCATTGGAACAAAAGTTGTACCCAAACCTACGACAAAAATAACCAAGTCTACTTACACCCAAAGATGTAAGTAGGGTGTGATACAAAGCCCAGTAGGATACCACCACTAAGATATTCCATGTGATAATCATTCAAAGATGAAAATCTTGCAAGTTTTCATAAACATGAGATGTTATTAATAAATTTAAATAGATGAAACTTTAAATAAAAATAGTTTTCAAGTGGGCTATTTTAAAGAATCAAAAATTTAAAATAAAATACAAAATCTACTAAATTTTTCATCCCAACATACCATATGCTGACGGTAAGCATAAATCATCTAATGAGCACAAGAAATAGGAAATAACCCATAGGCACTAGCTCATTGTGGGTCCTAGGTACCTCATATCTCGGTGAAAGTAAATAACACAATATCCATTCTTGTGCACACGAGACACTAGTAGGGATCATACCCATAACCCAGTGGTCCCCCATAATCATCATCATCATAGTTTATTTAGTGTTTTCATCCTCAATCTTACTACGTGAAACTGAGGTCAAACCCCACAATATCACTAGAATACTAGTACACATCCACCCACCTAGATACTCGGGTTTCCCTCTTGTGATCAAACAAGTTAAAAAAGACATGAAATATAATTTGCACATGTAAATACCACTTCCACATCAAAAATTCACTGAACATCCCACATGTATATCACACAAATCACATAATCCCCTTTTTCATTAAAATTGATTTCGAAATCATACTCACACCAAAATATCCCACAACACATTCACTTCTCTTTCACACTTTAGTAAATCCTTCAAAAAAATTATAAAACATTTCCAAGATAACACAAATCACATAACATACCACACACACATTCCACCTAATACCCTTTTTACCTTCAAATTCATTTTGTCATCATACTCTCACGAAACAACCCACAAACAGGTTTCACACCCACATCACAATTTAATAAATCACCTCGACAAAATTACAAAAAATTATCAAAAAGTTTTACATCACAAATAACCATTTTATCTTTCAAAAAATAATTTTAAGAAAATACTCCCACCAAAAAAGTACACAAACATCCTTTGCGCACTTTGTGTACCTCATTAAACCATTTTGAATTTTCATAGAACACTTTCAAGAAGCATGAGAAGGTTTTAAACTTACACTACTGAAAATCAGGCCATTAGCGACCGCCATTGGCGGTCGCTAAAGGCCTTTAGCGGCCGCTCAGCGACCGCCATTGGCGGTCGCTGTTGCCTCGTCGCTAGAGGCTTTTAGCGACCACCAATGGAGGTCGCTGTAGAAGGCCGGCAGATCGGCCTTCAGCGACCGCCAAGCGGTCGCTGAAGGCCCTCGGCCGGGCACCCTATAGCGACCGCCTATGGCGGTCGCTAGTATAAAAAAAAATTAAATTTTTTTTTATTGAATTGAATATATAAATATATATATATATATATATAAATATTCATACATATACTATTAAATACAATATTTTAAATATATATATATATATATATATAATATTTTAAATGTTTTAATATATATATAATATATATATAATATCAAATCATTGTGCTATAATAATTTAAAAACTTCGATTCAAGAAATAATCTCATTTCAGGTCTTTCGGAGCACGTTTGCTCCGAATGGGACCGTCGCACGCCGTTTTGGTGTTTTATGGCGCCGAAAATGCGTTTCCGGCCTCCGCGGTCAAACGGCACCTCCGAATGAGGTTTCGTCTGGCCGACCATTTCACAATTCACACCCCGGATGTTGTCATACGGTTTCGTCGCATTCGGAGGTCGTTCGGGTGGTTTTGACCCCCCAACGCGCCATTTCAGCGCGCGCCGCGCTGCTGAAAAGGACACAATCGGACGTGCCGCGCGCACCGCACGTCCGATGGATATGCGGCCTCCTCCTGCATCTCAGTAATAATATTTCTATCTTTCTCGTGCGTTTTCAGGTCGTTCGGAGCACGTTTGCTCCGAATTGGACCGTTGCACGCCGTTTTGGTGTTTAATGGCGCCGGAAACGCGTTTCCGGCTGCCGCGGTCAAACAGCACCTCCGAATGAGGTGCTGTATGGCCGACCATTTCACAATTCATGCCCCGGATGTTTTCGTACGGTTTTGTGGCATTCGGAGGTCGTTCGGGAGGTTTTGACCCCCCAACGCGCCATTTCAGCGCGCGTCGCGCTGCTGAAAAGGACACAATCGGACGTGCCGCGCGCACCGCACGTCCGATGGACGTGTGGCCTCCTCCTACATCTCAGGAATAATATTTCTATCGTTCCCGTGCGGTTTCAGGTCGTTCGGAGCACGTTTTCTCCAAATTGGACCGCCGCACGCCGTTTTGGTGTTTAATGGCGCCGGAAACGCGTTTCCGGCCGCCGCGGTCACACGACACCTCCAAATGAGGTGCCGTCTGGCCGACCATTTCAAAATTCACGCCCCGGATGTTTTCGTACGGTTTTGTGGAATTCGGAGGTCGTTCTGGTGGTTTTGACCCCCCAACGCGTCATTTCAGCGCGTGCCGCGCTGCTGAAAAGGACACAATCGGACATGCCGCGCGCACCGCACGTCCGATGGACGTGCGGCCTCCTCCTGCATCTCAGGAATAATATTTTTTATCGTTTCCGTTCTGTTTCAGGTCGTTCGGAGCACGTTTGCTCCGAATTGGACCGTCGCACGCCGTTTTGGTGTTTAATGGCGCCGAAAACGCGTTTCCGGCCGCCGCGGTCAAACGGCACCTCCGAATGAGGTGCCGTCTGGCCGACCATTTCACAATTCACGCCCCGGATGTTGTCGTACGGTTTCGTGGCATTCGGAGGTCGTTCGGGAGGTTTTGACCCCCCAACGCGCCATTTCAGCGCGCGCCGCGCTGCTGAAAAGGACACAATCGGACGTGCCGCGCACACCGCACGTCTGATGGACGTGCGGCCTCCTCCTGCATATCAGGAATAATATTTCTATCGTTCTCTTGCGGTTTTAGGTCGTTCGGAGCAAGTTTGCTCCGAATTGGACCGTCGCACGCCGTTTTGGTGTTTATTGGCGCCGGAAACGCGTTTCCGGCCACCGCGGTCAAACGGCACCTCCGAATGAGGTGTTGTCTGGCCGACCATTTTACAATTCATGCCCCGGATGTTGTCGTACGGTTTCGTGGCATCCGGAGGTCGTTCGGGAGGTTTTGACCCCCCAACGCGCCATTTCAGCGCGCGCCGAGCTGCTGAAAAGGACACAATCGGACGTGCCGCGCGCACCGCACGTCCGATGGACGTGCGGCCTCCTTCTGCATCTCAGGAATAATATTTCTATCGTTCTCGTGCGGTTTTATGTCGTTCGGAGCACGTTTTCTCTGAATTGGACCGCCGCACGCCGTTTTGGTGTTTAATGGCGCCGGAAACGCGTTTCTGGCCACCGCGGTCAAACGGCACCTCCAAATGAGGTGCCGTCTGGCCGACCATTTCACAATTCACGCCCCGGATGTTGTCGTACGGTTTCGTGGCATTCGGAGGTCGTTCGGGAGGTTTTGACCCCCCAACGCGCCATTTCAGCGCGCGCCGCGCTGCTGAAAAGGACACAATCGGACGTGCCGCGCGCACCGCACGTCCGATGGACGTGCGGCCTCATCCTGCATCTCAGGAATAATATTTCTATCGTTCCCGTGCGGTTTCAGGTCGTTCGGAGCACGTTTGCTCCGAATTGGACCGCCGCACGCCGTTTTGGTGTTTAATGGCGCGAAAACGCATTTTCGGCCGCCGCGGTCACACGGCACCTCCGAATGAGGTCCCGTCTGGCCGACCATTTCACAATTCACGCCCCGGATGTTGTCATACGGTTTCGTGGCATTCGGAGGTCGTTCGGGTGGTTTTGACCCCCCCAACGCGCCATTTCAGCGCGCGCCACGCTGCTGAAAAGGACACAATCGGACGTGCCGCGCGCACCGCACGTCCGATGGACATGCGGCCTCCTCCTGCATCTCAGGAATAATATTTCTATCGTTCCCGTGCGGTTTCAGATCGTTTGGAGCACATTTGCTCCGAATTGGACCGCCGCACGCCGTTTTGGTGTTTAATGGCGCCGGAAACGCGTTTCTGGCCGCCGCTGTCAAAAGGAACCTCCGAATGAGGTGCCGTCTAGCCTACCATTTCACAATTCACGCCCCGGATGTTGTCGTACGGTTTCGTGTCATTCGGAGGTCGTTCGGGAGGTTTTGACCCCCCAACGCGCCATTTCAGCGCGCGCCGCGCTGCTGAAAAGGACACAATCGGACGTGCCGCGCGCACCGCACGTCCGATGGACGTGTGGCCACCTCCTGCATCTCAGGAATAATATTTCTATCGTTCCCGTGCGGTTTCAGGTCGTTCGGAGCACGTTTGCTCTGAATTGGACCGCTGCACGCCGTTTTGGTGTTTAATGGCGCCGGAAACTCGTTTCCGGCCGCCGCGGTCACACGGCACCTCCGAATGAGGTGCCGTCTAGCCGACCATTTCACAATTCACGCCCCGGATGTTGTCGTACGGTTTCGTGGCATTCGGAGGTCGTTCGGGAGGTTTTGACCCCCAACGCGCCATTTCAGTGCGCGTCGCACTGCTGAAAAGGACACAATCGGACGTGCCGCGCGTACTGCACGTCCGATGGACGTGCCGCCTCCTCCTGCATCTCAGGAATAATATTTCTATCGTTCCCGTGCGGTTTCAGGTCGTTCGAAGCACGTTTGCTCCGAATTGGACCGCCGCACGCCGTTTTGGTGTTTAATGGCGCCGAAAACGCGTTTCCGGTCGCCACGGTCACACGGCACCTCCGAATGAGGTTCCTTCTGTCCGACCATTTCACAATTCACACCCCGGATGTTGTCGTACGGTTTCGTGGCATTCGGAGGTCGTTCGGGTGGTTTTGACCCCCCAACGCGCCATTTCAGCGCGCGCCGCGCTGCTGAAAAGGACACAATCGGACGTGCCGCGCGCACCGCACGTCCGATGGACATGCGGCCTCCTCCTGCATCTCAGGAATAATATTTCTATCGTTCCCGTGTGGTTTCAGGTCGTTCGGAGCACGTTTGCTCCGAATTGGACCGCTGCACGCCGTTTTGGTGTTTAATGGCGCCGGAAACGCGTTTCCGGCCGCCGCGGTCAAACGGCACCTCCGAATGAGGTGCCGTCTAGCCGACCATTTCAAAATTCACGCCCCGGATGTTGTCGTACGGTTTCGTGGCATTCGGAGGTCGTTCGGAAGGTTTTGACCCCCCAACGCGCCATTTCAGCGCGCGCGGCGCTGCTGAAAAGGACACAATCGGACGTGCCGCGCGCACCGCACGTCCGATGGACGTACGGACTCCTCCTGCATCTTAGGAATAATATTTCTATTGTTCCCGTGCGTTTTCAGGTCGTTCGGAGCACGTTTGCTCCGAATTGGACCGCCGCACGCCGTTTTGGTGTTTAATGGCGCCGGAAACGCGTTTCTGGCCGCCTCGGTCACACGGCACCTCCGAATGAGGTGCCGTCTGGCCAACCATTTCACAATTCACGCCCCGGATGTTGTCGTACGGTTTCGTGGCATTCGGAGGTCGTTCGGGTGGTTTTGACCCCCCCAACGCGCCATTTTAGCTTGCGTCGCGCTGCTGAAAAGGACACAATCGGACGTGCCGCGCGCACCGCATGTCCGATGGACGTGCGGCCTCCTCCTGCATCTCAGGAATAATATTTCTATCGTTCTCGTGCGGTTTCAGGTCGTTCGGAGCACGTTTTCTCCGAATTGGACCGCCGCACGCCGTTTTGGTGTTTAATGGAACTGGAAACGCGTTTCCGGCCGCCGCGGTCACACGGCACCTCCGAATGAGGTGCCGTCTAGCCGACCATTTTAAAATTCACTCCCCGGATGTTGTCGTACGGTTTCGTGGTATTCGGAGGTCGTTCGGGTGGTTTTGACCCCCCAACGCGCCATTTCAGCGCGCGTCGCTCTGCTGAAAAGGACACAATCGGACGTGCCGCGCGCACCGCACGTCCGATGGACGTGCGGCCTCCTCCTGCATCTCAGGAATAATATTTCTATCGTTCCCGTGCGGTTTTAGGTCGTTCGGAGCACGTTTTCTCCGAATTGGACCGTCGCACGCCGTTTTGGTGTTTAATGGCGCCGGAAACGCGTTTCCGGCCGCCGCAGTCACACGGCATCTCCGAATGAGGTGCCGTCTGGCCGAACATTTCACAATTCACGCCCCGGATGTTGTCGTACGGTTTCGTGGCATTCAAAGGTCGTTCGGGTGGTTTTGACCCCCCAACGCGTCATTTCAGTGCGCGCCGCGCTGCTGAAAAGGACACAATCGGATGTGTCGCGCGCACCGCACGTCCGATGGATGTGCGGCCTCCTCCTGCATCTCAGAAATAATATTTCTATCGTTCCCGTGCGGTTTCAGGTCGTTCGTAGCACGTTTGCTCCGAATTGGACCGCCGCACGCCGTTTTGGTGTTTAATGGCGCCGGAAACGCGTTTCCAGCCACCGCGGTCACACGGCACCTCCGAATGAGGTGCCGTCTGGCCGACCATTTCACAATTCACGCCCCGGATGTTGTCGTACGGTTTCATGGAATTCGGAGGTCGTTCGGGTGGTTTTGACCCCCCAACGTGCCATTTCAGCGCGCGCCGCGCTGCTGAAAAGGACACAATCGGACGTGCCGCGCGCACCGCACGTCCGATGGACGTGCGGCCTCCTCCTGCATCTCAGGAATAATATTTCTATCGTTACCATTCGGTTTCAGGTCGTTCGGAGCACGTTTTCTCCGAATTGGACCACCGCACGCCGTTTTGGTGTTTAATGGCGCCGGAAACGCGTTTCCGGCCACCGCGATCAAACGGCACCTCCGAATGAGGTGCCGTCTGGCCGACCATTTCACAATTCACGCCCCGGATGTTGTACGGGGGTGCGGGGGGGCATTACAGGGGTGCAGGGGGGGGGGGGGGGCTGTATGGGGGTGCGGGGGGGGGGGGGGGGGGGGGCTGTACGGGGATGCGGGGGGGCTGTACGGGGGTGCGGGGGGGCTGTACGGGGGTGCTGGGGGGCTGTACGGGGGTGCGGGGGGGCTGTACGGGGGTGCGGGGGGGCTGTACGGGGGTGCGGGGGGCTGTACGGGGGTGCGGGGGGCTGTACGGGGGTGCGGGGGGGCTGTACGGGGGTGCGGGGGGTTGTACGGGGGTGCTGGGGGGCTGTACGGGGGTGCGGGGGGGCTGTACGGGGGTGCGGGGGGGCTGTACGGGGGTGCGGGGGGCTGTACGGGGGTGCCGGGGGGATGTACGGGGGTGCGGGGGGCTGTACGGGGGTGCGGGGGGCTGTACGGGGGTGCGGGGGGGCTGTACGGGGGTGCGGGGGGCTGTACGGGGGTGCGGGGGGGGGGGGGGGCTGTACGGGGGTGCGGGGGGCTGTACGGGGGTGCGGGGGGGCTGTACAGGGGTGCGGGGGGGGCTGTACGGGGGTGCGGGGGGCTGTACGGGGGTGCGGGGGGGGGGGGGGCTATACGGGGGTGCGGGGGGCTGTACGGGGTTGCGGGGGGGGGGGGGGGGGGCTGTTGGAATTAGTTCGACTTTTTCAAATGTAGAATCATTCAAGATTATCTGATCAAAAACTCAATATGTGTATAAAATATTTAAAAGACCACCATGGATGGTAATAATGCATTACTTAAATGAATAAATACAGTACATCAATGTCAACCCTACCAGTAAAAACAAAAAACATATCTCGTGAATATATGGTGCGTCACGCGTTGTCATCACTGCTACCTCCTTCTGGTGGTCCAGGTGCCTACAACAAATAAACATTATAAATATTTTAATAACAAAAATAATTTAAATTAAATAAATAAATATAGTATATACATGTGTCGTATGATCCCCTGTACCATCAGCTCGACGCACATATTCCCGCAGTGCTCTAACCTCAGCTGTCAATTGCGCATTTGTCTCCTCGGAAGCGCGCAACCGTGCCTCAAAATCTGACATCTGCTGTGTCATATGAGCAACAGCAGGACCGACAACCGCAGCGCGTGACACTACAGAACGAGGAATCCCTGCTCCATAGGTCAAACTATAGCCATGCCCGTCCCGACCAATAATGCGATGAAAGATCTCATCCCGTCGCATGGGAAGCTCTCGCTGGTCCTCTGGCAGATGCTCTAACTCAGCTTCAAATTGAGCCTGTGAAATATTTAAATATATATAAATATATATATGTTAATATATAGATTTATGTAATTATTGGTAAGTACAGACACTTACTATCAATGCTGCAACCTCTGGATCATTGCGATCACGAGTCCTTATCCACACCGACATTTTATCAGTTGCCACACCTTGCCCTCGCAACTGTATATTAAAAGAATATAAACACAAAACCATATTAATTAATAAATTAAAAAATGAATAATATATACCTCATGTCGGATCTGAGACACGTGATGAGTCCCGAGCCTGTGAGCTGGTCCCTGCAATGCTCGATTCTCCGAATGGCGTGTTGACACCTCCTACATTCAATTCATTCAAATTTCAAACAAATCACATATTCTTGAAAATATATATACAGCAAAATAATTAATATACAAACCGCAACACCCTCAGTAGACCAATATGCAACCAAGTCACGCCACTGAGCCGGGAGGACACCTCTCGGGACTTTTTCCAAAATGTCAAGGGCACCCACATTTGGTACCCAGTGGTCCCTCTTCACTTTTCCTTTATAATCTTTCCACATCTTACGGCATTTGCTCATACACACGGGCCGAAACTCTTCAAGGCATACTTTCAAATTTTGCTATAAAGAAAATAATCAAACATATTAGTATTCTTTATAAATAGAAAATAAAGTAAAATTATTTTCTTACCTGAACCTCCCTCCATAGACGATCTAATGTGTCCTGAGGGATAGAAGCCCAATCACGCGTGGTCAATGGAAATCGATGTGGGTCACGTATGATATGACCCAGCTGACGAATAAATGTCGGGGCATTCGGTCCCACGGGATGAAATACCTCATCAAATGAAACATCTATCGTCGTGTCGGAATTCCATGATAATATGCCACGACCAGGGCCTCTCCTGCGAGAGGAAGAAGCAGCCGAGTCTGATCCTGTTGAAAACAATTTTATATATAAATTGACAAATGTTATATATATATGTCAATTACATAAAATATATAGACAATGACATTCAAACATACCTCGACCCTGAGACGTAGATGCCTCAGATGGATGATGTGGATCTTCTGCCTCTTCCCCTGACATGTCTGTAGTCATAGAAAATATCAGTAATGAGTCCAAAGTGTTTAAAAGATAAATTGGATTGTTCTTAATAAATCAAACTTGTACAACTGTTAATCAAACAAAAAATGGATTGAATAATTAGTTGTGAATGAATTTTAAAAAATCAGAAATTTAATCAACCTAAATATTTATGACTGAATTAACTTACAAAAGTGAGGATTAAAACTTATAAGGATTTATAAAATGATTAGATAATTTATGATATCCTAGGACATTCTACTGAATAGCGGGAAAACAATTATACCTTTCATTAAGCATGAAAATCGACCGTTTCTCCTTCAACAGCCGCTCTGACCCAATAAATATCTTCTTCATGTTGAACTACGGTATGTTGATCAAGTTGTTGGTAAACAAACGGAACAGTCTTGGGTTCATCTTCTTCAAATAAAAACACTCCTCGCCGAGACATTTTGACAACAACTTGCCAACTTGGATCCGAAGGCAAAGTAACGAAGAATACTTGTTCCGCTTGTGATGTCAAAATGAAAGGTTCATTCTCAACTCGTTCATTATTTCTGTATAACATATAGTTAAAATTCACCAATGAAAACTGATATTGATCGACTTTACATCCACGCACTGGATCAACCCAATTACACTTTAACAATATGTACTTCAAACCGTGTGTGTATACAACTTCAATGATGTCTATCAATTGACCATAGTAATAACCAGAATCGACAAAGGGACAACTGATGCCACTGTTTTGTGTTGCTCGTTTGTCGTTAACATCTTTAATGCGAAATTGAAAACCATTAGCATCAATAGCTTTATAACAACGAGCCGTTATAGATGGACCCTCAGCCAGTTGGATAAATACTTCTGGTAGCGTGGGGTCCCCTAACTCCCTCAGCTTACGAACCTACATAATTTATAAAAATCAATACTGATATATGCAGAAAGAATTAGTTTAATACTTCACTCATAATGAAAATCAATTTATACATACATAATCCTTGAACCAATCATGAAATGCCGCATAATGAGATTATTGAATTTGCAACTCAGTCGCACGATGCATCTCTTCTTTTATCTCATTAATGTGTTTCCTGCAAATGATTACGCGATGTTTAAAAGATCAACTTATGCAAACAAAACATGTAAAAGTTATACAAGCACATTGATAAGATACTTACTGCATTAATGGTGCAACTGATGGAGTATTGAACAAGATATATCGATGTGCTTGTATCCACTCGATGTTGTCCATATCAAATGTGGTTCCTTCTCCAACTGGACCATCATGAATCCGAGAGGTCTTATCTAATTTTGTTTCAACATCCGTAAGATATTCTGCACAAAAGGTAATACACTCATACATCAAATAACCATTGGCTATTGATGCCTCTGGACGAGCTCTGTTGCGTACAAATCTTTTCAATGTACTCAAATACCGTTCAATAGGATACATCCACCTGAATTGCACTGGACCAGCAGCCATTACTTCATCAGTTAGGTGCACTTTCAAGTGGACCATAACATCGAAAAATGAGGGGGGGAAAAGTTTCTCAAAGTGACAAAGCGTAAGTACAATTCGGTCCTGCAAACTTTTTAAATCACTCATTCGTTGATTTCTTAAACAAAGCTGTCTAAAAAATTACTCATCTCAATCAAGGGCTGAACAACATTGGGGATAAACAATCACAAATTGCGATTGGAATCAACTGATGAAGTAATATGTGATTGTCATGACTTTTCAACCCTTGCAATGTCTTGCTCGTCAGATTCACACACTTTGAAATATTAGAAGAGTAACCATCAGGAACCTTGACCATCTTCAAAATGGAAAGAAATGTCTCTTTCTCCTCTGTAGTCATCGAATACTGTGCAGCAGGCATATATGCCTTGTTTCCCTCAGCTAACTGTAAATGCAACTGTTTCCTTAAACCCATTTCTTCCAAATCATGGCGTGCATTAACATGGTCCTTTGACTTTCCACTGACACCTAAAATGGTCCACAATATGTTATCACAAACATTTTTTTCAATGTGCATGACATCCAAATTATGCCTCAACATGTTAGTTTTCCAATACGGAAGACTATAAAAAATACTTTTCTTTTTCCAATTGTGACTGCACTGCCTACCCGCAGCACGAATATTATGTACTGGAGGAGCCACCAAATCCTGAATTTCATATACCGTGCGGATATTTTCTTCCTCAATCTGCGATAACATTTCGACTCCTGTCATGATCTTTGGTACTGGGATGAACTCTCTAGAACCATCAAATGCCACTCTGTCCTTTCTGAACCTGTGCTGGGGAGGGAGAAAACGCCTGTGACCCATGTATGCCCATTTTTTGGAATGTTTAAGCCATACAGATTTTTTACTTTTATTGCAACAAGGGAAAGCAAATTACCCTTTCGTACTCCAGCCTGATAAATTTGCATAAGCTGGGAAGTCATTGATTGTCCACAATAAAGCAGCATGCAGTTTGAACATTTCATTCGTTTCGCAGTCATAAGTCATCACACCATCGCCCCAAAATTCATTCAACTCATCAATCAATGGCTGAAGGTAAACATCAATCTTATCCCCCGGACTTTTAGGTCCATCAATAAGAGTGGAAAGTAATATAAATTTTTGCTTCATACAAATCCACGGAGGAAGATTATATGGAACCAACACCACGGGCCATGTGCTATGAGTTGCACCAACCATAGACTTGAATGGATTGAAACCATCTGCTGCCAATCCCAATCGGACATTACGAACATCTTTAGCAAAGTCGGGATGTCTCTTATCAAAATCCTTCCATGCATGAGAGTCTTCCGGGTGGGTTAACATGTCACTTTCATGAACTCTTTCTGCATGCCATCTCATTAAATTAGAAACTTTAGATGACATAAAAAATCTTTTCAACCTCGATTTAAGGGGAAAGTAACGCATTTGCTTTATGGCAATCGGTTTCCCCTGTATCGCAATCTGACTTTGATGAGTCTTATTTCCCCTGTTCTCTTTCCACCTGGAAGCGCCACAAACCGTACAAATATCCAAATGAGCAGTTTCATTTCTAAACAACATACAGTTGTTTTCACATGCATCTATAGTCTCATATGTAAAACCTAAGTTCTCTGTCAACTTACGAGCATAGTAATACGACTCAGGAATCTTAGCGTCGACAGGAAGAACTTTTTTCAATAAAACCAAAAGCATGTCGAATGATGTGTCTGACCAATTATTCAAAGTCTTCAAATGCAACAACTCCACGATAAACGAAATTTTATTGTAAGAAGTACATCCAGGATATAATTCTGTTTTCGAATCATCAAGTACTTCATAAAACCTCCTCGAATCACGATCTGCACCAGAGCGAAGATTTATCTCACTGGTCTCAAGATTCTGGAGGTCAATGCCTTCAGGATCAAACCCACGTACCATTTCAGTAAGCATTTCATGCATTGGATCAGTCATCCTTGCATCAACATCCATCTGAGCTGCATCTGTATTTTGACAACGAACATATTCTTCTCCATGACGAGTCCAACTCTTATAATTTTTCAGAAATCCATTAAAGAAAAGGTGCTCCCTCACAGTATCTCGTGTGAATTGATATCTGTTAGCACATTTTCTACATGGAAAACTAATATAGTCACTTTCAAATCCTCTCGTGAAGTCAATAAACTGCATAATGCCATT
Organism: Viscum album; assembly: GCA_963277665.1. Taxonomy (NCBI): domain Eukaryota; kingdom Viridiplantae; phylum Streptophyta; class Magnoliopsida; order Santalales; family Viscaceae; genus Viscum; species Viscum album. The sequence continues at coordinate 197,393,245 of OY728125.1, read as the reverse complement.
GAAATATTCTCTAGACGTTCTATTTGGAAGATCAATCCAACTCTTATCCATAATAATATCTGTATAACAAACATTTACACAATACTTATTACATTTACATTTTTCAAATCAACTATATTCAAAATAAATATTAACCATTTGTTTATGAACCATTGATAAAATAATAATGTAACTGAAAGCTCATGTTACCTGATTGAGCTACAAACCTGAAAGGGAGGGGAGCAGAAGGCGGTGCTGCGAGGGAGAGGAGGCAGCGAAGGGGAGCTGGAGCCAAAGGCGGTGCGGAAAGGGAGGGGACGGGCGGCGGCGGCGGCGGGGAGCTGGAGGAGAGGAGGCGGTGAGGGGACGGGGGACGGGCAGTGAGGGGGGGTGTCCGGGGTCGGGGGGGGGGGGGGGGGGGGGGGCTGTCCGAGGTGCGGGGAGGGGTGTCTGGGGTGTCGGGGGCCTATCAGGGGTGCGGGCAGGGGTGTTCGGGGTGCGGGGGTGTCCGGGGTGCGGGGGGGGGGGCTGTCTGGGGTGCAGGGGGGCTGTCGGGGGTGCAGGGTGGGGTGTCCGGGGTGCGGGGGGCCTGTCCGGGGTGCGGGGGGGCTGTCCGGGTTCGGAGGGGGGGTGTCCGAGTGCGGGGGGGGGGGGGGGGGGGCTGTCCGGGGTGAGGGGGGGCTGTCCGGGTTCGGAGGGGGGTGTCCGAGTGCAGGGGGGCTTTCCAGGGTGCGGGGAGGCGTCCGGGGTGCGGGGGGCGGTCCGGAGTGCGCGCGGGGGGGGGGGGGGGGGGGGGGGGCTGTCCGGGGTGCAGGGAGGCGTCCGGGGTGCGGGGGGTGGTCCGGAAGTGCGCGGTGGGGGCTGTCTGGGGTGCAGGTGCCGTCCGGGGTGGGGGGGAGGGCCGAGAGGCCGGAGGGCGGTGGCCGGAGGCCGGAGGGTGGCGGCCGGAGGCCCGATGGCGGCGGCCGGAGGCCCGAGGGCGGAGGGCGGCGGCCGGAGGGCAGGCGGCGGGGGAGGGCGGGCGGCGGGGGAGGTCGGGCGGCGGGGGAGGCCGGGCGGCGGGGGAGGCCGGGCGGCGGGGGAGGGGAGGGCGGCGAGGGAGGGCGGCGAGGGAGGGAGGGGGTTAGGGCGGCGATCGGGGGGGATCGGGGTCGAGGGGGCGCGGGGGGGGGGGGGGCGCAGAAGCCCCTCGTTTTTTTTTATGTAGGTTAGCGACCACCAATGGCGGTCGCCCGAGTCTGGGGGGCTTCAATGCCCCCTTTTCTAGTAGTGTTAAAACCCATTCAAAAACCCTATTTTAAACCCAAAAGCACACCAATACCCTACCAAATCAGAATCTTCATCCAAAATAACATTTAATAAATCACTTTCATATGTTATAAAACAAATCGAAGCATTACCACAAGAGTTACACATGGAAAACACCCAAATTGAAGCAAAAGTGCAACTATAAAATTAATTGTTTAAAAAACTCAATAAAAAATGGTTTTTTAATAATTAAAAACATATAAGGAACATTAAAAATAATTAAATCAAGCATGATAACTCATCAAGAAATGCTTACACATTGAATCACCTACCAAAAGTGTCAATCTTGGTGTGAAACATCAACCGCAACATTGCCGCACCTAAAGGAAGTTAAAAGAAACCTAAAACCTCAATATTTCACCAAAAAGGTTCAAAATTAAACCCTAGGTACGAACACTAGCTTATGTACAATTTATAACTCATGAAAGGGTGAAAGAAACCCTAAGTAAAGGGAAGAAATCAAAGAGATAATTACTTAGTTGCATGGTTTTGAAGTTCCCCCCATCAAATCTCCCTTAAAAATTGAGTTCCAAGGGAGGGAGAGAGACCTTGGAGGCTCTCCATGGAGGTAGGGAACTAAATGGGGAATAATAGGGTGGATTTAGGTTTATTCTGGAAGGGAAAATTTGGAATTAAAAAAGATTTTTAATGACCTGGACACCCTTGCATGGTTTGGCTGCACGGCTTAGTAAACCGTGCGGCCAAACCGTACATCCTGTTTTGGGCACCCAAAAACCTTATATTATCCTCCAATTTTATGGGGGTAAAAGGGGGAAACCAAGGGGGAAATATAGGTCAAGAATATGGGATAAAAATTCCCAAAACAAATCACTCTTTTCAACTCGAAACTCATCCAACTCATGGGTACAAACCACCTCAACAACCTACCCCACAAGTGGTACCACTAGGAGTGTCAAAAAACCAACTCCAAAACACCAAAAAATAATACCATAATTTTGAAAAAAGATGATTCCAAGTATTATATAATACCCCCAATACCAATTTCATAGATCAAGAACACATAAGACACCAAAATTTCAAACCCAAAACACCCGAAAACCAAGAGAAAGCTAAGAAATGAAAGAGGATTTGAATCAAATCATGGGATTAAAAATCCGAGTGTGACCTTTTCAATGATTTTAATGAATAATTTTTTTATAGAATTTATATCTGGTTATTTTACTTGAATCACTCTATGGTGGAGGAGGTCACACTGTGACTTAGTAAAAATCAGAAAAATCTAGAAGTTTGAATCCATTCCAAATTTTATAGTAACTCAATTGACTTGTCTGAATTTTTAGTAGTTAATAGGTAAATTGAATACTCTACGGGGAATGAACAAGTGGAAAATTCATGAATCATTATTTGTGTAAATGAAAGCTTGATCTAATGGAGTTTTTATAGGAAATTTAACATCATCAATGACCTCAATCTGAAAGAAGGAACTCTCCCATTCACTTATCTTGGTGTTCCTATCTTTTGGGGCAGGCCTAAGTCCTGTCACTTTACTCCTATTTTTGAACAAATTTTAAATAATCTTTCCTCTTATAAGGGAAAATCTCTCTCCATGGCAGGTAGTACTTTCCTTGTTAAATATATTATTGTCTCCAAGATGGTTTACGCCATGATGATCTACAAATGGCATGTTGGTCTTATTAAAAAGATGAACGTTGCTATTAAGAATTTCATCTGGACAGGAAGTACTTTGGAAAGAAAACATGTGACTATTACCTGGTCAACCTATTGAAAACCCATTGAGAATGGTGGTATTGGTATAAAAAAATTAAATTTTGTTAATGATTCCCTTCAGGCTAAACTCACTTGGAACCTTCTTCATAACACCTTAGATGTTATAACTTTTCTAGAAAATGGATTCCTTAACAAACTTAAAGAGGGAAACTTGAACTACATTAGTTATTCCATTTGGCCTACCATAAAACAATCCTTAATCAATATTATGAATAATTCCAGATGGATGGTATCTAGAAACTCTTCCATGAAATTCTGGTTGGATAACTAGATGGGATCACCTTTATTTTATATGGAATCTTCTGATCAAACTCCAGAAAATATCAACAACACCATCAGAGACATCTTAAACTCTCATCGTGACCACCTCCCTGATATTATTCTAAATGTCATTGAAAACTACTCTTTCACTAACACTAATGACTTCCTAATTTGGGAACCAGCTCATAATGGTATGATTAACTCTAAAAATTTATATAATCATTATTTTTCTAACCCTAAGAACGATTACAGTTGGATAAAACATTTTAAAAAACCTTGGATAAAACCTTCAATATTTACTCTCATCTAGAATCTCGCTCACAACAGAGTTCCCACTGATATTTTCCTACAATATTTTGGAATCCAGCTGTAATTACCCGCTTATCCTTATTGACTTGAGAATACAACAAGTCATTACTTGGCCTTAAGCGACATCCCTAAGGAACCAAAGGCTAGCAATAAATGTCGAAGGGTTTCAAACCAAGTGGGGGATGATTTACCCATTTTGAACATACCACTGAACCAACAAACATAACCAAACTAATCAACTAAATGATGCATGATAAAAGATAATACAACTCAACCATTTATTTTATAATAAACCAAAAAAGAGTACCACAGCAGAAACCAACACTAAATTAGAGTAAACAGCAGAAAGACAAACTAAAAGACTACAAGATGATAACCCAACTCCATGCTCCACAAGCTCCAAACTCCAATCATCATGAACCAACCCAAGTATCATGAAGTAGTGCTATAAACATGTGACACTTTACCTTTTCAAACATCCCGGTATATGACATCTGAAAAATCACCAATGTGCCAAAGCAGGGGGTGAGTAATGAAACTCAGTAGGTTTTCCCTGATGACTTCCCAACCCATGCCTATAGAATAAAACATGTTAGCACATTTATATAAAACAATTTATATAAAACAATTCCAAAACAGTTCACAATATAATAAGTTCCATGTCAAAACCATTTTCCAACAAAAACCATCTTTCTCAAGAAAAGCAACCAAGCAAAGTTTCCAATCAAATTCACATTTCCATTTTGGCACATTCATTCCATTTCACAAATCCACACAACCAACCATGCATTCAACCTGGACCTCCCTATACTCGTGAGTGGTGAGTTATCCTTCCACTAATCCATCACTTAGTGGACTACCTTGATAGGGGTACTTCACGTCATTATCCGTCCCAACCTTTTGATGGGGGTACTTCTCGCCCTTATCCATCCCAACCTTTTGATGGGGGTACTTCTCACCCTTATCCATCCCAATGCATATGAACACACACCACAACCCATGAAAATCCATGCCAAAACCAAGTGTGTTCAAAACCTTTCAATAAATCATCAAACTTTTTATTGAAAACCATTTCTTTCAAGCAGTAAAACCATAACCAGTTTAAAATCACCATTTTAAATTCACTTCAACAAACACTTTCCAAAAATACACAATTTCCATCACCCATTACTTAAAAGGGGTTTCATCCATTCTTTCACAGCAGATAAACAAACCATTTCAATCAAGGAAAATTATTTGAAACTAATCCTTCAAGTTCTAAGAAAGAGGAATCGGGAGTGAAGCCACCTACCTCAACAAATTAGGTGAAACCAACCAAAGAACAAAGAACGCCAACAAAACCGAGTCAACCACTCCCTGAAACCTCCTTAGATTCCTTACCCTAGTACCAACAAAACCAAAACCCGACTTTAAAGTCATCCACTACCTTAGATCTACCCACCTTGGGCGTAGATCTAAGGATCCATCAAGAGAGAAGAAAGAGATCTAAGAAAACTCAATGAAATGAGACTTGCCTTGATTAACCAGCCTCTAAACGCCAAGGCAAACCTCCAGATCGCTTCCAAAATGCCTGGTAAGTGTACTCCCACCTTCACCAGAGATAAATCCAGATTTAGGGCCATCTAGGAGGATAAACGAGTGGGTTTAATGATAAAACAGATTAGATCCTTAAAAATAGGATTTAAGTTGACCCCGCGCACGGTTAGTCCACACGGCTAGGCAAATCGTGCACTAACCCTGTGGTAGTCACTGCTTGGAAGGGGCACTCCACACGGCCTCCTCGCACGGTTTGCCCAAACTGTGCGCACACTGTGCGATCTCCTCTATCCAAAGTGACCACCACCTGCACGGCTTCCGCACGATTTGGGTAGCCCGTGCGAAGCCCATGCATCACCACTTTTTTCCCTTTAACACTTTAAAAGTCTACAAACTTTCCCAACCATTTCTCATATGCTTCATGTACTTAAAATTCATAAAACAAGGGTTACTTACCAGAAATCAGAGGTACTACATTCTCCCCACCATTGGCCTTTCCATCCCTAAAAATTAGAAAACCATCGATTGCCTGAAAGAGTTATGGCCACTACTCTTTCATTTCTTTCTCACTTTCCCAAGTCTCTTCCTGAATATGAAGATGTTTCCACAGAACCCACACTAGACCGATGCTTTTAACATGCAAGACTTTATCCTGCCTATCCACAATCCGCACCAAAATATGTACCAATGAAGCATTCAGATCTAGGTCAACGTGATTCTATCAGATCACATGGTCAGGATTAGGCTGATACTTCTTCAACTGAGATACATGGAACACATTATGCACTGCACTGAACCATGGTGGTAATGACAACTGATACACCACCTCGCCAACCCATTCCAGTATCTCAAAAGGGCCTATATATTGAGGAGATAATTTTCCCTGCTTCCCAAAATGACAATGTCCAAGCCTTTGAGAGATTCTCAAAAAGACATGATCACTCACCGCAAACGACAACGGTCTTCGGTGATGATCCACATAATATTTTTTATGACTCTGTGTCGTCTCCATCCTCTTTTTTATCAACTGAATCTTCTCCGTTGTTTCTTGGACAAGGCTCAGCCCAACTAGTGAAGTCTCACCTGTTTCCACCCAACAAAGTGGAGAACGACAAGGATGTCCATACAATGCTTCAAATAGAGCCATGTGTATCGAGGCCTGATAAAAGTTGTTATATGAGAACTCCACTAAAGGCACGTTCTCTTCCCACGAGCCACCAAAATACATTACACAAGCTCGCAGCATGTCTTCCAACGTCTGTATCATCCTTTCGGATTGTCCGTCCATCTGAGGATGATACACCATACTCATATTCAACTGAGTTCTCAGGGATTTCTGTAAGGATCACCAGAAACGAGATGTGAACCTCGGATCTCTGTCTGACACAATTGAAATTGGTACGCCATGTCTCTTTACCACTTCTTGGATATAGGTTTTGGACAGATCCCCCACCGTATTAGATTCGTGAAGAGGGATAAAATGGGATGACTTGGTAAGTCGATCCACTATCACCCATAAGGAATCGTGCTTCAAAACCATTCTTGGGAGACCTGTAATGAAATCCATAGATATCTTCTCCCATTTCCACACTGGAATTGGTAGAGACTACAACATACCCGCTGGCCACTAATGTTCTTCTTTAACTTACTGACAAGTTAAACACCTTGAAACAAATTTAGCTACCTTCTGTTTCATGCCGCTACACCAAAATTGTGTGTTTATCGCCTTATACATCTTCTGTATTCCTGAATGAACATCCCATCTGGAATGGTGGTAAGCATGAAGGAGTTGTTCCTGAGCAGTTAAAGGTACAACCATCTGATCTCAAAACCGAAAAACTGAACTCCCATCCAACTTTTATCCCTCAATGGTCTCCCCACCATTGAGTTTTGAACTCATTGCAACACAGTCTACATCGGATGCTTGTGCCTCCTTTACTATCTCCATCAAATTAGGAACAAGTGCAACTGGAAAGAAAACTGCAACATTAGCTCGGTCTTCACATTCCATACGCTTGTCGGCTAGGACTGAGATCAACTGCCACTCATCTGAAGCTTCTTGCACCAACTGAGCATATAACTTTTGGCTTAATGCGTCGGCCACCGAATTTCCCTTACCCGGTGTATATATTAAGTCAAATTCGAACATTTGACGATACTCCATCCAAATCCTATGCCTCAGATTCAAATCTCATTGTGAGAAAATATGCTTCAAACTCTTATGATCCGTAAACATAGTTAATTTCTCACCAAAGAGATAATGACGCCAAGTCTTCAAGGCATGGACAACTGCAGCTAACTCCAAATCATGTGTTGGGTAGTTCTTTTCATAAACTCTCAACTGTATTGAGCCATAAGAAACAACATGGTCTCCTTGCATGAGAACACATCCCAACCCAGATTCTGAAGCGTCACAATACACCACGTACCCCTGTCCTGATTCCGGAAAAATCAAGAAGGGTGCTAATGTAAGGCAAAATTTAAACTCTTGAAAATATCTCTGACATTCCTCAGTCCATTGAAATGCACTGTTCTTCTTTGTCAATGCTATCATAGGTGAATCTAGTCATGATAAGTCACGCACAAAGCATTGTTAATAACCATCTAGACCAAGAAAACTTCATATTTCAAAGACATTCTTCGGCGTTTTCCAAGAAAGAATAGCTTCTATCTTTTATGGATCCACTGAAACACCTTTCTCAAAAAAAACATCACCCAGAAGGCGTACCTATTGTATCCAAAATCGCACTTTGATAATTTGGCATACAACTGATGGTCTCTAAAGATTTCCAACACTATCGCCAAGTGTTTATCATGCTCATCTCTTGTTCTTGAATACACCAATATGTCGTCCACAAACACCGCAACAAATGAATCCAGATATCACTGAAATATCTAATTCATCAATTCCATAAAGACTACTGGTGAATTTGTAACACAAAAAGGCATGACTACATATTCGTAGTGTCCATATCTGCTTCTGAAGGCTGTCTTTGGAATATCCTCCTTCCGAACTCACAACCGGTGATATCCTAACCGCAAGTCAATATTAGAGAACCACTAATCTCCCCTAAATTGATCAAATAGGTCATCAATGTGTGGAAGTGGATATCTATTCTTTATCGTAACCTGGTTAAGTTTACGATAATCCACACATAGCCTCAAAGTTCCATCTTCTTTCTTTACAAAAAAACTAGTGCTTCCCACCGAGACACGCTTGGTCAAATAAAATATTTGTTTTTCAGTTCTTCCAACTTCACTTTCAATTCCTTTAACTCTGTTGGTTCCATCCTATAAGATGGAAGTGAGATAAGACTGATCCCTAGAAGGAGATCAATCGTAAACTCCGCTTCTCTTACAGGTGGTAACCCTGAGAAGTTTTCATAAAAAACATCAGGAAATTGATCTGTGACTACTAGAAAACTATTATTCATGATCTCATCCATCGATTCCAATTTTAACGCAGCCAACTGGTAAGATATCATTTCCACTACTGGTGCCAACAAGATCGTTGCACCTTCCTTCACTGCTCCTTCTCTAAAGAGATGCTCGACGCCATACTCAGTCGCGAAACTGACTGTTCTGCTATAACAGTCGATGTGAGCCCTGAACTCTGTCAACCAATCCATACCCAGGATTATATCATAGACATCCATCTCTAGTACAGAAAAAATCCCATTTCGGCTCAGCTCCATCAACAGTTATAGAACATGCTCTATACACGAAGGCTCTACATTTTCTTTCACCAAGAGGAGTTTGAAGTTTTATCATATAAGGCATCATTTCAAGTTTTAAGTTCAGAAAATCAGCAATACAAGAAGCAAGAAAATAATGTGATACAACAGTATCTAACAACACTTTCATGAGGGTAGAATTCAAAAGAATCGTACCTCTCACCGTAGATGGTCCAGACTGGTCATCCACAATCACTTGTTCCACTCCATACAATTGCTTTGTTGCTACACTTTTCTCCTTATTGCCTTGTTGAGATTGACCTGCCTGACGAGTCATGGTATTCTTGGAATCACCATAGCTAGCTCTGTTCATCTAGTGAGACTGATTTTCTATCCTCACCCTATCGAAGCATAAGATGCTTGTGACACCTGAGAAGTGTCACGAACACCCAATCGTGGAGCACTGTGACAATATCGCTGAAGATGCCTCATCTTGTTGCAATTGTGGCATGCTCTCAGTGGTGTTGTACATTCTCATTTCATGTGATCAATCGAGCCACATTGAAAACACCTGACTTTTATCATGGTTCATGGAGGAAGATTCACCAATCCAGTCGTCTTATTCTGATTCGAACTCCCACCTTGGAAGTAGGTGTCCCTCTTCTGCTTGTTCCCAACATTAGATTTCCCACTCGTTCCTGTGGGTATCATTATACTTACTCCTCCCATAACTCCTGAGATGTCTCTTTCAGCTACTGTTACTCTGTTTACCATCTCCGTATAATCCGTAATACAGAGCACATCTATCTTTAAGAGAATCTCCTATCGCAACCCTGATTCAAAGATCTGTGCCTTCAGTGATGCACTTGCAGAAACTTCCAGTGCAAAGCGCACTAAATTCATGAATTTATCCACATACTCCGTGACAGAGAGATTCTCCTGCTTCAGGCTGAAAAAGTACATAGTCCTCTGGATCTTGAACGTGTGAGGATAGAATTGTTTATTGAACAATTCCTCAAATTCCTCCCAGCCCAGGCCTTGATCCACCTTATCCTGCACCACTAGCTCCCACCACTATCGTGCAAGATCCTCCAGCATATACGTCGCTAAATTTACTTTCAGTTCTGCTGGTGTGCCGATGAAATCGAAGATACGATTCATCCTACTCAGCCACACCTCCGCCCTTTCTGGTTCAGAATCACCCTGAAAGATGGGTGGATTCTGCTTCTGGAAATGGACGGAATGGTCTACATGGCTTGACTCATCCCTCCGATTCCCCGTGTCCATATCCTGAAACGCTTGAACTATAATTTGGATTAGCTAATGGTTCGCCTATGGCTTAGGTGTGATCACATTCTCCTCAACCTCTTCCTTTTGGTTTCTATGACGCCTAACGGGTGCCATTTTCTATACAAACAACGCACGTCGTTAGTCTCACTTCCTAGAAACTGAAGGCTTAGCATTTCAATTTCTATCACATCACTATCACAACATTGATTTCCAACCATCAATCTTTTCCACATTTACTCATTTCTAAAAAAAATATTTTCTTTCTTTTGAAAATAAATATATTTTCAAAATACATCAACCATTCTCTTTTCAAAATATTTCATTTGAAAACAAGTTTAAAATTTTCAGAAATCACGCTTTTGCATCAAACCATAATCTATTTCTCAAAATGATATATACACTCCTATTGGGAAGTCATTCCTTTAATGCATTTCATGCTCATCTCACCATCTAAACCCATGACAATGATATTTTTTATCCTATAAGTGTCTCCAAACACTTATGTACCCAACTCCCTAGTAACTTGAAGTTCAGCATAAAAAGGTTAGCTACGTATTTTTATGCTCTACATTCCAAGTTCTGACAATCCTACTCCTTCCTAAGATGACCACCCAAGGAATAAACACGTAATAATTCAATGCCAAGACCAACAAAAACTGATGACTACTTGTTCCACAAAGAAAGGAACAATCTGATTTCATTTATACCCCAAGGACTAAACAAACCGATACCATTTGTAATGACCCGCTTATCCTTATTGGCTTGAGAATGCAACAAGTCATTACTTGGCCTTAAGCAACATCCCCAAGGCGCCAAAGGCTGGCAATAAATGCCAAAGGGTTTCAAAACTAGTGGGGTACGATTTACCCTTTTTGAAAATACCACAGAACCAACAACAAAAACCAAACTAATCAACTAAATGATGCATGATAAAAGCTAATACAACTCAACCATTTATTTTATCATAAAACAATCAAGAGTACCACAGCGGAAACCAACACTAAATCAGAGTAAATATAAGAAAGAAAAACTAAAATACTACAAGACGACAACCCAAGTCCATGCTCTACAAGATTCAAGCTCTAATCATCACGAACCAGCCCAAGTATCACGAAGTAGTGCTATAAACATGTGACACTTTACCTTCACCAACATCCCAGTATATGACATCTGTAAAAGCACCAATGTTCCAAAGCAGGGGGTGAGTAATGAAACTTAGTAGGTTTTCCCTAATGACTTACCAACCCATACCTATAGGATAAAACATGTTAGCACATTTATATAAAACAATTTATATAAAACAATTCCAAAACAGTTCACAATATAACAAGTTCCATGTCAAAACCATTTTCCAACAAAAACCATCTTTCTCAAGAAAAGAAACCAAGAAAAGTTTCCAATCAAATTCAAATTTCCATTTTAGTATATTCATTCCATTTCACAAATCCACACAACCAACCATGCATGCAACCTGGACCTCCCTATACTCATGAGTGGTGAGTTATCCTTCCACTAAGTCGTCACTTAGTGGACTACCTTGACAGGGGTACTTCACGCCCTTATCCGTCCCAACCTTTTGATGGGGGTACTTCTTGCCCTTATCCATACCAAACTTTTTATGGGGGTAATTCTCGCCCTTATCCATCCCAATGCATGTGAACACACACCACAACCCATGTAAATCCATGCCAAAACCAAGTGTGTTCAAAACCTTTCAATAAAGCATCAAACCTTTTATTGAAAACCATTTATTTCAAGCAGTAAAACCATAACCAGTTTAAAATCACCATTTTAAATTCACTTCAACAAACACTTTCCAAAAACACACAATTTCCATCACCCATTACTTAAAATAGGTTTCAACCATTCTTTCACAGCAGATAAAAAACCATTTAAATCAAGGAAAGCAATTTGAAACTAATCATTCAAGTTCTAAGAAAGAGAAATCGAGAGTGAAGCCACCTACCTCAACAAATTAGGCAAAACCAACCAAAGGACGAAGAACACCAACAAAACTGAGTCAACTACTCCTCGAAACCTCCTTATATTCCTTCCCCTAGTACCAAAAAAAACCAAAACCTGACTTAAAAGTCATCCACTACCTTAGATCTACCCACCTTGGGCGTATATCTAAGGATCCATCAAGAGGGAATAAGGAGATCTAAGAAAACTCAAGGAAACGAGACTTACCTTGATTAACTGGCCTCTAAACGCCAAGGCAAACCTCTGGATCACTTCCAAAACTCCTGGTAAGTGTTCTCCCACCTTCACCAGAGAGAAATCCTGAGTTAGGGCCATCTAGGAGGATAAACAGGTGGTTTTAATGATAAAACGGATTAGATCCTTAAAAATAGGATCTAAGTTGACCCCACGCACAGTTAGTCAGCACGTATAGGAAAATTGTGCGCTAACCATGTGGTAGTCACTGCTTGGAAGGGGTGCTCTGCACGGCCTCCTCGCATGGTTTGCCGAAACTGTGTTCACACTGTGCGGTCTCCTCTGTCCAAAGTGACCACCACCTGCACAGCTTCCGCACGGTTTGGGAAACCTGTGTGAAGCCCGTGCATCACCACTTTTTACCTTTAACACTTCAAAAGTATCCAAAATTTCCCATCCATTTATCATATGCTTCATGTAATTAAAAATCATAAAACAGGGCTTAGTGACCAAAAACCGGGGGTACTACACCAGCTTTTCTCTAAGTGTAAACTCTATAACCAACATAGAGAATATGCTAATCACCTCTTCCTTTCTTGTGATACTACTTCATCCCTTTGGAAATATATTCTTGACATTTTTAATTGAAGATGGTTGTTTTTTGACTTTTTCAAAACTCAACTAAAGAAATGTGCAGATATGGAAGGATCTCAACAAATCAAGAACTTTTTCATAGCTTCAGTTTCTGAAATTTACCATGTCATCTGGTATGACCGAAATGCTATTATTCAAAACAATTACTCACTTAATCTAAATGCAGGTCAGATTCAGATTTTTATTTCAATACATGATGTTGCTTTGTTGCAAAAAGTACATTGCCAAAACACCATGCACAACTTTGGAATCCTGAAGCGGTTACGGATTAAGGGAAATTTTTTCCACTACATCTCACTCTAGAGGTGTTCTGGAGAGCCCCTCTCCCTAGATGGATAAAAATCAATATTTACGATGCCTCCAAGGGAAACCCAGGCCTTGTAGGGTGTGTTGTTGTCTTTAGGAATCACTTCAGTCATATTCTTGGTTGTTTGATGGGTAGTTGTGGCATCGCCACTTCCCTTGAAGCTAAGATGCTAAGTTTGATACATGCCATTACTTTTGCCAAGCTCTTTGGATGGAATAACCTCTGGATTGAAAGTGACTCGACGACCATCGTTCAAGTGATCTGAAATGGAGTAATTCATATTGCTTGGATGATTACTACACGTTGGATGGAATGTAATCATTTGCTCATCGATTTTAACTATATCATCACACATGTTTATCGAGAAGAAAACATGGTTGTAGATGGACTAGACAACATGGGAGTAGATCGAGACATTTCCTATTTTGCATACCTCCCCACTGAGCTCATTTCCTTTCATGAAAAAGATTGTAAAATGATCCCGTATTTTTAAATCTTGTAATTTTTCTTTTAATAATATTTATGCTTTGGTCGTTCTGGGCCAAGGCATAACCTTTTCAAAAAAAATAGAGTTTTGATAGGAATAAAAAAATATGTAATAATATTGATAGATCTAGAAAATTAGAAAATAGGGCTGACTACTAAGAGAAATTCCATTGAAGATCAAGATTCAAAGAAGGAACAAAAGTAACACATAAATTCCATTATCAGTATGGTATTTATCTTTGTGAAGAAACGTTATAAGTGATCATTATGTCATATTTTAACTTGTATTCCTTATCTCAAAGTAGTATGAAAAGAGATAGGATGATGGAGTGACCTTTGGCATCGATGGTTCTTCTTTCCTAAACTATTATAACCTGTATAGAGATTAGTGTTAACTCTTTTTGTGTTGACACATTGTTGATGTATGATCCTTGGACTATCCCTTTGTGGTTAACCAAGTGAAACATTTGTGTCCTATAATTTATTTTTTGCATCTGGATAATATGTATACTTAAAATATTGATAGTTTCAATTCATTATTTATAACATGGTAACAAGATCTGGTTAAATAAGTGAATGATTGAACACTCTAATTACCCCCCCCCCCCACCCTACACACACACACCCTCTTAAGGTGTATTGGTCATGTAGTTATAACAAGTATATTCTAGTTTGAGTTGTATAAAATCTGACCATGGGAGATCTTGTTGGTGTTTACTTAACTCATGTGATACTGTATATAGTTCATTCACTTATAACATGTGATGTGTTGTTTTTTTGATGTCTTCATTATGGTGGTTTTTTATTCTTTGGGTATTGGGATTACCAGTTTTATGTTATTTCCACTTTTTTATTATACTTCAATATGAGGGTAAAATATCCCCCACAGTAACACCATAGATCCTCACTACTAGTTACTAGTCATTGGAATATGATAAGGCACACCATAGGTTAGGTGATGCTCTGATGTAGTTACTTTAGAGTGATCTAGGTTTGTAAGTTACACCACAGTAAAGCCAGCAACAATTCACAATAACAATCAATGTTTAACCATTATTTTCATATGAATAAAAATATTTCTAGAATAATCATTATTACTGATATTTTATGTTTACAATCAATCATTTAGTTACCGTCTTAAAGTGATTATCCATTTATGGGAGGTGATTCAATCAATGTAATCACAATAATAGCACATAAATCACAACAACAAACAAAAATATCAATAGTAATTTCAAACAACCATCGATCACATGTAATATCATAGAATCACATAAAACACATGAAAAACAACCCTCCCATTTATTACCATTTAGTCCAATTCATTATCTTTATTAGGTTAATCTTTACCATCAACCTAATGAAAAACAGAAACATGATAATTACAAAATTGAATATAATTATAAGAGGAGTCCTGAATCCCCTAACTCAACTAGATCTTCCACAACCACTGTATAAAAACGAAGAGGGGGGATGATTACAAGACAAGGTCATACAAGGAAAACCCCAATAACCTTGATCACAATAACCTCTATCAAAACCATGAGCCAAGGCTAATAAAACTAAAGTCAAACTATTTTCACAACCTCTCTAAGAAGAACACTAGGGGAGAACCAAAAATAATAGAATAGAAACTCACATTAGATCACAAAGTGATTGATCTCTCAAAGAAGAGGGACAAAGAAAATAAAAGAGAACTCAAGGGTATCCAAAGATACACCATTGGTCTCCTAGGATTCAAGTAAAGGATAAATAATCTAGAATAATTTTAATAGGATTGTGAATTTATACTGAAACTATAAATTTAAGGAATCACGGTGTGATGGTTCATGGCCACACTATGAAGGGATAAGTTGAGAGCACCCTAAAAATCACATCGTGATCTCATTTATTATGACATCCTAGATCCACACTCATATTTGGTGCTAATAAACATATTCTTTACATGCCAAATTTGAAACTAACTGAAGTGAACCAAATATAAAAATTCATAATTGCAATATCAAAAACAAATATTGAGTCACTTTCACACCCAATACCTTATAGGTTTATAGTTTTAGAGAGTTAGGAAAAATATTCAAACCAAAAAAAACCCATATCTTTCTTATCCAATTGTAATTTTTTCCACTACAACAAGGATTCATAATTTTATAATAAGTATTCAAGATCTCCTACAAAATTATCTACACATGATACTCATCTAGACATATAATAATTAATATTGCTCTTCATAACCTGTGGGAAAGGAAAACATAAGAAGGGTGGGCTCAAATGCTCAGAAAGTGGTAGCATATAACAGAATATATCATGGAAGAAATAAGGAATAATTAATATATTAGGAATAAATAATAATCAAACAATTATATATAAATGATAACATGAGCATGTAATTTACCCCTAGATAACATAACAATGTAAAAAATAACATGTATAATAATAAATGAGTTTATAGTGATGAAGTGAATAATCTTGGACATTATAAACATATTGTCAAGGCCTTATGCCAAGATATTAGGAATAAAATGTTGAGGTTTACACTAGGTACCCAATCTAGTTTGTCTCATAAGACTTGTCAATACATTATAAGGTATAAAACTTTGAAAACCCTCCCTTAGTGTTTTTTAAAGGATTAAATGTTTTAATAGGGTGCCCAAAACATTTTTCTTTATTATTTTATGGGTTTAATTATTTAAATTTAAGTTTTTCTAAGTTTTTCTTTACCATTATGCAACCCCCCCATGTGTAAGGGTGGGTCATGTTTTCCATTACCTATGTAAAGGTAATTTCCTATGATATTTCTCATGTAAAGATCGATATTTTTCCCTTAATCTATGTAATGTTCATCTCCTCCATCACGTAAATATAAGTCATTAATCTCATGATTTTTGTAAGGGTTGCCCAAGGTTTTTAAGGCTTGCGTAAAGGTAGTCAGTTTCTTGCGCGTAAGTATCTGTGAATTCCTTAAACCTACATAAGGGTCCTTTCAAGTTTTTAATAGTCACATTAGGATAACCAGATGTGTAAGGGTAAAACCATGTTACCCTTATTTAGCACATTCGTGTCGCATAGGGGAAGAAAAATTGACTTAAAATCCCATTTTATCTAGTTTTCATCCTTTAATTCATGTTTAACATAATTAAAGGAAATAAATGTGGAAATAGGTATATTTTTAATCGGTTAAGATCTTTGAATGAAATATTTTGAATTTCCTTAAATTTAGGAGTTTTTAATGGGTTAAATAGGGGATTAAAATGAAAACTATAATTAAATGTGATTTAATGGGAATATATAATATGATATTCTGAAAAACCATTAGGAATGATATGTTATTTCTAAAAATCATAGATACCTCTCTTATTTGTTTCTTTATGGGGTAGAATTCTTAAATATCTTACTAGAGATATGGGATTTATTTATCTCTATCTATTATTTTATGTGTGATATGTGAAATTACAATGCTTTAGTTCCCCTTGTTTAATTATATGGAGTAAACCTTAATCAAATAATAATTTCAAAAAGGAATTAGATAAATAATATTATTAAATGTTTTGGAAAAATAAAATAAAGAAAGAGATTTAAATTACATGCAATGGATATCTTAATATTATTATTAATTTTAGTATTGAATTAGAAAATATGATTTCACGTTATATATATGATTATTATCTGAACTCTATAAATTTCATGTTGACATTTATTATTAATATTTTTTATAATAATTTTAGTGATGGAAATTGAAGAAATAATATGTTATAGAATAATAAAAATTATTCTAGAAATTATCCCAAAGATAGAAAAGTATAATCACATACTATAGTGTTAAACTACTTAATAATTTATTAATGATAATTAATTGTATAATTACAGAAATAGACTATTTTAAATAGGGATAATCATATGTTAAAAATAATTAATATTTCAGGATATAGTTTTTAAAATAAATAGTTGGGTTTGTGACCACACATAATTTATAATTTCTTGATGTTACCTCTTGTTACTTATAGATGGTGTGATATATGTTTGACGGTTCTTTTTTTTATTATATAAAATGTGTTATATATTGGAAATTAATTGAAAACATAAATCTATATGAAGTTATAATTGAATGTAGAGGAATGATCAGAATAATTACTTCTCATCTTGGATTTTATTAAACATTATAATAATGATTTTGAGCATGTTTATAATTATTTTTAGATATTAATAACCAATTTCTATAGGTTTACTTATGTGTAAAACCAATTCATGATAAACTGGTTAATTAAATATCTAATTAAAATGGTTGTTTGTTAAAGAATAAATATTTGGGGTTGAACAAGCCTATTCATTATTGCAGGATTCATAAATGTCTCAATGCCATGGCCTTAGTTCGTTTACCTGTGTGTGAAAATTATATTAGAAAATATATGTATGCTTTGGGTATTTAAAGCCTTGATTTGAATGATTTATAACCATGTGTGGTTGGATTCCTTGATAAACAATGGGATAGATTCCTGAGGCTCTTTTTATTTATGATTGACTTTATGGATGAGTGATGGGTTTAGAGACTGGGTTGTAGTGATGATTGATGTTGGTGATAGGGGGACGGATTGATATTATATGAAATGGTTCGGGACACTAGGGAGGTTGGGATGAGTTCCAAGCAAGGATTTTTTTTTTACTCATTTCTTGATTCTTTTTTGATGGATGGATGAGCGAATGTTATTTATATGATCACTTTCTAGTTGCATGATGTAGTTTAATGTTATACACTATGAGTGAATCTTTTAATTTTTATCTTAGACTAAGTATTAGAGTACCTAGATAATTATGAAATGATAATTGACTTAATAAATGAATGGGGTTAGTTCATGGTGTTCACAAATGATGATGACATACTTGAGAATACAGGAAATAAATTAATATCATTGTTGATACTTGTCTTAGAAGATTAAAATGAAAGTTTTGGAAATTGATTATGTATTAATATTAATTGATGGATAATGAATTAATTATTATGTAATTTGATTACTTTCATGTTTATTTGAGACCTAGTACATAGTGGTAGCCTAGGGTCCTGTGTGATGATAATGATGGATGTATCTAAGGATAGGTAGTTTCCCCTGGTATGGTTTTTCATGAAATTATTTATATTTTTCTATTTTTATACATTTCCCCACCCACGTTGATAGGTAAACCAACACCCAAATGTTTTGAGGGTGTTTTCTCTAACATATAGGATAGTGAAGGAATGAATAACTTCTAGACATATTTGAGTGGAATTATCTAGATAAATAGTGGCTTACAGTATGGGGTGAGTTCCTACTAGGGTTGTGATGGATCACAGTTTACTATACATTTGTGTGTACGCTCATATGGCTTTAGGTATATCACATACTTATATATGGATGTGGTGGTTTTGTCTTCACACTAATGTACTTTAATGGAATGTAATGGATTGTGGTATAATGAATTTACATTGGTTGTAGTGGATTCTAAGAATACACTTGTTTACTATTTTGATATGATAATGACAAGATATATTGGGCCACACAGGATGCAGTAATGGTGGTGATACTATTGAATGAGGTTTAGGATGACTTATAAGAGTGATGAAAACATGACGTGAGTTTTTGGGGTGTGAGAGAGACAAATTATTGGGGAAGATAAAGTGGGGTGCATTCATTATATATATATATATATATATATATATATATATTTGTGTGTGTGTGTTCAATAAATAATTTTTTTCTTCTATGCATTACTTTGTGAATGATCCATGATGAGGATGAGAAAAATAATATTACCTGTTTAAGTGATGAGTTAGTTTCACTTTATTTATTCACTAGGATTTAGTATGATTCTTTCACATTATGAATGAGAGGTTTCTGGGAGGATTCTATTAAGTATACATGCTATGATCACCCTATATATATATACTATTTTTTAGGTTAGCAGGATCAGTTTAGTAATTGGGCTGGGTGGTACAATATTGAGGAGTTATTTAGGAGCTATAAGAGCTTCAAGGTCGCTGTCAAGGATTTAATTTTTTTATTTTAGTATTTTATTTTTAGTTATATTATTTTTATATATGTCATCACATGTATTGGGATTTATTATTTTATTTATGCATTGTATTGTTTGGTGGTTCTTCTCATTGTATCTCTTACTCCTTAAACTTATATAGAGGGTAATGCTTCTCATGTGTGTGATTTATATAACCACAGTGCTAGTCATCAACCTATGGCCAACTGTAGGTGGGATTAATGTGTTGTTATCTCATTTTCTCTAGTGTCATACCATGAGGGGTACCTTTGTAGGGAGTGGGTCATGATAGAGTGGTATTAGAGCACTGATGGTTGAGATATAGGATGGAGTTTGGAGTTAAAGATTGGCGAGGATACATGGGTTGGTAGGGAAATAGTATTATCTAGGCTGAGTACATGTTTTAAACAAGGTATACTAGCTATGACATGAGATTTTATGGAACCTTATGATACAATGAAAGTAACTTCAATTTTATTGAACTTTATAGGTGAAGTGATGTTGTTTTTGGAATAGAGACCTAGGTAAGGATCATGCATCATGATTTTATGCGCCTGTATTTGAATTGGTTAGATAATGGGAAATATGTTAAAATAAATATAGTAAATAATTAATTAATCATAAAATGTTCTTTTGTCCCAGGTTTAGGAGTTCCTAATGTTTTTTCTTTTGTGGATATTTCACCAAGTTGACATCCCTATCAGGTTCGTATAGAAGACATTCAACAGGATGTTCTAGTGAATTGTCATAGAGTGGATGTTGAGAATGAAGAAACTTAGAGGAGGACACTATAAGGGTTCTAGTGTTATGTTATAAAGAAGTATTAAGACTCTATTTTATATTTGGAGATAGAGGATTGTATGGGGGATGTGGAGGTATCCTTAAGTTCTAATTATTCTTGAAAATATCATTGGGGTTCTTTGGTTTTGATGATACTACATGGGTCATCTCGATGGTGCTATATTTTATTCCTTGGGGTAATGAGGAGTCAAATATTTCATGGGACAATTTCAAGGATTAGTTTTATGCTAATTTAATATCCTTTAACGTTAAGTAATCTTATAAATGAGAGATCCTTACCCTTTGACAAGGGAGTTCTTGTGTTTTAGATTTTAGAATCTTCTACAAGAACCTTTTATGTTATGATTCAGACCTTCTTCTGAATGATTATGCTTAGGAGAGGCATTTTTAGGAGGATTTTCACCTAGAGATGCAGTTTTAGGTCACTCTATTTATGTTTAAGTTATATATTGAGGTGATAGTTAAGGAATAATCTATAGCGAGGATATTTTATAGAACCAAATAATCATAATATGAGAGTTTCTAGGACCTTTCAAGGAGAAGAGTTTTGAATGGTTCTCATTTTTTCAATCAAAATAAGAAGTTATTCTTAGTGGGGAGAAGGTTTCATCCTTTTTCAACTCATTTCACTAGATCTAGTGGTTTTCATACCCCTATTAGAAAGTCCAATCATAGTTTTTTATCTTATAGTGGTTGTTTCCATTAAAAGGAAGAGTGCCCAAATTTCCTTAGTAGTTATCATGTGGTCAGTGGCCTAATATGGGCCCAACCATTGCAGTAGTTTTATCTGAGACAACAGCAGTAGTAGGGCATCCTAGCTTATGGTTAATGAAGAGGGGATGGATATAGAAAAGGAAATCCCTATGATATCCATCATCCTCAAGGATATAAGGTATGGTGCAATCATGGAGGTGGTCTCCATCAGGTCTAGAGAGGTCGTAGAGCTGGATGCGGTTAGATTCATGTTTTAGAGTTTCTAGAATTGAACAAACTTGACATCGTGTAAGGTACTATCTGACTATTTACTACTTTATTTTATGTCATGTTAGATTCAAGAGTTATGCACTCATTTGTTTCATATTATATTTAGTATTTGAGGTAGATATACTTTCAATTCCCTTGGCATTAATTTCATCAGTTGGAGGTCGAGCTAGCCAAAATGATGTGTGTAGATATTTTGAATTAGTGATTGGGTTGAAGGTTCCAGGCACAGCAGAAGTGCATGCGTGGATGTGCCCACTTGGATTTTTGTTATTAATAATGATCAATCCGGGATCAATATGATGATAAATACCAGTCTCCATGGATCGAATCACAGAAATCGACAAAGAATAAGGTTTTTCCTGGAACCACAAACAAGGATCATTACAAGTTGATTATAATTAATTTAATTGATTATAAAGAAGTACCTTTTGGGTGTTCTTTCTTCGTTGATGTTCTTTATCACACTCCGATGTGGTTCATCATTGTGTCATAGAATCCAAGTGTAGACTTCCTCTAGTGGTGATCCACACGTGCACCCCGTATCTCTGGACGTCACCAAAGGAGTCTCCAGGTGCTAGTGTGGAGAAACCTCTGCTTGCGTTGTCCGCCTTAGATCGCAAGAGGATATCTCTTGGTCTTGAGAGCATTCTTGGAGGAAGAGGTTCTTTCGGCCTTGAAAGAATTCTCCAGAATTGTTGTGCACAACGATTCTCTTAGGTAAGGAAAATAGTTGGGGTTGTGAGGATATTTATAATTGGGTTTGAGGTTGTAGAGTTATGACAATAAATAAATGAATTACACGTTTTATTTATTTCATTAAATCCCTTTTAAAAAACCCCATGTTGAGTCATTAATTCCTTGACATGCACCCACACTGATTATAATAAATATCATTTAATAAAACGATATTTCCTCAAAATACCGACTGGAAAAACTATATGGTGTGTATTAATAAATACACTGCATGTACTTGTTTTTCATTGAAAACTACACGGCGAGTACATTCAATGTACACGGTGTGTATATCTTGTTTTCATTTATTCATTTCCTTTCCAAAATGAAAACTACACAGTGTGTATATTTAATAATACATGGCATGTACTTTTTCAAAATAAAACTACACAGCATGTAATCAATGATGCACAGCGTGTACTTGTTTTATTTAATTTTCCCTCCAACATTAAAATGATTTAGGCTTCCTTGAATAATTATTAAACCATGTACGGGAATAATATTTATTCTACTTGAGATACTTGAATACACTTAGTGTGTGACCCTCTAGGCCTCTTTCTCGTTGGCATTAGGCAGGCTTGCCTAAAGTCCAAGATTACTGTCTAGCAACGGGTCAAGGTACCCAAGAGAAAGAAGTTGAAACAGCATTGACATATCACCTCATGCAAATGCTTACTATGTAATTTAATCCCTTTGTCTAGATATCTCATCAAGAAGGTTTCATGGCAGTGTCATAAACCTATATGCTTGATCTGTCATTCTTTGACTACCTGAAATAAACTTGTCGTTTACACCATGGCCATGGAATTTCATGAAACAGTTCTATTTCAATCAAAGGGTCGAGATATCAACTTCCATAAATGGAAGGGACAAATCCTTCCTTGATTTATCCATTAACAACATGTCACTCATGACACACCCAACGTACCCTACTTCCCGTCAACTGTCTGCGTGACGGTTTTCGTCAGTAAATCTAAGTGCACGACTCATGACATGAGTTAATGATAATCTTCCAGTCAAAGTACCATTACACATGCTCGTAGATAGAAATGTCTGATGAAACCAAGACATGAGAAATTACTACTGGCGGGTCTGTTCTCATAATCTCCCATCTTGGAGATTACCAAGTGAGAACTCTATGAGAGAGAGTCTCATCTTCTTATGATTACTCACACATGACGGTTTGTATACTATGTGTCCTGTCATAGTATGTCATCCAACCGTAGAACTTTATTTAAGAATATTGTTATAGCATTTCAAGGTTCCCATCATAGCAAGGATCTGCCATGACCTTATTAATGCAACAAATATTCTATGAAATTATTATATTATAGTTATGCAGAAAAATGAACAATATATATAATAAGTTAACATTCATGTAATCAAAGTACAAAATAGTTGGTTCTCAGGACACCAACCCTTACAAACTCCCACTTGGACTAAAGCCAACTGCCTATGACTTTTAGTCCACTAGACCTCACATGATGATCATGTTTCTGCTGAGTCAAGGCTTTAGTCAAAGGGTCTTCCATGTTGTCTTCTGTGGAAATATCGCTCACTGAAACTTCACCTCTCTGAGAAAAATCCCTCAAGAGATGATACTTCAGAAGTATGTTCTTTGTCCGCTAATGTGACCTTGGATATTTTGCAAGTGTCACCATTTCAGTATTATCACAATAGAGTGTTATGGGATCTTTACTGCTCGGTACTACATCCAAATCTTGGATGAAGCTTCGCACCCATACTGCTTCTTTAGCTACCTTAGAAGCTGCGATATACTCAGACTCCGCTATAGAATCTGCCACCACACTTTTCTTTGAGCTCTTCCAGCTCACTGCACCTCCATTCAAACTGAAGATGTATCCAGTCTATGACTTCATTTTATCTTGATCAGTCTGGAAACTAGTATCTACGTGTCCTCTAATGACTATTTCCTCATATCCTCTATAAACCAGGAACATATTCTTAGTACGCCTCAGATACTTAAGGATAGTCTTGACTGCCATCCAATGGCGGTCTCTTGGATCATCTTGATATCTGCCTACTGCACTTAATGCATAAGAAACATCTAGCCTCGTGCATAGAATAGAATACATGAATGACCCAATCGCAGATGCATAAGTGATCCTTTCCATTCTCTTTCTTTCCTCATGTGTCTGAGGACACATTTTCTTGGAAAGATGAATGCCATGTGACACTGGAAACAATCCCCTCTTGGATTGTTCCATACTGAATCTCTTCAGTATCTTGTCAATGTATGTACTTTGACTCAGGCCCAGCATTCTCTTGGATCTATCACGATGGATCTTGATCCCAATAATATATGTTTCCTCTCCCAAGTCTTTCATGGAGAAGCATTTATGAAACTATGAATTAACTGACTATAAGACAGGTACTTCATTTACAATTAGTAATATGTCATCAACATATACAATTAGGAAAACAACTGCACTTCCACTAAACCTTTTGTAGACACAAGGCTCACATTCATTCTTAAAAAAGCCAAATTCTGTTACAGCTTCATAAAAACAACTGTTCCATGAACTTGATGCTTTCTTTAATCCATAAATGGATTTCTGCAACTTGCATACCTTGTTGGCATCCTTTGGAATTACAAACCCTTCAGGTTGTGTCATGTAGACATCTTCCTAGAGGTTCCCGTTAAGGAATTCTGTTTTGACATCCATTTTCCAAATTTCATAGTCATGGTAAGCGGCAATGGACAATAGGATTCTGATGGATTTCAGCATCGCAACCAGTGAAAAGTCTTCATCATAGTCAATTCCTTGATGCTGTCTAAAAGCTTTTGCAACCAATCGTGCCTTATAGGTGCTTACTTGCCCCTCCATCTCCAGTTTCTTATTGAATACCTATTTATTGCCAATAGGCTTTACAAAAACTGGAGGATCTACCAAAATCCAGACTTGGTTTTGGTACAAGGAATCCATTTCAGAATTCAGGGCTTCTTGCCACTTGGAAACGTCTGTGCCTTCAACTGCTTCCTTCTAGGTAAGAAGATCATCATTGTCAACCAATAATGAGTCACCATCCTCGGTGACAAGAAAACCATATCATTCTGGTTCTCTCACCTCTCTCATGCTCCTACGCAGTTCTTGTGTCTTTGGAACAGATTGTTCTTCCATGGGGATTTGTGGAATCAGTTCTTGTACCAACTCCTATGTATCTTGAACCTCGACTTCATCAAAGTCTATCTCACTCCCACTATCTCTTTTGGAGATGTGCTCCCTCTCAAGGAATATGGCATGTCTTGCCACTGTAACCTTTTTTTCTGAGGGGTTGTATAGGTAATATCCCCTTGTTTCCTTGGGATATCCTATAAAGATACACTTTGTGCCTCGGGGTGCAAGTTTGTTACCTGAAGAGGCCTTAACAAATGCTTCGCTACCCCACACATGTAAATTCGATAACATGGATTTGCGTCCACTCCATAACTCATATGGAATACCATTTATCGATTTAGTTGGTACTTGGTTTAGTATGTGCACTTCTGTTTGTAATGCATATCCCCAGAAGGATAATAGAAGACTCGCATGACTCATCATTGATCTCACCATGTCCAACAGGGTGTGGTTCCTCCTTTCACTTATACCATTCCACTGAGGTGTGTAAGGAGGAGTGAGTTGAGATAGAATCCCAAACTCCCGTAAGAAATCAATGAAGTCCTGATTAAGATATTCTCCTCCTCTTTCTGAGTGGAGTTTCTTAATCTTCTTACCAAGCTGGTTCTCAACTTCATTCTTGTATTCTTTGAACCGATCAAAAGAATCTGACTTATACCTCATTAAGTAGATATATACATATCTACTAAAATCATCAGTAAAAGTTATGAATTATGAGAACCCACCCCTTGCTTCAACTGGAAATGGTCCACACACATTTGTGTGAACTAATTCTAGAAGCTCTTTATCCCTTTCACCTTTCCCACTAAATGGGGATTTGGTCATTTTGCCTTGTAGACACGCGTGACATACACCAAGTGGTTTTAGTTTGAAAGAATATAAATACCCATCTTGATGTAATTTTGTCAAACGTTTCTCATTGACATGACCTAGCCGGTGATTCCAAAGTTGGGTGTGGTATGAGTCATGTAACTTTGTCATCGATTTCCATTACTTGGTTTGTGTAATCTAACACATAAAGGTCTTTATATAAATGTTCCATAACAAAACAAATGTTATCTTTATAAAAGTAGCAACATCCACTTCTAAACTTGAAGATGAATCCATCAGTACATAATCTGGATACTGAAATAATGTTTTTGGTTACAGAGGGTACATAATAACATCCTTTCAAAACCAATACCATCCCAGTAGGCAATGTGAGATGGTAGTCTCCGACAGCTACAGCAGTGATTCTGGCTCCATTGGCTGCTCGTAGATCCACCTCACCTTGGTCAATCTTTCTGAATCAACTTGGTTCCTGTATTTGGATACAGATGAGAGAACCACAAGAAGTATCTAATACCCAATTAATAGAAATATATAGATTGCATTCGAAAAAAAATTCAACTGAAGCTTCCCCTTGCTTCCTTGGATGGGTGTAGTTTTTCATCCAGTGGCCCTTCTTGCCACATGTGAAACAAACAACATCATGTTCCCTTGCCTCCCCTTTGATCTTCCTTTTCTTGGAAGGACTTGAAGAAGCTTTGGGCTTAAATCTCATTTCCTTCCCTTTCCTTTTATTCACTATGAGGACAAAAGGTTTTTCACACTTCATGTCATTATCCACTTGGCGAATAAGGATAAGAAGATCAGACAGAGACTTCTCAATGTTGTTCATGTTGAAGTTCACAACAAAGTTTGAGAAGCTTTGGGGGAGTGATGAAAGAGTGAGATCGGTTATAAGGCCCCAGCCTTAAACCTTACTTAATATTGAGTTATTAAAATATTACACATTGAGGATCTTTTCAGGTTTAGAGTTTTAGAGAATTAGATCATAAAACTTGTATTACATTCCACATTTACACAAAGTGGTTACATAAAATATAGTATTCATTTTTTTTCCATCAACGGAAATATATTTAAAAATAAAGCATGGATTCTTTCTTGACACTTCCTTGACACTATCATCATATCATGTACATTTCCCTTGACCTGTGAAAAACATTTCAAAAAAACTTGGGATGAGCATAAAAAGCTCAGTAAGGGTTATAAAAATATGGAAAGGAAACATGAGTTCATATATACATAAGAATGAAATCATACTTTACCCATAAAACATAGGCACTTTAACATACCTCATAAAATCATGAATAAATTATAGAAATCATAAGACATAAAAGGTAACTTGAGGCATTCATAACATTCTTATGTAGGGATTAAACCTCTTGGTTACGTTTGGAATACCCACCACAGTATATTCCCTAAATCTCTTCAGAGAAACCTTAACGTTTCACTCCTTCGTGTTACCCAATGCATTAGAGAGCTATATCGGGCTCACCCACCCTTAGTTTATCACAGAACCACATTTCTTCATAACAATTCCCAAGAACCATAACATAATCTTATCACATAAAACATGCATAAAGGAAACATAACATTTCCACCTTTCAATAACAAGATATCAATACAACACATTGATATAAAAACATTATGAAAACCATTTTCAATACCAAAATAAAAGAAAAGTAAAACATGGTATTTATTTTTCTTTTAAAAAGAAGGTATGGCTTGTAGAGGAAGCCGAAACTCAAATAATGGTCACGGCGGCAGAGAAGTCTTTGTCACCGAATACGTATGACAAAAAAACATTCCCTTTTTTCGTTTAGTAAAACGCTTCGTATAAAAAAGATTCCTTTTGAATAAGATTAAAAGTCAAAGGGGCTTATACATCATATAAAAGAAGGTTGTGTATAAAATAAAATATGCCTCAATGAAAGGATGTTGAGACGAAGTCCCATACAAAGATGGTATCCTTGGATTAAGGATAAATCAGTTACATAATTATGTGTGACAAACGAATACACGAAATATAAGTGGGTATTAAGTGTAAAACAATTAGAGGACATTCAAACATAATCATATAACGACATATTCAAGGTTTATAAGTTTATCCCAAAGAATCAAAATTGGGTTAAGAAGTTCCCTTGCAAAAATTTGACAGCCTAACGGCGTCACTTCCAAATTCAGAAAAAGAGTTGATGAGAGATAAAAAGGGTATCTCATCACTTGATAATAAAATTTACATTAATAAGGATATATAATAACATATCCCAACATAATAGTATGTGAATTAAAAGACAAAACAAAATAAGTCTTTTAAAAAGAGGAGGGTGAAAGGTTCCCTTACCGACATGGGTATCTTTCGAAACATACACCCCGTGAAAGAAGGACAATACAAAATTGATGTAAATACTCATAAATGAAAGTATATTACACAGTGAGTAAAATAATTGGCAGTACATGCACCACTCAAAGGAAATTGTGGCAAATGTAGCATAAATCTCACGGGAATAAAAGTGAGATGAAAAATCCCTTACGAAAACTCGGCAGCCTAACGGCGCCACTTAAAACTTAAAAAAATGGATTGATGAGAGAAAATAGGGTCTCTCATCATATTAACATAAAAAGTACAGTAAGATTAATATAAAATAACATCCTAATCATAAGTAACATGAGCTTACAAGGAATGACATAAAAGAGTATACTTAAAAAGAAAGAGAGAGGTTGGATCCCTTACCTTAGGTCTGACTTGACTCGATCGTTCTTTAATCTCCTGAATAATAAACTTGAGTTAATTTAAACTTCCTTGAGAACCTTTTTCAAGTTCATTATTCCTTTTATATCACTTATTACCATGTCATGAACACTATGTTATTATTTAAGTTAATAACGGTCATTTTAACGATCATTGGTACTTGAGTCAAAAATAAACTCTTTATAATTACAAGTTGTTCATGTGGTAAAATATCCATTATATCCAGAATTTTATTCATGATGTAAATATAATATATATCATATATATCTAGTATATTCATGCATTTATAATATTACATAACATTTAGAGTTAAGAAATGAAATGCACCGTTCATGGAGACGGTAAGCCTTACGTATGCATGAACGCTACTTCCATTTCTATTTCATATTTAATGAAATTAAAACATAATGATACATAATAGTATTTTAATTCCAGTATGTTATCATATATAATATCATTAAATATATCCTTTATACGTACCATATATGGTATTAACGAATCAAATCACTTTGAGGGGGCGGTAGTCCGTACTTACTAAAATGAAGATATCGCGTATACCCATAATAGAAGCCATAAAGGTATGCCATAAATGAAAAATATAGAATATTAAGGAAAACATAAACATATTATATATCATATATAAATGTATTGACATCATAATGTCCACCATGAAAGGTGTTAAAAGAATATTTAACAATCATTGTTTCGTGAGGCAGAAAATCGCCAACCACAGAAGCAGTATGTTCTTTAACCATTAGACGAAGGTGTGTGTAATTGTAGCTAGAATCCTTCTTATAAAAACATCCTAGTATATTTAAGATACTGGAGTTGTTATAAAATAAATTAATAAAAATATTTTAGGGGGTTGGAGAAGCAAAATAAAACAAAAGGACTCAAGTGAAGACATTACCTTAAAATCGGGTAACTCCCTTTGGTTTGAGATCAAAGGCTTCCTTGGGAAGACTTCTGACCAAAGTGAGGCTTCTAAGAGTTAGAGAGGGGTGTGAAAAGGTAAAATGGGTAGGGTTTGGCCGAGCCAAAGGCTATGGAAGTGTGGGTAAGGAGGTAGAGGTGGGGGCCTTTTATAAGAGGAGGGGAGGGGCACTCTTGGAAAGTAAGGAAATGTTACTTTATTTTAGAATGAGTTTCGGATTTTAATGGTCCCACATTGATTTTTTTTTAGGATAAGGTGATAAGGGTTCTAAATCCACCCATCCAATAGGTTTTTTACATGTTTAGTTCTTAGATTTTACATTATCTTTCCATTTTATTTAAATCGTTAAATAATGAGGTCATCGCTGCATCATCATGATGTCATAAATAATTTAATTTATTTAATGTATAAAAATTATAAAAAAAATACTATTATGTAGGAACTATTTTTATCTTTCTAATGAATATTTATAGTCAAAAATATGAATTGTATAACCCCATGTAAAAATTTTTTTAGTAAAACATCTCATGTTTGTGTCATTTTTACTTTAACATTAAATAAAAAGTTATTTATGTCATTTCCCAAACAAAGTGGCTCCATGGGGTCCCCAAGTTCCCCCATGGATTTTCTTGGTTGGCCATGACACATCCAATTAGGGTATTACATGTTTCAAGCTCATCTCATATTATTAAAACATTATTTTTACCTTAAACTACACTAATTACTTCTAATCGCGATTAAAAACATAAAAGTTACTATTCACCAAAAAATTATTTTAATCCCATTGAACCACATTTTACTTATTAATGACAAACATGTATGTCAGATTTTTGAAATTCAAAACAAAAAGGTGGCAAATTTTCATTTAAATGGAAAATCAGTTTTTATAAGTACCACTTAGTGGTTTCACTATTCATCAAAAATTGAAGTTTTTCAGAAAATTACCAAAAATTCACCCTAAGCTATATTTGATATTCCAAATTCAAAAATGATGTCTATTTTAAAAAATTCAAAACATATAAGTTGCATTAATTAATTTAATAATTAATTCCCGCTGTCAAAACAAATAGCGTGTTTTTATGAAACAAAATGTATCAAAAGATTAACACTAGAAAAAGTCCGATTTCAAAGTGAAATTAATTCCAATGACCACTATTAGATTAAATGGTAAAAATATATTCTAATTTCACTTTAAAACCAATTCAAAAGATAATATAATCGTATAAATAAATTAGATTAAAAAGTGGTCTTGAATTAAAATACAACATTTTTCACTATTCATTAAAAAATGAACTTTATCGAAAAAATACCAAAAATTTACACAAAGTAAATTTTGATGTCCCGATTCTAAAGAAGAATTTTATTTTTTCAAATATAACACATAAAATTGTCAAAAAGTGTATTTAAAATAGGTTCTCCATCAAAAGGCGGTTAATCGACCCTTTAAAGAATATTAGAATGTTTACGCTTAAAATTGGATTCATTCGCATTTTTAATCCTCTAACATTTATTGTAAAAAAAAATTGGCAAAAATATATAATCATTTTGTAGTTAGTTCTATTCATTCCCGCCATCACAACAGCTAGGCGTTAACTACCATTTAAAATAATATTATTTTATTATTAGAGTGCAACGTAAGATTCCCAAGAAACTCGTTGTTGCGTGTTGGGTACGCCATCGAGCATAGAGTCCCATTTAAAGTAATATTAATATTTTATTCAAAAATATGGATAAATGTGAAAATTTCATATTCTTTATTTAACTGGGGTGTTACATCCTTCCCCCCTTTTGGGAATTGCGTCCTCGCAATTTTGAAATTGGCCTTGGAATCTTCATTGAAAATCTCACATCGGGACAAGAGTCAGTAAAACAATCACTTAAAAATAAAGAAAGAGAAGTACAGAGGTCACCTGAGTTAACGCATACTAGGATTCCATGTAGGAAAACATGGACATGGAGGAGAAAACATAGGGTCATGTTCTGATGGAGAGTGATAGAAAACATGTTTAGGAGAAAGTTAACCACAAGAAAATCACAAACATGTGATGGGTTAAACGGTATTCGATTCCCCAATAGGAAAAGTTAATAGACAACATTTTTGTTTTAAGTTACTTTTTATTGAGGAATTTATTCATAAGGAAACATAATCACTTATCATATTGACTTTCAACTTTTATTAGATTCCTTACACAAACTCATATTTTCTCCAAAAGACGAGTATTTAGGAAGACTTGTTCACATTAAGAGTACTATAATCAACTTCTAGAGAATCACCCAATCCACAAAAGAGAACTATATACTTCTCATGTCTTTAGTCTTTAACCAAAACCAAAACCAAAAAGGTTAGTACAAGATCAGATAATCCAGAAAAGGATAACCCTTTAAAAAAAATAAAATCTATTCTTAATCTCCAAAAAGTTTCCAACAAAACCCAAAGTTCAACGAGGACCATTCGATAAACAATTTGTCCATAAAATTATTCAAAGTAAACCAAACTAAGATTGAAACCCAAATATTTGAAAGATTTAGTCACATAGTCTTCCAAGTTAAATCGTAACATTTATCTCCAAACAACATCAGTTGATCTTAATGTCTCGTATTGAAAAGTAATTAACCTAATCACATATCCTCCATGATAGGTTAATAAATTTCCATAGATAACCCAAAATCAACTTACTCTTAATTCATAAAATCATCTAACTAAAAAGAATCAGTCAAACTAACCAGGGACTTTACGTAGTCTAGTGGTATGCGATAATACTAGTCGCACTTTGGTTGTGGGTTCGATTCCTGCAGCTTTGTCCGACACAACGGGTTGTCACACGGTCTGCATGTTGTCCTTTTTATAAAACTCCAAAAATAACCCTAACATGTTTTAACCTCAATAGTTTCCTTATACCTATCATTTTCATCCAAATTAGTTACGATCTCAACATCTTAATTCTTGAAGTATTATTTCACCACCATAAGATAAAATAAAACGATTCCCAAAATGAATAACATCATACCCTGATCATGGCGTCCACTCGGTTTCATCGTCATCTTGCTCACGTAGGTAGAAGTCCCATTCATTACAACAATGATCTAGAGATCTTTCAAAATCATTTGCTTCCTCCATACAAATACACCTTGTACAACATGGGTCATATGGGTGTTCACAGAAAAATAGTTTTGGAAAATAATCATGTATGACATATAATTCCAAAACATCTGATAAAACATGATTTTTATAAAATAGTCATACATAATTTGAGTTGAAACTTTCTATTATTGGTCCTTTTAAAATACCATAAGTATGTGCTGAGAGACTATATTTTAAAAGCAAATATAAATAGGTTGCGCAAGGGTCTCCTTCCTCAGCACCATTTTTAAAATCATAATATGCTTCAAATTCTTGTGATAAGGTAAAATATTTGAAAATACCTTGATAATATTTACCTTTCTTGAAAATATGAGAATATTGTGAAAATAGTATTTGTCTAAAAGCAACCCATGATCCACAATGATAACGAGGTATAGTGGAGGTGTTTGATATCTCAAACAACTGCTTGCAAGTGAGTTGTATGCTAGAAAAAGTTTAACAATCATCCGAACATGACTTTGCAATAATTATTGCAAGCATGTCATCAGGAAGAGATAGCAATGTCATTTGAGATCCTTCTCCTTCCATTCCTAACCGACTTTACTTGACCTGAAAAAAAGTTATAACACAAGTATTTAACTGAAATAATAGATATAGGGACTAATCATGTGTCTAACAAAAACTCCTAATCCCTAAAGTTGTCTAAACCGACGTTTGATACCAACTATAAGGCCCCAGCCTTAAACCTTACTTAATCTTAAGTTATTATAAGATTACACATTGAGGATCTTTTCATGTTTAGAGTTTTAGAGAATTAGATCATAAAACTTGCATTACATTCCACATTTACACAAAGTGGTTACATAAAAGATAGTATTCATTTTTTTCCATCAACAGAAATATATTTAAAAATAAAGCATGGATTCTTTCTTGACACTTCCTTGACACTATCATCATATCATGTACCTTTCCCTTGACCTGTGAAAAACATTTCAAAAAACTTGGGATGAGCATAAAAAGCTCAGTAAGGGTTATAAAAATATGGAAAGGAAACATGAGTTCATATATACATAAGAATGAAATCATACTTTACCCATAAAACATAGGCACTTTAACATACCTCATCAAATCATGAATAAATCATAAAAATCATAAGACATAAAAGGTAACTTGAGGCATTCATAACATTCTTACGTAGGGAGTAACCCTCTTGGTTACGTTTGGAATACCCACCACAGTATATTCCCTAAATCTCTTCGGAGAAACCTTAACGTTTCACTCATTCGCGTTACCCAATGCATTGGAGAGATATATCGGGCTCACCCGCCCTTAGTTTATCATGGAACCACCCATCTTCATAACAATTCCCAAGAACCATAACATAATCTTATCACATAAAACATACATAAAGGAAACATAACATTTCCACCTTTCAATAACAAGATATCAATACAACACATTGATATAAAAACATTATGAAAACCATTTTCAATACCAAAATAAAAGAAAATTAAAACATGGTATTTATTTTTCTTTTAAAAAGAAGGTATAGCTTGTAGAGGAAGCCGAAACTCAAATAATGGTCACGGCGGCGGAGAAGTCGTTGTCGCCGCATACGTACGACAAAAAAACATTCCCTTTTGTCATTTAGTAAAACGCTTCGTATAAAAAATATTCCTTTTGAATAAGAGTAAAAGTCAAAGGGGTTTATACAACATATAAAAGAAGGTTGTGTATAAAATAAAATATGTCTCAATTAAAGGAGATTGAGACTAAGTCCCATACAAAGACGATATCCTTGGATTAAGGATAAATCATTTACATAATTATGTGTGACAAACGAATACACAAAATATAAGTGGGTATTAAGTGTAAAAAAATCAGAATACATTCACACATAATCATATAATGACATATTCAAGGTGTATAAGTTTATCCCAAAGAATAAAAATTGGGTTAAGAAGTTCCCTTGCAAAAATTTGACAGCCTAACGGCATCACTTCCAAATTCAGAAAAAGAGTTGATGAGAGATAAAAAGGGTATCTAATCACTTGGTAATAAAATTTACATCAATAAGGATATATAATAATATATCCCAACATAATAGTATGTGAATTAAAAGATATAACAAAATAAAACTTTTAAAAAGAGGAGGGTGAAAGGTTCCCTTACCGACATGGGTATCTTTTGAAACACACACCCCGTGAAAGAAGGACAATACAAAATTGATGTAAATACTCATAAATGAAAGTATATTACACAATGAGTAAAATAATGGGCATTACATACACCACTCAAAGGAAATTGTGGCAAATTTAGCATAAATCTCACGGGAATAAAAGTGAGATGAAAAATCCCTTACGAAAACTCGACAGCCTAACGGCGCCACTTAAAACTTACAAAAATGGATTGATGAGAGAAAATAGGGTCTCTCATCATATGAACATAAAAATTACAGTAATAGTAATATAAAATAACATCCCAATCATAATTAAGATGAGCTTACAAGGAATGACATAAAAGAGTGTACTTAAAAAGAAAGAGAGAGGTTGGATCCCTTACCTCGGGTCCGACTTGACTCGATCGTTCTTTAATCTCATGAATAATAAACTTGAGTTAATTTAAACTTCCTTAAGAACCTTTTTCAAGTTAATTATTCCTTTTATATCACTTATTACCATGTCATGAACACTATGTTATTATTTAAGTTAATAACGGTCGTTTTAACAATCATTGGTACTTGAGTCAAAAATAAACTCTTTATAATTACAAGTTGTTCATGTGGTAAAATATACATTATATCCAGAATTTTATTTATGATTTATATATCATATATATCATATATATCCAGTATATTCATGCATTTATAATATTACATAACATTTAGAGTTAAGAAATGAAATGCACCGTTCATGGAGACGGTAAGTCGTACGTACGCATGAACGCTACTTCCATTTCTATTTCATATTTAATGGAATTAAAACATAATGATACATAATATTATTTTAATTCCAGTATGGTATCATATATAATATCATTAAATATATCCTTTATACGTACCACATATGGTATTAACGAATCAAATCACTTTGAGGGGGCGGTAGTCCGCACTTCCTAAAATGAAGATATCGTGTATACCCATAATGGAAGCCATAAAGGTATGCCATAAATGAAAAATATAGAAGATTAAGGAAAACATAAACATATTATATATCATATATAAATTTAGTGACATAATAATGGCCACCATGAAAGGTGTTAAATGAATATTGAACAATCATCGTTTCGTGAGGTAGAAAATTGCCAACCACAGAAACAGTATGTTCTTTAACCATTAGACGATGGTGTGTATAATTGTAGCTCAAATACTTCTTATAACAACATCCTAGTATATTTAAGATACTGGAGTTGTTACAAAATAAATGAATAAAAATAGTTTAGGGGGTTGTAGAATCAAAATAAAACAAAAGGACTCAAGTGAAGACATTACCTTAAAATTGGGTAACTCCCTTTGGTTTGAGCTCAAAGGCTTCCTTGGGAAAACTTATGACCAAAGTGAGGCTTCTAAGAGTTATATAGGGATGTGAAGAGGTAAAATGGGCAGGGTTTGGCCGAGCCAAAGGCTTTGTAAGTATGGATAAGGAGGTAGAGGTGGGGGCCTTTTATAAGCGGAGGGGAGGGGCACTCTTGGAAAGTAAGGAAATGTTACTTTATTTTAGAATGAGTTTCGGATTTTAATGGTCCCACATTGATTTTTTTCGAGGATAAGATGATAAGGGTTCGAAATCCACCCATCCAATTGGTTTTGGACATGTTTAGGTCTTAGATTTTACATTATCTTTCCATTTTATTTAAATCATTAAATAATGAGGTCATCGCTGCATCATCATGATGTCATAAATAATTTAATTTATTTAATGTATAAAAATTATAAAAAAAATACTATGATGTATGAAACCTTTTTATATTTATAATGAATATTTATAGTTAAAAATATGACTTGTATAACCCCATGTAAAAATTGTTTTAGTAAAACATCTCATGTTTGTGTCATTTTTACTTTAACATTAAATAAAAAGTTATTTATGTCATTTCCCAACCAAAGTGGCTCCATGGGGTCCCCAAGTTGACCCATGGGTTTTCTTGGTCGGCCATGACACATCCAATGAGGGTAGGACATGTGTAAAGTTCATCTCTTATTATTAAAACATTATTTTTACCTTAAACTACACTAATTACTTCTAATCGTGATTAAAAACATAAAAGTTACTATTCACCAAAAAATTATTTTAATCCCATTGAACCACATTTTACTTATTAATGACAACCATGTATGTCGGATTTTTGAAATTCAAAACAAAAAGGTGGTAAAATTTCATTTAAATGGAAAATCAGTTTTTATAAGTACCACTTAGTGGTTTCACTATTCATCAAAAATTGAAGTTTTTTAGAAAATTACCAAAAATTCACCCTAAGCTATATTTGATATTCCAAATTCAAAAATGATGTCTATTTTACAAAATTCAAAACATATAAGTTGCATTAATTAATTTAATAATTAATTTCTGTTGTCAAAACAAATAGCGTGTTTTTATGAAACAAAATGTATCAAAAGATTGACACTAGTTTAAATCCGATTTAAAAGTGAAATTAATTCCAATGACCACTATTGGATTAAATGGTAAAAATATATTCTAATTTAACTTTAAAACCAATTCAAAATATAATCTAATCATATAAATAAATTAGATTAAAAAGTGGTTTTGAATTAAAATACAACATTTTTCACTATTCATTAAAAAATGAACTTTATCAGAAAAATACCAAAAATTTACACAAAGTAAATTTTGATGTCCCGATTCTAAAGAAGAATTTTATTTTGTCAAATATAACACATAAAATTGTCAAAAATTGGATTTAAAATAGGTTCGCCATCAAAAGGCGGTTAATCGACCCTTTAAAGAATATTAGAATGTTTACGCTTAAAATTGGATTCATTCGCATTTTTAATCCTCTAACATTTATTGTAAAAAGTAAAAATATTTGACAAACATATATAATCATTTTGTAGTTAGTTCTATTCATTTCCTCCATCACAATAGCTAGGGGTTAACTACCATTTAAAATAATATTATTTTATTATTAGAGTGCAACGTAAGATTCCCAAGAAACTCGTTGTTGCGTGTTGGGTACGCCATCGAGCATAGAGTCCCATTTAAAGTAATATTAATATTTTATTCAAAAATATGGATAAATTTGAAAATGTCATATTCTTTATTTACCTGGGGTGTTACATCAGTACCCAGTTCTTTGGGGAGTTTAAACCCTAGAACCTTCAAGTGCTCAATGTAGCCAATGAGCTTGACTACATGAGGCCCGGCTGGGGAACCCTCTCCAAGATTTCTCTAAAATAGAGCCTTGGAGATCTCAAACCTTTCCTATCTTGCTCTCTCCTAGTATAAACCACGGAGGTGCTTGATCATACTGTAGGCATCCATATCTTCATTAGACTTCATGAGATCACTGGACATTGATGACAGCATCAAACATTAAACGTCAAGTGCATCGCTCAAATGTTGCTCATAGACCAGGAAATCTTCATCACTCGCCCCTTGGACAGGCGGATCAGTAATTGAGGACTCCAGCATGTAAAACTTTCGTTCATGGCGTAGGATAACCCGAAGGCGCCTAAACCATTCCTGAAAGTTACTGCCAGTGAGGATATTGTCTTTATCCAGAATTGATCGCAGAGAAAATGTGGTTGATGAGTTTTTCATTTCGATTATACAAATTAAAAGAGAAGATTTATCAGTACCTTTTGATTACATTTTATGAAAAATAATAAATTAATTTATTAATTCTCCCACTATTTTATCAAGTCCCAATGGATCTCACCATTAAACTCGGAATGTCCAGTTGCTTTGACATTCTAGTGGCAAGTATCCATATTCCCCTTCGCATAACCCCAACAAGGGTTGGTCAAGCTATTTGAAGGTATATAGGTAGGAAGGTCTTTGCCAACTGTGAGCTTATAGTTCCTTGATCTGTTGAGTGGAATCCCCAATCCTGAAATCCTAACTTGGATTTCCACAACTCTTGCCTCCAATATTACATCAAGTCTAGAAAGGGATACTTCTCTTGATGTAATATGTTTAAGTCAACCCAAAACCTTTCATAAGGGCTTCCTTTATAAAATTAAGTGTCCCAACAAGGGTTTGTCAAACACATAGTTTTATTGAGTCTTTCCCTTAATCGAGTAATGGAAGTCTTGGTCTGACTTAATATGGTATTTGAGGGATTTTATTCTTTATGTGTAGTTTTTTCATTATCACATGCTTTTTAATATTAAGTGATGCTTGCTTAAGTGATTAACCATGTTCTGATAATGTTTACGCATAGTCTAGTTTTTATTTTATTCCATATTTTCATGCTTGTTTATTAATTATGTGATCGCGACGACACATACAGAATAAATAAACCATGCAATCAGATAGAATTAAAATAAGATGACATGATCATGAGATTCTATTGGTTAGATTATTTAGTAGTTTTGATAAGCTAACCCTGGCCTAGGTAAAACACATTGAACCTGATGGTTTGTGTTTTTCAACTCCCACCTGTCCACCTTTGTATCTTCTTGGGTTGGTTTCGCCTCAGCTTCGAATTTCGAACAGTCTCCTCTGGCTTGGGGGATCCTCCATTACATGGGGTTTACATTAAAGAAACCATGGGCATGCAGGCCCTACATTTTATTGGAAGAAGGCTCGTAGGCTAATGAATTTAAATTAAAAAAATTGAAATGAAACCATACACACATACAAAGGGTCTTTGGTCTAGCTCATGATCATCCATAGCATGCAACGATATTTATGCATATTTAGAATTCAAATTATTTTAATCGTTATTAAATTTAAGATAATTCGCGCTTGAATTCAATTAATTATGATCTTATAATTAATCAATTATTTATCTTAAATTCATTTCTAAATTTCCTTGAGATTCTTCTCATCCAAATTCCTTGTACATGTCTTTGTACTTTTGGAGGAAACCTGGTGAAATTTATGGAAAGTGTATAGCATGTAGTTTATATTTACACGGCGTGTATTTCTTTTTACCCTTTATCCAAAGTACACACCGAGGACTTTGGCGTGTTTTCTATACTTTGGAAATTTTGGAGTACACGGCGTGTACTTCCTTGTTATGCGGTACCCGGCTTGGCAATACCGTGTACGCGGTATGCGGCTTATCCTTGTACACGGTTTCACCTAGGCCAGATCAAACTACACGGCGTGTTGCTTCAACATACATGCCATGTATTCTGGTTTCCACATGCTGTTCAATTTTGTTCAACACGGCATAATTAATTCTTAGGGATACTGAATTCACATAGCGTGGTTCGGCAGACCAGCGCCGGTTCGTCGAACCTAAGTACATTGCATGTAGTTTTAATTACACATCGTGTATTCCCGTGTTGTACATATAGAAAGAGCGGCTCCTCCAGATGAGTTCCTCATTTTTAATTTAATCAAAATTAAAATTAAAAGGTCATTTCTATGATATGAATCGAGAAATGAAGGAGGAAGAACAGATCTTGTTTATTCAGATTTATAGAATGATATATTTAGAATTGAATCAAATATAAATGTATAAGGCCCCAGCCTTAAACCTTACTTAATCTTGAGTTATTACAAGATTACACATTGAGGATCTTTTCAGGTTTAGAGTTTTAGAGAATTAGATCATAAAACTTGCATTACATTCCACATTTAAACAAAGTGGTTACATAAAAGATAGTATTCATTTTTTCCCATCAACGGAAACATATTTAAAAATAAAGAATGGATTATTTCTTGACACTTCCTTTAAACTATCATCATATCATGTACCTTTCCCTTGACCTGTGAAAAACATTTCAAAAAAAACTTGGGATGAGCATAAAAATCTCAGTAAGGGTTATAAAAATATGGAAAGGAAACATGAGTTCATATATACATAAGAATGAAATCATACTTTACCCATAAAACATAGGTACTTTAACATACCTCATCAAATCATGAATAAATCATAGAAATCATAAGATATAAAAGGTAACTTGAGGCATTCATAACATTCTTACGTAGGGAGTAACCCTCTTGGTTACGTTTGGAATACCCACCACAGTATATTCCCTAAATCTCTTCGGAGAAACCTTAACGTTTCACTCCTTCGCGTTACCCAATGCATTGGAGAGCTATATCGGGCTCACCCGCCCTTAGTTTATCATGTAACCACCCGTCTTCATAACAATTTCCAAGAACCATAACATAATCTTATCACATAAAACATGCATAAAGGAAACATAACATTTCCACCTTCAATAACAAGATATCAATACAACACATTGATATAGAAAAATTATGAAAACCATTTTCAATACCAAAATGAAAGAAAAGTAAAACATGGTATTTATTTTTCTTTTAAAAGGAAGGTATGTCTTGTAGAGGAAGCCGAAACTCAAATAATGGTCACGGCGGTGGAGAAGTCGTTGTCGCCGCATACGTATGACAAAAACATTCCCTTTTGTCGTTTAGTAAATGCTTCGTATAAAAAAGATTCCTTTTGAATAAACGTAAAAGTCAAAGGGGTTTATACACTGTATAAAAGAAAGTTGTGTATAAAACAAAATATTCCTCAATGAAAGGAGATTGAGATGAAGTCCCATAAAAAGACGGTATCCTTGGATTAAAGATAAATCAGTTACATAATTATGTGTGACAAATAAATACATGAAATATAAGTGGGTATTAAGTGTATAATAATCAGAGGACATTCTCACATAATCATATAATGACATATTCAAGGTGTACAAGTTTATCCCAAAGAATCAAAATTGGGTTAAGAAGTTGCCTTGCAAAAATTCGACAGCCTAACGGCGTCACTTCAAAATTCAGAAAAAGAGTTGATGAGAGATAAAAATGGTATCTCATCACTTGGTCATAAAATTTACATCAATAAGTATATATAAGAACATATCCCAACATAATAGTATTTTAATTAAAAGACATAACAAAATAAGTATTTTAAAAAGAGGAGGGTGAAAGGTTCCCTTACCGACTTGGGTAACTTTCGAAACGTACACCCTATTGAAGAAGGGTCATACAATGAATATGTAAATACCTATAAATGAAATTATATTACAAAAAGAGTATAATAATGGGAATTACATACACCTCTCAAAGAAAATGGTGGCAAATATAGCATAAATCTCACGGGACTAAAAGTGAGATGAAAAATCCCTTTCGAAAACTCGGCAGCCTAACGGCGCCACTTAAAACTTCCAAAATGTATTGATGAGAGAAAATAGGGTCTCTCATAATATGAACATAAAATTTATAGTATGAGTAATATAAAATAACATCCCAATCATAAGAAATATGAGCTTAAAAGGAATGACATAAAAGAGTGTACTTAAAAAGAAAGAGAGAGGTTGGATCCCTTACCTCGGGTCCGACTTGACTCGATCGTTCTTTAATCTCTTGAATAATAAACTTGAGTTAATTTATACTTCCTTAAGAACCTTATTCAAGTTCATTATTCCTTTTATATCACTTATTACCATGTCATGAACACTATGTTATTATTTAAGTTAATAACGGTTGTTTTAACGATCATTGGTACTTGAGTCAAAAATAAACTCTTTATAATTACAAGTTGTTCATGTGGTAAAATATCCATTATATCCAGAATTTTATTCATGATGTAGATATCATATATATCATATATATCCAGTATATTCATGCATTTATAATATTACATAACATTTATAGTTAAGAAATGAAATGCACCGTTCATGGAGACGGTAAGTCATACGTACGCATGAACGCTACTTCCATTTCTATTTCATATTTAATGGAATTAAAACATAACGATACATAATAGTATTTTAATTCCAGTATGTTATCATATATAATATCATTAAATATATCCTTCATACGTACCACATATGGTATTAACGAATCAAATCACTTTGAGGGGGCGGTAGTCCGCACTTCCTAAAATGAAGATATCGCGTATACCCACAATGGAAGCCATAAAGGTATTCCATAAATGAAAAATAAAGAAGATTAAAAAAACATAAACATATTATATATAATATATAAATTTAGTGACATCATAATGGCCACCATGATAGGTGTTAAAAGAATATTTAACAATCATCGTTTCGTGAGGCAGAAAATCGCCAACCACAGAAACAGTATGTTCTTTAACCATTAGACGAAGGTGTGTGTAAGTGTAGCTTGAATACTTCATATAAAAACATCCTAGTATATTGAATATACTGTATTTGTTACTAAATAAATGAATAAAAATAGTTAAGGGGTTTGAGAAGCAAAATAAAACAAAAGGACTCAAGTGAAGACATTACCTTAAAATCGGGTAACTCCCTTTGGTTTGAGCTCAAAGGCTTCCTTGGGAAGACTTCTGACCAAAGTGAGGATTCTAAGAGTTAGAGAGGGATTTGGAGAGGCAAAATGGGCAGGGTTTGGCTGATCCAAAGGCTTGGGAGGTGTGGGTAAAGAGGTAGAGGTGGGGGCCTTTTATAAGGGGAGAGGAGGGGCACTCTTGGAAAGTGATAAAAGGTTACTTTATTTTCAAAATATTTTCGGATTTTAAAGGTCCCACATTGATTTTTTTCGTGGATAAGGTGATAAGGGTTCTAAATCCACCCATCCAATAGGTTTTGGACAAGTTTAGGTCTTATATTTTACATTATCTTTCCATTTTATTTAAGTCGTTAAATAATGAGGTCATCGCTGCATCATCATGATGTCATAAATAATTTAATTTATTTAATGTCTAAAAATTATAAAAAAGTACTATGATGTAGGAAATATTTTTATCTTTATAATGAATATTTATAGTCAATAATCTTACTTTTATAACCCCATGTAAAAATTGTTTTAGTAAAACATCTCATGTTTGTGTCATTTTTACTTTAACATTAAATAAAAAGTTATTTATGTCATTTCCCAACCAAAGTGGCTCCATGGGGTCCCCAAGTTGACCCATGGATTGTCTTGGTCGGCCATTACACATCCAATGAGGGTAGTATATGTGTCAAGCTCATATCATATTATTAAAACATTATTTTTACCTTAAACTACACTAATTACCTCTAATCGCGATTAAAAACTTAATAAGTTACTATTCACCAAAAAATTATTTTAATCCCATTGAACCACATTTTACTTCTTAATGACAACCATGTATGTCGGATTTTTGAAATTCAAAATACAAAGGTGGCAAAATTTCATTTAAATGGAAAATCAGTTTTTATAAGTACCACTTAGTGGTTTCACTATTCATCAAAAATTGATGTTTTTCAGAAAATTACCAAAAATTCACCCTAAGATATATTTGATATTCCCAATTCAAAAATGATTTATATTTTAAAAAATTCAAAACATATAAGTTTCATTAATTAATTTAATAATTAATTCCCGCTGTCAAAACAAATAGCGTGTTTTTATGAAACAAAATGTATCAAAAGATTGACACTAGTTTAAGTTCGATTTCAAAGTGAAATTAATTCCAATGACCACTATTGGATTAAATGGTAAAAATATATTCTAATTTAACTTTAAAACCAATTCAAAATATAATCTAATCATATAAATAAATTATATTAAAAATTGGTTTTGAATTAAAATACAACATTTTTCACTATTCATTAAAAAAATGAACTTTATCGAATAAATAC
Source organism: Viscum album (assembly GCA_963277665.1). Lineage (NCBI taxonomy): Eukaryota > Viridiplantae > Streptophyta > Magnoliopsida > Santalales > Viscaceae > Viscum > Viscum album. Next base: position 197,348,521 of record OY728125.1, on the reverse strand, counting down.
CAAAAAATTTACACAGAGTAAATTTTGATGTCCCGATTCTAAATAAGAATTTTATTTGGTCAAATATAACACATAAAATTGTCAAAAACTGGATTTAAAAGAGGTTCGCCATCAAAAGGCGGTTAATCGACCCTTTAAAGAATATTAGAATGTTTACGCTTAAAATTGGATTCATTCGCATTTTTAATCCTCTAACATTAATTGTAAAAAGTAAAAATATTTGACAAACATATATAATCATTTTGTAGTTAGTTCTATTCATTCCCGCCATCACAACATCTAGGCATTAACTACCATTTAAAATAATATTATTTTATTATTAGAGTGCAACGTAAGATTCCCAAGAAACTCATTGTTGCATGTTGGGTACGCCATCGAGCATAGCGTCCCATTCAAATTAATATTAATATTTTATTCAAAAATATGGATAAATGTGAAAATGTCATATTCTTTATTTACTTGGGGTGTTACAAAATGCGTAAATTATCAACAAAAATTAAATAACTATAATCAACGTTGTAACCTTCCTTTGATACCATTTGAAGGTTCCGGGCATAGCGAAAGTGCGTGGGTGGATGTGCCCACTTGGATTTTTTTCATTAATAATGATCAATCCAGGATCAATACGACGATAAACGCCAGTCTCCATGGATCAAATCACAGAAATCGACAATGAAGAAGGTTTTTCCCAGAACCACAAACAAAGATCATAACAAGTTGATTATAATTAATTTAATTGATTATAAAGAAGTACCTTTTGGGTGTTCTTTCTTCATTGATGTTCTTGATCACATTCTGATGTGATTCTTCATTGCGTCGTAGAAGCCAAGTGTAGACTTTCTCTAGCGGTGATCCACATGTGCACCTCGTATCTCTGGACATTGACAAAGGAGTCTCTGGGTGCTAGCATGGAGAAACCTCTACTTGCGTTGTCCACCTTATATCACCTTGATCCTATGGAAGAGGATCTCTCTCGGTCTTGAGAGAATTCTTGGAGGAAGAGGTTCTTTCGGCCTTGAAATAATTCTCCAGAATTGTTGTGCACAAATATTCTCTTAGGTTAGGAAAAGAGTTGGGGTTGTGAGGATATTTATAATCGGGTTTGAGGTTGTAGAGTTATGACAATAAATAAATTTGTTACACATTTTATTTATTTCATTAACTCCCTTTTAAAAAACCCCATGTCGAGTCATTAATTCCTTGACATGCGCCCACACTGATTATAATAAATATCATTTAATAAAATGATATTTCCTCAAAATCCCGACTGGAAATACTACACGGTGTGTATTAATAAATACACAGCGTGTACTTGTTTTTCATTGAAAAATACACAGCGTTTACATTCAATGTACACGACATGTATATCTTGTTTTCATTTATTCATTTCCTTTCCAAAATGAAAACTACATAGCATGTATATTTAATAATACATGGCGTGTAATTTTTCAAAATAAAACTATACGGCATGCAATCAATGATACATGGCGTGTACTTGTTTTATTTTATTCTTCCTCCAACATTAAAACTATTTAGGCTTCCTTGAATAATTATTAAACCACGTACGGTAATAATCTTTATTCTACTTGAGATACTTGAATACACTTAGTGTTTGACCCTCTAGGCCTCTTTCTCGTTGGCATTAGGCAGGCTTTTCTAAAGTCCAAGATTACTGTCTAGTAATGGGTTAAGGCACCCCAGAGAAAGAAGTTGACGTCGCATTGACGTATCACCTCATACGAACACTTACTGTGTAATTTAATCCCTTTGTCTCAATATCTCATCAAGCAGGTTTCATGGCAGTGTCATAAACCTATATGCTTGATCCATCATTCTTTGACTACCTGAAATAAACTCGTCGTTAACACCATGGCCATGGAATTTCATGCGACAGTTCTATTTCAATCAAAGGGACAAGATATCAACTTCCATAAATGGAAGGGACAAATCCTTCCTCGACTTATCCATTAACATCATGTCACTCGTGACCCACCCAACGTACCCTACTTCCTGCCAACTATTCGCGTGACGGTTTTCATCAGTAAATCTAAGTGTGTGAGTCATGACATGAGTTAATGATAATCTTCCAGTCTAAGGACCATTACACACGCTCGTAGATAGCAATGTCTGATGACACCAAGACATACGGAATTACTACTGGCGAGTCTGTTCTCATAATCTCCCATCTTGGAGATTACCAAGTGCGAACTCCATGAGAGAGAGTCTCGTCTTCTTACGAGTACTCGCACATGACGGTCTGTATACTATGTGTCCTATCATAGTATTTCATCCAACCACATAACTTTATTTAAGAATATTGTTATAGAATTTCAAGGTTTCCATCATAGCAGGGATCTTCCATGACCTTATTAATACAAAAAATATTCCAGGACATTATTATATTATAGTCATGCATAACAATGAACAATATATATAATAAGTGAACGTTCATGTAATCAAAGTGCAAAACAGTTGGTTCTCAGGACACCAACCCTTACATGGGTAACACTGCTCATGTATATATTTCATGTGCTTATGGATAAAACCATATGAAATTATCCTCAATGTGTATTGGTTGTATTAGGTTCAAGATATTGTGGATTTTGTTAGTAGTTTCATCATATTATACGATGATAATGAAAAATAGGTGGTGTTTTATTGTGAACAAAAAACTCAGATGGTTCAGAAGCATTTTAAGTCTATATCTTCTTTTATGGTCAAGATGATGTTGATTTCTATATAGGATCAGTCTATAGTGTTTCTCAGGTTTATTGAAGTGTATTAAAATATCTTTCCCTAATTGGTTATGATGTTACCCCCTTGATGAGAGATGGAGTTTGGGATAGAAATGAAACCTAGTGTTTCTATGATATCAATGTATTTGTATAGAATAAACCCTTATAATCTATAAGAGATAAAGATTCAAATTGATGATATCTTATAGCTAGGATCTATTAGGACCAATGTGTCGCCTTGGGGATCTCTGATTCCATTTGTAAAGAATTTATATGTCAGTCTGTGGTTGGGTTTCAATTATCATTGTTTGAATCAGGTGATGGTTAAAAACCATTATCCCCTCCCATGGATTGATGAATTATTTGATCAATTTAAGGGATATAACTAGTTTTTAGAGATTAACTTTTAGTGGGGATATCATCATATGTGAGTGCATGATGTGGATATCCTGAAGATCTATTTCGATGTATTTATAGGAATTATGAGTTCATTATGATATCTTTCATAGTTAAGAATTCTTAATTAATGTTCATGGGGTTGATGAATCCAATGTTTAATGAGTTTTTGAATAATTTATGGTGGTCTTTATCAATGACATCCTTATTTTTTATCATCATAATAGGATCTCTCAGAGTATCTATGAGCTTCTTTGGGAGTTCTTTGGTTTCATCATTTGTTTGGAAAGTTTTTAAAGTGAGAGTTTTAGGATCGAGAGGTATTATTATTTAGGAATGTCATATTTCAATGTGAAGTAGTCATAGATCCTTCAAATATTCAAGGTTTGTTTCTTAAGTAGCCCCCAAGAATGTTATAGATGTGTGGATTTTCCTCAGTGTTATTGTTTATTAAAAGAGGTTTGTACCTAACTTCTTCTAGATAAAAAATCATATGATAGCTTTAACTAGAAATGATCATTTGTTCATATTGAATGACTAGTTCTATACTGGTTTTGAGTATTTTAAGGAGAAGATGTTCAGTGCTATAGTTCTTCATCTGTTGGAGGAGGGCATTTCATTCAAGGTTTACTATGACACTTTGTGTCTTGGGTTTGGTTGTGTGTTGATGTAGTAAAGGGAAATCATCACTTATGGTTCTTGATGGTTATAAACTCATGAATATACCTATGACGCCTATGATCATGAGATTTTTGTGGTAGTGTTTTTTTGTGGTAAAACTATCTCATTGGTGAAATTTTTATGGTCTTTACAGATCACATGAGTTTGAATTATGTCTTCTCACAGTGAAACTTTAATATGTAGTAGTGAAGGTGGATGGAGTTCTTATAATACTACGACTTTGATATTTCTTTTACACCTAGTAAGTTAAATGTTTTGGTAAATTCCTTGAGTAGAAATTCACAAGGTGGGGCTATGCACAAGTCAGGGGACTCTTGGAGAGTAATGGAAGAGTTGGCAGTAATGCACCTTGATATAGGATCAGTTGATAGTAGATATAGTCTTTATTAGATGATAGTGAAATAATCTTTAGTCTAGTAGTTATAGGAGTTCCAACAAAGGGATTTTGAGGTATAGGTTTGGAATAATCGAGTTGTTTTTAGCGATGCTCCTAAGGGATGGTTAGAGGATGAACACCACCAGGTGTTTTCATAGGGAAAGATTTATGTTCCTCAAATGATTCATGTAACGAACCAAACTTTTTGAATGATAATTATTTCTTGAAAAGGTGTTTTATATTATTATACAACAAAACTTTATCTCATTAATAATGAAGTAAGTATATTTTAATGTGGCCATTAGGTTTCGATCGTTATATGACCATTGGTCAATATGACTATTGGAAACTATACTCATAACATCATGATTAATGTTTATAAATAGAAATGATAATGGTTAATTAATACATAAAGAGGATTTGATGGCCTCATCCAATAGAATTGGGTCGTATAAATCCCATTTTTCGGAGCTTGGGAAGGAGGTAGCATCACTGGGCTTTGCTATGGACCAAGCCCAAGCTGAGATTCAATATATTAAGCTTGAATGAAATCACCCGTGGGAGAAGTTCAAGTTAGTGAAGATTACCACTCGGGTGATGTTATATGAGATTCCCCAAGAGTCCATCACCATTGCACACCTTACCCTTAGGTCGTATGTAGGTGTTTTAAGAGGTTATGTGTCAAGGCCCTAGTTACTTAAAATGTAATCCCTTTTTTTAAATAAAATTTTTATTTAATCTTTTATATTTTAAGAATAGTTTTGCATAATAAAATGTATGTTTAATTGAGACAAATTTGATAAAAAATTAGATATTTCTCATACTTTGATAATTATTATGATAAAATAAACACCATTTTTGAATTTTAAATGTTTAAATTAATCTATGGTGAATTTTTAGTATTTTTCTAAAAAGTTTCATATTTTTATAAATAGTGAAAAATACTATATTTTTTCATTTAAATAATTATTATAATTTAAATAATTAATTTTGTGAAATGATTTTCAAAAAATGAACATACACAGTTGTGATCAACAAGATATTTAGAGTCTGATATGATCAACTTATATTTTTGGTGAATAATAACTTGACCCTTTGGAATAGTAATATTACCCTTATGAATAGTAATTTTTCCAATGGAATAGTAACCTCACATAAGGATATATAAATATAATTTAGGAATATTAAATGTTAATGTGATATAATTATATCATAGTATAAGTAAATAAATTTTTTAGAAATTATTAGTTAAGTATTAGTATTTTTTGAGTAAATAATGATTTTACTTAAAAAATAAATTTCTAATATTTAGAAAATAATTTTCATAAAATTTAGTTAATTTTTTAATTCATAACATTTATATTAGGTTAGGGTGAATTTATGATAATTTTATAAACTTTTTTTTTGTGAATAGTAAAAATACAATTTGAGTTTTTCGGTATGTTTAATGATGTCATTAATGATGTAATAATTAATGTAAAATTATGGTAGACTCTTATGGATTAAAATATAATAATATTTGTCTCAATTGGCCAATATCATGGGAAAATACCATGGTTAGGCCCATGGTTTTTCAAATACCACTACTGAGGTGTCCTCAAAAATTAATAAAAAACTCTCTCTATTTTGCTATAAATACCAACCCATTCATTAATTTTCTTTAATTATAAATTAATACATCATAAATTTCTAATATTTTTACCTCCCAAGGTGTCCTCAAGCCTCCAAGATCCTAATTTTAAAGTTTTAGGAGTCACTCTTCATGGTAAGGGAAATATCAACTTTGCTTTTCCTTTCAAGTTCTCTTTTTATGTGGTTTGTCTTTCAAATTTCCATATCATGTTCTTATTTACATTTTGTTATGTAACTTTTAATATTTTTTTATTAATGGTATACCCTTATTCCCTATATTTTTAATGTTTTATATAACCATGTTTCATACTTTTTATGCTTCCAGATTTTCATCTCAAAATTTATCTCTTTTTATCAAGAAATTATTTTCTTTTCTTTTGCGAATACCCAAATATCTATCTTCTATAGGGGTATTCACATATATTTAAAAATTATATATTTTAATTCTAGGATTAACATACATGAAACCCTCATTCCTTTTCCATGGGTTTAAAATGACAAAAGGATCTTGTCTTTAAGAACTTTCTAAAACACTATGATTTTGAAATGAAACTCATTTATTTTATTCTCCATGAGTTATTTATGAGATTTTATATTACTATTAATGTGTCTCGTATTAATTAATATATATTAAGGGTTCATCTTGATATTTCTCCAATGCATTGTGTAAATAATTTAATCTCTAGAGAAAAAAAGTTTTACAATACCTTAGTGAATAACCTTGGTAATTTTTATGACACCTCGGTGATAAACCTTGGTTATATGCTTATGAATGACTAAATTAAATGTTTTAGCCACATTTACATGTTATTAATCATGTTCTTTTTATTATTATATGCCTATTTTTCAATTTTTCATGCCTTTATGTATTTCCTCAAGTTCTTATTGATATTCATCAAGATCATAAGTAAATTATTTCCCTTTTTATCCCTTATTGGGACTTAAGCTCACCCTTTTCTTTGATGTATTTCCATAGTATATGTGATGAAATAAATGTACTTAGGATGAAACTTGAATAATCCTTTCATTTTTAATATAATAATGTTTTAAGTTTTCATGTATTATGTACCTTTTTTTCAAGACACTAAGCCTTAAAAGATCCTTTATTTGTAAAATGTTATGTAAAGTGATGTAATAAAAAGGTGGGATGCCATAGCTGGTATCAAAATATGGTTTAGTTATTTTTTGAAATTATGATTTGAAAACTTTAGGAAGAACCCTAGATAAAATTTTGAATATAGGAAAACTTCCTGGTATTTTGTTGAAATATTAAGTAAGTGGTTTATGAAAAAATAAATCCCTATTTGGATAAGAACAAGTTGATGTGGCACTAGAATAGATGTATCTAGGGGTAAAACCCAAAGACACCACTTTGAGTTAGACTCAAATGGGAACTAGTGCATGATAGTGGGCCTTGTTGTACTCCTGGTTTGACACTCTCGGGAGATATGTTTGGTTAATCACGGACTTTTTATAAATCATTATGAATTATTTATAAAAAATTTAAGTGTTTTAAATGAATAGAATGTTTAAAAATGATGTTATATGACATAAAAATTCCCTTGGAATTATAATATTATTAAATGAAACATTTTTCTCACTAATATTTTCTTATTTTAGAAAATAGAGGGAAATAGGAGAAACCGCGTAAATGGTGAGCACAACAGACTAGGCACCGACGACCTTCTGATGGAAACCAGAATGGAAAATTTCATGAGAATGATGAATCAAATAACTCAAGTTATGGGAAATAACTTGAATCGAGATGAGATACCAGTTTCACCATGAAGGGAACAACTTTCTATTGAGTCCTTTATGCATCAAATACCACTAACATTCAGTGGATCTACCTACCCATTGATTGTGGAGTAGTGGATAAGCTTTATAAAAAATATATTTTATGTAATTTGTTGTTCAAAACAAGATAAAGTCACTCTAGTTGTGTACCATTTATAGGGATAATCTAATCAATGGTGGGAACTGATTAAAAACATGATGCCAAGAGGGGAGATTGAAGCTATGGAGTGGGAAGAGTTTAGGAGAATATTATTTAATAAGTATTTCCCTTGTTCAATGAGAACTAAAATGGAGAAGGAATTCCTAAAACTAAAGAATAAGGAGAATGAATCTATTAGAAGCTGTGAGATGAAATTCACAATACTTTCCCATTATACCTCTATTTTTTTCATGGATCCTAATGGTAAGGTTGATATATTCTTCGATGGACTAAGACCTCATTTACAGAAGAATTTAGCCAACAATGACTATGACAACTATGAGGAAATTGTAAGGAGTTATATGAAGGTATAACTGGAGTTTGGTGAGATTTAGTGGTTACAAAAATCTAATGAGAAGAACAGATCTCTAAAAACCAAACATGGGGAGGATATTTGACCAAGTAAGAGAAGGAAAACAGGTGCAACTTTCCACGTGTAACAATTTTGGGAAGAAGCATTCGGGGAACTACCTTCTCAGGAGAAAGAAATGTTATAAGTGTGTAAGAGACAACCATATTTCTTGGAACTATCATAGTGAGGTGAATCATCAACTTCTCAACACGAACGAAAAAGGGAAGATGGTGCAGGCCCTACCTAAAGTCCAATGCTTCAAGTGTGGACAACTCAGGCACTTTTTCAATCACGGTCCAAATTTGAGAGTAGTGGAGGGGAATCACCATCAACCTCAGCATAGGAAAAGGGAGAAGGTTTGTGATTTTTTTATCATGGTGGATAAAGTTGAAGCTCCAAATGATGTGGTGGAAGGTACTCTCGTTCTTCTCTCAAAGATAGAAACTACTTTTTTTATTCTAGTTCTACACATTCCTTTATTTCCTCCAAGTTTGTAAAGAATATATAATCAATCCCTAAACTTCTAGAAGTAAAGTTATCAGTTAAGACTCCTAGAGGGATTATCCAAGCATCACAGTGTATAGAAACTCTAGTATTTACTTTTGTGATCATAATCTCATCGCAAATCTAGTAGTCATTCCCATGCTAGAATTCGACATTATACTAGGGACAGAGTGGCTCTCAAAGTATAATGCTAAAATAAACTACAAAAGTAAGTAAATATCAATAGTCCTGAAGAGAAAACCTATAACTATATTTAAAGGAGAGATATCTCGACCTGAGTTTTGTCTAGAAGCACCACCCATAGTCTTCTTTATGGAAATTATTGGTGAATATGAAGAAGGAAATAAAAGTATATTAATAGAGAATGTCCCCATCATTTAGGAATACATTGATGTATTTCTTGAGGAGTTACCTGGGCATTCCCTAGAAAGATAGGTACAATTCTCCATTGAAATCATGTCTGGTTCTAAGGTGATATAAAAACCCCCATATATAATAGAAAATGTGGAGCTGTGGGATTAAATAAACAACTCCAAGATATTTTAGAGAATGGGTTTATCCAGCCAAGTGTGTCTCCTTGGGAAGCACATGTTCTCTTTCTGAATAAAAAGGATGGATCAATGAGGTTATGCATTGATTATAGAGAACTTAATGGGATTATAGTGAAGAACAAGTACTCTCTTCCAAGAATTGATGATTTATTTGACCATATTTATGGGGCTCAGTTATTCTCCAAGATTTATCTTCGATCTAGTTATCATAAATTGAGGGTGAAGAAATAATATATCCCAAATAATTAATTCCAATCAATATATGGGCATTATGAGTTTTTTTTATTCCCTTTAGCATGAATAATGATCCTATTATTTTTATGGATTTGATTAATAGAGACTTTAAGGAAAACCTTGATAATTTTTTGGTAGTTTTTATTTATAATATATATTTTGATATATTAAAAAATTCACAAGGATCATGAGGATAATATAAGGGTTATATTGGAAACTATGAGGAAGGAGAGGTTATTTAGAAAGTTCAAAAAGTGTGATTTTTGGTTACAGTAAGTTTCTTTCTTGGAGTGCATTGTAACCAATTAAGGAATCTCAGTTGACCCTGCCAAGACAAGGGTTGTGGAGGAGTGGCCTCAGCCTAAAATAATGACTGATATTTTTAGTTTCCTTGTATTAGTAGGATATTATTAGAGGTTTTTGAAAAAAAATTCATGACTTTATAATCCATTAACCAAGTTAACTCAAAAAGGGGTCAAGTTCATCTGGATAAAGGAGTGTGAAGAAAGTTTCCAAGAGCTGAAGAAGAGATTGGTTATTATACCCTTGTTAACTCTACCCTCTATCGGATAAGGATTTTTTATTTTTAGTGATTAATCTCTTAAAGGTCTTGGGTGAATACTAATTCAAAATGATAATGTGATTTCTTATTCATCTCAACAATTGAAGACTCATGAGCAGAACTATCCAACGCATGATCTGGAGCTGGTTGCGGTTGTTTTTCCTCTAAAGATATAGAGGCACTATCTTTATGGGGAGAAATGAGATATTAACATAGACTATCAAAGTTTGAAGTATATTTTCACACAAAAGTAATTTAATATGAGACATAAGAGATGGTTGTAACTTCTTAAAGACTGTGATCATTCAATTCATTATCACCCTAGAAGATAAAACAAGGTCGTTGAGGCATTAAGTAGGAAATACTTTCTTGTGCTGGAAATGATGAGGATTCAAAGAGATCATTTAATAAAAGACCTAGTAAAACTATAAATGGGAATCATAAGGGAAGGTACATCATAAACCCTATCCCAAATTATTTCTCAACTGTCATTACTAAATAAGATTAAGAAATCTCAAAGAAAATATCCTTTGTTATAAAAGAAGACAAAGTTTGTGAAGAATGGGAATTTTCTTGAGTTCAATTTTTGATCAATAAAATGTACTAAAATTTTGTACAAGGCTATGTGTTCCATATATTTCAAACATAAATAAGGATCTAATAGATGAATCTCATAGATCTAGTTTATCTATACATCCTAGAAGCACTAAAATGTATAAGGACCTTCATGATCATTATTGGTGGGATAACATGAAAAGGGAGATAGCAGGCTATATTACAAGGTGCCTAGTTTGTCAACAAGTGAAGGCAGAGTGACAAATTACTAAAGGGATATTACAAACACCGCTTATACCAACATATAATTGGGATAATATTACTATGTAATTTTTCACTAGTCTCCCAAAAACTTTCAAAGGAAATAATGCAATGTGAGTTATAGTGGACCATCTCACCATGAAAGCCCATTTTATCTCTATTTAGTAAGATTTATCTCTTGAAAAATTCCCCAAAATATATGTGAAGTAAGTTGTAAGGCTATATAGAGTTCCACTTTCTATCATTTCAGATCATGATCCAAGGTTCACATCAAAATTTTAGAGAAGGCTTCAACATGATCTGAGTACCGAATTGAATTTCAGTGCGGCCTATCATCCCCAAACTGATGTCCATTCTGAAAGGACTATTTACACACTCTATTACATTCTAAGAACATGCTCAATGGAATTTAAATGTGGATAGTATCAACATCTCCCATTAGTTAAGTTCTAATGCAACAATAGCTTCTATTTGAGCATTCAAATGGCACCCTATGAAGATCTATATGGGAAATGATGTAGAACTCCTACTTGTTGGAATGAAGCTAGTGAGAGAAATATTCTTGGTCCTGGTCTTGTGCAAGAGATGATAGAAACATTTCATACCATCAAACAACACATAAATGTTTCTCAGAGTTGGCATAAGAGTTATTCTGACAACCATCGAAGGGACTTGGAGTTTGATATTGGTGAAAAAGTATTCCTTCAAATTTCACCTTGGAAGAGAGTCATGGGGCTTGAGAAGAAATGGAAGCTCGTCTCTAGGTACATTATCCCCTATGAAATCATTAATCGCATAATATTAGTGGCCTATCATATTTCACTTCCTCCGAATATTCCTATCTTATGAAGAGCAGTTGGCGGAGATATTGGACCATAGAGAAAAAGTTGTACACAACAAGACTACCCACCTAATTAAAGTGTTGTGGTGGAATCAAAAATATGAAGAAGTAATATGGGAACTGGGGGAAATAATAAGGAATAATTACCCTCATCTTTTCTCAACTGAGAGAACAAGTTGAAATTTTGGGGATGAAATTTCTTAAGGGGGGAAGAATGTAATTACACAAACTTTTTGAATGATAATTATTTCCTAAATATGTGTTTTATATTATTACACAATAAAACTATATATCATTAATAATGAAGTGAGTATATTTTAATGTGATCATTGGGTTTTGACCGTTATATGATTGTTGGTCAATTATGACCATTGGTCAATATGATCATTAGAAAATATACTCATAATGTTATGATTATTGTTTATAAATATAAATTATAATTGTTAATTAATGTAAAAAATAATAGTCGATGGCCTCATCCAGTATAATTGGTTCGTACAAAGCCCATTTTTCAGAGCTTGGGAAGGAGGTAGCATCACTAGGCTTCGCTCTAGATCAATCCTAAGTTGATCTTCAACATGTTAATCTTGATCAAAATCACCTATGGGAGAAGTTCAAGTTAGTGGAGATTACCACTTAGACGATGTTATCTGATCCACCCCAAGAGTCCATCAACATTACACACCTTACCATTAGGTTGCATGCGGGTGTTTTAAGGGGTTATGTGTTGAGGCCCTAGTTACTTAAAATGTAATCCCTTTGTTTAAATGAAACTGTTATTAAATAATTTTCATTTTAAGAATAGTTTTTATTAATAAAATGTAGGTTTAATTGAGACAAATTTGATAAATTAATTTTCATAAATTTATCATACTTATAAAATTATTATGCTAAAATAAATATCATTTTTGAATTTCAAATGTAAAAATTAATCTATGGTGAATTTTTAGTATTTTTCTAATAAGTTTCATATTTTTTATGAATAATGAAAAATATTTTATTTTTTAATTTAAATAATTATTATACTTTAAATAATTAATAATTTGAAATAATTTTTAAAAAACAGACATACACGGTTGCAATCAGTAAAATATTTAGAGTCTGATAGTATCAACTTAATTTTTTGGTGAATAGTAACTTGACCCTTTAGAATAGTAATGTTACCCTTATTAATAGTAATATGTCCAATGGAATAGTAAAATCACCTAAGGATGTATAAATATAATTTATGAATCTTAAATGGTAATGTGATATAATTATATCATAGTATAAGTAAATAAATGTTTTAGAAATTATTAGTTAAGTATTAGTATTTTTTGAGTAAATAATGATTTTAATTAACAAATAAATTTATCATATTTAGAAAATAATTTTCATAAAATGGAGTTCATTTTTTAATTCAGAACATAAATATTAGGTTAGGTAAATTTATAAGAATTTTGTAAAATACTTTTGCTTTTCGGTGAATAGTAAAAATACAGTTTGAGTTTTTTGGTATGTTTAATGACATCATTAATGATGTAATAATGATGTAATAATTAATTTAAAATTATGGTAAAATATTTTGTATTAAAATATAATAATAGGTTTACCAAGTGTCCAACACCATGGTAAAATACCTTGGGCAAGCCCATGGTTTTGCAAATACCACTACTAAGGTGTCCTCAGAAATGAATAAAAAAAACTCCCTATTTTTCTATAAATACCCACCCATTACTTAATTTAATTTCATTATAAATTCATCCTCCACGAATTTATGATATATTTACCTCCCAAGGATACCGCCCAAGGTTTCCTCAATCCCCAAGGTCCGGATATTCAAGTTTTAGGAGTCACTCTTCAAGGTAAGGGAAATCTCAACTTCACTTTTCCTTTCAAGTTCTCTTTTTATATGGTATGACTTTCAAATTTCCATATAATTTTCTTCTTTTAATTTTATTTTATAAATTTTAATATTATTTTATTAATGTTATACCATTTTCCCCTCTCTTTTTAATGTTTTCTAAAACCATGTTTCATACCTGTTATGCTGCTGGATTTTCCTCTCAAATTTTCTCTCATTTTATCAAGAAATTCTTTTATTTTATTTTGTGAATAACCAAATATCTATTTTATGAAAGGGTATTCACATAGATTTAAAAATTATCTATTTTAAATCTAGAATAAACATACATGAAACTTTCCTTCCTTTTTCATGGGTTTAAAATGGAAAAAGGATCGTATCTTTAAGCACTTTCTAAAACACTATGATTTTGAAATGAAACTCGTTTCTTTTATTATACATGGGTTATTTATGAGATGTTTTATTATGATATATGTGGATAAAATTAATTAAGAGATATTAATTGTGTTCCCTAATATCGCTCCAATGCATTGGGTAAATAATTTAATCTCTAGAGATGACAAGTTTTACGATACCTTAGTGAATAACCTTGGTAATTTTATAACACCTCAGTGATAAACCTTGGTGATATACTTATTAATGACTCAATTAAATTTTGTAGAAAAATTTACATGTTATGAATCATGTTATTTTTATTATTATATTCCTCTTTTTCTATTTCTCATTCCTTTAAGTATTTTCTCAAGTTCTTATTGATATTCTTCAAGATCATAAGTAAACCATTTCCCTTATTATCCCTTACTGGGAATTAAGATCACCCTTTTCTTTAATGTATGTCCCTAGGTTATGAGATGCAATAAATTTACTTAGGATGAACCTTTAATAATACTTTCATGTGGAATAGAATTATTTTTTTAAGTTTTCATGTATTATGTTCCTTTTTTCCAAGACACTAAGCCTTAAAAGATCCTCTGATTGTAAAATACTATGTAAAGTGATGTAATAAAAAGTAAGGATTCCATAATTAATGAGGTATTTCTCCATGACTTCCATACTTCTACCTTAGTAGTACATCCTGATGTGACAAAGATGTACCATTTCTTTGAGAGACTATTTTTGGTGGTCTGTTTTCAATAATTCAGTTATAGAGTTTGTATCTTGATATTTTTTCTACCATAAGGTGAAGGCTGAGCATCATATTCCTAAAGGTTTGCTTCAACCACTTGATATTTCTTATTAGAAATAGAAGAATATTTTTATGAAATCCATCACCATTTTACCTAGATATCAGGGTGGTTATAATGTTATACGAGTGATCATGGACCACTTGATGAAGTCATATCCCTTCTTAGTGATCAATTAGTCGAGATCAGGGGAGGTATTTTTGAGGAAATATCTGGAGGAGATAGTGAGGCTTCATGGGGTTAAAAATATAATAATATCTAACCAATATATTCATTTTAACTTCAAGGTGTCTATAGGTATTTAATGTACTTTTAGATCTTATTCATGACTTATCACTACTTTTCATCTGTAGATAAGCGTTCATACAGAGTGGAATATCTAGACATTAGAGGACATTTTCTGCACCTGTATTATGTATTTTAGAGGTTCGTGGGTTAGGTACATACCCTTATTCTATTTTTCATACAATAAAATTTATCACTCCACTATTGGAATGAATCCATTTGAAGCTCTGTATGTACAACCTTGTCGTTCTCCATTATATTATACCGAGGTCTAAGAGTCAGCTATTCTTAGACCGAAATTGGTTTATTTTATGATGGAGAAGGTATAGGTGATCTAAGAGTGAATAAAGGTAGAACAAAATCATTATAAGTCCTATAATGATCATAGTATGAGGCCTCTAGAGTTTGACGCTAAATATCATGTGTTCTTAAATGTGTATCCTCATCATGGGAAGCAAAGGTTTGTTCATGAGAGTAATATTTATCCCAGGTTCATTAGACCTTCTGAGGTGTTGGTTATTGTAGGCATTGTGGTGTATCAGTTAGCACTACCCTCACGGAGTTAATGTTTTATTCCCTTATTATATGTCATGTGATGGGAAGGTGGCTTGTAATAGATCACTTAGGAGCTGGAGTTATAAAGGTGTTCCTAATATCCAGAGTTGTTTTAATTATTTTTTTAATCCTTTTTATATGCTTTTTTAGATCTTATGATATAATATTAAATTGATTCTCTTCCTTATTTGATGAAATTTTATAGTTGTGAGCTTTGTTCCTCCAGTTAGTGGTTGTGTTCATTTTGTAGTGATATCCTTGAGAGGTATCTTGTAGGGTGGTTGTTCGAACCCCTTTACCTTTTCATTTGGTTTTTGTTTTAAATTATGAGGGTGAGAATTGTTTGAGAGGTATCTAATGTAAGGTATCAAATTTTGAAACCCTCACTTTGTGTTTTTTCAAGGATTGGAGGTGTCAATAGGGTTCTTAGACCCTTCTTGGTCCATTGTTTTTTGTATGGAAAATTTTCATATTTTTCCATTCATTTATAGCCATTAATTTTTTTTATTATTATCAACAAATTCATCCTAGTTGATACTAAATGCACTCCAATAATTTACAAAATAATTTCAAAATTTGATGCATTGGCACACTTAATTTTTAAAAACATTCTTTGTCACTTTGTTTTCAATTATTATCCAATAAATGTGCACTAAAGTTCCCTAAATTTCAAATGGGTGGTAGAACTTTTCATATTTCATGTATTTGATTGTGATGATCATTTGGATAAAATTACGTGATAAAATGAGTAGCAACCAAATGATTGATCCAGATTTTTTTTTGTAATTCTCGCTTGATTGGTCCACGACCCATCAATCCATGTGGTATAGTCAAGTAGGGTCCTTAATTCCTCTTTATTTTGTTATTTATACCCCTTAATTATCAAATCCTAGTGGTGTTAAATGAGTCAAGTAGGGTCATGTGATATGTTGAAAATGTTGGATTAAAATTTTGATTGGATTTTGGTATGTTTTAACTTATGTGAGTTTTGTGAAATTTTTTGGGTGAAAATGGAAATGGTTTTAAGAAGTATTTTGAATTTTTTTGATTTTATTTGAAAAATTGGAATGTTTTTTTATATCAAAATTGTATTTAGGAATGTTCTAAAACCTAGAGTGATTTGAAATGGGTTGGTTTTCAAAAATGAAATGGGTTTTTTTATTAAAAGTTGATTTCAATTTTATGATTTTGGTTTAATGTGTTTTAAATCCTTTTTGGTAATTGGGAAATTTTAAAAAAATGATTTTTTTGTGATGTTTGATTGATTTTTTGTGTTTTATTGGATTTATTATTTTGAACTTGTCCATTAGTTTTCTGGGAATATTTGGTTTAATAAATGATACATGAACTAGTTAAGATCATGTTTTGTGTTATTTGAACTCTACCTCTTAGAAACATTGTGGAAAGGATGGATGGTATGTTTCAAGGGATAAACCTCTGGGTGATTTCCTTCTTTTTTATGTGTGGTTTCTCTAGTTGGTGGCGCAACCCAAACTTAAAATCGAGTGTTATAGATTAAATATTTCTTGCTCTTAGACTTAGTTTTAGGGTTCCTAAATCCCAATCCTTCCCTATTTGTGAGGTATTCTAGGTTCATCGTCAGTGTGTGAGAAGATCTAAGTAGAGTTTCATATGAATTAATGTACATTTTGTTCTTAGGGTGGTTCCTTGATTTGGTGGTTCTCTTTTTTTGGATTGGGGTTCAATAAGAGATTTTGGGGAATCCTTTATATTATTGTGTATTAGGTGATTCTATATTGAATATTATGATATTTTGGTTGTTTTTATGGTGATTATTATTCAATAATGATTGTGTTTATTTTGGGTTGTGTTTCAAGGTTAGTTAATGAAGGCTTTGGTTTTGGTGGTATGAGTATGAGAAACATTAGGGGCAGTGCGTAGGTGACTAGTATGGGAGTTTCCTTCACTTTTTTAGGCACCTAAGGATATTGGTTTCCTTTAAATGGGTTCACTGTGAGATGGTGTCCCATCTTGAGGTCCTAGTTTACCCATTGGGTATAGTGACCTGAGGTTAAATCCCATGTGTTCTTTGGGTTTATTTGTGATCATAGTAGTCTTAGTGACTTTAAATTATGGGTGTATAGGTGTTCCTTGGTTTGTTTCTACCTTGGAGATTGATCAGTTTATATTTGTATGGTTAGTATAATGGATAAAGAAATTGTGTTTTTTTTGGGTGTTTAGTGGAAGTTATTTTTTCTTAGTTTTGTGTTTATTAGAGATTTTGGGTACCGTTGACCCGTTATTTTAGATGAAGTATAAATGGTGGGGAAACATTAATAGGTTGTGGTGTTTTTAGGCCTTATGTCCCTTGTTAAATGGTTAAATTCCACTTGGAGATGTCAAGTGTTGCTTAAGGGTGTGCTCTATTAACAATGAGGGTTGGTTTGGTTAGTAGTCTCTCCCACTAGTATATTTTCTAGTTTCTTCATATATCCTGCCTCTTTCTTGGGGTGTTGGAGTTTTAGGTTACATTTTATCTTCCACTCTTTATTTATGGATTTCTGGAGGAAAAAATCATTATGATGGGAAATTTTATCACACCCAGATATTTTGAATTTTTATTATTCAATTTACTTAAATATCATATTAAGTTATTTTGAGTTTCAGTAACTTTTATCCATATGATATTAAATTTTTTAAAAAATTAACGGTTGTATGGTTAATCAACATTGTTTGGAAAACTGCACGGAAACAATGCATTTGAGTTTATTATCTGGATGGTGTCATTTTAATGGTCATTTCATGATTATAAAATTTTGTGGGTTCTAAGGTAAAATTGTTCATTCATGTTTTTTGGTGTCCAGTGGGTGTCACGTGATCACCACATGGTTTGGAAAACCATGCATGTAAATTATGTGGGTTACCCAATAAATTTAAAATTTTATTTTATTTCCTCTTTCTTTATTTTTTAAAAACCTAATCTAATATACTCTTCTTACTCACTTCCCCTTATCACATCCCCCCATAGGACAAAGACCCACTCCCTAGTGACCTCCTCCCTCTCAGCCTCCCTCTTCCCCTCATCCTCCCATGCACGCACCTCCCTCTCCCATTTCTCTTAACTCACGTGCAGTCCCCGGTAGCCTCCCCCTCTCCTGCTCATGTGAACCAATCATACCAATGTGGCTTGCCTCCACCTTCCATGTAAATTTCATCATGGTTTTTGGAAATTCATGGTCATCCCTCATCAGTAAGGTCTCATTTCCCATTCCTTTCCCCTTCCCCCAATTTATCCCTCTCCTCTTGTTTTACATTAATCGATCAAACTATAAATAGTGTTTCAATCTGGTTTTCATTCTAATTCTTTATTATAGGGCTTGTGTAAGTCCATACTTTATTTTTAGGGTGTATTCCATCAGAGGTTATGTGTTTTGAGCCTTCCTCCATCAAATCCAGGTAGATGTTCCCCATGTTCTAGATTTTAATTTTTAGAACCATGGATTTATTGATTTTTAATTTATGTATTAATTATTTAATGATAGTATTAATCATATTTATTGAATTTACAAATAAGTAATTGTATTTTATCCTAGTTCCCATAGTGAGTGGGTGGTTTCTATATTTTAAATAATGTTTTAAATTTTTTTTTATGAAACCATGAATGTTAATTTTTATTATGATGAATGATTAATTCTTTAAAATTTATATTGAAGTTATTGAAATTATTTTTGAATTTCAAATTATTTTTTCAAATATGTTGCTTGTAATTTAAAGTGGTACTTGAAATAACAAGTATTTCTAAATTATTTAAATATTTTATTTAAATAAAATGTGAGGTTTATTAAAGTTTTTACCCCATTTTCCTCTTGGGTAGAATTAAATAAATAGTGTTTAATATTTTTAAAGTGTCTTTTTATAAAGGGGAGTTGATTTATTAGATTCATTTCAATGGGTTATTTCAAATGAAATAGTTTATGAATGGTTTTATAAATGTTTTTGAATTGGTATAAAAGGACTCGACATCCTGAGTGGATTTTAAGAAGGATTAGTCGGCACTTTTTAAATGGGTTTCTCATTGCTTGTGATGCCCTTGTTTCACCTTATTTTTATTACACACGTTGAGTGTTGGTTGTTATTTTATGATTATTGGGTGATGTGGGTTGAGGGATATTTCCTTGAGAGCAGTTTGGAGGTGAGGATGAGGTTGGTGTTTATGCTTTCTATTGAATGTGAATATCACTTGTTGTTCACCCTCACTTTATATTAGTCATGGGAACCTGATCCATGTAGAGTGTCTAGATTTATGTTTCACTATATAGGCGGACACTACTAGTGTCATACCCTAAGTTATGATATGATCCAAGGCTAGTAGGGAAGTATCCTTCTAATGAGGTTGTGTGCAGGATAGTCGAGTGGGTTATAGGATACACTATAGTCAAGAAAGTTGGCCTATTTTTTGGTAAAGTATATAAATATCTTTCTATAGGACCTATGGTAGATCCCATGATACATGCATTCTTGATTGATGGTTTATGTAGGGGGATTTTTCTCGTGTGCTTGATCGTTATCCCTTGCTTGTATCGTTAGTGGAACCTTTGTTCATCTTACTTTCATTATTTTTCTCTTGAATTGTGGTTCCCAATTATAACATACTATATCCCCATGCTTGGTTAATTTTCCTTTAAATTTTTTTCAAAGATGTTTGGAAAAACTATTTTGGAATTTAAGTATTTTAAGTTGGGTTTTGAAACGTGTTTTCAAAATGGGTATTTTTGTTAAAAAATAGCATTGGTCAGGAAAAAGTATTTAAAGTGATTGTTTTCATTTAATAAAATAAAATAAAGGAAAGTTTATAAAGTGAGAATGGACTTGATATTAGTTTTTCATAAATTGTGTTAGAAAAACCTATTTTATAAGTATATTTCAAACTATTTTAAAATATATATTTAATTAAAAGTCTAGCATGTGGAAGGGTGGTTGGTGGCCTACTAGGTATTTCTATGCTCACACCTATCTATAATTTTAGTTTCAGGCTTGGGTTCAGCTTTTAACCACTCTTGGAGCATTTAATGTTGTGGGTATTATGGTTAGTTTTATTTTATCGCATCATCCTGTAGTTCCTATTACATGATTTGGTAGTAATTTATTTTATTTTCATATAATTCTTGTCCAATTGTTCCCTTTAAATGAGTTATTTACTAATTTCAGTAAAATTTGATCCATATTAGATTACCTCTTTTTTACCCTTTAACTTTGATCAAATATTTACCATGGTAATTATATTTTTAAAAAAAATAAGATAAACCTCCTTACCAAATTTAAAATTTCTAATCACAAATTAACACCCCATTTAATCTAATTCAATTTTTAAATATAAGAAACTTATATTTTAAATTAAAACATAATATATATAGAAAAAAATATTTTTGAAAGAAAAATGACTTAAAATGTTAATTGTTCTTATTATTATTTCATATCAATTAAAAATTAAACAAGTGTTAATATATTTGTTTATAAATTGAAATATTATATTAGATTCACTATTTAAAAGTGATAAATTTAATTTATGAATATAAAAATATACAATACTTAGAAAAAAATAATTCTTTTAAAAGTAATTGTTTTACCATGGTAACTAATATTTATCTTTGTAACTCACTTTTATGTTAAAATATGAAAATAAACTTATTACCAAACCTGGATATGTTCATTCCAAATATGAAATCCATTTTATTTGATAAAATTTCTAAAAATGGATTAAATTAATTTTAATATAAATATGCATGAAACATAAAAATAATTTTTAGAAAAATACATTTTTAAGCATATTTTTTTTTTCATATTCCATGAAAAGTGAAGACATTTAGATGAACCTAAATTTATTTGTTAATATAATTCATTATTCAGTAGTGTTCAATTTGGTTTATTAAGATAAAATTCAACACATAAAAAGTATAATTCTTTGAATAATGACTTTTTATCATTAAATTATTTTATTATTAATTATTTAAGATTGAATATTTATTTAATAAGAATTAAATTTTATCAATACACTTATATTAAATACAACCTTTATTATTTAATTAAACTCGTTATTTTAAAGTAAATTTTATGGAAATACAAAATGTATGAAATAAATGTAATAATTAAAATATAAAATTTGTTAATAATTATGGGATTATATCATATTACATAGCCCCTAAAAATATATGTGTGAGTCCTAAAGATAATATAAGTATCAGTGGTGGTTACAGGAGATGATTCAGATAGTATGGATCTCATAGTAATTTTTATGAGCTTGAATTTCTCCCACAAATGATTCTACTCAAGCCATATTTTTTGGATTTAAACTTGGGTTTGGTCTAGATAAAACCCCAGTGAATCTACATCCCTTCCAAGATCATACAAATGAGCCTCATAAGGAATAATTCTACTACTTAATGCCATTTATTAGGTATTAATTTCATAATATAGTTACTCATATTTATACCCTCTAATCCAATGACTATGTTACAAAGGTCATATTATAATGTAATTCATTTTTGTTTAGTGTTATATATAAAACAATTTATAATAACTTTAAAGTATTATAATTTATAAGGTGTTACATCATACACCCCTTAAATAAATTGTGTCCCTGTAACTTTAATTTCTTACAACAATGAAAATATAGGGTTTTATTAAAATAGTCATGATTAATGGTATAAAAATGTAATAAAAAACATCAAAATTATTTATAAAGAGCTTGTAAGTCATCCAAATAATATCCCCTAGTATTTTAAAACTAGATGTATAGTTAGGACCTTTTGTTTTGTGTCGAGTGAAGATCGATTCAACACTCAACCGATCTTTTTCAGGGTTATTACCCATAGGTGCTTTTAATCCATAGCCTATATCCAATTGTTTGTATCCAGAAAATGATTTCATTGTTAGGGAATCATATATTATGTACTTTGACAACAAATTAGAAGTTTTATAGAATTTATATTTATCCCTAGGGTTTTCACTAATGCATTCTAGTATCAATTTCTAATAATAATTAAATCAAGATATTTCTTACTATATTCTAAAGTAAAAATTCATGGAAAAATATGCTCATATAATTCAACTTAACTCTTATTTCCAAACAATATAAAATCACATATTAATCAATATATACCTTGATCATGTATACTCTCAAAATATATTAATATTTTCCCAAAATAACATAAATTTCCTTAATATAAAATCACATACCAGCCCTTAAGGTATAATTATACCTCGATCGTGTATACTTACTAACCTCTAAATTTAGATAAAATTTTATCTAATACCAATTATGGATCCCTAATCCCACACTCACAGATCTGATGATAATAAATATATTCTTTACATACTGAATTTAAAACCAAATGAAACAACACAAACTTAACCAACCATAATTACAACATCAACAACAAATATTAAGACACTTACACACCCAAAATTTTAGTTTTATAATTTTAGATATTTCAGGAAAAAAATCAAACTAAAAACACATATCTTTCTAATCCAATGAGCATTTATTCCACTAAACAAAGGATTCATTACTTTACAATAAGTCTTTAACATCTCCCACAAAATTCTTCAAACATGATACCTATCTAGACATATCATACTTAATACTCTTCTTAATGACCTAGGGGAAAGGAAAAAATGATAAGGGTTATCCCAAATGCTCAGTAAGGGGTAGCATATAACATAATCTATCATCGAATAAACAAGGAATGAATAATATAGAAAGAATAAATAATAATAAAATGATTTCAAATAATTGATAACATAATCATGTAATGTATCCATGGATAATATAGAAATGAAAATAATCACATGGATAAAAATAATTGATTTTATAGTGATGAAATTCATAATATTAGACATCATAAATGTACCTTTAGGGCCTCATGCCAAGATATCATGCATAAACATGTATGATTTACACTAAGTATCCAATATAGTTTGTCTCATGAGACCTACCGATGCATCAAGGGGTTATATAATTTTGGGCCCTACCCATCACTAAAAAATTATAATGCATTCATCATATGAAAGGGATGAATAACAATACATAGTCAACATGTCTTGGTAATAAATAATTATCCATATTGAAATAACTATTATATGAATTTTCAATAATTCCCTATCCAATAAATGAAATAACTTTCTTGTTAAATACCCTTCAATTTGTAAGGTATTAACACCATATAGAGTAATGGATATATTGTTAATTAAAAAATAGAAATGATATACAATATTTCCAGAGATTAATGGCCCAAATGACTTTTTTTATTATTTTTGATAATCCACCTTTTAAGGGATGAGGTGGAACCCTTATAAGGCCCGAAGGCTTAGAGACAATTACATGACTCGTAAGTCTTAGAAGAAATCACCCAGACAAGACAACTTTAAAATTGATCCTCCCCAGCACATGTCATGATATCAGCATTCCCCCTTCACAAGGCTGGTTGGCTAGCTATCCTGTGTAGAGATGCACATGCCTGGTACTGATGGAAATTCCATACCCTCTCATTATTCCAATTCCAGTTAGCTCTGCTATGGTGAATTTTCCTACTCTGATCCTCATCTATATCCTTTTCCCTTGTATTATAGCTGGTACATCTGCATATTCGTGTGGCCCGAAGGACTTGGGTGGCCCAAAGGCCTTAAGGTGGCCCAAAATCCTTACAGGACTCAAGGACCAAACCGGTGGCCCAAAGACCCAGATGGATGAATAGTTCTGGCTGCTATAGTACTGAATAGAGGAGATAGATATTTTATCTTTTTAGAGGAAAATGGAAGAAAAATT
Source organism: Viscum album (assembly GCA_963277665.1). Taxonomy (NCBI): domain Eukaryota; kingdom Viridiplantae; phylum Streptophyta; class Magnoliopsida; order Santalales; family Viscaceae; genus Viscum; species Viscum album. The sequence continues at coordinate 197,324,193 of OY728125.1, read as the reverse complement.
ATAAAAAAATATTTCATAATACATTTTAACATTATTATTGAAAGACACAGTTATGAGTCAATTTCAAAATTTTATTTTTTGAGAAGTTGATATAAAGGCCTTTTAAAACATTATTTAGAAGGAAATATCAATAATGGAAACTTGAAACTAAATAAAGATTAAGTAAATATATATGGATTCGAAGATAAAATATATGAACATGAAAGAAAATTATTTTTATTATTTTAAAATACCTTTATTGAAACCCACATCATAAAAAGGATAATAAAACTTCTTTTTTAAAAGAGATAATGGGAGATAAGAAGTTAACATGAGATAATACACATTTGGGTTTCAAAATAAGGAAATAAAACATTTTTAGAATGAAATAATATGTACATGGAAGATAAATAGCTTATTAAAGAGGATAAGAATTATAATTAACAATGATTTTTTTATTAAAGGATAGAATACATCAAAAAATAATATTTTTATGACAAAATGAAAATTTACTAGATATAAATAGAAAGTATCATATTATGTAAAGAAATAGAATAATGTAAGAAACTTAGAATAACATAATCGAGGGATAAAAAAATATGACTCAATGAAAAGAAGGTTGAGTCAACAAAACTCTTATGACTTTGGTAACTTTTGAATCAAATGACATTGAAGGAGATAACTTGAAATGGATTTCAAAACCACTTTAATTTCGGGAAAATTATGATAAAATACATCTATATGGTATTATATACACCAAATAAGAGAAAAAAATTGGTGAAAATGGCATATGTCTCAAATAAAGTAAACCAGGATGGGAAACCCCTTGTGACTTTGGTAACCTTTGAATCAAAATCCATTGAAAGAGAAAACTTGAAATGGAACTTTAATTTTAATGAATAAAAAATATATGTGGTAACACTTGTTAAAAGGGTAGTATATACTATTGGGGAAGAGGTATTCAATCCTAAAAATTTGGTACAAACATCATATGATTGAACCTTGAGTTCACCTGAAATTTGTATCCATTGGTAGTTCAGTACTGTAGAAAAACCAACTACCAATTATCCCCTTTTGTCTTAAAGTGTTGAAATTAGGAAGCTCATTACACCATGATCATCACTTTAGATAAAAAACACTCATACACTCTAACTCAAAGATGAAAGGAAGAATGAGAAAGAAAAATGGACACACAAGTTTTTCGTGGTTCAGACCTTTTATCCTACATCCATGGGAGAACACTAAAAACTCTTATTATTACCAAGAGTACAAGAATTAAAAATATTATTATTTATTAATCCAATGTTACACTTTTCATAATAAAGTATAGTATATACAACAGAAGCCATTCCCATCTCCTTTTCTAGAGATCCATTATCGGTCAAACAAGTTACACCACCATCCAACTTTTGTGGTTAATAATCCATCAACTTCTCTATTCAAATTAATGCTCCACCAAATTAACTATATCAACTAGTACACTTTTCATGGTACCCACATACCAGTATACACATCATCCATTATAATTTTTCAAACATCCAGTAAAAATACCCACATGTTGATGGTTCTTGTTGTCATTTTTCTAATAAGACCAAAGTGAACTACCAGAGTCTTAACTTATGGTAAGTGAATTTTTGATGACTTGAAGAAGCTTCATGATCCCAAAAATATCCCACTTGAAAATTATTAAAAGTAACCTTTTTTACATCCTCCAACACTTTGGGTAAAAAAACTTCTTATTTTGTGTTCATTGTAGTGTTATCCATCCTCCATTCATTCAGTCGAGTCCCATTGAGACATAATGTTGCCTTAGACTTTATTGGACTAAAAACTTTGTGAACATGTTGGTTGGATTTTACTTCCTTTATAACTTCAATAGATCTAACACTTTTCTCTCTAGAAAATTCTATATGAAATGGAATTTTAGGTCAATGTGTTTCGTTCTCACATGAAATGTTGGATTCTTGACAAGGTGGGTAGCACTCTTACTATCACAGAGTGGCATTACTCTTTCCAATACTTTACCTAGAACCCTAAAAATTAATTTTAACTAGAAAAAATTATTTCCAAATTCTATAGCTAAAATATACTCTGCTTCGGTTATAGAAAAATTCATCACTGACTATAGTCATGACATCCAATTTATCATTGTTTTTTCAAATATAAACATAAAACTCATTATTCTTTTATGAGTTTTGGAATCACTAAAAAAATACACATCAATAAAACCTTATTGGGGACCATATTCCCCCAAAAATAATTTTTTATATATTGATCCCTTCAGGTATCAGATGATCCACTTTACATCTTCCTAGTTCTTCTTCCTATGGTTATAAATGAACTAACTCACCACTCCCACTACAAAAGCAATGTCTCATCATGTACATATCATAACTTACATCAATATTCTAATGGATAAAGCATAAATTATTTTCCCCATGTACCGAACATCATCTTCTATTAAAGGTATCTATTCTTTGGATAACTTGAAGTATCTGAAAAAAAGATTTCTGACATATTTACATTCAGTCATCCAAAATATCTTAATGAACTTTTAGATGTACTCTTTCTGAGCTAACACCAGAGTGCTAGTTTTTTTATCTCTATTTATCCTCATCCCAAAAAAAACCTATCTTGTCCAAGATATATCATTTCAAATATTCTAGAAAACTTACTCTTCAACTCATGAATTCATTGAATCTTCAGACCCACCAGCAGCATGTCATCCACATAGAGCAAGAGTAGAATGTAATTCCCATCATTCCATTACTTGTGATAATATTAATGATTAGATTTTATACTTGTTAAATATTATTCATCCATGAAATCATCAAAATTTTTATTCCATTATTGTGGTATCTATTTTAATCCATAGATACATTACTTTAGTTTTCAAAAAAGGAACTCCTTATGATGGTCTTCAAACCCCTAGGGATGCATCATGTAGATCACCTACTCTAAATAACCATGAAGAAATTCAGTCTTCACATCCTTCTGATCCAAGTATAAATCATCATATTCAACAATGATCGGCATAGTTTGGATTGTAGTATACTTTACTACCAGTGAAAATATTTTAGGGAAATTGATTAATTCCTTATATTGGAATCCTTTAACCATTAATCATGCCTTTTATATTATGATTATATTATATTCTTATTTATAATGGTGGATCCATTTTTTCTCTAGTGCTCATTTCCCTTTTAGTGGTTCAGTAAGCACCCAAGTTCTGTTTAAATTTAAGAAATTTATATCTTCATCTATGGATGACTCCCAATTATTTGAGTCATTGATATGTGTTTCCACTTTTGGGAATTTGAGTTCCCTTACATCCATTAGAAGTAATAATTTCATGAAAACCACGTATCACTAGACTAGTTGTATGATTCTAGAATATCTTCTTAAATAAGATTCTAAATTTGTTAAAACTTCAGTTTTTGTTGCTTTAACTTCTGGTTCTCTTGCTACTAATTGCTCTACTACTGGATATTTTCCTCAAACTTCTACGATTCTCAAGAATTCTGGAACATATTTCATTAGTTGAATTTACAATTCATTCATAGTGACATCTATTATTACCAATGTTTGTGAATTATCAGTGCTTCCATCTAGATCAACTTGTACTTTAGTAGTTGACCTATTTTCCTCAACTTTTGATTTATCTAAGTTCGTGACTTTCTATAAGATCTTCTCATTAAATATTACATATAGACTTTTTATGATCTTATATTGATCATCACTCTGTATTCGGTAGCCAAACTCTTCATTTCTAGAGCCTACAAGAAAAAAGTCTTTGGATTTATCCACCAGCTTATCTCTATCCTTTGCATCAAAAAGAGCATAAGCAATACAACCAAATATTTTGAGGTGTGAAACTTTTGGTTTCTTATAAGACCATAACTATTTTGTTATACATTTTCCCACTATAGATTCTAGACTTATATTCACCAAGTATGTTTCTATGTTAATTACTTCTAACTAGATGGCCTTAGGAATACCATAGTGCTTACACATGCATCTAGACTTCTCTGTTAAATTATGATTCATCCTCTCTATAACTTTATTTTGTAATGTAGTTCTGAGTATTTTTCTCTCAATCCTTATTCCCTTATTCCAATATAGGTTTTGTAAATTACTACTATTTTATTCACCACCATTATTAGATCTTAAGCACTTAAATTTCTAACCACTTCCAACCCCACCATGGATTTACACTGTATAAAGGAGTCAAACACATCAAATATATTTTTAAGAAAATAAACTCATACTTTCCTCATGTATTTATAAATTAATGTGAAAAAGTATCATGATCCTCCATGAGATTAAACTAAATCAGATCCCCAAACCTCCTTAGGAACTAGCTCCAACTTCTAGGCTATGGGCTTTCCACCATTCAAATTGAATGAAACCTTCTTTTTCTTTACAAAAACTTAACTCTCATAATTTTTGATAATGTAATGTCCTGAACTAGGAACCACTAAAATGGTGCCCTGGTCCGGTCAATCACATGGCCTCAGGTGCACCTCCCTGTATACTGGATTTTTCTGACTAGCAGTAAGGGTCTAATGATGGTACAATGGGGAGACTATACCCTTATGATCAGAGTGGCACAATAGTATAAGATATAATAAATAAATCAAACAATAGAAGAAGTAGTATAAATAGATAATATATTATACGAAGATAATAATAACTGATACAATGGAAAAAACCAAATATATAACTATACATGCATATCTAGATGATACTATATAAACTATATTAGTAAACATACAATAGGTGATACAATATAGTACATATTTAACAAAAAGAATAAAAGTATCAAGGTTATATCAATGAGAATCCTGGGATTCAGTTCAATCCAGTACTCCTATCTCCCATATACAAATGATTATTACAAGCATAATCCATAAACCTAAACCTATAAACATGATGTCTGTTCAGGCATCCCAATGCAATGGAGTCTCGAACAGGGTGTGAGATTTACTCATTAGTCCACCACCAATGGTGTTTAAAGCTATCTAGTTTGTGAATATAAAATACAGCAATGTATAGGTATAGATAAAAAGGCGGTAAATAAATTAATAAAAATATAAACATGTTGGGATCTGGTTCCTCAAGGACACCCAGTGACCATACCTATTTTGTCCTAAACTGGAATATCTTTAAACTAGGGTCAACCTCTATAGATATAATATGTATACATATTTATTGGGTGTATCCACAAGGGAACATAGATAAGCCTATCATAGGGTCTGAATAAAAACATAGACCGAACCCAGACATATTTTCTGGCTTGGAAGACGTATCCTTAAATATGATAAACTATCATATCTTAGATGTTTAAATAAGTGCAATTAAGGTTCTTAGTTGTCACGAACCAAATATGATCACCAACAAAACTAGCACCAAACCCGGCCTGTGAAAAGTCCCAAAGGGAATTCCATATCCCCATGGGATGTCACAAGTGCCCAGGTATCATAAAATGAGAATTGGGAATGATTTACCTGAGTTTATAAACATAAAACAACAAATGAATTCAATAAAACGAATCTGGATTTTTGAAACCAAAAAATATTTTATAAAAATTTAGAACTGAATTACATAGTTTAAAACAACTCACCATGACTATAACAAATGTACAAAACCAAAACTAAATATCCCAAGAATCTTCATGGAAAGGGGCACTTCCCTCAAGCCATCTCCACAAGACTTCACCACCAATGACCTGTTAGAACCTGAACCAATGGCACTAAAAACTGTACCCAACCTGCGACAAAAAAAATAACCAAGTCTACTTACACCCAAGTTTGTAAGTAGGGTGTGATCCAATTCCCAGTAGGATACCACCACTAAGATATTCCATGTGATAAACATTCAAAGACAAAAATCTTGCAAGTTTTCATAAACAGGAAATGCTAGTTACAATTTCTAAAAGATGCAACTTAAAAATTAAAATAGTTTTCAAGTGGGATATCATTTAGAATCAACACTTTTAAAAATAATTTCAACACTACTGAATTTTACATCCAACCATACCTTATGCTGACAGTAATCACAAAGTAACTAATGAGCACAAGCAATAGGAAATAACCCCTAGGAACTAGCTCATTGTGGGTCCCAGATACCTCGTATCTCGGTGACAGTAACCATCACAATATTTGTTCTCGTGCACGATCCACTAGTAGGGAACATACCCATAACCTATTGGTACCCAATCAACATAATCATAGTTTAGTTAGTGTTGTAAGCATCAATATTACTACGTGAAACTGATGCCAAACCCCACGGATTCAATAGCATAATAGTACACGTCCACCCACCTAGATACTCGGGTTTCCCTCTTGTGATAAAACAAGTTAAAAAAAACAAGAAATACATTTTTCACAATAAAATATAACTTCCAAATTAAACATTCACCAAATATCCCACATGTACATCACACAAGTCACAAAATCCACTTTTTCATTCAATTTGATTTTGAAATCAAACTCACACCAAAATAGCTCACAACACATTTTGCACATCTTTCACAATTCAACAAATCCTTTAAAAAATTTATAAAATCATTCCCAAGATGATAAACATCACATAACATCCCACTCACATGTTACATAATACGCTTTTCATAAACAAAGTCCATTTTTCACATCACACTCACATAAAAGAGCCCGAAAACATGTTTCGCACCCACATCACAATTTCATAAATCACCTCGACAAATTAAAAAACATTACCAAAACATTTGACATAAAAACTAATCGCTTTATCTTTTAAAAACTCATTTTAATAACATACTACCACCAAAATAGTACATAATAAACCATTTCACACTTTGTGTAACTCATGAAATCATTTACAATTTTCATAAAACCAACCCAAGGGGTGTAACTATTTTTTCCCACAAAACCCAATTCCAAATACTCTTTAAAATCCAAAATCACACAAATACCAATCCAAATCATAATTTTAATCCCTATCAATATTTATTTAACCACTCTCAAGTATTATAAAATCACCTCAAATAATACCACAAAAGATGCACATGAAAAACACACATTTTCATAAAATGCTTTCAAAAGGCATTACATGGTTTCACACATAAAACCCATTAAAAGACCATATTTTAAACCCAAAGGCACACCAAGACCCTACCAAATCAGAATTGTAAGCCAAAAAATATTTATTACACCAATTTCATATGTTATAAAACACACCCAAACAATACCCCAAGGGTTACACATGAAAAACACCCAATTTCAAACTAAAATGAAACTATAAAATTAAATGATTAACCAAATCCATCATAAATAGTTTTAGCACAACACAAATAATATTAGGAACATTAAAAATAATTAATTCAAGAAAAATAACTTATCTATAAATGATCACACATGGAATCACCAACCAAAAGTTTTGAAACCCTCAAATATTGGTGTGAAACATCAACCGCACCACAGTCGCACCTCAAGGAAATGAAAAGAAACCTAAAAACTCAATATTTCACCCAAAATACAGGAAGTTATACCCTAGGCATGAACCCTAACTTTTGGACATTTTAGAACTCAAGAAAGGGTGAAAGAAACCCTAAGGAAAGAGAAGAAATCAAAGAGAGAAAGACTTACTTGCAGAAATCTTGAAAAGATCACCCTAAATACACCAAAATATGAATCTAAAAGTAACCAAAACTGGTATGGATTATAGAAGGAGTCATATTAGGACATTTGGGGACTGAAATGGGGGGAAATAATGAAAATTTAAATAGTTATGAAAGAATCATTTTACCTCTTCAAATCTGGTCAATTTTAGAAAGATTAAGAAAGATCTCCCTACTTCACGGTTCAAATGAGCTCTAAAAATGTGAAACCGATAATGGGGGTGATAATAGGGATATTTTATTCAATAGGGAGGTGTAATAATCGAAAAAAAATAAAAAATTAAGGAGATATTAAAGAATTAAAAAAACATTTAAAGCAAAAAAAGGGCTTACGGGTTGGCCCAATGCCTTAAATAAAAACCCAAATACACCATGATTAAGAATTTATAAAGGATACAAATTTAAATGGTGGTGTTAATATGTTAGGGGAGGATATTTATGAATTTTAATGGATTAAAAATGTTGAAAAATGAAGGATTTATAAAATAAACAAAATTGGTTTTTAAATCTGGAAATGGGCTCACAATTTGGCCCAAATTTTCAAAACCCACCATTTCCACCAAAATTTATAGGAAACCCCAAAAACAAATCAATAATGGAAATTAAATGAAAAATTACTTATAAATAATTCATATATGTGAAATTAGTAAAAAAAAGGAATCCTGGGAACAAGGAGATTCATAAAGAGGAATCCCAAGTATCACTCTTGGTATGGTATAAAGGAATAACCCACTAATTCCATACCTGATACACCACATAGGATACTGATTATCACTCATGGAATGGAATATAAATATTTACCACTGATCCCATCCAAGGTAAACCACTAGAGATCTTGGTATCACTCATGGGTATAATAATCTCAAACAACCTGTGAGTCAATCCAAGAAAATACTACATGGTAATATGAGTGTATCTCAAAGCACATAAGGTGTATCCCATTGATACTATCCCTGGTATAGCACATAGGGGGCCAAGTATCATTCATGTCATGATATAGAAACATTGCCCACTGATACCATCCAAGGTAATTCCCTTAGGGAATCGGTATCACTCATGAGTAGGTAAGTCATCCACCCGATGATCCCATATAAGGTATTCTATAAAAGAACCCAAGTATAACTCTTAATGTAATATAAAACAAGTAACCTATAATACCTTCCTTATAATTCTATAAATAGGAACTGAAGTATCACTTAAGTTCAACATAATTAATTTAATCATTTAAGTTCAATTACAAAAGAGGATATTTTCATAAACATGTCATCATAACTCAAATATATAAAAGAGGGACATTTCCATTATTCATTTAAATTATAAAATTAAATTCCATGTTTAAAATTATGCCATATCACAATTTAAGTATACTTAAAGAGGGTTATATAGCATCCCGCCATTTTATAACATAAACTTTCATTTCATTACACGGAACTGAGGATCGTTAAGGTTTAGTGTCTTGGAAACAAGGATCATAATACATAAAAAAAACATAAAAACATTCTTCTTAAACACTTTAAAGGCTTCTCCTTTAGTTCATCCTATGTTCATTATGCATCTCATAACCTGGGTACATACATCAAAAGAAAGGGTGAGCAGAAGGCCCAGTAAGGGAAACAAGAGAAACATTTTACAAGTGAACTTGAGATACTTCAATAAGGACATGAAAAGAACTTTAAGGCATGAGAAAGAAATCATGAGGTACATCATAATAAAAATAATCATTTTTCATAACTTGAAGATGTGGCTACAACATTTAATATTGACAATCGTTTCGTTTCACCAAGGTCCATCCCCAAGGTGTCGTTAAAAATTACCAAGGTTATTCACCAAGGCGTCGTTAAAATGGTCATCTCTAGAGATTAAGTCTTTACCCAATGCATTGGAGCGCTATCAGGGCGCACCCTTAAATTTGTCTTTATTTTCATGTGAGCCACATATATCATCATCAAACATTTCATAAATAACCCATATAGCATAAAACAAATGGGTTTTATTTCATAATCATAACGTTTCAAAAACTGCTTTAAAGACATGATCTTTACGTTACTTTAAACCCACGGAAAGGGAAAGCGGGTATCATGTATGTAAATCCCAGAATTTAAAATAGATCATTTTTATATATATGTGAATACCCCTTTAGAAATAGGAGCTTTGAGTATTCACTTTATAACATAAAATAATTTTGAGAAAAGAGAGGCATTTTGAGACGAAAATTCTGCAGCATAACGGCTATGTTACAAGGTTTTAGAAACTTTGAAAAGAGAGGGAACATGGGTTGAACAATCATAATTGACCCATGAAAAGGTAAAGGGACAGAATAAGAAGGATATATGGACATGGTGATGCAATTTCAAGGACATACCAATTGAAACGAAAAACATGGAAGGAAGACAAAAATTTGATTTCTCTTATGAAAATTCGGCAGCCTAACGGCGTCACTTAAACTTCAACAAAAATGAATTGGACAAATAAAATAGGGTCTCTCATCATATGATCATAAGAGATCAGTATGATAGATATAGAGATCATACCCCAACATAATAAAAAGTAACTTGAAAGATTTGACATGAAAATCGAACTTGAAAAAAAATGAGAAGGGTGAAAGAATCACTTAAACATTCGGCAGCCTAACGGCGTCACTTAAGCTTTCATAAAACGAAATGATGAGAGTAAGAGGGGATCTCTCATCATATAAACATGAAAGGGAAGTAAGAGGAATATAAAAGAACATCCTCTCACATAATCACATGGAGCATAAAAGGAATGACATAAAAGAGATTACACGAAAAGAAAGAGAGGGGTCGGATCCCTTACCTTAAAACGTGACTCTTGAAACTCAAAGGATTGGACCTTGAGGGCTTGGGGGCACCTTGGGAGGACTCTTTGGAAGGTAAGAAGACCAGAACTTCGTTGGGGAAGAGTTGGGAGTGAAAACCAAGGGAGGAAAGGGTGGGTATTTATAGGGAAAGTGAGGGGACAAAGCATTAATGGCCAAAGGACACCTCACATGTGCTTTTCTCAAACCCATGGGCTCTCCCTTGGCATTTATCATGGAGTTAGGCCACATGGGGCCCCCAAAACAATAATTCATCACCCTTGGCCGGCCAACCCTCAAAAGATCTCATGACATCATCATGACATCATTATGATGTCATTAAACATACCGAAACCCTAAAACGGTATTTTTACTATTCACTGAAAATTCAACTCTCTCAGAATAATCCCAAAATTTCACCTTAACCAAATATCAATGCTCTGATTTCAAAAATGAAATCCATTTTATAAAAATATTTTTCTAAATATTTTTAATTTAATTTTTAAATAAAAACACTATTCATCGAAAATTCATTTTTTTCAGAAAAATCCCCAAAAATTACCTTAACATAATATCGATGCTCTGAGTTCAAAAATAAAGTCATTTTTATAAAAATAATTTTCTAATTATTTTTAATTAAATTTTTAATTAAAAAACACTATTCATCCGAAAAAACTAATACTTGATTAATAATTTATGAAACCGTTATTTACCCATTTTATTGAATCACATTACTTAACCAAGGTGTCTAAATTATATTAAAACTTTCTTTAAGTGAAAATTACTAATCCATTTGGTCACATTACTAATCCTAAGCGTAAAATCACTATTCATAATTTACTATTCATCAAAAATTAAGTTGATCTTATTAGACTCCAAATTCCTTAATGAACACTTTTGTAGAAGACCATTTTTTGAAAATCATTACACATCATTAGTTATTTAGGGTTTACATAAATATTTCAAAATATCCCTTTTTCAAAATTCATCAATAAAATACATTCTAAAATTATCTAGGCATTTGAAATTTCACAAACATCACTAAAGGAAGAAATCTCAATTTATTCACCCGAGAGGATTACACAAGGAAACTAGGGTCTCATCACATAGCCCCTTATAACACTGGCATAAGACCTAAGTGTAAGGTGTGATATGGTGAGAGAATCTGAGGGAGGCTCAGATAACATTGCCCTAGTAGCAATCTCCACTAACTTGAACTTCTCCTGCAAGCATTTTCGTTCAAGCTTGACATGCTGGAGATCGGCTTGGGCTTGGTCCAAAGCGAAGCCCACAGATGCTACCTCCTTCCCAAGCTCTGATAAGTGGGCTTCGTAAGGGTTGAGTCTACTGGATGAAGCCATCGACTCCTCTTTCTGCATTAACCATTAACATCTTATTAAATCAATAAGAGTAAGTTAATATACTACTCAAAAAGATTGGGTCGTTACAGGTTATCTCCCAATTTATAAGTGATTTAGGACGCCATTGAGAGGTATGTGCCTTTTAAATATGGATTATCACAACCACTCAGTTTATAATTTTATAATTGAAAGGGTGACCATGTAATCCTAAATGACATGATACATATCTACATTAATGATTTAACAAGTGTGATGAGTCAAGGAATATGAGTGACACACCAGAAAATGGGTGGTTAGAGTTGAGGTGGATAAACTTTAATGATTCACTTTAATGCACAATGGCTATTTTAAATTAGGGCATTAGGTTCTATATAATTAAATTTATATTTAAGAGGTTTTTCACTAAAAAAAGTGCACAACACAATAGAATAAAATATAAATCAACTAGACTTTAGGTAAAAATATATAGACCACCTACCTCATGCTTATGATGGTCTACTCATCCAACATTGAGCATTGATTTGAGCCGGTTTGAGAGAAATCAAAGAAATAGACAAACACCATGAAAATAGGGTGAATTATCTCATATAAAGATATAATTTTATATGGTTAAATAAACTAGGAAAGGAATAAGTAAGAGTTATATTCACATTGATACGCTTCCAACATTACTAACGACACTCAAAATAGAGTCTGAATAGAAGAGATATCTCCATGGAAGGAGGTGAGGAGGAGGAGACTCACTGAGGGATTGCTGAAAATGGATGGGATTAAAATAAAGAGGAAAACCCTTTAAAGAATTCAGGGGGGGAAATTTAAAAATCACTATTTTAAATAGGTTTACAATTTGGAAAATTTTGCACCAACCATGCACACCCTACTGCCCAAGGGACAGGCCCTTCGCACTGTTAGCCTCACAGTTTAAAAAACCATGTGTAGCATGTGTGGTGGCCACTATCCAAGTTATGGGGCCCTTGAATATCTAACCACATGGTTTGATAAACCATTAATAACCCATGTAGTGGCTATTGTCCACCCATACACCCTCACATGGTTAGCTGCACAATTTTACAAAGCATGCAATGTACCAGCGCACCAGTTGTAACCTCTCCCAAAAGTGGGCTTTCAAAGCCCGATGCTCTCGAAACCCATATAGGATTCTGAGACACCATTTGGTCCTCAGAAAAATTCTAAAAAACAACACTTTTAAGTGTTTAAAGGTTACTATTTATATTTTTAATCTCAAATTAAGAATTGACCCATCCACATAGGAAAAAATTCAAATTCCTTCAGAATTCCACCTGGTCCAAAACTCATGATGCTAAATCTCCCCAAATTAAAACTTATCATCCCCAAGAATCCTTGGGGAAATAAAAAAACATCATCCAACCTAATTGGGTTTTTAATATTTGTTCAAATAGGCACATTTCATTTCTAAACACCAATGCACCACCAAGAATCCCTTTAAGAAAATGGTACATAAGCTGTTAAAACTTGAGTCAACACTCATGTTTGTAATTGAAACATTGAGATGACACTTACTCAGGCATATTAAACTATATATGTGATAACTTAATCATCTCTTTAATCATTTATCCTATGGTGGTCCCCACTATATGTTCTAGCATTTAAAGGCCAATTCTGAGTCACAATATCTCCACTGTCGTAATTTTCTACTTTAATACGCCCCTAGCATTCTAAAGACACTCTTAGATTGATCTATATATTAAATGGATGGTTGAATCCCAATCAACCTCATTTAGTCAGGTCAAGATGAATCTTCATGAAAACCCTCAACCGACTCACACTGGACTTGCCTCATCTCGACAACATGCCATGAAGTTGTTCCTCACCAACTACATTTAACAAAACGAGAGGAAAACAAGTTGATCCATGCTCATACAACTATTCTCAAAATAATTGGCTTAGACTTCCAGTGTATCACAACCCAAAAAATGACATCTTATCCTAAGACACGTTGTGTTTACCTTGATCACATTCACTAAATCATGTAACCAACTTCTGGTGACATCTCTTGGCTAAAAAACTCATTTATGTAGTTATGTCACAGCATGAACATAGGTGTATACCTAATCCAACACACTAGGATCATCACCCTTAAAACATCCCATATGAGCTTGATTAAAGTCTGAGGTAACCTAGAAATCATCAAATGGAGTCCAAGGAGCTTATCCAAGGTAGTCCATCACTGGTGTTTACCTGTGATATGTCAGTACATAGTTGAATGTCCACATATCAAGAACATTGACTGATCCCAATGGTAGTCAGGTCAAAAAGTCAGTGGGTGTCCATGAGTCCATCCAAGGCATTCCTACTTGGGAACCCAGGTATCACTCTAGACTAACCATGCCTCTATAACCAACCATGCTTCAAAATTGAAACTCCCATGGAGTTTATTTATTAGAAAATTAAGGTATTTTAATTCTTCATTTAGGTCGGCATATAATTGATGTTTCCTTAGTGTACTCTGGATGATGTCAATATGAGGTACATGATCATCACTAAAATAAGAGTACACTAAGAGAGTAAAAATAATTACTAGTTATACTAGAGACATATCTTCCATATCCAATATGAAGTGCTTGGTATGGTTTCCAACCAACCATACCCAACTATTGGAAAGAAGGGCAGTTGAACCACTACATGTCAACTTATTTTAAAAGAGCTCGGTTGCACCTACTGATGCATCATCATTACCCGAACATGATTCCCAATGTGTGACACTCCTCATGAGTTGCATCCATGAAGTATATAGCATCAGACATAAAATCCAAACCAACATGACTGGTGATGTTATGACACTCAGCCCTTTTATAACATCACCTTTAACATTGGGAAGAGTTTTATTTACTATAACACCCAGGTCACTCTACTATGGAGATTAACTATTAATTTAGTATAACAGCTCAAGGATTTAATGATTACCACTAAACTCATATGGTTCACTGAACTATTTTAGCAACTTGACAGGAACTGCATGTATCAATGCATATTACCCTAAGATTTCATAAGTGAAACAACACATAATTGATATTATCCATAGTATTAGAATCCCTATGAATTCAAATATCAGATGACTCATACATGAAGTTTAAGTCTAGATTCATATCATCCCATATAACTATAAATCTGGTTGATGACCTCCCAAGTCTTCCATCACAGAATAAGAAAAAAAAGGTCATGTATCCCACTAAGCAGTAGATCATTCCCTAGGCATGCCTAACCTGCTTAAATTGAGCATTACATAATGCTCACCCCCTTAACAAGGATCAAATTACCAAATTAACACCCATCCATCCTAGTTGTTATTTTCGAAACTAAGATTCATGATAGGGAAAACAACACTTGAATGATACCTTTCATCTAAAACTACTCATAAGAATTTAGCCATATTTTTAAGATTATGAGGGATCTAATTACCTAGAGATATCCCTATACAAAATCAAGATGTTTCATCCCTATAGCTAGGCCATGATAAAAAATTTACTAGGCTCTACTTCATATCACTTTGGTTAGAAAAATCCTATGGGTAATGCTCTCAGTCCTATCCAAGGAAAAATTCAAGAAAGATTTACACTATCCTTACTCAAGGGTCAAAACCAAGAACATCACTTTAAGGTTTTATTTGAGATGATTAATTCATATAAACTTGGTATTTAAAACTTTTAGGGTCTTAATTTAAACATAAAGTACCAGTTATAAGGAAAACTATAATTAGTAATTTTATTTAGCTGATTCCACAAGGCACACAAGAAAATTTTATCAAAATTCCTTTCAATAATTATTATTTAACTAACATCATGTCATAATTAGTCAATTTTTCACATAAATTTCTTTTATCCATTTTATTTATCCATAAGGTTCTCACAATTTTTCTTAGTTAAATAAAATACCAATTACAATATATATAGGGAAACATGATTTAGGTTGTAATTGGCATTTTAATTAACAGAGGCCTCATAAATAATAGAGATCAAAAGCAGATAACAAATATTTTATTAATTAAAGAGGAGACTGGTCAAGTAAGATTCCACCATACATTTATATGTAACGCCATATAAGTATCTACTAACACTTTAAATAAATATCCCTATATAATATAAACATATCCCCATGGGGGAAAGAAATAAGGAATAACAAGATAAAGGCGACCTATGAGGGTCCCTTTAATCCATATTAGGTTCATCTAAATGAAACTCGAATCATTTTAAACATTAAAATTATGAAACACCCTTATTGGGTTTATTTAACAAAAAATTTAAAACCATGACCAACCTACTTGGGTTGAGTCGGGCCTATCTCACAAGAAACATTCCCCAACTGACCTACTTGGGTCTAGTTGTGCATTTAGAAATTTGGTCATATTAGTTTCCATTCCCAAGTTATAGTGGTACAAGCCTTTATAAAGGAAACTATTTCCAATAAAAAAATATTTTATTGTATCTATATTTATAAAATATACTTAATGAATATCAAGATAATATATAATGGTTCAATTATATGGGTTACCATTTTCCAATTTATAAAGCACCCAAACACTTTTTAAATTAAAAATTAGCTCGCATTCAATCACAACCAATTTGTTTCAGCCCATGCAACCAATATTACATGGCTCAAACATGTCATGATTGGTTAGTTAAGGTTTCACCATCAATCTATGTGTAAAAAACCATTAAGGTTATTTTTGGAAATTTAATAACCAATTTTATATTAAAATTATAGCTAGGTATACTATCACATGCAGTAAATATCAGAAACCATAGAAAATAATTACCTAATCATGGTAAGAATATAAACATACTAAATAATCATGTAGCATGGAATAATAATCATAGAAACATGTTATATAAGAAAACATTCTAATAAACTATTCTTCATGTTATACAAACTATCATCCTAAATAATCACAAAATTTGCATCTATCAATTCAACTATATGGAATAGAATATGCATGGCATGTAAATCTCTATGTTCCTAGAATGATGCATGTAATACTACTTCATTTTCTTGTTAGACCAAGGGTAAATACTATAAATCTCATAAATCAACAAGTATCAAAAGTACACAAATCACTCGAGGTGAAATCATAGTCAACCATAACAACGAAAAACATAAGCAACAATCACATCCCTGGACACTTATTCTTTTCCCCGTATGTGGGTTAATCACTCCTAAAAATAGTTATTTACCAAGAACTAACACATTCATAGTCTCCTATATACTAGCCCAAAATAGTAGGACAAAGGAAAAGGAAACTATCCTTTGATACCACTTTGTAATGTCCCAACCTAGGATCCACTGAAATGGTGCCCCGATCCGGTCGGTCACATGTCCTCAAGTGTGTATCCCTATACGCCAGAGGTTACCAACTAGCAGTGAGGTTCCAATGATTGTATGTTAGGGATACCATACCCTCATGATCATAGTTTCAAAGTAGTATTAGAGATAATAAATAAATCAAACAATGGTAGAATTAGTATAAATAAAGAACATAGCAGCAGAAGATAATAATAATTGATACTATGTCCAAATCCAAATATAAAACTATGCATGCATGTCTAGATGAGACTATATAAACTAAAGTAATAAAAATACATCATGTGATACAATATAGTACATGTATGACAAAAATAATAAATCCTCAAGGCTATCTCCATGAGCATTCTGAGCACTAGATCAATCTTGTGCTCCTATCTCCCATATACAAATGAAAACACAAGAATAATCCATAAACTTGAACCTGTAAACATGAGGTTTGTTCGGATTCCCTAGTGCAATGGTGGCCCAAACAAGGTGTGATATATAATCAATAGGCCACCACCAATGGTGTCTAAAGATATCCAGTCTATGAATATAAAATACAGTAGTGTGAAGGTACAACTAACAAGGAAGTAAATAAACAAATAACAAATATAAACATATCGGGCTCATATTACACTAGGACACCTGGAGACTATACTTACTTCAGCCTATGCTGAAATATATCTAAACTAGGTTCAACCTATATAGATATAATATATATATATATATATATATATATAATTACTAGTTGTATCCACAAGGGAACATAGTTGGTCCTGTCATATGGGCTGAATAAAAATATGGACCGAACCCAAGCATGTTCTTTGGCTTAGTGGATGCATCCTTCAATCTGATAAACTAGTATATCTTAAATATTTAAACTAGTACATCCTTTGCGATCTATAAAGAGGAATCTCTAGTATCACTCTCATTATAATATAAAGGCATAACCCATTAAGTCTTTCCCTGGGACACCACATAGGGGACCGAGTATTGCTCATGGAGTGGTATAGAAACATTTCCCACTAATCTCATCTAAGGTAAACCACTAGGGTTATAGGTATTACTCATGGGTATAATAATATCAAATAGCCTATGAGACCATCGAAGGAATCCCTACATGGGAATTCAAGTATCGCCCAAGGTTTATAATTCATAGACCATTGAGATCATCCCTAATATACCACATAGGGGATCAAGTGTAGTTCATGGCATGATATAGAAACATTTCCCACTGATCCCATCCAATTTAATTACCCTAGGGAACCGATATCTCTCATTGGTAGATAATTCATCTTCCCGGTGAGCCCGTCCAAGGTATTCTATAAAAGAACCCAACTATCACTCTCTACATAATATAAAACAAGTAACCTATGAGCCCTTCCTTAGTGCTTCATAAAGAGAAATCCAAGTATCACTCAATGCATACACAATTCATTTAATCATTTAAGTTCAATTAAAAAACTATCCATATTCATAAACATGCTATCACCACTCAAATATACAAAATAGGGTCATTCCCATTAATCATTTCAATTATAATAGTAAAGTACATGTCTAAAATCATGTCATATCACAATTTAAATATACTTACAAAGGGGCTTCTCACCATTCATAAGAGATTTAGGAGGCCATGGAGATACCCATGCCTTTTAAATATGATTTATTACAACCACTCGGTTTATAATTTGATTTCTAATTGATAGGGTGACCATGTAATACTACATTACATGATACAACTCTATATTAAAGGTTTAAAAAGTGTTATGAGTTAAGGCATATGTGAAACACACCCAAAAATGGTGGTTTGGGTTGAGGTGGATAAACTCTAATAGTTCACTTTGATACACGACTAATATTTTAAATTAGGGTATTAGGTTCTATATACTTAAATACATATTTAAGAATAATCACATAGAAATAATGGTGTGAATCACAATTGTGTAAATTATAAATCAACTATACTTTAGGGGAAAATCTATAGAACACTTACCTCTTTCTTAGGATGGTCCACTTGCCCAATATAAAACTTTGATTTGAGCTGGTTTGAGAGAAATCTAAGAAATGGAAAAACACACTGAAAATAGGGTAAATTATCTCACAAGAAGATAGCATTTTAGATAGTGAAAGTAACTAGGAAAGAATTAATGAGGAGTCATATACTCACTGATACACTTCCAATGTGGTGAACGATACTCAAAACGGAGTCTAGACAAAGGAGGTATCTCCATGGAAGGAGGAATGGAGGAGGCTCCTCATTAAGGGGTTGGTGAATGTATATGGGAGAAAAATATAGGGAAACAAACTTTAAATAAGGAAGGGGGAACATAAAACCCCATTTTTTAAAGAGGGTAACAGTTTGGAAAATCGTGCGCCAACCATGCGCACCCTACCACCCAAGGGATAGGCCCTTTGCACGGCTAGCCACACGGTTTGACAAACCATGTACAGCTCATGTGGTGGACACTTTCTAAGTGATAAACCCCTCGCACAGCTATCAGCGTGGTTTGAAAAACCATGCATAGACTGTGTGGTGGATATTGTCCACCTACACACCCCTGCACGGTCAGATGCATAGTTTAAAAAATCATGCATTATCCCATGCGCCTACTATAGCCTCTCCCAAAACTAGTTTTTCAATGAATGATTCTCCCAAAACCCATTGGGGATTTTAGGACACCTTTTGGGTCATGTAACACTTATAAAAACAACACTTTTAAGTGTTTAAAGGTTTTGATTTACATTCTGAAGCTCAAATTAAGAATTGACCCATCCACATGAGGGAAAATTCAAATTCCTTCAAAAATTCCACCCAGTCCAAAATGTAGGATGATACAGATAGTTGTATGATAAAACTTCAAAATTCCCTTACCCTACTATAACCTTAATGTTCTTCTCATTAAGGTGACCATAATGTCAGAACTTTGGATTTTCATAGGCTAAAAATTCATCCATTACACTTCCATGTGAACTTCTAGTTAGATGGAGGGTATTGTATTTTACTCCTTGTGCCACAACCATGGACCATTAAGTTAATTTCTAGACTCCATTATCTAAATTAATAATGAATACTTAATCATCTAGCTACCTAATTTAAATGAGATTCCTCTTGAGGCCCAATATGTTTCTCACTCCTTTCAACTGAAGAATACTCTCATTCTGCATACATAGATTTAAATCCCCCTTACCAACCACTTCCAAATCTTCATCATATTCATGAAGAAATTTCCCAAAGCTTTTAGAGACATATATTTTCATGTATCTATGATCATCCTTTGAGTGGAAGTATGCACTAGAGTCAACTACCCATGACTCCACCAGATTATAAACAGTGAGCAGTAGATCACTTCCATCTTCTATCGTGTTACTGGATTTTGAACTTATGGTATCCATTATTTTGGTTTATTGCTTGTGGTTTTTATAATTTCTTTTAAGATGTGATCACTTACTTTTATGCCAATAGGTAAGTCCTGAACTAGTCAACTTTCTAAGAATATTCTCCCTATATTTATCCACTAATTGTCAATGATTCTTCTAATGAGGTAAGTGTCACCTTCTGTTAGTATTTAGTGTACTATTGGAAGGTACTTGTTCCTCCCTTCTCCAAATCTCCTCATTAAGGATCAAGTTCCAAACATCTGCAAACACAACATTAGTCTTTATATAGGAATTTCTTACCATTATAACCATGATATCCTAATATTTTTATAAAGATGAAAGTAGTATCATAGCTTACACATCATCTAAAAAAGTCACTTTTACTGACTCAAGATAACTTATTGTCATGTTGAAATCATTCAAATTATTTTTCATTGATAATACTTCTGATACCCTCAAGATAAACAAATGACTCATCAGGAACACTTTGTTTAAGGCTGACAGTTTTTCATACATCTCCACTAGGGTCGTCATAAGTGCAGTTGAGGTATTCTTCTCCCAGACATTGAAGGTCGCATTTAATGAAAATGTTATCCTCAAAAATCCTAAAACCTTTTCTATCTAAATTTTCCCATTAATTTTTCTCTATATATCCTTTTGTATGAGATAGTTCTCTATCTACATCTTCTATAAACCAAAGTTGGTTTCATTGAACTAAATAATTTGTATCTTGCCTTCATTCATTATTATATCTCCTGATGAATACATGACCAAATAGAATAAATATAACTATGAGTTAAGTGAGAAATTTTCTTGAGTTTTTGGTTGTATCAAACTAAGTACCCTTTGACACCACTTGTTGAGGAAGAGGCAGTCGATCCTGAAAAACTGATACAAACATCGGATGGTTGAACCTTGGGTTCACCAGAAATTCATAACCCCCGATAGTTCAACACTGAAAAAAACAACTATAATTTCTTACCTTCTATCTTGAAGCACCATAATTAACAAGATTGTTTCACCCTAATCACCACTTCAGATAAAAAACACTCACACAATCAAACTCAAAGATGAAAATATGAACAATAGGGAAATAAATGAACAAACAAGTTTTATGTAGTCCATAATTTTTTTCCTACATCTATGAGAGAACACTAAAAAATATTAGTATTACTGAAATTATAAGAATTAAAAACATGTTATCTTAGTAATCCATTGTTACACTTTTCATAATACAGTGTAGTATATACATTATCAGTTGATCCCACCTCCTTTTATAGATATCCATTATCAGTTGAACAAGTTTCACCACCATACAACATTTACAGTTAGCCATAAGTTGAATTTTATATTCAACTTAAGCCTCCACTAACTCAAACATCTTAGTCAGTACATTTTTCATGGAGCCTAAAGACCAATATCCAGATCATATATTGAAATTTTTCAAACTTTTGGAAAACGTATCTGCATGTTTAAGGTTTATACTTCCACTATTTTGAAAAGACCAAATCAAACTACCAGAGTCTAAAATTCTAGTAAGTAAACTTGTGGTTACATGAAGAAGCTTCATAATCCCAACATATCCATCATATACATGAAAAAATGTGCCTAATATAAAACATGTCTCAATGAAGGGAATTTGATAGGAAAAACTCTTACCTTGGATTCCAACTTAATCAGACTCACTATAAACTCTTGTATGATAAAAATAATCATATTAATTACTTATATTATAACCTTATTCAAATATATTATCTTTTATGATCTTTAATCATATTAATTCATTATAAAATTTTTATTTAGTCATTGTTTACTTTCATTATTATATGTTAATGCTTTTGATTGTTTCACATGCACTTTGTAATGTCGATGTTGATCCCTATAATTTGATACCAAGTTTATAATTTCTATATTATTTAAGGTACTATAATAGATGTTCCATAATTATTTATAAATTTATAATTTCAATCCATGATAATTTTAGTTACGATTTGTGAAGATGAAATGAGTGATTAGTTTGTTTTGCTAAATTTTAACGAACAAATGTTGGTATATTAATAATGGGTTATATATTAATAAAATGACTAATTTATCTTTAAAAAATATTAATAAAGATAAAAATATCATTTTTATTCATTAAATATATTCTTATAACAATCCATGTAAACTAGTGATGAAAAATTGAATATGTCGTTTATGGAGGTGGTGGTCTGCACATAATATGAGTGACCTTTTCATTTCCCAATGGATGAGAGGGAGATAGATAATGGTTTTTTCATCAACATAATAACATTTCAGTATAATAATGATATTAATTTAATTATATTATTATGGTTTGAATAGGTTTGAAGGAGGGGTGGATGAGAAAGATAGTGTGTGGACAATACTCACATTGAGGCCTTGAATCTTCTCTTAAAATACCTCTTGGAAATAGAGGACTTTAAACACTTTATTATAATTGGGGGATATTAAAAATTGAATAGGTATTTAGGGGAGTTAAATGTATATATTTTAAATGAAATTTATAAGGATACATGTGGAGTTATGTGGGTGTAAGTGATCTCCTTTTATAGGTGAAAAGAGGGACATTTCTTTGGAAACTAAAGTTAGGTGAACGATAAAGATAGAATCACATGAGAATTATATGAGTTAGGTGAGAAAATTTTGGTGATACATATGGGATTTAATTTCTTACCTAAAAATGTCTTATGTACGGTATACATGTCAATTTAATTTAGTAAAATTTGAGCCATGTTGGATTACCTCTTTTTTACCCTTTAGCCTTGATTACATATTTACCATGGTAATTATCTTTTTACTAAAAATATAAGATGAATATAGTTTCCAAATTTATATGTAATGATTCTGAATTTTTGACTTAATTTAATTTAATTCAATTTCTACAAATGAGAAAATTATCTTTTAAATTAAAACATAAGATATATAGAAAAAATTGTTTTTATAGAAAAATGACATTTTAAATATTAAGTGTTATTATTATTATTTACTATAAATTACTAATTAAGTGGGAGTTAATATACTTGTTTATGAATTATAATATTATAGTATATTCATCATTTAAAATTGATCAATTTAATTTATTAATATAAAAATAAAAAATACTTATAAAAATGAAATTCTTAGAAAAATAAGTGTTTTATTGTGGTGACTAATATTTATCTTGGTAACTCACTTTTTTATTAAAAAATGAAAATGATATTATTAAAAAATGATATTATGATTCCAAATATTAAGCCTATTTTATTTTATTCAATTTTTAAAAATGGTATAAATTAAATTTAATATAAAGATTCATAACACATAAAAACAATTTTTAAGAAAATGAAGTTTTTGAGCATAAAAAAATATTCATATTCCATGTCAAGTGAAGATATTTAGATGAACCTTAATTTTTTTTAATATATTTCACATTATTTAATAGTGGTAAAGTTTTTTTATTAAGATCAAAATACAAAATATATAAAAAATTATAATTCTTTGAAAAAAGTCTTCTTATTTTTAAATAATTTTATTCCAAATTCTTTAAGATTGGATACTTGTTTAATAAAAATTAAATTTTATCAATACACTTATATTAAATGAAAAATTTATTATTTAATTAAATTTATTCTTTAAAATTAAATTTTATGGAAATGAAAAATTTATAAAATACATATAATATTGAAAATATAAAATTTGTTAATAATTACAAGATTATATCATCCTAACTTTTACTTATATAACCACTCAAAATCTTTACATAATACCTAAGGATAAAATAATGGTAGTTGTGAGAAATAGTTCATCTAGCATGGATCTCATAGTGATTTCCATGATCTTGAATTTCTACCTCAAATGATTCTGCTCAAGCCGTGCTTGTTGGAGTTCAACTGGGGCTTGATCTAGGGAAAACCTTAGTGAAGTTACCTCCCTTACAAGCTCAAAAAATTCTCCTAATAAGTATGACTTCTATTACTTGATGGAATTTATTCTACTTTCTATATTTATTTTTTAATATGGTTACTTCCATTTAATTCAATGGTTGTGTTACAGTGGTCATATTATAGCATAGTTAATTTTCATTTAGTGTTGCATATAAAATAGGCTATCATAACTTAAAAGTATTATAATATATGGGGTGTTGCATTCTACCCCCTTAAATAAATTACATCCTCACAATTTTAATTTCTATCACTAATGAAAATAAATAAGGGATTTATTAATATAGTCAAAACTCAAGATATAACAATATTTTCAAATCCTTCATAATGGTTCATAAAGAGCATGTCAATAATCCAAAGCATATCCCCCAGGAGTGTCCAATCAGTTGTGTAGTTAAACCTATTTATTGTGCACCAATTGAAGATAAATTTAATACTTATCAACCTTTTTCAAGGTTATTACTTCTAAGTGCATCTGAGATAGATCTTGTATCTACTTGTTTGTATCCAGATAAGGATTTCATTTTTTGGGAATCATACACTCTAAAATTTACCAAAATTTTAGCATGATTTCCTATATTTAGATATATCCCTAAGGTTTCCACTAATGTATTCTAATCATAATTTCTAATAATAATTAAAATTAAGATATTTCTTACTATATCCTAATCCCAAATTTTATAAAAACCTATTCTCCCATAATTCTACTTAACCCTTATCCCCAAAAAACATAAAATCACATATCAATCAATATATACCTTAATTGTGTATACTCTCAAAATATATTGATATTTTCCCAAAATAACCTATAGTCCCTTGACATCAGATAACACACCAACTCTAATTAATACATATACCTTGATCATGTAATCTTTATAACCTTTAAAGTTATCTAAACCCTACTCTGATTCTAATTGTGTCACCCCATATCTACACTCCTATATCTGGTGCTAATGAAAGTATTCTTTATATACTGACTTTAGAACCAACTGAAGTAACCCAAACTCAATGATTCATAATTAATATATCTTCAGTAAATATTGAGACACTTACACACCCAAGACCTTTTAGTTTTAGTGATTTGGAGAGTCAATAAAAATCTCTAACTAACAAAACCCATATTTGTCTCATCCAATGATCATTTTTTCACTAAACCAAGGATTCGTTATTTTACAATAATACTTCAACATCTCCCATAAAATTTTATAAACATGATATGTTTTGAGTGGGTACCTTAAACCCAACTTATTTATATACTTTTATTACCATTACATGTATACAGTTTGATATATACATGTATTTATCTTACCGTGATGTTTTTGATACTTCTATATCCACTATATTTATAGTAATTTCCATAGATTACATGTCATGTCAAAATTTTATAGTAATTCCTAGGCTATAATGAGAACCTATAGATACCATGAAAGTAATCTTAAAGTTGTGTTATATGGTTTAGATACATCATACTAATAGGACACAGATGATGTGCGGCCATCAGGTGTTGGGGTCTCATAAGCATTGAGACTTCTTCTCATGGAGTTAACACTTAATGATCTCTAGTATATGAGATCATGGGGATTAACCTACCAATAGGAACAACACATGTTTCATGTGTCATTGGTAGTTCCAATTTATGAACATGTTTAATGGTCCCTGACTTGAGATTATTATCATTTTATACTATTTGATTAGGTACTTTGATACAAGAAAAAAACTATAGCATTGATGTCATAGCGAGGTAGCTTGCATTTGGTGCATCATTGGTAGTATGACATTGATTTAATAATTAAGATCAAATTTTTCACTTATGAAAATAAGTGATATATTAGGCCTAGTTGATCATGATAGTAGTACCTTTACTAAATTCATGGACATGGTATAAGAAGGTAAGTCCATCTAGTTATGTCAAAGAATAATAAATCAGTAATGGATGATTACATAAGGTGTGCATCCCACTTTATGAGATATCGTATGATAAATAGATTATATTACACATCATGTGTTCGTAGGAAAGGTTATCATTGTTATAACTTTTCCTTATCTCCTTAGGGTACTAGATGGGTTTTTAGACTCTTCTCCTAATCTATAAATAGTATTCACTACTATTGAGATAAGGGCTTAGAGGGTCACACAGTTAGCGTATTCAAAGGTCTGCCCTATTGTGGTGAATGGGTGTATAGGACATGGTGGGACCTACCCTAGGGTTCGAGACATGTTTCAGAATAAATGATCTCCAATGAATAAATAAATTCATTATTATTCGAGTATAGAATAATTTGAGTTGAATTTATTTATTAAGAGTATTCACAAGGAATCTAGTGAATACTTGGAAAAATATTTTATGAAAAAATATTATTTTAATATTTAAGGTTCACTTAATATTTTCATGAATTACAAGTCAAGTTAATGGTTCAATTTTATCACATAATATATTTATTATATAGGTAATAAAAAATAAATAACATGTATGACCTGGTTAGTTGGTCATAATGTGTTTTTATAGCTTATTTAGTGGGAGTTATTTACTCAGGGGTCAGGGAACCCTTTCCAAGTGTTTAACTTACACTATATAAGAAAGAGGATACTCATTTATAAGGTGTTATTCATCTATAATAATTTTAGATCTTTTTTATCCTACTTCTAGTATCCTAAAGATATAAATCCTTATTTCAAGTGTTCGATATTTTAACTTCTTCATGGATCAAAGGAATGAGATCATGGTGATCGTCGGGATGTTGTAGACTTCATCAGACCTCTGCGCTAGCACCTAGATTCTGACGATCAATGTTCCTATGGACTCTTGAAGCATGTATGGATGATCTATAGGGATTCAAACATATATCCTTTAATAAACGACTATCGGTGACAAGCTTCTAATAAATGCATAATCAACTCAGACAACGTAATCATTTGTTTTAATTTTTGTGCTTGAAAAAAATCATGTGAGATACCCAATCCTTTACCAGGGCTCTAATCACCAAAACCAACTAAATTACATTGATCCGGTGATATAAATTTTAAATCCTTATCTCATCAACTTTTGTTGTGTGCCCTGGTACTAATAATTGGTATTAGAGAGATTGTATAAATTTTATGAGTCAATAAAAATTAAATTTTCCTTAAATTTAAGTAGAGGGCCTCATTTAGGTCCAAACGAAAGACCTCGCATTGATCAGATTTCAGATGTCCAGGTTTTGGTCATTCAAAATTTTAATTTGGATCGAAACACGGGTATAATATTTGATGAAAACATATTTTATATATGTTAATTTTTTACCCTGATGTAGTTTCTAGAGGTTATTCTGATGGCCTCCCGTGTTCTGGCCAGGTTTTGATTGGATTTTGATTACTGGAACAATTTGAATCGGTGGTCATATTTCCACCAGTTGTGGAATTGCACCATTAAAAACAAAAAAAAATATGAATTTTCAAAAAAGAGGGTAGTGGGTCATTGGGGGTTTTGGGTTAACAAACAACAAAGAAAATAAGGGGGTTCACTTTTTTCTAGAAGCCAAAGTTTGTTTAAAAACACTTTTTTTAACAAAAGATCAGGACCCCCCCCCCCCTGTCATCACTATCTCCTATATCAGGAATCACCTCGTCGTGTCAATCCTGACCATCCACACCCATCACACAACAATAGCTACCTAGACGACCTCCCTCTATGTGGTCGCCACCACCCATGCCATCTCCTGGTCACCCGCAATCATTATCGCTCACATCGTCTCCCAGCCACCTGTGGTCACTGCTACCCACGCCATCTCCTGGACACCCATGGTCAGCTACCTCAGCACCAACATTGCCTCAGTTCCCCTCCTCCCATGGTCACTGCCCCTCTGGCCTCATCCTCCCACGGTCAGCAAAGTCCCTATCACTATCGAGTTCCACTCGACCCACAATGATCCTGGGCAGGTTCTGCCCAACCTGAAATGGGCATGTGTGGGTTTTTCCTGACCTACAAAGGGCTTGGGAGGGTTTTGGAGATCATGGAATTTTTAAAAATATATATACAAATAATAATTTATTTTTTGAAATAAAAATTAAATTAATTATGGGACTGAATGAAATAAATTACTTAAATTAAATAAGTCGTTTAATTCATTTACTTTACCCTGACTTGAATTTATTTCATTTTAAATTTTATTGAACAATTATTTTATTTGTAAACTAGTCTTGAACATTGACCAACCGGAATTTTTTGGGTTAATATTTACATAATTAATTATTGCAACTACATGTGATGTTTATAATAGTTAATTAATTTTTCGACGGTCCGCACATGGTTTTTTCCACTTAATATGTATAAGGGTCTATGTGTCTATTAGTATTATTTTTTTATGTATTTTGTGCTTCCTGAGACCCCCTCACCTACATGCAGGTATTTATGTATTATGAATATGAAGTTATAAGACATGGACCATGTAGAGACAAGGTGGTATCCAAGATGAGACGTGGAAACATTACACCGGGGTGTGAGCTATGATACGAGTCAAGACCAACTTAGGTATTATACCCCTAGGGCCATAGTTGATCCATTGAGTTTAAATGAATCAACCAATACCAAATACTCAATATTAATCAGGTAGTTTATTTAATTTATGAATTATTTATTATTTTTATGAATATACATGTTTGTAGAAACACATAAAATAATAAATGAATAATTCATAAAGACGCGATGAATGTTTTCTATTAACACGTTATTCAGTTATGACTAAAATCACATAATATGAACATATTTAATAGAAAATGATTGAATTATTCGATAAATAATAAAAACCCTCAAATTAATATTAATTCATAACATTTTTTCCACTTAAATTTGAACAAAATTGGGTATATGAGTTACATGTTGGCCCTAGTTGAGGGTGTCTCCTGCTACTAGGGAGTTATTATGAGATTGGTGGGTCAGATTAACTAAATCTGGTAGGAAAGATGTATCCATATATATCCTACTACCACTTTAAAGAAAAATCATTGAGTGAATCAAGGTTATGATTTCTAGAAGTCGG
The DNA here is from genome assembly GCA_963277665.1 of Viscum album. Lineage (NCBI taxonomy): Eukaryota > Viridiplantae > Streptophyta > Magnoliopsida > Santalales > Viscaceae > Viscum > Viscum album. The sequence goes on along the minus strand of OY728125.1, from coordinate 197,294,725 downwards.
TACTTCACTCAATGGTTCGAATAACCATGAGTCAATGAGGTTGTCTAGTCTAGTTCCTACCTTGAAACTCTCCGAGTAGTGGTGTATCCATATATTGAACTATGAGGAGAGGTTTCGAGAATCCCTATCACTAAAATACTCAAGTGACAAAGTATTCTGAATCTAATAGTGAGGGCTACTTGGGTTCAATAAAATAGTGGGAGACATTTAAATATTTAATTAACCAATAATGTCTAAAAGGTAATCAAGATGAAGTAATAACTGCTAAATTTATTTTTTACAGACAAAATGGAAATCAAAACAACTAATAAATTATCATTGTGATAAAATACGGATAAAGAAAATATCTTGACTAACCATGATTTCCAGGAGTGGTACAGATGCTTGTGCATAGTACTATGCCAAGAGAGGAAGATTTATGTGTGGAATTCCTCACTTCCTACTAATCCCCCTTAGGGGTAAAGAAATTAAGATAAAGAAAAATATAAGAAATGTGTAGATGATGTACTAGATGTATAGTGTATCATGTTTTCATTGATGTCCAGTCAATGGTAGAAAATTCATGATAACGAATATTCTTATAAGATATTAACTCATATCTAAGAGTTATATCAAGAGAGAGTAGGTCCATAAAGGTGTGAGATATCAAGTGTGTTGTATAGGTGAAAGCTAGCAGAAGGGAATCGAGAAGGACCTCATGTACTCAAGATGATTGGGTACATAGAGAGACTTGAATCTCTTGGGTTAAAACTGAACTAAGAATTATCAACTAATCTCATTCATACCTCTTTACCACCAAGATTTTTGAATTTTATTATTAACTAAAACATGAATAACAAGAAAAATTCACTCCCAAACCTTTTGTATTTAGTTCTCCAAGCCAATAAGGATATGAAGAATATTAATTATTCAATCCTTATTATGAACAAAAGGAGGAAGGGAAAGTCTAATGGGTCTAAGGATAAACCCAAACTGGTGACACTGATGCACCACCCTTCCAAAACGCCAAAGATACAAAGGGAGGGTAATGAGCAGGAGGCTATCTACTTTTCATATGATAATAAAGGTCACTGGAATAAAAATTACATGGGTGGAAAAAGGAAGCAAGGTGACGCTTCTACCTCAGGTATTTTTGTCATTGAATGAAATTTGTATTTATCTACAAGTTGGGTATTGGATGAAACATTTGACTTACACATTTTTATTCATATACAGGAACCAAGTAGATTCTAGAATATTTCAAAGGGCATAGTGGATATTCGAGCTGCAAATGATGTGAGACTAGTAGCCTTAGCAATTGGATATTATCATCTAAATATTACTAGTGGTTTGGTTGTTAGATTAAATAATTTTTATTATGTTCCTTCAGTTACCAAAAACATAATCTCAGTGTCGAGTTTGGACACCATGGGATTATATTTAAATTTTTGAAATAAAAGTTATCTGTTTTATAAGGATAAGATATGTTATAGTATGGTGTATCTTAACAATAGATTGTATATACTTGAACTCAAAAACCCTATAACATAAATCAATGTCAAAACCAGTGAAATGACTCATATAACACCCACCTATAACACTTTAGTTTAGGTCATATAAATTAGAAGAATTTTCAAAAATTACATCAAGAAGGTTTTTAAAACTCAACTGAGTTAAAACCCCTATATGTATGTCACACTTGTTTATAATGGAAAATGACCAAAGTGGCCTTCTCTAGAAAAGGAGTAAGAGCCACAAAATTACTTGAATTGATTTATACTGATGTATGTGATCCATTTATAGTAGAGGAAAGGGGTGGGATTTTTTAATTCATTACTTTTATCGATGACTATAATAGGTATGATTATATCTAATTAATGAGGTATAAGTCATATTCATTTTGGGTGTTTAAGGAATACCAACATGAATTAGAAAACTAGATTGGTAAGAAGATTAATGCACTTCAATTAGACCAAGGAAAATAGTATCTTAACCAAGCATTATTTGATCACTTGAAGGAGTATGAGACAGTATCTTAACTCACTCCTCCTTATATGCCTCGGTGTAATAGTGTTCATGAAAGGATGAATCAGGCTTTGATAGACATGGTTAGAGCAATGATGAGTTAGAAAACTCTTCCATTATCCTTTTGGGGTTACACATTTTAGAAAAAGACATGTACCCTTAATCATGTACCAATTAAAGCAATATATGGGATTCCATATGAGTTATGGTATCAAAAGAAACTCAATTTTTCATGCATACATGTATGGTGATATGAGGGTTTTTTTCAAGACTATACCTATTGAAAAATTAGCATCCCAAATCAAGGAGTGAATATTTATAGGTTATCTTAAATAAACCAAAGGAAATATCTATATAACCCTTGAAATAAAAAATTAATTGTGGAAATATATGCCATATTTCTAGAAATGGAACACATTTCCAATGTAAATAGTGGGAGAAAGATTAACTTTGATGAAGTTAATTCTCCAGATGTACAAGATTTGGTATGGAAACCAACTCCAAAAGAGATTGTGGGAGGTGAAGATGTTCTTGAGACATAAGTACTGCATAAGTCAACTTGAGAGGTTAGAGAACCAGAGTGATGTGATTTTCTTATCACTGAGTCAGGTGACACATTACTCTTATAGAATAATGAACCTCTAACCTATGAGGAATTAGTATAAGGAAAGGATGCTGTGAAATGGAAACATTCCATGCATTCTGAAATAGAGTCCATGTACCAAAACCAAGTTTGGATTTTGGTATACCCTCCAGCTAATGTAAAACCTATTATATGCAAATTGGTATTCAAGGAAAAGCAGGACATGGATAGTAAAGTAAATACCTATAAATTGTGTTTGGTAGCGAAGGGTTTTAATAAATTTTAAGGAATAAACTACAACAAAACATTCTCACTAGGAGCGATGTTGAAATCCATAAAAATATTACTTGTAATGGTATCCTTCCATGATTATGAGATTTGGAAAATTGATGATAAATATGAATTTCTAAATGGTAAGTTGGTTAAATATGTTTATATGACTCAACAAGAAGGGTTTATTAATTCAAAGAGTGCCAACAAAGTATGAAATATGCAGATATCTATTTATGGGTTGAAGCATGCATCATGATTATGGAATTTTTATTTTTAATGAGCCTATAAGAGAATTTGGTTTCATTAAGAATGAAAGTGATTCATGTGTCTATAAGAAGGTCAGTGGTAATGTCATCATTTTCCTAGTATTATATGTTGATGACATATTAATTATGGGAAACAAAGTTTAAGTATTTTAGTTAGTTAAGACTTAGTTAAATGAATGGTTCTCCATGAAATACTTAGGTGAAGAATCTTACATTCTAGGGATTAATATCTATTGAGATAGATCCCATAGGTTTCTTGGGCTAAGTGAAAGTACATATATTGATAAGGTAGTCCAAAGGTCCTATATGGAACAATCCAAGAGAGGGTTATTTCCAATGTCTCATGGAATCAATCTCTCTAAGAAAATGTTTCCACAAACACAAGAGGAGATTGAAAGAATGAGTGGAATCCTTTATGCTTCCGTAGTGGGATCTATCATGTATGTCATGTTATGTACATGTTTTAATTTTTCCTTTTCTTTAAGCATGGTGAGAAGACATCAAGCTAATTTATGAGAGTTTCATTGGGCATCTATAAAAAAATCCTGAAGTACTTGAGACGTATAAAGGATATGATCTTAGTGTAGGGGGGAGATGAGAAACTAGTAGTGAGGGGATATATTAATGCTAGTTTCTAGATAGATCTTGATGATCTAAAATCATAATTAGGCTATGTCTTTTTCCTGAATAGTGGTGTAGTGAGCTAGATAATCTCAAAGAAACTTGTGGTCACTGACTCTACAGCAAAATTAGAGTATATTTCAGCTTTTGATATAGCTAAGGAGGTAGTTTGGATACACAAATTTGACTCAAATATTGGTGTTATTCCTAGTAATGAAAACCTTATTTTAGTTTAGTATGATAATACTATAGTGGGGGTTCTTACCAATGATCCTAGGTTACACCAGAGGACAAATCATGTACTTCAAAAGTTTCATATCTCAAGGGATTTCACTCATAGAGGTGGAGTTCTAGATAGAAGAATAGCCATATAGGATAATTTGGTAGACCCCCTGACTAAATCAATATCTCAGAAGAAGCATAATTCTCATGTGAGAGCTGGTGGGTTGAGACTTGTTGGCAGTTGGATATAGTGAAAATAAGAGTGTTGTAAGTGGGTGTCCTAGATCCAATTTATGTATTCACTTTGTTTACCATTATATGTATACAATTTTATATATATACATATGTTTAACTTACCATAATAGTGTTGATAATTCTGTTTCCACTAAATTTATGCTAATGTCCTCAGATTTCATGTCGTATCAAAAGGTTATAGGAGTTCCTAAGCTATAATTAGAACCTAGAGATACCATGACAGTAATTATAGAGTTATGTCCTATGGTCCAGATATATCATGTTGACAAGTCACTAATGATGTGTGAACATCACGTGTTGGGGGATCATGAGCATTGATACTTCTTCTCATAAAGTTCATACTTGGTGATCTTGAGTAGATGAGACCATGAGGACTAACCCACCAATAAGAACACCATATTTTTCATATGTCATTGGTAGTTATTATATGTGAACACATGTAATGGTCTCCTGAATTGAGATTATTATCAGGGTATATTATTTTATCACACACTTTGATGCAAGATGAAAACTATGGCATTGATGTCTTAGTAAGGTATCTTGTGTTGGGTGCATCATTGGTAGTATTATATTTATTGAATAATAAAGATAAAATTCATTACTTCTAAAAAAAAGTGATATCTTGGGCCTAGTTCATCAAGATGGTAGTACATTTACTAAATCCATAGCCATGGTAGAAGAAGGTAAATCCATCCAGTTGTGTTAACAAATAATAAAGAAAGAATATATTATGACACATGGTGTGCATCCTGCTTTAGGAGATATCATACAAAAAAGAGATTATATTGCACGACATGTGTTTATAGGAAAGGTTATTGTTGCTATATTTTTTCCTTATCTCCTTAGGGGCCTTCATGGATTGCTAGACTCTACTCTTGGTCTTTGAATAGTATTCACTACTATAGAGATAAGGGTATAGAGGGTCACACACTTATCATATTCAAAAAAATTCTATATTCTGATGAATATATGTATAGGACATGGATCTGAAGCATGTCCAATAATAAATGATTTACAAGTAATAAATAAATTCATTATTATTTGAGTATAGAATAATTGGAGTTGAATTTACTTATTAAGAGTATTCAAAAGGTATCTAGTGAATACATGGAAAAACATTATACTAACAAATATTATTTTAATATTCAAGGTTCGTTTACTATTTTTGGGAATTAAGAGTTTATTTAATGGCTCACTTATATCACATAATATATTTATTATATAGGTAATAAAAAATAAATTGTGTTTATAACCAAGTTAGTTGGTCATAACGCGTCTTTTATAGCTTATTTAGTAGGAATTATTTATTTGGGCGGCGGGGAACCCTTTTTGGGTGTTTAACTTCCACTATATGTAAGAGGAGGCTCAATTCCAAGGTACTATTCACATAATCTAATTTTAGATATCTTCTCTCCTCCTTCCTGCATCCTAGAGAGAGAAAGCATCATTCTAAGTGTTCAATCTTCAATATTCTTTACAAATCAAAGGAATGGGATCGTGGTGATATTCGGGACATCATAGCCTTCTTCGAACCTCTGTGCTAACACCCATATTCTAACGATCATCATTTTTGTGGACTCTTAAAGCATGTGTGAATGGTCTAGAGGGATTCTACCTTGGATCCTTCGAACAACAGTTACCGATGATGAGTTGTTGATGAATACGCAATCAACCCGAACAATGTAATCATTAGTTTTATTTTTTGTGATTAAATAAATTCACACAATGTCCTTGGTCCTTTAATGGGGCTCAGATCATTATAAACGACAAAGTTACGTCAATCCAATGATGAAAATTTTAAATTCTTGGTCCACCAGCTTCCTCCATGCACCCCAGTAGCAACATGATACTCATTTAGAAATATCATACTTAATACTATTATTCATAAACTAGGGGAAAGTAAAATATAATAAGGGTGAGTTAAAATGATCAGTAAGGGGTAGCATATAACAGAAGGTATCATGGAATAGACAAGGCATGAATAATAAGGAAGGAATAAATAATTATCAAATAATGTCATATAACTGATAACATGAGCATGTAATGTATTCATGGATAACATAGTAATGTAAATAATCACATGGATAAAAATAACTAATTTCATAGTGATTAAATTCATAATTTCTAACATCATAAACATATCAATAAGGCCTCGTTTCAAGGCAACAGACATAAACGATTAAGGTTTACACCAGGAACCCAAGATAGTTTGTCTCATGAGACCTACAAATTCATTGAGGAGATATATAATTATAGTCCCTGAAAATAACTAAATAATTCCAATTCATTAATTATATTAAATGAATTAATGAAAAATACATAATTAGGATATCATGGTAATCAATAATTATTCGTACTGAAATAACTAGCATACTGACTGTCAATAACTCTTTGGTAAATAAATGGAATAATTTTCTTTGTAAATACCCTTCAATTTGTAATGTATTCACACCATATATCATAATGGATATGCATTTAATTCAATAATGGAAATGATATATCATATGTTCATGCAATTAAAGAACATGGACATGAATAAGAAAAATAAAGTCAAGAGAGGGATAGAGAGTAGTAGAGAACATAACCCTTATGAACAAGGTGGGGTATGAACTATCAATTCATAAGATCACTTGGAGGGTAATACATAAAACATAACTCCAAAGGATATATATATTTTAGTATTTTAGAGTAAAATTGAAGTGAAATCATAAAAAATATTTCATAATAAGTTTTAAAATTATCACAAAAAGGCGCAGTTTTGAGTCACTTTTAAAAGTTATTTTCAAGGAGTTGATATAAAGACCTTTTTAATCATTATTTAGAAAGAAATATCGATAATAGAACCTTGAAATGAAATTAAGGTTAATTAAATACATTTTTATTGGAATTTAAAAGATATAAACGTGAAATGAAAAGTCTTTTTATTATTTTAAAATACCTTTATTAAAACTCACGTCATAAAAAGGATAATAAAACTTCATTTTTAAAAGTGGTAAAGATAAATAAGAATTTTTCATGAGATGATACATATGACAACCCTGCTTTTTATTACAACTTAAACATGATTTATTACATAAAACTTCACTTGATACAACAAATAAGATCGAGAGGTTTAGTTTCTTTGGGGCTTAGGATCATTACATAAAAACTTGAAACATGAAATACAACATCTTTATTGAAAAATTCCTTTACATGACCACTACATTCCCTCATACTTAGCATTGCATGGGATAACCTGAGGACATGCATAAGAAAAGGATGAGCTATAAAGCCCAGTAAGGGAATACACATGGAATAACATGAGGAGTACAATACATGTTAGACATTAGGTATATCAATAGATCACAAGAGAAACATAAACATAAAGGCATGATAAAACATGATAATCATAACATGGAAATGTGGCAACAACACTTAACATGGGATTAGCATGAGCCAAGGCTCATTGCACATGGAGCATGAGTAAAACCTCATTGCACATGAAGCACGAGTAAACCCTCATTGCACTTGAATTATAATGATTCAACACTCATTTCACATGATGTATCATGATACTATACTTTACTCAATGCATTGGAGCGCTATAAGGGTGCACCCTTCATAAACATTTCATTTCATGTATAAGTGTGTCACATGGATCATAAAACATGGATTCATAAAACATAATCAATTATTCCATGATAAAGGAATGTGGAATAAATACATGAAACTTTATAATAAATAAGTAAATGTTCATAAATGTGAATACCATTGATGGAGAAATGGGCATGGTATTCACTACACAAAGGCATTGGCTTAGAAAATCGGTGTGATTTCGGCAGCGTAACGACGTGACATAAGGATTCATAAAAATGGTTGATGAGAGAGAAATGGGTTCCTCATCATATTTACATGAAATGGATAGTAAGGGGGTCATATATATACATGTCCCAACAATTTTAATGGAATTTAGATTCATGATACAAAAGTATTTCTTGAATGTATATCAGGAGAGAGAAGTTCCTTTCGGAATTTCGGCATAGTAACGGGTGTACATGGGAGGAATTTAATGAGATATAAAGGGGTATCCCATCATTCAAACATAAAAAGGGAAGTATTAGGGAGGTGCAAAACCATACCCCAAAATTCATAATTGAAATTAAAAGGGCAAAACAACTTAAATAAAATTGGACAAAAATGAGAAAGGAAGAAAAATCCCTTACTTGGAAGTGTGCTTCCAAAGGCTAGAGAGAGGCTTGTGAGAGGCTTATTGGGAGCTTGTGGAACCTTGGGAGGATTATAGAGAGGTTAGGGTAGAGGTTGGACGAACTCCAAAGGCTTTGAGTGAGGAGAAAGTGGGATCTTGGGTGGGTTTATATAGGAAAGGTGAGGGAATTCTTTATTATTTAGGTTTGGGACCCCTTATATTAAATTAATCCAAACCACAACCCATCCCAGGGTTTTTTCCCATGGTTTTTGGAAAAGGGAAGAGGAAAAAAATATTTTACAAGGCCAAAGTCCGAACTTCTTAAAATAATAGGGTTGCTTATGTGGAGGTGAGTCACACTCCCATGGAAAACAATTTAAAAAGACAAGGTGTTTAATAAGTCTTGAGGGGTCCATTAATGCTTTGAAAAGTAAGTCAAACAAACCCAAAATCACATTATTTTAATGGTAAAACATATATTTTCCGAACATAAAGATTATAGTATTTTATTACATCACTATTGGGTCATTATGATGTCATAAAACACATTATATATTTAAACAGTATTTAATTTTTACCCAAAAATTTGACTGTCTCAGAAAATTATGAAAAATTCACCATTGGATAATTTCGACTTCCTGATTCCAAAAATAACATTTATTTTATCTAAATAATTTTCTAAATATGTTAATTTTCACTTTTAAAATAGAAACCGACATTTATCGAAAATTCACGGGTTTTGACAGAAATGGCTTTCAAACCTTAATAAAAATTATAATTGCATTCATAAAATTATAAGATCATTTATATTTAATAAAAATTAATTTAATAATAAAAAATATTATTTTATTAAAATATTATTTAATGGAAAAATCCATTAATTTAATAAAATAGATTTCTAAATTAAATAATAATTAAAAAAACTATTTGTACTTTAAAAACTATTTACAATGTATCAATAATGTCAAGAAAGTATATACATTATTATATAAAAAATAATAATGTACATAAACATAGTACTATCGATTTTTTACATAACCTCTTAAAACAGCTACATAAGACCTAAGGGTAAGGTCTGCGATGGTGACAGACTCTTGGGGTGGCTCGGATAACATCGCTCAAGTGGTAATTTCTATCAACTTCCACTTCTCCCGTAGACGGTCCCATTCAAGCTTGACATGATGAAGCTCAGCTTGGGCTTGGTCAAGAGCGAATCCCAAGGACACCACCTCTTTTCTGAGCTCTGACAAATGGGCTTCGTATGGAGAAATTCTACTGGATGAGGCCATCGCTTCCTTTTTCTGAGTAAATTGGGTTTGTTAAAGACTTATATTTATACTAATCATGTGATCACTATTCAACTGCTATAAAAGCAACGGTCACAATTCTTAACATAAAACCAATGACATTCTATATAAACATAAAGAGGCATTTAATTAGATCAAGAGGGATTTCCATTAATGAAACTTTGGGTCGTTACAATATTCCCCCTTAAGAAATTTCGCCCTCGAAATTTTCCTTTTCCCACACTAAAACAGATGTGGGTAACTCAACTTCATCATTTCCTCCGATTCCTAAGTCGCTTCTTCAAACTTGTGGTTTCTCCACAACACCATGATGAGGGTCGTTGTCTTATTTCGTAGGAATTTTTCTCTATGATCTAAGATCTTCACTGGTTACTCCTCATAAGAAAGATCATATTCTAATTGTACCACCTCAGAAGAGAGTACATGTTAAGGGTCTGGTATGTACTTCCTTAAGAGGGATACATGAAAGACATCTTGTACTTTGGCCATGGTAGGTGGAAGTGCTAGTCGATAGGCCACAGCCCCGATACGATCAAGAATCTCAAAGGGGCCAATGTACCTTGGACTTAACTTCCCTTTCTTTCCAAACCTCATGATCTTCTTCCATGGAGATATGTGTAGAAAAACCATGTCTCCAACTTTAAAATCAAGGTCCCGTCGATGGTTATCTGCATAGATCTTCTGTCAACTCTGGGCTGCCTTGATATGCTGCTGAATGGTTTTCACATTCTCCACCATTTCCTCAACCATTTCTGGTCCAAGCAGCTTATGTTCACTGACTTCATCCCAACATGTCAGTGTTCTGCACCTTTTCCCATATAGGGCTTCATATGGTGTCATTTGGATGCTCAAGTGGAAACTATTGTTATAAGAGAACTCAACCAGAGGAAGATATTGATCACATCCTCCTTTAAATTCCATTGAGCATGCTCTCAATATGTCCTCATGTGTTTGGATAGTCCGCTCGGATTGGACATCAGTTTGAGGATGATAGGCCGTACTGAAGTTCAGTTCAGTATTCAGAGCATGTTGAAGACTATTCCAAAACTTAGAGGTGAATCTTGGATCTCGGTTAGACACAATAGATAGTGGTACTCCATGAAACCTTACCACTTCTCTGATATATATCTGTTCCAGTTGATCCAATGATAAATCCTCCCGAATAGCAATAAAGTGTGCAGTCTTTGTAAGACGATCCATAACAACCCAGATTGCATTGTTGCCTTTGGATGTCCTTGGAAGTCCAGTGACAAAGTCCATGGTGATGTTCTCCCATTTCCATTCTGGTATGGGCAATGGTTGCATCATCCCCTTAGACTTCTGCCTCTATGCCTTCACTTTCTCACACACCAGGCACTTTGATGTATATTCAACGATCTCCTTCTTCATATTATCCCACCAAAATTTTTCTCAGAGATCTCAATACATCTTTGTGCCCCCTAGGTGAATAGAGAAATTTGAACTATGTGAATCATCCAAAAGTTCCTTCTTCATCTCCAGACTTGATGGAACACATAGTCTTTTCCCAAATCGCACAATTCCTTCTTCATTAACAATAAACTCTAAGGATTTCCCCTTTTTGATAGCTTCCACTTTTTCTTGAATTTTCACATCATCCTTTTGATCATCCTTTAACCTTTCCAAAAGAGATGGTTGAGAAATCATTTGTAAAAATATTGATGATGTTCCCTTATTTATGATTCCCATGTCCATATTCATAAAGTCTAAGAAGATTTGATCCTTCTCAATTCTCATCATTGATAGAATCGCTGGGTCCTTTCTACTTCGGGCATCTTCCACCTTGTTCGCTTTCCCAGGGTGGTAATGTATTGAACAGTCATAATCCTTGATGAGCTCTATCCATCTTATCTGGCTCATATTAATCTCTTTTTGTGTGAATATATATTTAAGACTCTTGTGGTCAGTATATATCTCACATTTCTCCCCATAGAGATAATGCTGCTAGATTTTCAAGGCAAAGATCACCGTTTCCAACTCCAGATCATGCATTGGATAGTTTATCTCATGTATTTTAAACTTACTTAAGGCATATGATATCACTTTATCATTCTGCATCAGCACACAACCTAATCCCTTCTTCGAAGCATCACTAAATTCCAAAAAAAGTTCCCCACTTGTGGGTAAAGTGAGCACGGGTGCAGTGATAAGCCTCCTTTTTAACTCCTTGAATCTTTCTTCACATTAATCACTCCAAGAAAACTTTACTCCCTTCCGAGTTAGCTTGGTAAGAGGGTTGGACAATCTTGAAAAATTCCTCACAAATCATCGATAATATCCAGATAACCCCAAGAATCTACGGATATCTGTTACCGATGTTGGCCTCAGCCATCCCTCAATTGCATCTATTTTGGAGGGATCCACAGATATCCCATTGCTTGTGATGCTATGGCCCAAGAATGAGACCTCCTTCAACTAGAACTCACACTTGTTGTACTTTGCATAGAGCTTCTCCTTGTGCAACGTCTCTAGTACAGTTCTTAAATGCTTCTCATGATCCTCCTTAGTTTTGGATTATATTAGAATATCATCTATAAAGACTACCACAAATTTGTCAAGGTAATCTCTAAAGACTCTATTCATTAAGTCCATGAATATTGCAGGAGAATGGGTGAGTCTGAAAGGCATTACTATGAATTCATAGTGCCTGTATCTTGTATGAAAAGTAGTCTTGCGGACATCTTCCTTCTTCACCCTTACTTGATAATATCCTGGCCGCAAATCTACCTTGGAGAAGTATTGTGCTCCACGCAGCTGATCAAAAAAGTCATCGATTTGTGAGAGAGGATAATTTTTCTTTATCATGATTTTATTGAGCTCACGATAATCGATGCAAAGGTGCATTGATTCATCCTTCTTCTTGACGAAGAGGACTGGTGCACCCCATGGTGAAGCACTTGGGTGTATAAACCCTTTATCCAGATTCTCCTGTAGTTGTTTCTTTAGCTCTTCAATCTCTACAACATCCATTCTATATAGAGTCTTGGATATTGGTAATGCCCTGGGTATAAGTTTAATTAAGAATTCAACATCTCTTCTAGGAGGAAGCTCAGGCATTTCCTCAGGAAACACTTTCGTGAATTCCCTCACAATAGGCATTTCTTCAAGGACGGTTTCTTCCTTGGACTCAATCATCTGAGCCAGATACATGTGCTCATAGGGCAGTAATATCCATGCTTGAGATGATGGAGCTAAAGGAGATTCATCTTCCTCCTTACACTTGTAAAGAATCGGTGGTCGATTCTCCATATGGAGTGTGATTTCCCTCTCCTGACAATTTATGTTGGCTCTATATAAGGAAAGCCAATCCATTCCAAGAATTGCATTAAATTACACTAGAGAATGTGTATAATCAAAATCAAAAAGTACATTCACTATTCTTGAATGAATAACTAGCATACCTGTCACCACTTCGTTGTCGGGGTTCACTTCAGCAGAAGTGATGGAAAAAGCTCTTCCTTGCTGCCTTGGAGGTTGTTGGTTGCCTCTGAAAACCCTTGGATTAGGGCACTGATTTGCAAAATGCCCCGGTTCTTTGAATTTTTAGCATTGAACAACGCGTTGAGGTTCGAACGGAGCGTTCCTCTCCTCTATCGCAGTCGTGGGTCTTTTTTATCGATAGTTAACAGCTAGGTGCCCTTCTCTTCCACACCTGAAGCATTTCCTCATCCCCTTAAGTCAATTTATAGGGTGCTTCTTTCCACACTTTTGGCAAGTGGGGTGCTGGATCTTATTAACACCGTTGGATTTATCCATCGGACCGCCAGTATTGAAGTCTACCTTACGCTTCTTTTCCCCATGATACCCCTATGATTCCCCGATCTCCATTTTGACCTTGAGGTCACATCGGACAATTTCCTCATAGCTGTCGAAGTCACGGATCGCTAATGCTTTCCGTAGGCTAGGCTTCAGCCCACCAAAGAAGCGGTCAACCTTGCATTCGGGGGTAACGACAAAGCTGGAAGCGTATCATGCAAGCCTTGTGAAGTTTTCCTCGTACGCTCCAATAGATTCTTCATCTTTTTGCTTGAGGTAAAGGAAGTCCCTTTCCATCTTAAGCCGGAGGGTGCACAGAAAATATTTATCGAAAAACATCTTCTGGAAATCATTCCATTCCAACGCCTCGATCTCCTCCTCAGGCTTCGTATTTTTGATAAACGTCCACCATTGATCATCTTCACCCTCTATACAATAAGCCTCCAGGAGGACCTTCTCTTGTTCAGAACATTGAAGGATGGAGAATATCTTTTTAATGGAGTTGATCCATTGTTCGATGATCGTGGGATCGGATGATCCACTAAAAATAGGAGGCCTTTGTCTCATGAAGCTCTTGATAGCAACTTGTTCTTTCTTAAGGGGGGTTGAACGTTCCTCTTGACCCATGTTTCTATTCAAAACCTAAGTTAGCTGAGAGAGAATCGTGACAAAGTTCACAATTCCCGCTCCCATTGGATTGGGCATCTCATTAGTACAGTCATCACACTGATCTTCACATCGGTTGTTAGCCTGAGTCCTCCTATTACCGACCATTGGCTGGAATAAAAGGAAAGTTAGGGGTAACACATAAAGGGTAATCCAAATACAAAATTTGATGACTTATAAATAAACTTTTATTTCCTTAACTCATGAGTCTATAGGCTTCAATATTGGCTTTTCATGATCTACTTTCTAACATATATTCTTAGGGGGGTTTTTTATTCCCTTAATAAGGGTTCATACTAAGCTTGTGAATTTACCAAAGCATATCCCCCGAGAGTGTCATAACCAAGAGTGCATCAAGGCCTATTGTCATGCACCAGTTCCTGTCCGAGTCTAGCTCAAAGCGGTGTTTTTGGGTTTTACCCCTAAGATACATCTGTGCCAGAGCCGCCTCTACCTGCTCGTATCCAGACAGGGATGTATTTGCTTGATAACCCACTTACTCAATACTCACCAAAACTTAGGGATGTTTTTATTGTACTTAGTCTTGTCTCTAAGGATTTACTAAGGTTTTCTAATCCTAATCCCAAAAATAACTAAACCTCCCTCTGATACCAACTATGACAACCCTGCTTTTTATTACAACTTAAACATGATTTATTACATAAAACTTCACTTGATACTACAAAGAATATCGAGAGGTTTAGTGTCTTTGGGGATTAGGATCATTACATAAAAACTTGAAACATGAAATACAACATCTTTATTGAAAACTTCCTTTACATGACCACTACATTCCCTCGTACTTAGCATTGCATGGGATAACCTGAGGACATGCATAAGAAAAGGGTGAGCTATAAAGCCCAGTAAGGGAATACACATGGAATAACATGAGGAGTACAATACATGTTATAAATTAGGAATATCAATATATCATAAGATAAACATGAACATAAAGGCGTGATAAAGCATGATAATCATAACATGGAAATGTGGCAACAACACTTAACATGGGATTAGCGTGAGCCAAGGCTCATTGCACATGGAGCATGAGTAAACCCTCATTGAACATGGAGCATGAGTAAACCCTCATTGCACTTGAATTATCATGATTAAACACTCATTGCACATGACGTATCATGATACTATACTTTACCCAATGCATTGGAGTGCTATAAGGGCACACCCTTCATAAACATTTCATTTCATGCATAAGTGTGCCACATGGATCATAAAACATGGATTCATAAAACATAATCAATTATTACACGATAAAGGAATATGGAATTTATACATAAAACTTTATAATCAATAAGTAAATGTGTATAAAGTTGAATACCCTTGATGGAGAAATGGGCATGGTATTCACTACACAAAGGCATTGGCTTAGAAAATCGGTGTGATTTCGGTAGCATAAAGGCGTGACATAAGGATTCATAAAAATGGTTGATGAGAGAGAAAGGGGTTCCTAATCATATTTAAATTAAATGTACATTAATTGGGTTATATAGATACATGTCCCAACAATTTTAATGGAATTTAGATTCATGATACAAAAGTATTTCTTGAATGTATATGAGGAGAGATAAGTTCCTTTCAGAATTTCAGCATAGTAACGGGTGTACATGGGAGGCATTTAATGAGAGAGAAAGGGGTATCCCATCATTCAAATATAAATAGGGAAGTATTAGGGAGGTGAAAAATCATAACCCAACATTCATAATTGAAATTAAAAGGGCAAAACAACTTAAAGAAAATTGGACAAAAATGAGAAAGGAAGAAAAAACCTTTACTTGGAAGTGTGCTTCCAAAGGCTAGAGAGAGGCTTGTGAGAGGCTTCTTGGGAGCTTGGATCACCTTGGGAAGATTATAGAGAGAGTAGAGAAAAGGTTGGACGAACTCCAAAGGCTTTGAGTGAGGAGGAAGTGGGATATTGGGTGGGTTTATATAGGAAAGGTGAGGGAATTCTTTATTATTTAGGTTTGGGACCCCTTATATTAAATTAATCCAAACCACAAACCATCCCATGTTTTTTGCCCATGGTTTTTGGAAAATGGAAGAGGAAAAAAATATTTTACAAGTACAAAGTCAGAACTTCTTAAAATAATAGGGTTGCTTATGTGGAGGTGAGTCACACTCCCATGGAAAACAATTTAAAAAGACAAGGTGTTTAATAAGTCTTGAGGGGTCCATTAATGCTTTGAAAAGTAATTAAAACAAACCCAAAATCACATTATTTTAATGTTAAAACATATATTGGTCTAACATAAAGATTATAGTATTTTATTACATCACTATTGGGTCATTATGATGTCATAAAACACATTATATATTTAAACGGTATTTAATTTTTACCCAAAAATTTGACTGTCTCAGAAAATTATGAAAAATTCACCATTGGATAATTTCGACGTCCTGATTCCATAAATAACATTTATTTTATCTAAATAATTTTCTAAATATGTTAATTTTCACTTTTAAAATAGAAACTAACATTTATCAAAAATTCACGGGTTTTGACAGAAATGGCTTTCAAACCTTAATAAAAATTATAATTGCATTCATAAAATTATAAGATCATTTATATTTAATAAAAATTAATTTAATAATAAAAAATATTATTTTATTAAAATATTATTTAATTCAAAAATCCATTAATTTAATAAAATATATTTCTTAATTAAATAATAATTAAAAATACTATTTGTACTTTAAAAACTATTTACAATGTATCAATAATGTCAAGAAAGTATATGCATTATTATATAAAAAAATAATGTATATGAACATAGTACTATCAATTTGTTACATAACCCCTTAAAACAGCTGCATAAGACCTAAGGGTAAGGTGTTCGATGGTGACAGACTCTTGGGGTGGCTCGGATAACATCGCTCGAGTGGTAATTTCTATCAACTTCCACTTCTCCCGTAGATGGTCCCGTTCGAGCTTGACATGATGAAGCTCAGCTTGGGCTTGGTCAAGAGTGAAGCCCAAGGACGCCACATCTTTTCCGAGCTCCTAAAAATGGGCTTCGTATGGAGCAATTCTACTGGATGAGGCTATCACTTCTTTTGTCTGAGTAAATTGGGTTTGTTAAAGCCTTATATTTATACTAATCATGTGATCACTGTTCAACGGCTATAAAAGAAACAATCACAATTCTTAACATAAAACCAATTAAGTTGACATTTTATATAAACATAAAGAGACATTTAATTAGATCAAGAGGGATTTCCATTAATGAAACTTTGGGTCATTACAATACATATTTTTGTTTTAAAATAATAAAATAAAGCATTTTTTTAAATAAAAAATATGTACATGGAAGAGAAAGGGCTTATTGTAGTGGATGAGAATTATTCTTAATAATAACATTTTTTTATTAAAGAAAGAAATACATCAAAGAAGTAGATTTTTTTATGAACAAATGTAAATTACAATGATATAAATATAAATTCCCATAAAAATTAAAGAAATGTAAGAATAAAATATTCTTAGAAGGACATGTTAAAGGAAGAAAACCATGACTCAATGAAAAGGAGGTTGAGTCGACAAGACCCTTACAATTTGGTAACCCTCGAATCAAACAACATTGAATGAGAGAACTTGAAATTGATTTTTAAACCACTTTAATTTCATGAAAAATATGATAAAATACATCCATATGTAATTATATACACCAAATAAAATAAATCAAGTGGTGAAAATGGCATATGTCTCAAAGAAATAAAACTAAGACAAGAAAACCCTTACAACTTTGGTAACCTTTGAATCAAAACCCTTTGAAAGAGAAAACTTGAAATTGAAATTTAATTTCAATTAATACAAATATATTTATGGTAAAATGTGTAAAATGGGTGGTATCTATACCATATAAATGAAAATATGTGTATAATATGAAACATGTCTCAATGAATGGAATTTGAGACAAAAAACTCTTACCCTAGATTAATTCTTGGTTGGAGGCGCTCTAAACTTTTATATGATAAACATAAACATATTGATTACTTATTTAATAATCTTATTAAGATCTATTATATTTTATACTATTTTATTATAATAATCCATTATACATGTATTAGTTAGTTATTTTTTTATTTTTGTCATCGGATGTTAGTGATTTTGATTATTTCCACGCTCTTTGTAATGTTGATGTTGATCCTCATACTTTGATACTGAGTTCATAATTACTAGATTATATAGGGTACCGGAATATATGTTACATAATTATTTATAAATTTATAATTTAATTCTATGATAATTTTAGTTATGATTCATGAATATGAAATCCGAGACGTGTTTGTTTTGATAATTTTTAACGAACAAAAGGTGGTATATTAATAATGTGTTAGATATTAAATGAATGATTAATTTATATTTATATAATATTAATCAAGTCATAAATATAATTTTTATTAATTAAACATATTATTAGAACCATCCATATAAATTAGTAATGAAAAATTAAATACATCATTCATGGAGGCGGTAGTTCACGCATAACACAAGTGATGTTTTCATTTCCCAATAGATTGGAGGGAGATAGATATTGGTTGTTCCATAAAAATAATTAAATTTAACTATACTAATGATACTTATGTCATTATATTAGTATGGTTATAATAGTTTTGGAGGATATTTGGATTTGAAAGATAGATAAAAATGGTTTGGGAGTAGATGATACTCACATTGAGGGCTTGAATCTTATCTTGAAAGTCCTCTTGGAAATGGAGGACTCGAAACACTTTATTGTAACCAAGGGATACCAAATGTGGAAGATGAATATAGGGGGGTAAAATGGTATTATTTTCAAGGAAATTTATAAGGATAATTACGGCTTGAATCAAGTGTAATTGAGATCCTTTTATAAGTGAAAAAGAGGGACATTTATTTGGAAAGCTAAAGTTAGGTGAAGGGTAAAGATGGAATCACATAGGTGTTGGGTGAGGAAATATTGGTGATATATTAGGGATAAAATTTACAACCTCAAAAAGTTCTTATATAAGGTCTATGCATCAAGTTAATTTAGAAAAAATTGATCCAAGTTGGATTACCTCTTTTTCACCCTTTAACTTTGATTAAATATTTACCATGGTAAATATATTTTTACTAAAAATATAAGATATCCCTACTTAAAAAAATTCCATTGTGTTGATTAAAAATTTGGACTCCATTTAATCTAATTCAATTTTTAAATATTATAAAATTATCTTTTAAATTAAAACAAAGGATAAATAGAAAAAACTCTTTTTGTATAAAAAATGACTTTTTAAATATCAATTGTACTTATTATTATTTCCTATAAATGAATGATTAAATGAGTTATAATATGTTTTTTATGAATTGGAATATTATAGAAAATTCACCATTTAAAATTGATCAATTAAATTTATTAATATAAAAATACACGATACTTAAAACAATGCAAATATTTGAAAAATAAATTTTTTACCATGGTAACTAATATTATCTTAGTAACTCACTCTTATATTAAAAAATAAAAATTAACTCATTAAAAAATTTGTATATTATGATTCTAAATATCACATATATTTTATTTTATTCAATTTTTAAAAGTGGTAAAAACTGATTTTAATATAAAGAAGCATAACACATAAAAATAATTTGTAGGAAAATGCATTTTTTAAGCATAAAAAAGAATGTATTCACATTTAATGCTAAGTGAAGATATTTAGATGAACCTTGATTTATTTTTAAAGATATTCCATATTATTAAATGGTGATAAATTTGGTTTATTAAGATAAAAATACATAATATATAGAAAAGTTATAATTCTTTGAAAAAAAAATTATTATTAAATGATTTTATTCTCAATTATTTAAGATGGATTGCTTATTTAATAAGATTTAAATTTTATTAATACATTTATATTAAATACAAAATTTATTTTTTAATTAAATTATATCTTTAAAATTAAATTTCATGGAAATTAAAAATGTATAAAATACACGTAATAATTAAAATATAAAATTTGTTAATAATTACAAGATTATATCATCCTAACATCTACTTACATAACCCCTCAAAATTTCCATGTAATATCTAAGGATAAGATAAGTAGTGGTGGTAATTGCGGGTAGTGATCCATCTAGAATGGTTTTCATAGTGATTTCCATGGGCTTGAATTTCCCATGAAAATGATTCTGTTAAAGCCTCACTTATTGGAGTTTGACTCAGGCTTGGTCTAGGGAAAACCCTTATAAAGCTAAATCCATTCCAAGCTCTGAAAAATGAGCCTCATAAGTAAGATTTATACTACTTTATTCCATTTCTTTTGCTTTATATATTGATTTTGTAATATGGTTACTTTTATTTATACATGTTAATTCAATGACTGTGTTGTAATGGTCATATTATAACATAGTTCATTTTTGTTTAGCGTTGCATATAAATCAAGATATCACAACTTTAAAATATTATAATTTATGGGGTGTTAAACTTTTATTTCTCCCAAATATTGCGGGAAAAAATGTTTTAAATCCATGAATCAAATTCATGTCATGACACAACTAATTTTGTCACATTATGATGCATGATCCTCTTAGAAACATAGCACAACCCCAAAATAATCCACGACACAACAGGAACACCATGACACAATGAAACCCAAAAAGGAATAACCAAAAAATCATCCAATTATAGCTTCACATTGTGACAGCTATGACCACATTGCAGTGTACACTTGTAGAAAATTAAACAAACTCCATAGGTCCCCTTTCACGCTATGACCAAAGCCCTTCGCGTTGTGAAGTGTCATACTTAAGGGTCAACTCAAAAACACCAAAGCTCTTGTGTATCATCATTCCAATACATAAGAGTTTTACCTTTATTAAAAAAATTACATGGGAGCCACCACTCTATGACCAACACCCATCACACTGCAATCAGACCTCCTCCTTTAAATAACATGACACCAAACTCTCATGAACTACGACCCATGTCGCAACATAAGAACCATAGTGTGACTTAATGCTTCACGGTGCAACACGCTGGACTGTAGAACCTCCCTCTCTTCTAGCCAACCCTTCAATGTATAATGGTTATGGCCATTCCATGAGGCACTTATTCCAGATGAAATTGCATCTTCAACAAATCCCCCTTCCTCGAACCTTCTCTTGACACCTATAATGCCCAAAAGACATAAAATAATGATCTGAGAAGGGATGTTCCATTACATAATTATTCATTTAAGTGTTGTTATTATCTTATCAATGGTCCTACCATACCACTTAATATATGGTATATTATGCTCAATATTTATTTTAATCAATATAAATAACATGCAATGTATACTCACCAACAAATAATAATACATATAACCATTTAATAAATGAAGTTTAATGTAATATTTAAATGGTTCACATGTTATGTGGATGAAACCATATATATTCCATGATTAATACTTCATATAAATATTGGAAATTCTCTTCCAATGTAGATGGTGATGATATAAATAATTTATCTTGATAATAGGTAACCTATGGTAAATCATTATGTGTGGTGCATTAATAATAATTTTCTTATAAGTGTTAATGTAATAGACACACTTCTATTAAATAAATTCATTATTATCACCCTAATGAATGCCTAATATTTTATTAATTAATTGATGCTCATGTGTACTTATATCAATGTTTTTCATTATAATTGATCATGGATGACCTAAATGATAAATTTATATATTTAATGTGTTAGGGCCAATAAAATTTCGGTTTACCATGATCGATTTGATTGTACATAGTAAAAAGAAAATTTTAGAAAAAAATATTTTGAATCAATTTTTGTCTATAATGAATGTCTGTTATATATATATAAGTATTTGACACCTCCTTTGTGTGAAGCCTCTGTATGATATTTCATTTTCAATATTTTCATTAATGATAAATATATTTCATTGAGACTTCAAATATAAAAAATAATTATTTATTAAAAAATTTATCATGGGATAAGAATATATTCACTCTTCTAGAGCAATTTATTAATTTTCACTACATGCCAATGTACTTACATGGGAACACACTTACTCTTCAAGAGTTCTAATTAAAAATAAACACATATGAGATATCTTGAATCATTTAATAAAAAATTATATTTAAAAAACCTTTACTTCAATATCTACATATATAAGATCTTCAAGATCTTCCATTACTCTATTTAACATGTTTATGGTATTTAATGAAAAAAATTAAATACTTAATATTTATTTATTATTAAAATTTACACTTCTATTGGTTAATTTTCAATTAATTAATTCATAATATAATCACAACGAGTTATACCCAACATCTAGCAGATATTGTATGTTTTTGAACTTCTGACGCAAACCATTTTAAAACATATCAACCAATGAGAGGAGACATCATATATTTTAAGGTTGGTGAACATGGCAGTGATAAACATGGGAAATCTTATGAACTCACAATACATACCTCATCACAAATATAATTATAATTCATATTATAATTTTTATAATAACATTCACTTTAGAAAATGAAGGAGAAATAATTTGATCAAATTTTATAACTTCCCAGATATTCATGATAAAAATTAAAATATGAGTAACACATGTTATATCATATTTTTATGAATAATATCATTCTCTTTAAGGGGTGAAAAGGTAGTTAAAATTACATTCAAATTGAGGAATGAATTTATTCATTGGATTTTGTGATTCATGAATTATAATTCATTATTTATCAATAATTATCATCTTGTATGGAAATATTAATTCTATTTACCATGATAATCATTGTTTAACCACTTAGGGTGATAAGATTATTTTTATAAAATACTTTGGATTATAAAAGTTGTAAAATCATATCATCTCATCTACGAACTATAAGAAAAATAACAATTACTTCATGGTATAATAATGAATAAATCACATGGGATGATAATGATAATCCATATACTCAAGGTAAATAATATTTTTTTTAATATCATTGCTACAAGATCAAAAAAAGATAAATGAAATTATTCCTCAACATAATTTCAAAAGAAACTATTTTTGTATCATCCTTTAGGGACACAATATTTTATAAATATTAATAAAATTCATTAGGTTTTTTAATTAATTTTTTTCCTTTAAATCACTTTTTCTAGTTATGTTATTATTATTTTTTCATTTTCCTTATAAACAAATAAGGTTTGATGATCATCAAAAAAATTCATATTCATATTGAACTTGAATTAAAATAAAATCACATATATTTACATCCACTTTTTAGAATTACATGGAATTTTTTCAATGAACATTCTCATTCGCTTCAAGGAACAAAATAAAATTATTTAATCAGGTTTTATGATGTCCTTGGGGAAATAACAAGAATATTCAATTCAACATTTTCATCCTCTTTAGGTGATGAATATCAACAAAATATATTTACATTGTTCTTTGTAAACATTTTATTTATTTCCTATGTTTTACATGAAATAAAATACAAGAGGATAAAAATAAAAAATTAAATATTTATTAAAAATATCATCTTCATAGTGAATATAGAAACTCAAGCCTTTTACACATATTATTACATGATTTTTAATATAAATAAAAAATAAATATAGCCAAAGGATCGATAGGCTCAATGTCTTTGGAAGACTAGGTTCATAATACATTAGTATGAAACTATAAGTACAACATATTTAATTTAATTTCCATAATGATCTTCTAAATCCCCTTAATCTTTTAAAACTACACAGAATAACCTTGAGAATACATAAGAAAAAGGGTGAGCTATAAAGTCTGGTAAGGAAAAAAACATGATAATGAAGTATTACATATGAGTCAGAAGGCATAACATGATATCATAAAAGACAAGACTCGTAAATAATCATGTGGACACATGAAATAAATAATATAGAGTCATAAGATCATGAAAACATAGGAATGTGATACCAACATAAAATATGACACAAGCATAAGTTAAGTCTCACTCCCTATAATGACTCATATTTTCCTAAATTTATTTTTAGAAATTATTTGGAAAAATTCTGAGACCAGGCACTGAGACGGCGTGTGATTCTGAGGCCCGGTGTGCCCGAAATAGTTTGTTGAAAAAAGTTAATCTTTTAATAGCATGTGTGCGCAGTTTTCCTGAGAAAGTGGGATAACTTCTAAACAGGTGCCCAAATCAGAAATTTGGGGGCACTATTGTGTTCAAAGAAGCGACTTTACCTTAGGTGAGACCTAACATCAACCGGCGTGGGCTGACTGTGAAAGATATTTTTTGGATGTAACTGTAAATAAAATAATTAAATAAGAATTATTTTATTTTCAAATCTTAATAACTCATTAATGGATACTTGTATTGGAAATTTGAGACCACCATTGAGTTCTTAATGTGGTTTTTTCCCTAGACGTGACTTAACTTTAGTCGGTGTGGTTTCTGGGGAAAACCCCAAAAAGGACGTAATCATCATTAAATAATTTAAAGATAAATTATTTTATGGATCCAATGACTATTTACTTTAAAATAATCCTTATGTATAAATATCAGGGTTATCCGCATAACCCTGGGAATTTCATAGAATCGTTGGGGAGAGTTTGGAGAAAGAATCCTCTCGAGTGAACGACAACGGATCGAAGGTCGGATCATGGATTTTCGTGCCCACGTAGTTGGAGGATATCGTCAATGATGATGACACAACTATTCCACATCAACAAATGATCCAAACTCGAGGTAGAATGTTTTTTCTTTGTGATTCGTTCCCCATTCTTAAATTCGACGATGAATACTGACCAACCCATGAACGGGTTGATCTGCGGTTTGGTCACTCTTACGAGATAGTTAAATTGTGGGGTTTGATGGGTGATACATCTTTGTGATTATCCTTATTTGTTCTTCCTTCTAACAAGAATGAATTGAGGCCAACACAAATAAAGGCCAAGATACTTTCTTCGGGTGTTTATGTGCATTTATTCTCTCCCCTCAATCTCTCGCATTCTTTGTGTGTTCTTCGCCTCCTTCTCATGATTTGAAACCCCTATGTGAACAATCAATCATTGCACCCCCAATTCATGGTGAAATGATCCAAGATCAAATATCTGACCCTATGATGACATAGTGGAGGCATGACGGTGAAGGCGCGATGTGATTTGGTCAAGATAGCAGCACACAACGGTGGTCGGAGGGGGCGTCTCTGAACGGTCCAGGCGAGCAGCGGTGCGGGTCCAGGGGGACAGTCCAGGCGGATGGTGAGCTAGAAGAGCGAGGCTTCTAGCAGGGCAGCTAAAGGAGATGGAACGTGGTGGGGGCGTTGGAGCCGCGGTGGCAATACAGGTCGCGATAGGTAGTTTCAACATTAACCGGGGGATGCAACGATGAGGATAATGCATACATGGTGGCCAGGCATAACGTGAATTGGTGCCGCATTGTAGGATCTCGTGGTGGTGAAGTCGTGGGGTAGACAGTTTGGCGGGCTAGCCGTATAGAATGTGGCTTGACACCATGGCAGCAAGGAGGAATGCAGTTGAGGAGGACCACGTGTAGCGCAGTGAACCGGCCCACATGCGGTGGGCCGGACCGGAGGAGTCGGGCCGCTCTAGCGGCCTAGTGGACCAGGTCCAACAGGCCCAGCAGGCCGGTCCATTTTGAACTAGACCAGGCTGGGTCGGGTCGGGTCGGGTCGGTCAGCGGGTTGGATCAGACCCGGACTGGACCCGAGTCAGACCTTTTCAGTAAAACAGTTGTAAGTTTCAAATCGTGTGTTCGTTTGACGAGTTGTTTGTGGCATTGAGACCTTTGAGATGAGACAATCATTTTTAGGTACTCTGTGTGAGTTATTGTGGAAGTTTTAATATAACCTATTGTCTTAAAGAGTAGGTTCTCCCAGAACAAGCGCGCTAGGAGCGGAATCTTATGGTTGGCTGTGATCTTGAAACTATGTGACTTGGTGACTACGTGACTTGAAAGATACATAACCTATCGACACTCCATGTGTTATCGATGCTCCATGTATTATCTACACTCTTTGTGTTATCGAAACTCTGTGTCTTACCGATATTGGGTGTTTTGTGGACTACATCTAATAAACTTGTTTTCGTGTTATAGAATTATACCTGTGTGAGCTGACTGTACTATGTATGTGTGGTATACTTTGTGTATTTTTGTGTGGTATACTTCATTTATTTTTTTGTGGTGTTCCTTTGTGGTATTCCTTAGTGGTGTTCCTTGGTGGTGTTCCTTGGTGGTGTTCATTTGTGGTGTTCCTTAGTGGTGTTCCTTTATTGTGTTCCTTCATGGTGTTCCTTACTGGTGTTCCTTAGTGGTAAACTTTCGTGGTGTTCCTTAGTGGTGTTCCTTTGTGGTGTTCCTTTACAGTTTTCCTTTGTGGTGTTCCTTCGTGGTGTTCCTTAGTGGTGTTCCTTAGTGGTGTTCCTTCATGGTGTTCCTTCATGGCGTTGCTTTGTGATGTTCTTTAATGGTGTTCCTTTGTGGTGTTCCTTAGTGGTGTTCCTTCATGGTGTTCCTTCATGGTGTTACTTTGTGGTGTTCCTTGGTGATGTTTCTTTATGGTGTTCCTTCGTGGTGTTCCTTCGTGGTGTTCCTTAGTGGTGTTCCTTTATGGTGTTCCTTCGTGGTGTCCTTTAGTGGTCTTCCTTTGTAGTCTTCCTTCATGGTATTCCTTTGTAATTTCTTATCTAGTATATTTCCTTTGTGGTTTAGGGGTGTCCTGATGAGTATTGTTTTACTCACCCCTACACAGGCTTTGCCCGCACATGTTGTGTCTTGTGTAGACGATCGACGCTTTGACGGAGTCCGAGGTGGACCAG
Organism: Viscum album; assembly: GCA_963277665.1. Lineage (NCBI taxonomy): Eukaryota > Viridiplantae > Streptophyta > Magnoliopsida > Santalales > Viscaceae > Viscum > Viscum album. The sequence continues at coordinate 197,267,776 of OY728125.1, read as the reverse complement.
GACTAGGTGGTGCATAGTGTAACTAGAAAGTCAAGGTGTGCTCCTATAGCTTCAGACAATTTTCCAGTACCTTTCCCTTTAGGTAGGGTTCTTTGCGGATGAGTTTCAAGAACTTGTACATTCACTGTTCTAGACTCCATTTTGGGAGAGCTTGTATTTTGTCCCTATTTACTTTTCAGTTTTCTACTGTCGTACTCTATTTTTGGTATCTTAGTGCACTACGGGAAAAAAGGCTTTTTGTGACGGGAATAAATCTCATCGCAAAAGGCCCGTCAAAGAGGTTATTTGTGACGGGGGTAACGACCCGTCGCAAATAACCAACTATTTGCGACGGGATTTCGTCTCCCGTCACAAATAGTTTAGCGCGGATAGCGCGCCAAACCATATGAAGGTTATTTGCGACGGTGGGATCCCACCGTCGCAAATAACCGGCGGCAGTTTATAGCTTTTAGTGACGTGACACCTTTTGCGACGGGGCCCGTCGCAAATAACTTTTTAACCGCCAACAGTAATTAATGCGGGCGTAGGTATTTGCGACGAGACCCGTCGCAAATAGTCCTGTCGCAAATAATCTAACATATATATACCTCAATCCGTTTTTCCTCTCATTCCTCTCAAATTTTAGATCTTGTATCTCTCTAAACTCAGATTTTAGAGAGAGAATTTTTCTGTGTTAATTTTTTTGTTCACGAAAAGTTGTGAAGCCGTCTGCATCAATAGAAAATCAGTCTCAAAGGTATTTATGTTTTTTTAATTTATTATTTATTTCATTTTTTTATGTTAATTTTTTTTATTGTTGATTAGTTGTAATTAAATTAAATTTAAATTGTTTTGTTATTAGTATTTATTTGTACTAATAAATTGAAATTTTTAGTATTAATTTTTAATAATTAGTGGTAATTATTAATTATTAACGATAATTAGTAATGTATATAATTAATTTGTAGTAATTAATAATAATTGGTAATAAATATCAATAAATAGGAATAATTAGTAATAATTAGGAATAATTAGGAATAATTAGGAATAAATATTAATAATTAGTAATAATTAGTAATAATTAGGAATAATTAGCAATAATTAGGAATAATTAGCAATAATTAGCAATAATTAGGAATAATTAGCAATAATTAGCAATAATTAATAATAATTAGTAATAAATTGTAATGATTAGTAATAAATTATAATAATTAGTAATAAATACTAATGTTTACTAATAATTACTAATAAATACTAATAATTAGCAATAAATACTAACAATTTCGAATAATTAGAAATAATTAGAAATAATTAGCAATAATTAGAAATAAATAGCAATAATTAGCAATAATTCGGAATAATTAGCAATAATTAGGAATAATTAGCAATAGTTAGGAATAATTAGCAATAATTAGGAATAATTAACAATAATTAGGAATAATTAGTAATAATTAGCATTAATTAGCAATAAATAGCAATAATTAGTAATAAATAGCAATAAATAGTAAAAAATAGGAATAATTAGTAATAAATAGAAATAATTAGTAATAATTAGGAATAATTAATAATAATTAATAATAATTAGTAATAAATTTTAATAGTTAGTAATAAATTGTAATAATTAGTAATAAATTGTAATAATTAGTAATAAATATTAATAATTACTAATAATTACTAATAAATACTAATAATTAGCCATAATTAGCAATAATTAGGAATAATTAGAAATAATTAGCAATAAATAGAAATAAATAGCAATAATTAGCAATAAATAACAATAATTAATAATAAATAGAAATAAATATTAATAAATAGGAATAATTAGTAACAATTAGGAATAATTAGTAATAGTTAAGAATAATTACGAATAATTAGGAATAAATACTAATAATTAGTAATACTTACTAATAATTAGTAATAATTAGCAATAATTAGTAATAATTAGCAATAATTAGGAATAATTAGCAATAATTTGGAATAATTAGCAATAATTATGAATAATTTGCAATAATTAGTAATAATTAGCAATAATTAGCAGTAATTAATAATAAATTGTAATAAATTGTAATAATTAGTAATAAATTGTAATAATTAGTAACAAATTATAATAATTAATAATAATTACTAATAATTACTAATAAATACTAATAATTAGCAATAATTAGCAATAATTAGGAATAATTAGAAATAATTAGCAATAAATAGAAATAAATAGCAATAATTAGAAATAATTAGGAATAATTAGAAATAATTAACAATAAATAGAAATAAATAGCAATAATTAGAAATAATTAGCAATAATTAGTAATAAATAGAAATAAATAGGAATAAATAGGAATAATTAGTAATAATTACGAATAATTACGAATAATTAAAAATAAATACTTATAATTAGTAATACTTACTAATAATTAGTAATAATTAGCAATAATTTGGAATAATTAGCAATAATTAGCAATAATTAGCAATAATTAGGAATAATTAACAATAATTAGTAATAATTAGCAATAATTAGCAATAATTAATAACAATGAGTAATAAATTGTAATAATTAGTAATAAATTGTAATAATTAGTAATAAATTGTAATAATTAGTAATAAATACTAATAATTAGTAATAACTTCTAATAAATACTAATAATTAGCAATAAATACTAATAATTAGCAATAAATAGCAATAATTAGGAATAATTAGCAATAATTAGAAATGATTAGCAATAATTAGAAATAAATAGTAATAATTAGCAATAATTAGCAATAAATAGGAATAAATAAAAGTAAATTGTAATAATTAGCAATAATTAGGAATAATTGGGAATAATTAGAACTAATTAGCAATAATTAGAAATAATTAGCAATAATTAGCAATAATTAGGAATAATTAGCAATAATTAGGAATAATTAGCAATAATTAGGAATAATTAGTAATAAATAGGAATAAATTGTAATAATTAGTAATAAATTGTAATAATTAGAAATAAATAGTAATAAATAGTAATAAATAGTAATAAATATTAATAAATAGTAATACCTTGTAATAGTTAGTAATAGTTAGTAATAGTTAGTAATAAATAGTAATAGTTAGTAATAATTAGTTATAAATAAGAATAATTAGTAGTAATTAGGAATAAATACTAATAATTAGGAATTAATACTAATAATTAGTAATATTTAGCAATAATTAGTAATATTTAGCAATAATTAGTAATAATTAAGAATAATTAGCAATAATTAGGAATAATTAGCAATAATTAGGAATAATTAGCAATAATTATTAATAAATACTAATAATTACTAATAAATACTAATAATTAGCAATAATTAGAAATAAATAGTAATAAATAGATATAATTAGATATAATTAGATATAATTAGTAATAATTAGTAATAATTAGTAATAATTAGTAATAATTAGTAATAATTAGTAATAATTAGTAATAATTAGTAATAATTAGTAATAATTATTAATAACTAGTAATAATTAGTAATAATTAGTAATAATTAGTAATAATTAGATATAATTAGATACAATTAGTTATAATTAGTAATAATTAGTAATAATTAGATATAATTAGATATAATTAGTAATAATTTGTAATAATTAGTAGTAATTAGTATTAATTAGTAATAATTAGATATAATTAGTAATAATTAGTAGTAATTAGATATAATTAGTAATAATTAGATATAATTAGTAATAATTAGTAATAATTAGATATAATTAGATATAATTAGATATAATTAGATATAATTAGATATAATTAGATATAATTAGATATAATTAGATATAATTAGATATAATTAGATATAATTAGTAATAATTGGTAATAATTAGTAATAATTAGTAATGATTAGTCATAATGACCTTATAGAGAGTTTGCAAAATCAGCAAGAAGAGATATGTCATCAGTAGCAGCAACGACAACAACACGAGGAGGAGATGCATCGATGGCAGCAGCAGCAATAGCAGCAGGAGGAGGAGATACATCGATGACAGCAGCATCATCATGAGAATATGGAGTACATGCATCGTCTGACTCGTAGTTTAGGGATGAATTTTCCTTCACCAGCTCCTTCAGCTCCTCCACCTCCTCCAGAAGATGACCCCCAGTGATTTTTTTTTATGTCAAAAACATTTGAATTTAAATTTTTTATAATATGAACTATTTATAGTTTCTGTCTTTTATATCAGTGTGATTATTACATAATTTAATTTTTAATATTTTATGATTTATTTTGGTGAATATTGAGAATTTTAATATTTTTTATTTTTTTATTTTAATAATATTAATATTATTGTTTCATTAATCATAATTTTATTAAATATATTTTTTCAGTGTTATATTTTTTAATATTTGTTTATTTTAATAATAATAATAATAATAATAATAATTTATGATTTTTTTTATATTTTTTTGTGAATATTGAGAATTTTAATATTTTTTATTTTTTGTTATTATTTTAATAATATTAAAATTAATTTTTCAATAATCATAATAATATTTTATGATTTTTTTATATTTTTTTGTGAATATTGAGAATTTTAATATTTTTTATTTTTATTATTATTTTAGTAATATTAAAATTAATTTTTCAATAATCATAATAATATTTTATGATTTTTTTATATTTTTTTGTGAATATTGACAATTTTAATATTTTTTATATTTTTTATTTTTTTAATAATATTAAAATTAATTTTTCAATAATCATAATTTTATTAAATTTATTTTTTAAAAAAATTTATTTATTATTTGCGACGGGATCTGTTGCGATGGGATCCCGTCGCAAATAGTCTAAATAATTTTTTTCTTAAAAAAGGTATTTTGGGATGGGATTACAGTCCCGTCGCAAATACTATTTATGGCAAGCCCGTCGGAAATACTATTTACGACGGGCCCGTCGCAAATAAATATTTTCAAAAAAAAATTGCAACGGGATTACGGGCTCGTCGCAAAAAAGTATTTGCGACGGTCCCGTCGCAAAAGAGCTTATATATATAAAGTATATAATCGGAGACTTATTTGCGACGGTGAAGTTTCCTGTCGCAAAAAATATTATTTGCGACGGGACCCCGTCGCTAAATCCAATTTGCGACGGGATCCCGTCGCAAATACCTTGAATTCTAGTAGTGGTGGTATGCATGCTTCTTTACTTAGTGTTTTTTATATTTTAGTATTTTGGGCTTGGAGATGTGTGCATGTGTACAGGTACTTAGGAAAATGTCTCCCATTTGTGGGATATGTCTACTCAGTGTTAGTCTCTAACCCCTAGCCTATTGGAGGTGGGATTGGGGTAGTTACAACACAGGCCCCTCTGGGATGGGTTGTGATAGAGTGGTATCAGAGGTGGTTGGTTCTACTTAAGGACCAAGAGTCTGTGAGGTTAGTTTTGGGAAACAATGTTAAGTGTTTCGAGTTCGGACTTTAGGCCAGAGAATCGAGTGTTGGTGTAGTGGCCAACATATCCATACACCCGGACTCTGAATTCTATTTTTCTACTTGATGCCTGAAAACACTAGTTGTAGGGAAAAATAATGGCACATGCATTATATAGGATTTGGGTGTGTTCTCATGTCCTTCTTAAGTCAGATCACCAGGTATACTCTATTGATTGTGGTACATATTGTTATATTTTAATATGCCTCCACGTAGATATTCTGCCAGGATTCCACTGCATGATCACAAAGATGATCCGCTGGGTGACGAGACATCAGTACAAGGATTTGTACTGGAGATAACACCTTCATGTGGTGCACTGGATATACCACCACTTGTAGAGCAGGACATGGTACCCATAGTACCAGCGGATGAGGAGCACAGGCTGAGCACACCTCATGAGTTTTAGCGATAAATACCCCTCAGGTTTTAAGTCAAGCCCGAAACATAGGCAACTGAGGACTGGTTTGAGGTGGTGATCTGAGTTTTTCATCTAGTCAGGAAACTAGCAGATCAAATGGTGGTCCTAACAGCAAGCCTTATACAAGTCTTAGTAGGGTGATGATGAGATTTGGATACTCAGTCTTGTGATTAAGTGACTTTTTTGTGGATAGAGTTTGAGAACTTTTTCAAAGAGAATTTCTCACCTTATAAACTAAGGGTTGTGTGTGTCTAGGAGCTTCTACAGCTCCAATAAGATGATGTGCCAGTATCTGAGTATTCATCGAGGTATACCAACCTTTCCAGGTACTCGATGGATGTGATGCATGACCATTACTTCATAGCTCGGACCTTCAAACGAGGTATACATAGGGACATCTGATCCAACATTATCCCTATGTGCATTCTTACCTTTTCTAGGGTGCTATAGAAAACCTTTGTTTTTTTTAAAGGTTGGGGCCGAAGCCTCATTTTTATTAATAAAGCAAAGCAAAGACCTCTTTTAACTGGGTAGAGGGAGACCCATTACATAGCCCGAAGGTCCAGTGGGCTTGTATCCCATTACATAGCCCGTAGGCCCAATTTTTTGGTCAAATTCCTATTCTGTGAATAGTAACCCGGCTGCTACAGTACCCGCACAGTACCGTCGCCGCTACAGTACTTGCTGATCAACAGTACCGTCGCTGCTATAGTACCCGCTACAATACTGCTACAGTAACCTGTGCCCAATGGGTTTTGAACCCCCATTTTTCATGTAGTATTACGGGGTGCTTACCACTAAGCCAAATCCCAACTACGCTAGGGAAAACCTTTGTGGTTAAGAGTCCCTTGGCTGAATAGATACAATCAATGATAGTCAATAGTGGGCAAGTAGGAGTAGACTAATCTTCAAGGTGGTGGATGTGGAATAGGATCTAGGAGAGCAACAAGAGATGGTAGACATTTTTTCATGTTACCACCACCACCACCAGGTGGTCCACACTAAGCTCAGGAAGCTAGAGGATAGGGGAGGGGACAACTACATACGGTCAAGGCTTATGACCTAGGTGCTCTAGGAATTATTTAGGGTATGACCCGTGTCTATTATACTTTAGTTGTGGTATTTATAGACACATGTATTAGTCATTATTTTCTTACCATGAATCTTATTCGAGACTCAAAGATTTTAATTGAACCATTTAATCGACCATCACGCTTGGAGGATTCTACTATAGGAGAACCAATGATCACGCACTAGTGTCAACACTGTGACCTGACTCTTAGAGGAGAGAGTTTCAGTTGGGATTTCTTGGTAGCGGTGTCGAGGTCTTACGATGTCAATTTTGGTATAGACTGGTTACTGATTAGCCACTAAATGAGGCAAATATTCATTGTTAATATACATAATTTTCATGTTCTTTGTTATTCATAAACACCATTTTAGTGCATTTTACACTTTGAACATCATTTCACATTATGATTGTAATACCTTCTTAAAATGCACTATTATGTGGTACATTTTTTAACATCATTTAAAGTACCCAATGATTCATCTGATTTTAAGGAATTGAATTATACATATTTTAATTTGATATTTTTGTAAATTGATATACACTTAAATATGAACATGTTTGATTCAGGGATCAGTGGAGAATTCATGGAGGATGATGGAGATATTTGGAAATGAAAGGAAGCAATTCTGGAGAAGGCAGATTGGACATCAGCCCACTGATTAGGCTGTGGGGCCCAACATACAGGCCCAAATAATCCAAAATTTCATGGGATGCTATAAGACATGTATAGGAACAAATCACTCTTCAGGAGTTAATGCTAATTCTGCCTCCATGTTGGTCATTTAGTCAGCCCAAGTTAGAGATAAAATTCTGGGCCAGATTCTGCGGCCCAGAAAAACAGTCCACTACTTTGATCATATATCGGACTCCACAACTCCAAATGGGCCCAAATTTTACAGGAGGTTAGAAGACATCCTGATATCCATTTTCTTCTTCTATGGACCACCCTGATTGGGCCGTCTAGAAGGGATTCCAGACGCGTCTGTTCGGTGAAGTAAAGCTGGCTGCCACCTCGGGTCAAACGTGGAAAAGTCCAAATTCCACAAGCTTTCCACCACCTATAGCCTAGAAAAATTAATTAAGATGCTTTGTACTGTTGTTGGTTCGACCCAAGGCTCCAAAAATTCCTATTTAAGGCAGTGGTGGTGAAGGAGTTGAAGATCTTGGATGCTTTGTTCAATTGTAATGTTATGCTGCATTTTTGTTGCCTCAATTTTGTCTTTCACATGTAAGTTGTTCAATTCACTTTAGTTTCTTAATAAAAGTTCCTCCTCTACTCTTATTCTGTTGTTATTAATATCACTTTGATACCGTTGGATCAAGGTGTGAATTTATTCACACCAACCCTTGTGAAATTATTCACACAACGGTGGAGTGATCATTTTATTTTTGTTGTTTTCTTTACTTCTCCATTTCCTCCTTCATGAGTCTACTTTCCGCTTCCATTGAAACCTTGGGATCAATGGAGGGCTAACCCACTTATGGGTTGATCCAAGGGAGTAGCAGGGGTCTGTATTGGATGTTATTTGTCACCTAATTAATGTATAATCACTTCTTTAATTGGGATTTTTATTTGATGATTTTTAAACTCCATCGTCCTTGTTGAATTTAAGGTCACACACTTCAAGTACTAATACGATCCTTTACCTTGAAGTGCTCAAAACTTTGATCCTTAAAGTGTATAGGTGATTAGTATTAGAGGGTGTAGGAATTAAACCAGTAAGTGATGATGTCGTTTTATCTCCTTAAATGAACCCATCTCAAATTTAAGAAATTGAAATCATTAAAAAGAAAATACGTCCAATCCACCCCGAGTGATAACCTAGAATCAACTCATTCTTTTAATTTGAATTAACTTAAGTATCTTAGAGTTCACTTAAACCCATCTAAAATCAACCCAAAGATGGCCACTTCATAGCCAAAAATCCATACCTTAGGTTGTGTATCTTAGGTATCTTCTTAGGTCTCTGTGGAATCGACAACCCAAGCTACACTACAAGGACCGTTCTACCCTTCTTCTCTTGGGTAAATTTGGGCGTGAACCAAATTTTGGCACCGTTGCTGGGGACCAAGTAAGTACCTTAGATCCAAAAAAAACCTTCTTTCCTCACCTCCATTCTTCTACTCTCACCCAAGATCTCTTATCTTGTCCCTTTCTCGCTTTTTTTTTGGCGCATGACCGCCTACACCCGCGATTTCTCAAACAGACTAGTTAGGGTGGAAAGTCCTAGGATAGGGGAGTCAAGTGCACCTAAGGGATTATTTAAATCAGATTCAAATATTATTGAAACCCCAAAGTCAGAACTTGAAACAAGTCCAATGGAGGGTCATCCACAAAATCAAATTGTAAACCCTGGGGGGAATCAAATGGGAAACCAAAACCAAGAAGCTCCAAACTTAGGGAATGTAGTTGATCAAACCATGAACGACTACCTCACTCCAGCTTGGACCAATGCCCCCTCATGCATTAGACACAATTCCATAGGAGACACCAACTACATATTTAAACCCCATGTCCTAAACCACCTTCCAACCTTTCATGGGATAGAGTCAGAAATGCCATACCTTCATGTCAAAGAGTTCAACGACATTGTTGAAACCATGTGTCCCCCACATCAACTAGAATCCGCTAAGATGAGGCTATTTCCTTTTTCATTAAAGGGTCGAGCTAAAAATTGGCTAAACAACTTGAGACCTGCATCAATCCACTCTTGGGACCAACTGCAAAGAGAATTCTACAAAAAATACTTCCCTCATCACAAAACAATTGCACTTAAAAAGAGCATCCAAAACTTTTTTGAAAAAGAGGGAGAGTCATTCTATGAAACATGGGAGAGGTTCAAAGACACCCTAAACATGGTTCCACACCATGGGTTTTCCATAACTGAACAAGTGAGAATTTTCTATGAAGGGTTGGGTCCGGGTAATAAACAATTCATTGACATGATGTGTAATGGAACCTTTAAAAACAAGGCCCCAAATGATGCTTACGAGTATCTCGAAAGTCTGGCTGAACAAAACCAAACTTGGGGAACTTCACCTTATTCTAAAAAGCCACAAAGAACCACTGGAATTCATACACTTAGAGAAGAGGAAAGCCTTAGGGCTAAAATCGCAGCACTCTCTAGGAAGGTTGAAGAGATAGAACTTAGGAAAGTCCATGAAATCCAAAATGTAGACCTTGTTTGCACAATTTGTGACAAACATGACCATAAAACAGACAACTTCCCAACCATTCCATCCATCAAGGATGTTCTTCTAGGAGGACCCCCAGCGGAAGTCAATGCCCTAAACTTTCAAAAGCCCCAATACCAAAACACCTTCAATCCAAGGTATAATGACCACCCAGGCTTCCGATGGAAGGAAAACCAACAACATAGCCAACCACAAGGGCAAAATCCTTACCCTCAACAGAACTACCAAACCCATAATCAGTTTCAAACCCAACCTATCCAATACCAACAACCACCAGTCCATTTTCAACAAACCATCCCACCTCCAAAATATCCCCCTGGGATAAACCAACCTACTCAAGCACCAACCCAAACTGTTCCACAAAGCCTACTAGAACAACTGTGCAAACAAATGGAGAGGATGAACTCAGAAGTCTCTTCCCTAAAACAATAACTTCAAACCATCAAAACAGGAAAGGCACCCATGCCTACTCAGGCGGTGTCGTCCTCAACTTCAAGGGGAGAGTCAAGTTGTGCTCAAACAACTCATGAACAACTAAAGGCTGTGACTGTTTTAAGAAGTGGGAAATCAATTGAGAAACCTGAACAACTAATTCAGAACCCACCTGAAGATTCAAACTTGGATGAAAATTTAAATGAACCACAAGATCAAACTGAAGAAACTGATAACAATGTGAAAGAAACAACTCTTCAACAAACAACCCCACAACCTGCACCATTTCCTCAACGCATGAGGGGGGAAACCAAACCTGAACTGAGTGAAACTTTGAGGGAAATATTTTCACAAGTCAAGTTGAACATACCCCTTCTTGATGCAATCCAAACCATACCTTCCTACTCAAAGTACCTTAAGGACTTGTGCACTTTTAAAAGAAAATTTTCACATAAAAACCAAGTCCTTTTGGCTGCTAATGTGAGTACCACCATTCAAGGGACCATTCCTCCTAAGTTGAAAGACCCAGGTTGCCCTTACATCAATGTTGAACTAGGAGAAAGCAAAGTTGTCAAGGCCTTGTGTGACCTAGGTGCTAGTGTCAATCTCATCCCATATGTTGTGTACTGCCAGTTAGGCCTAGAAGAGCTCCAACCCACATCTGTCACACTTCAGCTTGCTGATCGTAGCATTAGGGTTCCCAAGGGGATTTTAAAGGATGTTCTGGTAAAGGTTGAAAACTTCATCTACCCTACTGATTTCATTGTACTTGACAACCATCCAAATTTAGGAAATAAGGAACAAACCCCAATCATCCTTGGTCGTCCTTTCCTTGCAACAATCAACTCTGTTATCCGAGTCCAAAATGGGAACATGACCATCACCTTTGGGAACATGAGTCTAGACTTGAACATCTATAATGCAAGCTCACAAATAGGGGATGATGAGGATATTCATGAAGTAAACATGATAGGAAGCATTGATAATGAATCCATGGAACATCAAGGAATATTTGATGAATGTTTAAGTCAGAATGAGATTGATTTCCTTTGTTCATATGAAGGAAGTTTATCTCCTTGGATTGAATCATTTTCAAATTACTCTTATGATGAAGTCTTAGGTCCAACAATCAGTGAAACCTTTCAAGAAACCAATTTCATAGAGACCCCTCTAAATTCCTTCCCTAAATCTGATCAAGCCAATCTAGTAGCTGAAACTTCTACATGCGAGGAATCAATCCTATCTGAACCTCTAAAAAAAGAAATTGATCTTGATCCAATGTCCCAATCTTCTGCTGAAATTTTGAACCAACCTGATCTTGAATTGAAGAAACTTCCTGCTGCACTAAAGTATGCCTTCCTAGGGGAAAATCAAACACATCCTATTGTCATTTCTTCTTCTCTTGAAGCCAATCATGAGAGGATGCTTCTAGATGTCCTTAGGAAGCATAAGAAAGCCATTGGTTGGACCCTTTCTGATATTCCTGGGATTAGCCCACTTATCGGGACTCATAGGATTGTTCTGGAATCTGATTCAAAGCCATGTCGTCAACCTCAACGGCGACTCAATCCTAATCTCATGGAGGTAGTAAGGAAGGAACTTATGAAATTGTTGAAAGCTGGTATCATATATCCCATAGCTGAGAGTGAATGGGTGAGCCCAATCCAAGTGGTTCCAAAAAAGGTTGGAATCACAGTGATAACCAATGAGGATGGAGAGATTTTTCCAACGAGGGTGAGTAGTGGATGGAGGGTCTGCATTGACTATAGGAAACTAAACTCATTCACCAAGAAGGACCATTTCCCCTTACCATTCATTGACCAAGTCCTTGAGAGAGTGGCAGGTCATGCCTTCTACTATTTCTTAGATGGGTACTCGGGGTACAATCAAATTGAGGTCTCCCTAGAGGATCAAGGGAAGACTACATTCACATGTCCTTTCGGTACCTTTGCCTTCAAACGCATGCCCTTTGGGTTATGCAATGCCCCTGGAACCTTCCAGCGGTGCATGATGGGAATCTTCTCAGACATGGTAGGTTATTTTCTTGAGGTCTTCATGGATGACTTCTCTGTGTTTGGGGATACTTTTGAGGGATGTCTGCAGAATGTGGAGAGAGTCTTGTCAAGATGTGAAGAAAAAAATCTGGTCCTAAACTGGGAAAAATGTCATTTCATGGTTAAAGAGGGACTTGTTCTAGGCCATCTGGTCTCGATTAGGGGGATTGAAGTTGATAAAGCAAAGGTTGACATCATTCATCACCTTCCATCACCTAAAACTGTCAAGGAAGTGAGGTCTTTCTTAGGACATGCTGGTTTCTATAGAATATTCATCAAGGACTTTAGTTCAATATCTCGTCCCCTTTGTGCTCTCTTAATAAAGGATGCTCCATTTGTTTGGACAGAAAGCTGTGAGGGTTCATTCTCAACCCTCAAATCCTCTCTCACCTCTCCTCCCATTATGAAATCTCCAAATTGGAACCTTCATTTTGAACTTATGTGTGATGCCAGTGACTTTGTTGTTGGAGCTATGTTAGGACAACGTTGTGATAAAACTACTTATGTCATTGCTTATGCAAGCAAATCCTTAAATGATGCCCAAATCAACTACACCACCACTGAAAAGGAGTTACTTGCTATTGTGTTTGCCTTAGAGAAGTTTAGGTCCTACCTCTTAGGATCACCCATCACTGTGTTCACTGACCATTCTGCACTAAAATACCTCTTCCAAAAACAAGATGCTAAGGCTAGACTGATTAGGTGGGTCCTTCTCTTACAAGAATTTGACCTCACAATCAATGATAAAAAGGGAGTTGAAAATGTTGTAGCTGATCACCTCTCTAGGATGGAATTCAAAGACAACTCAAATCACCTCTCTGTGTCTGATTCGTTTCCTGATGAACACCTATACTTTGTGAGTGACTTCCCTTGGTATGCTGACATAGCAAATTTCTTAGTGACAGGAGTCATTCCAAAATTCTTAGGGACTCAAGCTCGAAGGAAATTCCTTTCTGATGTTAGACACTATGTGTTTGATGATCCATACCTCTATAAGTTCTGCCCTGACCAAGTCATTAGGAGGTGTGTTCTAGAATCTGAACAAGAGTCCATCCTTAAATTCTGTCATAGTGAGGAATGTGGAGGTCACTTTTCCTCTAAGAAAACATCTGCTAAAATTCTTCAATGTGGTCTTTTCTGGCCCACCCTTTCAAGGGACTCCTACACATTTTGTCAAAGCTGTCCTAGGTGTCAACAAGTAGGGTCCATCACAAAAAGGAATCAAATGCCACTCACTCCCATCTTAGTGGTTGAAATCTTTGACTGTTGGGGAATTGATTTCATGGGTCCCTTCCCAAACTCTCGGGGATACCTCTACATACTCTTAGCTGTTGATTATGTCTCAAAATGGGTTGAGGCCATTCCCACAAAATCCAATGATCATCGAACTGTGATTAGATTCCTAAAAGAAAACATATTCTCTAGATTTGGAATTCCTAGGGCTATCATAAGTGATCGTGGAACTCATTTTTGCAATCGTCCATTCTCATCACTCATGGAAAAATATGGAATTTCTCACAAAGTGTCCACTGCTTACCACCCACAGACCAATGGTCAAGATGAGTTAGCCAATCGTGAAATTAAGCAAATTCTTGAAAAAACTGTCAACCCCTCTAGGAAAGATTGGTCTGAGAAACTCTTAGATGCTCTTTGGGCCTATAGAACTGCATATAAAACCATTTTAGGAATGTCCCCATATAGGTTGGTTTATGGAAAAGCATGCCATTTTCCAGTGGAGATTGAACATAAGGCCTTTTGGGCAATTAAGAAAATGGATTATGACCTCTCATTGGCCGGAACAAAAAGGAAATTAGATCTCAATGAACTGGAGGAACTAAGGATGGAGGATTATGAAAATTCAAGGATCAATAAAGCTATAGTTCAAGCCTACCAATCTAGGAATATCAAGGTCAAACATTTTGAACTGGGAAAACTTGTGCTCTTGTATAGTTCAAAACTTCATTTACATCCGGGAAAGTTAAGGTCTCGATGGTCAGGACCTTTCATAGTGCATCATGTATTCCCCCATGGGGCAGTAGAGATTCAAGATCCCACAAGTGGTAACATTTTCAAGGTCAATGGTCAAAGGTTAAAAACATTCGTTGAATCATTCAATAAACAGGAAATAGATGTTGAGTTAATTGATCCAATCTATGAACCAGGAAAAAAATTGTTAAATTTGGGATCTATGTCGGGCTAACGACGTTAAACAAAGCGCTGCACGGGAGGCAACCCGTGGTTTTTATGTTTCTAATATTTCTGAATCATCTTTATTTTTCAAATAAGATTACTTAATCATTTTTATATTTAAAAATAAAAAAATAGACTTTTGACCTGTTCTTCTATTATGAGTATGGATGGGTACGAAAGAGGAGCACCATATTCATCTGTGTCACGTGGTGTGATCCTTGAGTAATACCTTACCCGGAAATTTAAAAATAAGACAATGTATCATCAGTTTATTTTGTTTTTATTATTCAATGGGTTAAGAAAAAAAAATATAATAATACAAAAAAAAAAGTCCACGCCATAGGCCGTGGGGAAAACCCTGTCACAACCGGCGAAGCCGCGGGGACTCGAACCCGGGACCGAAGGGAGACAGGGGCGCGCGCTTACCACTGACCTGTGGCTTCTTGTGCTACCTTATTCTATAATTTTTATATATATTCTTATATTTTACTTCCTTTATTATATAAATATATATATATATATATATTGTTTGTTTTTGTTTGTTTTGTTTGTTTTGTTTGTTTTGTTTGTTTTGTTTTTTCCTTTTTCCACTAGGGAACTTTGCAAGCGACATGGATATCAAAGGAATAAATTTGAGCGGCAAGAACTTAAAACTTCAACCACCAGGTGAATTCATTCCATAATCCTCATTTTCAATTTCCTTTTTAAATTTTTATTCCCTGCCTCTACTCCTTCTAATTTTTCATTTCTTCAAACACTGGGGACAGTGTTGTTTTAAGTTGGGGGGGAGATAAAATAAAAAAAATGCTTTTGTGTCAAAAACAAAAATTGAATGATTTGAAAAAAAAAGTAAATGGAAGGAAAAATTCCTTTAACTTTGAACATGGTAATACACATTGCACACTTTGAAACTGAATATCAAATAATTTAGCATGCCCTGATTCTGATTTTAATCCTTGTATAATTTCATGAGCATAGATTTTGGAAAGTGTGGTTGTCCAATGTGATATTTCATCGTTTATATTTTCATCCAAATAAAAAAAATGCCACAATGCACGTCCTCTAGACTGTGGGGTACTAATTTGAATTTTTGGGGTCCCATAATAAATAGCATAGGATGGTTTTATTTTTATGAATAATATGAGTATTCAAAAAAAATTATTAAAAAAAATTATTAAAAAATAAAAAAATAAAAAAATAAAAATAAAAATTTGTGTGTAGAGTAATGGATTGATAAAATGAGAGGCTTTCGGCACTTGGGGATCATGACTCCAGAGTTGTCTAGCCCTGAGTTTTTCAATCTATCTCTATTTATGGTAATATGACTTTGTTTTTGATTAAGTTAACTCGAGACGATGCCCGAGTATGTGGGCTTCACTTGGTGCCCTAAGGCCTTTGATTCTGGGAGTCATCGGTAAAGTCTTGCTATATGGGTTAATTTGATTAATTGCAATCTCAATTACTATAGCAATATTGCAAAAAAAAATCAAAAAAAAAGAGGGATGAAGAATACTCATATTAGGATTAAATGTGATTCCACCTAGCGCTTCCATGATTTCCCCCTTGAATGAAAATGAACCCCCATATCTATTGTGATTCACAACACATCATTACACCTAATTGAGTTGGATGAAGTATGATGATGGATTTGATCAAAGGAATGGGCTTGGGATTGGGATCTGCTTATGAAAATATCTTGTATTAAAATATTTTGATGGGTTTCATGATTGTTTGGTATAAGGTATTTTGGTGATCATTGTGTATTAAAATGTTTTTAGAAAAGGGAATTTGAATTTCATTTTTGATGAGATATATTTTGCTCGGGACTAGCAAAACTCAAGTTGGGGGGTGTGATTAGCCACTAAATGAGGCTAATATTCATTGTTAATATACATAATTTTCATGTTCTTTGTTATTCATAAACACCATTTTAGTTCATTTTACACTTTGAACATCATTTCACATTATGATTGTAATACCTTCTTAAAATGCACTATTATGTGGTACATTTTTGAACATCATTTAAAGTACCCAATGATTCATCTGATTTTAAGGAATTGAATTATACATATTTTAATTTGATATTTTTGTAAATTTATCTACACTTAAATATGAACATGTTTGATTCAGGGATCAGTGGAGAATTCATGGAGGATGATGGAGATATTTGGAAATGAAAGGAAGCAATTCTGGAGAATGCAGATTGGACATCAGCCCACTGATTAGGCTGTGGGGTCCAACATACAGGCCCAATTAATCCCATATTTCATGGTATTCTATAAGACATGTATAGGAACAAATCACTCTTCATGAGTTAATGCTAATTCTGCCTCCATGTTGGTCATTTAGTCGGCCCAAGTTAGAGATAAAATTCTGGGCCAGATTCTACGGCCCAGAAAAACAGTACACTACTTTGATCATATCTCGGACTCCACAACTCCAAATGGGCCCAAATTTTACAGGTGGTTATAAGACATTCGGAGATCCATTTTCTTATTCTATGTCCCACCCTGATTCGTCCGTCTAGAAGGTCTTCCAGATGCGTCTGTTCGGTGAAGTAAAGTTGGCTGCCACCTCGGGTCAAACGTGGAAAAGTCCAAATTCCACAAGCTTTCCACCACCTATAGCCTATAAAAATTAATTAAGATGCTTTGTAATGTTGTTGGTTCGACCCAAGGCTCCAAAAATGCCTATTTAAGGCAGTGGTGGTGAAGGAGTTGAAGATCTTGGATGCTTTGTTCAATTGTAATGTTATGCTGCATTTTTGTTGCCTCAATTTTGTCTTTCACATGTAAGTTGTTCAATTCACTTTAGTTTCTTAATAAAAGTTCTTCATCTACTCTTATTCTGTTGTTCTTAATATCACTTTTATACCTTTGGATCAAGGTGTGAATTTATTCACACCAACCCTTGTGAAATTATTCACACAACGGTGGAGTGATCATTTTATTTTTGTTGTTTTCTTTACTTCTCCATTTCCTCCTTCATGAGTCTAATTTCCGCTTCCATTGAAACCTTGGGATCAATGGAGGGCTAACCCACTTATGGGTTGATCCAAGGGAGTAGCAGGGGGTTGGATTGGATGTTATTTGTCACCTAATTAATGTATAATCACTTCTTTAATTGGGATTTTTATTTGATGATTTTTAAACTCCATCGTCCTTGTTGAATTTAAGGTCACACACTTCAAGTACTAATACGATCCTTTAAATTGAAGTGATAAAAACTTTGATCCTTCAAGTGTATAGGTGATTAGTATTAGAGGGTGTAGGCATTAAACCAGTAAGTGATGATGTTGTTTTATCTCCTTAAATGAACCCATCTCAAATTTAAGAAATTGAAATCATTAAAAAGAAAATACGTCCAATCCACCCCGAGTGATAACCTAGGATCAACTCATTATTTTAATTTGAATTAACTTAAGTATCTTAGAGTTCACTTAAACCCATCTAAAATCAACCCAAAGATGGCCACTTCATAGCCAAAAATTCATCCCTTAGGTTGTGTATCTTAGGTATCTTCTTAGGTCTCTGTGGAATCGACAACCCAAGCTACACTACAAGGACCGTTCTACCCTTCTTCTCTTGGGTAAATTTGGGCGTGAACCAGTTACCTATAGTTCATGCTTAGATTAACTGTTTTAGGTGAAGAATGTGGTCTATCTGTAGTGGTGGAATGAGGTTTTCCTTATTGGTGAAAAGGAAACACAAGCAGTACATAATCACACAAAGGAGGGTGCAGACGATTTATCATCAATTGGATAGCCTAACCCTCAATGCAGTGGGAGTTATGAGTCCTCAATTTCTTGTAGTGGTGTCTGAGTTATAGTGGATCCAACAAAGGTTGAGACAAAGGAATTGGCTAGAATTTATTTAGGATTATGACTTAGAAATTGTCTATACTCCTAGGAAGGTAAGCATGGTGATATATTCTCTCAGAAATAGATATAATTTGTAGTTTTTGAATGAGTCATCGATGCATTTGGACTCATTACAGTTATCCTTTGTGGATGGAGATAGAGCAGCTTACCTCCAATCGATGATTATCACCCCTCCACTCTTACAACGAGCCAGGGAGGTACAACTCAAAGATACTGACTGTTAGAATTTACATGATCATATGTCTATAGGGCATTCCCCTGATGGATATTAGAAAGGTAGGGAGCACATCATTCTTTTCATAGGACACACAGTAGTACCAGCGGCGTTACAGGATGAGATTTTGAGGGAGTTTCATATGTCACCTTTGGCAGTACATCCAGGTGTGGTGAAGATGCACCAAGACCTTTAATGTTAGTTCAAGTGGCCAGGAATGAAGAAAGGAGTTGCAGAATTTGTCTCTCGATGCCTCACTTGTCAGCAAGTAAAGGTCGAGCACTAGGTTCCAGCAGGTTTGACTCAACACCAAAAGGTGCCAAAATGGAAGTGGTATAGAATATCGATGGAATTCATGATAGGTTTACCATGTACATATAGGGGACATGATACCATCTAGGTGATTATTGATTGACTCACCAAGTCAGCTCACTTCCTACCTATCTGGGAGCAGGGTTCAATAGAGAGCTTGAGACACCTCTACGTGAAGGAGATAGTTTGACTCCATGGAGTCCCTTAGACGATAGTTTTAGATCATGTTGATCTCTTTACATCCTGTTTGTGGAAGGGATTACAGGAGGCATTTGGGACCCAGCTGTGCTTGATCACAACATTTTAACCATAGACAAATGGCCAGACTAAGTGGACCATTCCAGTTCTGGAGGGCATGTTACGGGTTTTCATGTTAAATTTTTTGTCGGATTTGGGAGGATTATTCATGGGTGATCGATTCTATAAGTTCACATTCGATGGCAGCACAAGAATATCTAGGAGAGAACATGGGAGCAGGAGGCTCAGATTCATGCTCAATACCCTCATCTATTTGGGTAGACCATGGTTTGGCTTTCAGGGATGTAAATCCCTAAGGTTTGGAGAATGTAATGAATTGTATTTTCCTGAATTTATTTTCAGAAATTATTTGGAAAAATTATGAGACCAAGCACTGAGACAGTGTGCGATTCTAAGGCTCGGTGTGCCCGAAACAATTCATTGATTTTTTTTGAGTTTTTAATAGAACGTGCACACAGTTTTCCTGAGAAAGTGGGATAACTCCTAAATGGATACCCAAAACAGAAATTCAGGGGCAGCGTTGTGTTTAGAGCAATAACTTTACCTTATGTGAGGATGAACACTGGTCGGCGTGGGCTGGCTATGAAAGATAGTTTTTGGACGTAACCGTAAATAAAATAATTAAATAAAAATTATTTTATTTTCAAATCCTAATAACTCATAAATGGAGACTCGGATTGGAAATCCAAGACCACAATTAAGTTTTTAATATGGTGTTTTCTCTATATGTGACTTAACTTTATTCTGTGCGGGTCTTCTGGGAAAAAACCCTAAAAGGACGTAATCATTATTAAATAATTTAAAGATAAATTATTTTATTGATGTAACGTCGATTTACTTTAAAATAATCCTTATGTATAAATCTCAGGGTTAACTGAATAACCTTGGGAATGCAAAATAATTGCTTGGGAGAGCTTGGAGAAAGAATCCTCTCAAGCGAACGACGACAGATCGGAGATCAGACCGTGGATTGTCGCACCAACATAGTTGGAGGATCTCGTCAACGACGACGATGCAACTATTCCTCATCAACGTCTAATACAAACTCAAGGCAGGGTGTTGTTTCTTTTTTATTCATTCTTTATTATTAAATTTGACGATGAACGCAGAACAAACCACGAACAGGTTGATCTGTGTTTTGGTCGCTCTTGTGGGATGGTTAAATTGTGGGGTTTGATGGGTGATACATCTTTTTTATTATTCTTCTTCATTCATCCTTATAACAAGAAAAAATTGAGGCTAACACAAATAAAGTACAAGATCCATTCTTTAGGTGTTCATGTGTATTTATTCTCTCCCCTCAATCTCTTGCATTCTTCATGTGTTCTTCGTCTCCTCCCAACGCTTTGAAACCCCTGTGCGAACGATTGATCGTGGCACCCCCGATTCATTGCACAATGATCCAAGATCGAAGATCCGAACCTGTGAAGGCATAGTGGAGGTGCGACAGTGAAGGCGCAACGTGATTTGTCCAGGATAGCAACGCACGACGATGGCCAGAGGCGGTGACTCTGGCCGGTCCAGGCGAGCGGCGATGCAGGTCTAGGGGGTCGGTCCATGAGAATGATGATCTGGCAGGGCAAGGCTGCCGGTGGGGCGGCCGATGGAGAAAGAACGCAGTGGGGGCCACATTGGAGTGACGGTGATAGTGTGGGCCGCAACAGGTGTACGCGACGGTGAGGAGGCTGCGTACGCTGCGGCTAGGTAGAACGCGGCTCAATGTCACATTGGAGGAGCCCGTAGCAGCGAAACCATGAGGCGGGCAGTGCGGCAGGCTGACTGCATGGAACGTGACTCAACACCGTGTTAGAAGGGAGGCATGCGGTCAGGGTGGATTGTGTACGACACAACAAACCGGCCCGTATGTGGCAAGCCGGACCGAAGGAGTCAGACCGCTCCAGCGGGTCAGGCTGGTTTGGGTTGGGCCAGTTCAAGTGGGACCAGATCGGACTGGGTCAAGTTGGTTGGCAGGTCAGGTCAGTTCTGATGGGTTAGATTGGACCCAGACCGAACTCGAGTTAGACCTTTTCAGTAAAATAGTTGTAACTTTCAAACTATGTGTCTGTTGGATGAGCCATTTACAACATTGGGACCCTTGAGAAGAGATAGACCTTTTGAGGTACTCTAAGTGAGTTGTTGTGGAAATTGGAATATAACCTATTGTCTTGAGGAGTAGGTTCTCCCAGAACAAGTGTGCTATGAGCGGAATCCTGTGGTTGGTTGTGATCTTGAAACTATATGACTTGGTGACTACGTGAATTGGGGTCCGCATGACCTATCAACACTCCATGTGTTATCGACACTCTGTTTGTTATCGACACTCCATGTGTTATCAACACTCTATGTGTTATTGACACTCTATGTGTTATCGAAACTCAGTGTCTTACTGATATTGGGTGTTCTGTGGACTACGCCTGATAATCCCACTTTTCGTGATATAGACTTATACTTGTGTGAGACGACTATACTACGTCTATGTGGTATACTTCATGTATTTTTGTGTGGTATATTTTGTGTATTTTTATGTGGTGTTCTTTTGTGGTATTATTTAGTGGTGTTCCTAGTGGTGTTTCATTGTGGTGTTCCTTAATAGTATTCCTTCATAGTGTTCCTTAGTAGTATTCATTCTCAGTGTTCCTTCATGGTGTTTCTTTATGGTGTTCCCTAGTGGTGTTCCTTAGTGGTGTTCCTTCATGGTGTTCCTTTCTTGTGTTCCTTAGTGGTGTTCCTTCGTGGCATTCCTTCATGGCGTTTCTTCGTAGTGTTTCTTAGTGGCGTTCCTTCATGGTGTTCCTTCGTGATGTTCCTTTAGTAGTCTTCCTTTGTGGTCTTCCTTCATATTATTCCTTTGTAATTTCTTATGTAGTATAGTTCCTTTGTGGTTTTGGGGTGTCCTACTTAGTATTGTTTTACTCACCTTTGCACGGGTTTTGCATGCACGTGTCGTGTCTTTTGCAGACGATCGACGCTTTGACAGATTCCAAGGTGGACCGGGACTAAGTGGTGCTTAGTGAGACCAAACAATTGAGGTGTGCTTCTACAGCTTCAGACAACTTTCCAACACCTTTCCCTTCAGGTAGGGTTCTTTGCAGCTAAGTTTCAGGAACTTGTGCATTCACTTTTCCAGACTCCTTTTTGGGTTGGATTGTATTCTGGCCCTTTTTATTTTTCAATTTTCTACTGTCGTACTCTGTTTTTGGTATCTTAGTGGTATGCATGATTCTTTACTTAGTGTCTTTTTTACATTTAAGCATTTTGGGCTTGGAGATGTGTGTGTGTATACAAGTACTTGGGAAAGTGCCTCCCATTTGTGGGATATTCCTACTCAGTGCTAGTCGCCAGATCCTTGCCTATTAGAAGCGGTCTTGGGGTAGTCACGACATGGACCCCTTTGGGATGGGTCATGATACTCCCAATACAATATAACACGGTGGATATAGTCTCATCATGGATTAAGTTTACTCCATAATCACATACATATCATCTCATGAGACATAAATATTAATCAATACATTGGAGTGTTATCTGGGCACACCCATCATAACATGTACATGCTTATGTGTGCCACAAATAGAAATCAAACGCAAGATATAAACATAAGAATTACTCATGGAGAGAAATGGGTTGCATAATCATGTTTTATAGTATAACCAGATAGCATATCATAATGGTTTTCATGAAATAGGGGATTAAAACATTCTTGTATGTTCATAGGCAAAAAATAAACATAGATTGTGAAAAATGATGTCCAAGTGAAGTGAAGATGTGAAAAAGGTGGATATGTAACTTTGGAAATATATCACTTAAGCGGGATTTTAGGAAAAGGGTAAAGAGTCATTAAATAGGGGGGAGCATATTAATTTCCATGAAACCATAAATAAACTAAAAGGGGTTTCTATAATATAATGAGAATTTTTAGAAACCATATATGGTTTAAAACATTTTATGGAGTGGTGCTTAGAATGTGGTTAAAAACAAAGAAGTTCCCTTTAACCGAGCTTACATAATGAATGAAATTGAGAGGGGAACCTTAAAAACTTGTATATCCCCAACAAATAAAGGTTGTGGTGACTAGATATATATGAAAAAGGTATAGATATATATATATATAGAGATAGAGAGAGAGATAATTTCAAAACAATGTATGAGAATAATAATCATGTTATGAAGTGAGTTTTAGAGGGAAAAGGTATTGCCCAAAATAGAGGATGGTGGTTTGAAAGTTCCATTACCCTGTGTTTAGATTTGTTTTGCACTTGTATTTAACGTCCTAAATAATTGAATCATATTCATTAATTACTTAATTCAAAACCTTTTTCATATGTATTTGATTTACTGTAATTATGTTATGTTCATTTACAATCATTTCAATGAGATATAAAGCTTAATTCCATTGTTATGGGGGCATTCGTTTCATGGTTCCAAAGTTGGATCACTTGTGGATAATTATTAAAGTTCTTTCCAGATGAGACTATAACTCAAAAAATTAAATGAAATGATATTCATATCGTCACGAACCGGCCCGAGTCGACCCTGAACCAGTCACCCAGGCCAGCCCGCGACAAGTCCTCAAAGGCATTCCTGATTCTCTTGGGATGGAGATAAGCACCAAGGGCATCAATAGAGTACACAAGAGAATGATTTTTCCCAAATATAAACAATCAAACAAAGAGCAAAAATAAATGGACATCCCAAAATACATTTACATAAAAATTGAACTGAACATTATTTGTACAAGAAACTAAAAGTACAACTAAACCAACAACTCAACTGACCAAACCTGATAACCAACTAATTCCATGTGACCCCTCTCACTACTAGAAAAACAGGTATTTACGACGGGTCATTTGCGACGGGATCCCGTCGCAAATGGCCCGTTGCTGAAAACGGTGTCGCAACAACAATTATTTGCGACAGGCCCGTCGCTAAAGCCTTTTTTTGCGACGGGGATTCTCCTCGTCGCAAATAGTACTCCGTATATTTATAAAACACTTTTCAAATAGTAATTGCGACGGGCCCCGTCGCAAATACCTGTTGCGACGGGCCCGCCGCAAATAGTTTTTGCGACGGGACCCGTCGCAAAAACTATTTAAAAATAAAAATAAAAAACTATTAATAAATTATTTTAATGCATATAATAATAATACTATTTGCGATAGGCATAGTATCCCGTCGCAAATACTATAAAAAAATAAAAAAAAATTATTAATAAATTATTTTAATTAATATAATAATAATCCAGTTATAATTCAAAAATAAAAAATAATAAAATATTAATAAATGATTTTAATTAATATAATAATAGAATTATAATTCACAAATAAAAATAATAAATTATTAATAAATTATTTTAATTAATATAATAATAATAGAATTATAATTCAAAAATAAAAAATAATAGAATATTAATAAATGATTTAATTAATATAATAATATTAGAATTATAATT
This sequence comes from Viscum album, assembly GCA_963277665.1. Classification (NCBI taxonomy): domain Eukaryota; kingdom Viridiplantae; phylum Streptophyta; class Magnoliopsida; order Santalales; family Viscaceae; genus Viscum; species Viscum album. The sequence goes on along the minus strand of OY728125.1, from coordinate 197,242,882 downwards.
CATAAATAAAAAAATATTAATAAGTTATTTTAATTAATATAAAAATAATAGAATTATTTTACATTCAAATATTAAAATAATTCAAGTATTACAAAAAAAATATAATTAAATTATAATATTATAAAATTTTAATATATATATAAATTTTAATATTATAAAATATAAATAATATTATTATTCATATTAATATTGTTATTTCAAAATATAATATTATTAATATTTTATAATGAGACAGAAACTACGAATGGAAAAAAAATCATATTTTGATTTCACAAATTTTATAACATAAAAACAAACTCTAATCTGAATGAGGGGGGAGGGGGGATCTGCAGATGGTGGTGGAGGAAACTTCATCCCTAAAGCATGAGTGAGTCGGCGCATGTACTCCATCTGCTCTTGATGCTGCTGTTGCCACCGACTCGTCTGCTCCTCGTACAGCTGATACTGGCATCGACGCTCCTCCTCATGCTGCTGACGCATCTGCTCCTGCTCCTGTCAAAGACTCTCTATCAGTGTAGTCTAAGATCGCAACTGATCCTCATACTGTGTAGCAGAAGAAGATGCACGAGCTCCTCTCGAGCTGGACGCCGACATCGCAGCAATGCCATAATAATCTCTGGGAGTCAGTCGAGAGCTGATACCAACTACCCGGCTCTTCTCGAAGGCATACTGGGTGGCTTGCATCCATGCTGCCTCATCAAACTGACGTCCAGTGGTCTGATCTGATGACTCGGCCTGACTCTCAGGCCGGGTCTGTGACGTTGTGGCCTCATATGACTCTTGTAGTTGCAATTTAAAATTAAAATTGTGAATATATTATATGCAGTTAATTTTTAAACTTGAAAACAAATAATACTGACCACGATGTGATGCTGACGATCACCTCTGAGCTCCCCAGTAGCAGGATCACTATACATCCTCCGATATACGTCGTACTCCGTAATATCGGGGTGCTCGACAGGCTATAAGAATAAAAAATAAACTGTTAATATTTATAGTTATATAAAATATTTATAAATAATGTACGTACCAGATGCTGTCTATGAGTACTGAAAGAACGACTCCCAGCTCGATGAGTCACCTCCTGTCTCCCCTGATTCTGCCTCCCCACTGATGATCTCCTCTGAAAGGAACCACTCAACCAGTGCGCACATAATCCATCCCATACATGGGATGAAATGTAATCTGGTCGGTGTGCTCTACATGACTCGTCAAAATCTGACACTCCTGCTTTCTTCATGGCAGCTTTTCTTAAATTGTGCAAAAACTGACGAAGGCGATCACGCATGGCCACCTCCCATGCCTTGTGGATGGCGTCATGCATGGTATCCTCGATCGGATACCATAAACCCTACAAATAAATCAAAATATCAAGTTAGAAATGAAATAATTTTCAAAATAAAAATTATTTATTTACGTACGTACCAACCAATGGCCGAACATGGTCTGCTGCATATCAATGGGAATCTGCTCCCATGTGGTCCACGGCTGAGAGAAATAGTTGCGCAAAATAGCGATGCCCTGTCCGACTGCTATATGCGGAAAACTGTAAAAATAATAAACATTTATTATGTGAATAGATTAATGAAATCTTAGTCAAATCCATAGGTTATCACACAGGTTATCACACCTCCATGTGCGTGGATCAAACCCAAGACGTGGACGTCGCTCGGGGACGGGGTCAGGAATCATCAATCGTGAAAGACTGTGCCCCCTCCGCATACTCCCTGGAGCGCCTGTAGGCTGAGGGTCATCTGCCAGCAACTCATCCGCATCGAAAGGCAGGTCAGCATCCGACAACTCACGAAATGTGGCGTCGTCCATCTGAAACAGAAAATGTTAATGTTGTTAGCAAATAATTTATAATTACTATTATATATACATATATACATATTATGATTGTATATAAATACCATGGAATTCTATCAGTGTTAATCTTCATCATCATCTTCATATATGTCAATGCCATCTTCATATTCCTCCTCAACATCATCGATATCCATTCGAGTTACAGTTGCTTCATCTCTTACCATTTCAAATTCATATGTGACATCATTAACATCATCGTCATCACCGACTCTTAAATGTGGGGTGTCGTCATCGATACTCATGTCTCTTTGTAAAAAAGATTGATTTTGAGTACACTCTTGAAAAACTTCAATTATTTGCAAATCAGTGAAAGCACATTCACTATGACTAAACTGATTGTCTCGAATTTTGATTTTTATTACACTCCACCAATCAGTCAAGTCTCTTGATGTAGCACAGTACTTTGCGTAATAAACTTGATGTGCCTGTTGAGCCAATAAGAATGGTTCATTTACTGCGAGAACACTTTTACATTTAATATCGATGATTCCATGAGTCAGATGAAAACGCACGCCTCTCTGTATCCAACCACCGACATTTGAACATGGTTATGTAATGTTGTCCAAGATAACAGAGTTCAATGATTTCATCAAGTATGTCATAAAAGTCAACTTCATTTTCTCTATGATGAGATCCTCTCAAGCTAACTCCATTGTTCATTGTTTTTTTCGATTCCCCATATGCATGTGTGTGAAATCAAAATCCATTCACCACATATGCATTATAAGTTTTAACAAGTTTGGAAGGTGGGTTACTCAATACACACAGCCGTTTGTCAATTTTATCAGCATGTCGAGACACCTGGAAATTTGTGAAATAATTATCAATATAGTAAACTATACATTTAATGAGTTGCTAAAAGATAAAGAATTTATGTTACCAGTTTTTGAAACCACTGAGAGAAATTTTTCAGTCGACGTTCTTCGAGAGCAGCTGCTGTAATTTTTGGAATTTGTTTCTTGATATGATTATCATACAACCTATAAAAACCAAAGTTATTTACTGTAACATAAATGATAGAATAAGTGATATAAACACTTACAGTACAACCGATGTCATCTCTTCACAGTTGAGCAGAACATACGTATGAGCTCTATGATGTTCATCATCTGAAAGCCAGCGTTCATAAACTCCACCAAAACCAAGCTCTGGCTGGTTGAAAACAGATAATTGATTGTCGATTTCATCAATATTCCTCTCGTTCCATCCCATTCAGTTGTGTTTTGAAGGATACTCAGATTCAAAATAATGGGAGTAGAAAAAAGATATTTCCTCTTGCAAATAAGCTTCTGTAATAGATCCTTCAACAGATGATTTGTTACGTACTTTTATTTTCAATTTTTGCATGCATCTTTCAAATGGGTACATCCATCGAAACTATACTGGACCTCCACATTTGGCTTCATATGGCAAATGTAACATCAAATGTTCCATTGAGTCGAAGAAAGACGGCGGAAATATTTTTTCCAGTTTACATATAATTACAACAACATCTTTTTCAAGTTTTCCTAGAGCATCATAATCTGCTGTAGCAGCACAAATTTCCCGAAAAAAATGAGACATGTCTGTTATGAAATCCCAAATCACATAATTCAATAGACCTCTTAATCCAATGGGTAGAAGTCTTTCCATTATAACATGACAATCATGAATTTTTAATCCAGTAATATGACCATTCTTTACACATCTACCCAAATTGGAAGCACAGCCATCTGGAAGTCTCAAATCTGCAATCCACTGACAAAATAATAAACGGTTTTCTTTAGACAGTGTATAAGCTGCTTTTGGTTTCAGTAACCTTTCTGTTATGACATTCTTAAACAGTTCCAATTATGGACACCTGCAAATTTGGGCAAGATCTAAATGTGCATTTACATTGTCTTTGCTCTTTCCTGGCGTATCCAAAACTGTATGAAACAAATTATCAAAACAGTTCTTCTCAATATGCATGACATCTAACATGTGTCGGACCAACAAATCAGACCAATATGGCAAATCCCAAAATATGCTACGTTTAATCCAATTGTGTTCTTTCCCAAAACCAGAAATTTTCTGTTGGTTTATTGTGGGACCAAAAGTGATGGGAGGTAATGAAAATACAACTGATTTTAACTCTGAACCTGATAGCATTTTTGGAGGTCCATCCCTTTCAACTGTTCCTTTTCTGAAATGAGATCTGTTTCTGTGAAAAGGATGATCAGCTGGAAGAAATCTGCGATGACAGTCAAAATAACAAGGTTTCTTTCCATGAATGAGCATAAATGCTTTTTTCTCTCCTATACAGTAAGGACATGATTTCTGACCATGTGTACTCTAGCCAGATAACATCCCATAAGCCGGGAAGTCACTAATTGTCCACATCAATGCTGCTCTCAGTATGAAATTCTGTTTCATTGCAACATCATATGTACTGACACCAGTACTTCACAATAAATTTAATTCATCAATCAACGGTTTCAAATAAACATCAATATTTTTCTTCGGATGTCCTGGAATTAGTAAAGTCAAAAATATATATGGCTCCTTCATCAACATCCATGGAGGTAAATTGTACGGAGTTAAAAAAACAGGCCAACATGAATATTGACTACCATAAGATCCGAACGGACAGAAACCATCAGTGGAAAGGCTCAGTCGAACATTTCTAGATTCTAAAGCAAAGGATGGATGCACTCTATCAAAATGTTTCCATGAATCACCATCGGTTGGATGATTCAAGCTTTTATCGGTTGAAATATTCTCTTTATGCCATGACATCATTGTCGCTGTATTCTTAGACATGAATAAACGCTGAAGTCTGGATGTAAGCGGAAAATATCTCAACTGTTTTACAGGAATCAAACCAGACTTCCCATGTTGTCCTTCTTTATATCTCAGTTTCCCACATGTGGGACAACTATCCAACGACTCGTTTTCCCCAGAATATAAAATGCAGTCATTTGAACATGCATGAATCTTCTGACAAGTAAGTCCCAAATTTCGAACCAACCTCTTACTCTCATAGTAATTTGCAGGCAAAACATTTCCTTCGGGTAACAATGTTTTTAGGCAAAGAAAATATCTGGTCAAAACAGGTGTTTGACATTCCGTTATCTGATTTGATAGCCATAAATTTTGCAACTTCTTCTAATTTTCTCATCTTGCAGCCAGGATATAATGCATCCTCAGCAGACCTCAACAACTCATAAAATTCAGACGGTGCCAACTCAGGATTTGAAGCTATATCAGCTGGAGTTTCTGTATGTTGAACAGATGAACCTGCAACATCATGTACTAAATCTTGAAACCGGGATGGATCCGGAATCAAGTTGGTATCACCTGCTCCGGAACTGCGTTCACTGTGTTGATACCAAAAAACATAATCTGGTTGAAAACCAAAACGCAAGAGATGTCCCCCCACTTTTTCAAATGTGTCAAACGTTCTCAATGCACATTTTCTGCAAGGGCATTTTATTTTGCCTTCCAAAACAAATTATGGATTTGATGCCGCAAATGATAAAAAAGTCTCCACACCCTCTACATATACTAGATTTAAACCAGAACCGTTTGGATTTCTACGTTGATTTATCCATATGCGGTCACCTAAAAATGATTGTTGACGACCTCGTTGTTCCATATTTTTCTATAAAATATAAAAGCATTACTGGTTTTGAATAATTTGTTAGAAAAAACACTCAAGCAAGGATAATTATAGAGTTTACATCATACACGACTGACGCAAACTTTTTATTGAGATAGACCTAAAAATTGACCCTTTAAGAATTGAATATGTTGAGAATAAAGCAAAACCTGTTACAAATATTGATAATTTTAATATTATATAATTTTTTTATTATTTTTATAGTACTAATATTATTGGTAATTATTCCTAATTATTGGTAATTATTCCTAATTATTGGTAATTATTCCGAATTATTGGTAATTATTCCTAATTATTGGTAATTATCGGTAATTATTGTTAATTATTGGTAATTATTACTAATTATTAGTAATTAATACTAATTATTGGTAATTATTATTAATTATTACTAATTATTACTAATTATTACTAATTATTGGTAATTATTACTAATTATTACTAATTATTGGTAATTATTACTAATTATTGGTAATTATCGGTAATTATTGCTAATTATTGGTAATTAATACTAATTATTGGTAATTATTAGTAATTATTACTAATTATTACTAATTATTGGTAATTATTACTAATTATTGGTAATTATTACTAATTATTACTAATTATTACTAATTATTACTAATTATTACTAATTATTGGTAATTATTACTAATTATTACTAATTATTACTAATTATTGGTAATTATTACTAATTATGACTAATTATTGGTAATTATTCCCAATTATTACTAATTATTACTAATTATTACTAATTATTGGTAATTATTACTAATTATTACTAATTATTGGTAATTATTACTAATTATTACTAATTATTGGTAATTATTCCTAATTATTACTAATTATTACTAATTATTGGTAATTATTCCTAATTGTTGGTAATTATCGGTAATTATTGGTAATTATCGGAAATTATTACTAATTATTGGTAATTAATACTAATTATTGGTAATTATTATTAAATATTACAAATTATTACTAATTATTAGTAATTATTACTAATTATTGGTAATTATTACTAATTATTACTAATTATTGATAATTATTACTAATTATTACTAATTATTGCTAATTATTGGTAATTATTACTAATTATTACTAATTATTGGTAATTATTCCTAATTATTACTAATTATTACTAATTATCGGTAATTATTGGTAATTATTGGTAATTATTCCTAATTATTGGTAATTATTACTAATTATTGTTAATTATTACTAATTATTGGTAATTATTACTAATTATTACTAATTATTACTAATTATTACTAATTATTACTAATTATTGGTAATTATTACTAATTATTACTAATTATTACTAATTATTGGTAATTATTACTAATTATTGATAATTATCGGTAATTATTGGTAATTAATACTAATTATTGGTAATTATTATTAATTATTACTAATTATTACTAATTATTGGTAATTATTACTAATTATTACTAATTATTGCTAATTATTGGTAATTATTACTAATTATTACTAATTATTGCTAATTATTGGTAATTATTACTAATTATTACTAATTATTGGTAATTATTCCTAATTATTACTAATTATTACTAATTATTGGTAATTATTCCTAATTATTGGTAATTATTCCTAATTATTGGTAAGTATTCCTAATTATTGGTAATTATCGGTAATTATGGTTAATTATTGGTAATTATTACTAATTATTGGTAATTATTACTAATTATTGGTAATTATTACTAATTATTACTAATTATTGGTAATTATTCCTAATTATTACTAATTATTACTAATTATCGGTAATTATCGGTAATTATTGGTAATTATTGGTAATTATTACTAATTATTGGTAATTATTGGTAATTATTACTAATTATTGGTAATTATTGGTAATTATTACTAATTATTGGTAATTATTCCTAATTATTGGTAATTATTCCTAATTATTGGTAATTATCGGTAATTATGGGTAATTATTGGTAATTATTACTAATTATTAGTAATTATTACTAATTATTGTTAATTATTACTAATTATTACTAATTATTGGTAATTATTCCTAATTATCTGTAATTATTACTAATTATCAGTAATTATTGGTAGTTATTGGAAATTATTACTAATTATTGGTAATTATTACTAATTATTGGTAATTATTACTAATTATTACTAATTATTACTAATTATTACTAATTATTACTAATTATCGGTAATTATTCCTAATTATTACTAATTATTACTAATTATCGGTAATTATTGGTAATTATTGGTAATTATTCCTAATTATTGGTAATTATTACTAATTATTGTTAATTATTACTAATTATTGGTAATTATTACTAATTATTACTAATTATTACTAATTATTGGTAATTATTACTAATTATTACTAATTATTACTAATTATTGGTAATTATTACTAATTATTACTAATTATTGGTAATTATTCCTAATTATTACTAATTATTACTAATTATTGGTAATTATTCCTAATTATTGGTAATTATTCCTAATTATTGGTAATTATCGGTAATTATGGGTAATTATTGGTAATTATTACTAATTATTGGTAATTATTACTAATTATTACTAATTATTGGTAATTATTCCTAATTATTACTAATTATTACTAATTATCGGTAATTATCGGTAATTATTGGTAATTATTGGTAATTATTACTAATTATTGGTAATTATTACTAATTATTGGTAATTATTCCTAATTATTGGTAATTATTCCTAATTATTGGTAATTATCGGTAATTATGGGTAATTATTGGTAATTATTACTAATTATTGGTAATTATTACTAATTATTCTTAATTATTACTAATTATTACTAATTATTGGTAATTATTCGTAATTATCGGTAATTATTACTAGTTATCGGTAATTATTGGTAATTGTTGTTAATTATTACTAATTATTGGTAATTATTACTAATTATTGGTAATTATTACTAATTATTACTAATTATTACTAATTATCCGTAATTATTCCTAATTATTACTAATTATTACTAATTATCGGTAATTATTGGTAATTATTAGTAATTATTCCTAATTATTGGTAATTATTATTAATTATTGTTAATTATTACTAATTATTGGTAATTATTACTAATTATTACTAATTATTACTAATTATTGGTAATTATTACTAATTATTGGTAATTATCGGTAATTATTGGTAATTATTGGTAATTATTACTAATTATTGGTAATTAATACGAATTATTGGTAATTATTAGTAATTATTACTAATTATTACTAATTATTGGTAATTATTACTAATTATTGGTAATTATTACTAATTATTACTAATTATTACTAATTATTGGTAATTATTACTAATTATTGGCAATTATTGCTAATTATTGGTAATTATTCATAATTATGGGTAATTATTCCTAATTATTGGTAATTATTACTAATTATTGGTAATTATTCCTAATTATTGGTAATTATTCCTAATTAATGGTAATTATTCATAATTATTGGTAATTATCGGTAATTATTTATAATTGTTGGTAATTATTACTAATTATTGGTAATTATTACTAATTATTGGTAATTATTACTAATTATTCCTAATTATTACTAATTATTACTAATTATTACAAATTATTACTAATTATTACTAATTATTGGTAATTATTCCTAATTATTACTAATTAGTGGTAATTATTAGTAATTATTACTAATTATTACTAATTATTGATAATTATTGATAATTATTACTAATTATTACTAATTATTGGTAATTATTACGAATTATTGGTAAGTATTACTAATTATTGGTAAGTATTACTAATTATTGGTAATTATTACTAATTATTGGTAATTATTACTAATTATTGGTAATTATTACTAATTATTGGTAATTATTACTAATTATTACTAATTATTCCTAATTATTGCTAATTATTGGTAATTATTCCTAATTATTGGTAATTATATGAATAATTACCAATAATTAGGAATAAATACCAATAATTAGGAATAATAACATTATTAGTATATTTTATTATTAATATTAAAATAATATAATGTTGTATATTATATACAATTCTCCTTTCATCTGTGTGTTTTCTGTCTCCACATACAAATATTACATGTGGAGACAGAAAACACACAGATGAAAGGAGAATTGTATATAATATAAAAAATTATATTATTTTAATATTAATAATAAAATATACTAATAATGTAATAATGTTATCATTCCTAATTATTGGTATTTATTACTAATTATTAGTATTTATTCTTAATTATTGAAAATTATTACTAATTATTCCTAATTACCATTAACTATGAACAATACTAATAATTTAAATTTATTAAGTAACAAAACAATGTAAACATAATTAAATTACAACTAATTAAGAATAATTGAAACTAATAAAAAATTTAAAATAAATATTAAATTAAAATGAACATAAATACCTTTAAAATTGATTTGAGGTTGATCTTTGATCGTTCTTGAAAACTTCAATATCAACTCCGGAGAAAAAAATTAAACTTAAGAAACGCTGAACTCTAGAAATAGAATTTTGAGAGAAGGAGAAGATGGAGTTTGAGAATGAATTGAAAAAAAGGGATGGGGGTATTTATAGGTTAGATTATTTGTGACGGGTCCATTTGCGACGGGATACCCGTTGCAAATAATATTATTTGCGACGGTACCCGTCGCAAATACCTTAGCCATCATTTATTACGGTCAACGGTTAAATAGTTATTTGCGAAGGGACCCGTCGCAAATAACCACCTGCCGACATACTATTTGCGACGGGGGAATATTCCCGTCGCAAATACCTTTTACCGCCGCCGGTTATTTGCGACGGGCAATAACCGCCCGTCGCAAATACGTTTCCCGTGATTTGGCGCGCAAAGCGCGCCAGTTCTTTTGCGACGGGGAAAGCTAACCCGTCGCAAAAGACTACTTATTTGCGACAGGCAAATACCCCCGTCGCAAATAAGTTTTTAACGGGGCTATTTGCGACGGGATTTATTCCCGTCGCAAATACCCATTTTTCCCGTAGTGTCTGGTCACTCTCCAACACAGTGATCACACATTTCCCAAGACGATCGAACTCGAGTTGAAACCTACACAAGGACTAAAAACAGAAGAAGACTATAGGCGTGAGTATTAAAACTCGGTAGGTTAGCCCGATATTCTATTCCCAATGCACATCCTTTAAAATAAAAGAAACATCAATTTCAAGTTTTAAATACAAGATATAAAGTTATATTTTCCAAATGAGGTCTTGTGCTATAAAAAAAATTTACCAGACAAAAACTTGCATGTTTTATAAACAAGAATGCTGGTAACAATTTTCAAAGAGGTGCAACTTCAAAATGAAAATAGTTTTCAAGAGGGATGCTTTAAAGAATGTACACTTTTAAATAAATCAGACACACTACTGAATTTACCAACCAAACACACCATATGTCGACGGTGAGTACAAACTAGCTAATGAGCACAAGTCACAGAAACACCCCTAGGCACTAGTTAGTTGTGAGCCTCAAGTACCTCGTATCTTGGTGAAAGTAACCACAATAAATATTCATTCTCGTGCACATGAGCCACTAGTAGGGAGCATAACCATAACCTAGAGGTCCCCCAACATCATCATCATTATAGTTTAGTTAGTGTTTTCATCATCAAACTTGTTACGTGAAACAGGGATCAACCCCCACGAGATCACTAGCATACTAGTACATGTCCGCCCACCTAGATACCCAGGATTCCCTTTAGTGCTCAATCAAGTTACACATATTATCAAATACGCATTTCACATCAAAATTATATTCCCAAACCATAAACACACAACACATACCACAAACTTGTTTCACATTTCTTTCACGAATCAAAAACCACTAAATTTTTTCATAAAACAATTTCAAAGAGTGTATTGAGGCTTGACACATAAAACTCATTCAAAAACACTCTTTTAAGTATAAAAACACAACAAAACCATACCCAACCATATTTGGAAGCCCTAACAACATTTAATAAAATCATTTCATGAACCATAAAACAATCTCAATTGACACAACATGGTATATACATGTAAAACACTCATTCTTTATTTTTAGGAAAGGCCAAACGGGGCTTTAAACATTTTCTCAAAACTAACATTTGACAAAGTTATGCATTTAAATTTTATTAAGGATGTGTATACACACCATTTACAGTATCAAACCATATTCATAAATCCCTTAAAAATTCTTAGGTTACATATTCAAAACACAACCATTTTCATAAGGATGTGAAACATGCCATTTTCCAGCAACTCGGGCCAAAACATGTAGTAAACCAAAAACCATTTGTTTGTAAAACCAAATACAAATTGGAAAGCCATAAAAGGACCCCAAAATATTTTTTTCCATGCTTCTAATGTATTTATAAATCCAAAAAAAATTATTTTAAATTTCACTAGACACATAAAAGCCAACCAGGCAATTTACAGAACACATGACATGCACTCTTTAACAAAAACAACTTATTTTAAGCACTTAAAAAGGGATAAAATACCATTTTCATGCCATAAATTTATTCAAGCTACTAAAACATATTCAAAATAAAATAAACCAAGTGAAAAAGATCATGGAATAATTTATCAAATAAGAGGAGTGCACATTTATACACTACAAAAAATGACCAATGTAGAAGGGGTTATTTTTTACTTTAGAAGGGGTTATAACCCCTTCTAAAGACATTAGCAGTGGTTATGAGAAACTGTCGCTAATGTGCCCACCTACTGTTAGTAGGGGCAGTTTTGGGAAAGCACTGGTAAATGTGTGGTGAATTTAGCGGCGGTTACATTAAAGGGGGTTTAAATCCCCTCTAATGTTGTCGAAAATTTATCACAAATAGTTGTCATTAGAGGCGATTATCTCGGTCCACATGTCTGTGTTTGTCCCTCGCCTGTGTACGTCCGTGTATGTCACCCCACCTGATGTTTGTGTCTATCCCCCGCGTGCCCCTGTCTCGGTCTCCACATGTATGTTCCCCACGGTCCCCCATGTCTCGGTCTCCGCATGTCAGTCCCCCCCGCGTGTGTGTCTATCCCTGGTCACCTGCCGCCTGTCTGTTGTGCGTCTATCCGTGTCTGTCCCCTGTGTCGGTCTCCGCGTGTGTGTCTGCCCCCGGTCACCCGTTGCGTGCCTGCTGTGCGTCTGTCCCCCACTTCGGTCTCCGCGTGCGTGTCCCGATCCAGCTCTGCCCCTGGTCTCCTTTCGGTCCGCAAATTCAGAGGGGTTCTAAAATATTGAAGCCGACGAGATTCGAAGACTCATTCTCCATCGCAAACAGCATGTGCTTAAACTACTACCGCAACCCTCTTCTTGCCTATTTAATTCATATATTATTCTATTAATATATATTGACAAGTTTATTAAAATATAAATTATTTGCATAATATATTTAAATACATATAATAAGTTTATTAAAATATGCATATATATTAATAAAAATATATATATTAACAAATTTACACATAATTTATATATTATTGTATATATATATATTAATAAGTTATTAAAATAAACATTATTAAAATAATATATTTAAATACATATAATAAGTTTATTAAAATAAGTATATATATTAATAAACATATATATATTAACTCATTTACACATATAATTTATATTAACTCATTTACACATATATTAATAATGTTTATTAAGATACACATTATTTGCATAATATATTTAAATATACTAAATAAATAACATGTATCTATATTTATATAAATATAAATATATATGTATATATATATATATATATATATATATATATATATATATATTCTACACACCTCTATACATTATATGTTTACATATATTTAAATAAAATTATATATGTATGTATTTATAAATACATTTATATCAAACACACAAAAACACAAATGTGTATTTATATATTTATCTGTAATTGTTTATATTTATTTGAATACACGTACACACACACACATATATTACCCAAATATATTATGAAAATATATATATACATATTTTATTTATATGTACATAATTAAAATATACATATATATTACATATTTATATGAATATAATATATTATACATTTTATAAATACATTCATATATGTATACAATATATACTATATATATATATTATGAACTTGTAAGAATATAGTAGGGGTTCACAACCCCTCTGATCTCTTAAATTAGAGGGGGTTGTGAACCCCCTCTAATGCAAGACATTAGAGGGGGTTTTGAACCTCCACTAATGTTTTACATTAAAAGGGATTTTTAACCCCCACTAATGTCTTACATTATAGGGGGTTGTGGACCTCCACTATTTTCTAAAAAAACAAATTCTGTATAACACACACACACACATATAACACCTCTAAAATACAACTGAATATATATATATATGTATGTATGTATGTATGTATGTATGTATGTATATAGTTCCTATAACCAAATATATAGTGCATGTAACTAAATATAAAGTGCCCCTAATTATTAAAGTAGTGATAGTTTTAACATAATCGTCTTTAAAATCCAACTACATATTAAAAAAATGCTAAAAAATTTAGAGGGGGATGTGAACCCCCTCTAAATTCGATGATTAGAGGGGATTGTGCAGAACCCCCTCAAATGTTACAAAAAATGAATTTAGAGGGGGTTGTGTATAACCCCCTCTAAATAACCCCCTCTAATGTACTGTTTTTTTATAGTGATACCAAAACAACTATATTTTTAACAAAATAAGGCATAAAACATCATTTGCACACAAAACAATTAAAAAAAAGTTTCACAGTAACACATATCATATAAATAAGGTTATAAAAGCATGATAATGATGAAACTTAAATGATAAAGGCTTGTTCAAGTGATATCCTATCTCAAATCCGTGGCGAAAAGGAAACACGCACCCGAAATCACTCGTTGTGGTTCCCAACACTCTAGACCTATTAATACCCACTCTAAACGAACCAAACCCCATAAAAATCATTCCAAAACAGTGCCCTAGGTCAATCATGACCAGGGGAGAAGTGGAAACCAAAAGAAAATGGAAGGAGAAAGAAGAGGGAGAAGAAAGGAGAGAGAATCTCACCTTGGAAACTAAAGGACTCTTCATATTCCCTTAAATATACACCCTTAGAGGAAAGTTAATGGCATGTAAATTCTTGTAGATTCTCCTTAGGTCTGGAAAATCTGGGGAAATTTGATTTCGAGTAAAAAGAGTGAAAGATAAATGATTTATGAACAAGACAATTTACCTTAGAAAATCTGGATGATTTCAGGAATCTTGAGAAGTTTCGCCCTAATACTCAGCTAAGATGAGATTCAAAGAGTGAAAATAGAAAATGGGGGTGTGCCTGGGTATCTTGGGCTTGAGTGGGAGGTGGAATCACCAAAAAACGTCAATAAATAAAAAATATATAAAAGAAACAAATTATTTTTTTAAAATTGGAAATGGGCTCACGGGCTGGCCCAATACCTGAATAGATAACCCAAATTCACCATGCTTGTTAATTCTTAATGGGTCCAAAATAATATGTAGGGTTGAATATTTCAGGGGAGGAAAAATAGGAAGTGGAATGTGTCAAAAATGTTAAAAAATGAAGGATTTATAAAAGAAACAAAATATGTTTTTTAAATTTGGAAATGGGCTCACGGTTTGACCCAAATCATGAAGTAACCACTTTTTCTACAAAAACTCCAAAAAAAAGAATTGAGGAACCCAAATATGGATGATTAGATATAGATGACACTTCAAAACTCAACATTAATCTCACCCAAGACCCAAGAAAAGGATCAGGATTGCCAATGAACCAGATCAAAACAAAGACATGAAAAACCGAGTGTGACACATATCCTTTTAGAAATCAAAATGTTCCCAAATATCCATATGTGTTCCGACATATGGATGATTCACTTAGTACAAACATTATCTTTATACGATCAATTCATTTAGATGGTTTTGCTGACTGTCACAAACTAGATTCGTTTTATTTAATTCAATGATTGTTAAGACATTAGAGAACTTAAAATAACTTATATTATACTTATTAGCATCACATTTAACCATAATAATATATCTATAACTAGCCTTGAAGACAATGGAGAAAAACGAAGTACATTGTTCATGAAGGTGGTGAACTCACCATAATATGAACAACATTTTCATTTTTATAATAAATTATGTTGGATAATGATTATTCTATTAAACCAATAACATTTCAGTATATTCATATTACTAGAGTCGTTATGTCATGTTGGATGGGGTGTATGAGGAGGAGGTAAAAAAAGAAATGAATTTAAAAGAGATAGATTGAGAATATCACCTCTTAAATGTCATCTCTTGAAATATACCACAAGGAACTTTGGTTTTTTTCCTTATGGTGAGATCGACGCTATGAGGACATGGGGGAGAGGGTTGAGAAGATAATTGGATAGAAATTTGGCAAGTTTCAAGCCATAGAAGATGCAATGAGAATGAATGTAAGATATGATATTTATAGAGGGGGATGATTCTTGAATATAATAATTATTTTTATTATTATTTTAGCTCAAAAATATTAACATCGATGAGTCTTGTGACTAATTAGTGCATGCGAAGTGAGATGTTGATGAAACATGAACCCAAATATTTGTAGTGATGACAGTGAGGCTAAAAAAAGCGATTCAAAAGAGATAAACAATAGATAAATATAGAGGCTCAAAAGTTATATCAATTATCTATACTAAACTTGGATTCTCCAACCTTACGTGTCCCCTTCCAAATCTGCCACGTCGCCTCCAAAACTAAAATCCCCCATTCAGCTTTCCCTCGACCCGTGACAGTAATTGCGTATCACCCACGATCCCTAAAACCCTCCCTCCAGTTTAGGGTTTCTTCTGTGCATCATTTGTCTTCGACCATCAACCGCAATTCCTTCCGTCTCCTTCCGCCGTTGTCGTCTGTCCATCAATGATCTACCAGCTTCAACTGTGTGGCCACAGTAACTCCATGATGCTTCCAGTATCAATCATCCCTCCATCATAGGGTTTCCCAGCATCCAGTGCAACCCACTGCTCAGGTATGGAGCTTCCTGTATCTAGATTTCCATCTATCTTCATTCTTAAAAATCCCACCCAACCTTCCTCTTCGTCTATATTTTGGCCTGAATCCGTCACCACACACATACAAGCGGCTACTCTTCATTTCCCATGACGGTCACTGAATCCTTCTGCCCTTGAAACAATTTGTGCTTGTGATTTACCTCTGCTCGAGTTAGGGTTGCCGCAGACCAGCGTCGGCGTTGTGCTACCTGTACCGGTTTCCCTCCAATCCTCTAACACTTCCCGCAGAGCACCACCGACTTCGTAATCCCGCAACCCTCCTGGGAATTTTTCTAATTTCATTTCATATGTTCAAACCCACAGTCGTCTAGCTCCCACACCTCTAGCTCCCACGCCTCCAGCTCCCACACCTACAGCTCCACATGCTCAGCCTCTACCACCTCCACCTCCTCCAAATCCACCGGCTCTGCTTTCACTTGCTCTACCTCGGCCTCCTCCGTGCTCCTGACAAAAAACCTAGGATCGATTATTCTCTGAAAAATCATCCTCGGAAAAGGTAATATTTTTTATTCACAATTCTAGTTCTGTATGAAATCAAATCATGCAGATAAGTTCAACTTAGTTTTTCAACATCCTTCATATTTTTCGTAATAAACTAGTGTGTAGATTGATTTCCATTTCAAAAGAGACTGACCCTTATCTGTTGTCGAGCTTTTATCAGAAGATACGGTTGACCTCTGCCACTATTTACTTTGTTCCTGGTTTTAAGTGTAAAAGCATCTATCGACTTAATAATAATTTTCCCTTTTCTGGTTTCCGATGTCTAGATTCTATTGAATTCAGGAGATTGGTTTGCATGTAAGAATTTTTTTTAATGGGAATGTGACGTTTCAATTGAAGTTTGTACCACAAGAAGTTGGACTGCTTTCTATGTTAGCTTATTCAAACTGCCAGAAATATTATTTGTTTGAGATTTTCATCTCTCTACATGCTTGATTTAATCATGCAGTTCATGTTCAGGAAAGTGAGATGGCTCTCTGCTTAGCTATTTGAATTCATGGTTAGGACTCTTATCCTTTTAATGTATTTTTTTCATTATCTTCAAGTAGGCAAGACACCATCGAAATATGATTGTGAAAGTGAAGGTTGTATTCATTGTAGGTTTGTCTTATCTCTACTTGTAGTGATGTTGAATTATCACACCATTCTATTTAAACTCAAATTCCATTTATTAATTTATAAAAATGAAATATATGTTGTGTTCTATGGAATGGGTATGTTCTCCTAATATCGTGCAAACAATAAATCTTCCCTTTTCTTTGCTGATCTCTCCAACAGGTTGACATTTTCCCAAACTGCAGCTTCAACCTGTTACAGACGGACCCCGCATATGGTAATATTTCTTTGATAAAATCTCCATAACATTTTCCTCTGTTTAAATGTTTTAAATTTCATTCTATTCATACTAAATTTACATATCAAAATATGATACATCTACATTCAGAAATTAGAAAATGGGGATCCACGACGTTCAGTCTTCCACCATTTTTATACGATTGTGAGTCTTCAGAGACCCTATAGCTCCAGAGGTAAGAAAAAGGTGTGTTATTCTCAATTTCTTAAAATGTATTCCCTTCTCTAAAAAATTAATGAATTTTGGTTGAGTATTAGTTTTGGTTGAATATTGCATCATGTCTTTATTTTGTTTGGCCAATATTACTTCTTGTATATTTTTTACCAGGGCTGTTATAAAATTCCACCACTACATATGAGTGTCGTGCAGTTTCGTTATGCCTACTTGGTTTCATTCAATACATTATTTTTACAGTTTCATTCATGCAGATAATGCATAGTTGACTTACTGATTAGTGTGGTTTCCCACTACTCTAAGAATTAGTATTTTTTCCCTTCAGGACATGAATTAGCATTTACAGTTACAGAAGCTTTGTTCAAACATTAACAAGATGCATATCTATATCTGATTATCTAATTACACATTCTCATTATTTTTCTCGGCTAATGTTACTTCATTTTTAATTTTCACCAAGGCTATTATATATTTCCACCACCGCATCGGAGCATTGTGAAGATTCACTTGCCTACCTGACATCTTTCGATACACAACTTTTTACAGTTTTATTTATGTAGATTGACTATAATTTTCATTGATGTTTTTATTACTGTCTTCGACTACAAGGATAATTGACTTGTTGATTGCATTTACAGGCAAAAATTCATGTACTATGCTTAATGTTTACATGAATATTTTACTTATCGACTACATGAATATTTTATTTTTTGATTTCCTTTACTGCTACCCAGTTTATCTTGCTTTCTCATCGATCCTCTAGCATGTCTTGTCCACAAAATTTGTTCTATGTACTCCATTTATGTCCAATACTGACATGTTTTCTGCTGTCATGTATTTTGACTTCATTCTATATGTCAATTATTATGTGTTCCATGAGTTATTCCATGTATCCCTTCATTTATGGACTGGTTATACAAAACTGTTTCCCAATTAGTCATAGATATGATTTTTTATAGATTGATTATGCATAAGTGTTTTCAGATTGCTTATACATCAGAGATGATTTTCTGCTTTAGTAACTATAGAACTTTTGGGAATTTTGGCGATGCCACAATCACAAGATACTGTTGATCATCCTTTTTATAGGTTATTAATTCCATTGAAACATTAATAATTATGATTTTAGGTCCGATTTATATTATTACAGGTCAAATATTAAACTACTGGCTTTTTATGATGTTTAATGAATTTGTCATAAAATATTTCTATTGTCGACACAATGAATTTTGCACATCTTCTATTATGAAACATCATGGCAGGTACAACACTACACCATTTCTCCTTGTATTTGTCGCATCTTACAAACTCCTTTATATGAATGTTTTTTATTCTTAGATTTGTATTCACGTGACTTACTAAAAGAGGAAAAACTATACAATTGTTTTTTCTGGTGCAATATCAAGGTAATACTAAATTGTGATTGTTTCTTTCATTTAAAAATTTGTTTTTTGAATTGGTATATATGGTAAGAAGTGTATTAGACATTCCAGTTTATGTAAACCATTCTTGAACATGTTTTTTCCACAAATATAAAGTTTAGAATTTCAATTACATAACTGCTGTATAGTTTACCCAGTTTTCTCATGGACCCTCTAGCATGGATTGTACACAAAATAACTGATTATTAAGTTTTAGGCTGAAGTATTTCATATCTTTATTATGCCATGTGTTCTCTTGTAATAGGTAATCACAACTAAGCGACCGAAAAATATTTCTTTGGAAGTAGACCTGTATTTTTATCACAATACGAGACAACCCACTGTGATTATAGAGGAGGTTATTCCTTCCCTTGAAGATTTAATTCTGCAGCGGATTCTTGAAGTAATCTTGGTGACATTTTTTTTTATTTTTTATTTTGTATTAACAATTAGGAATTCTAGAAATCAAATTAATGGTATGAGAACATTTTCTTTCGAATAAAAGGTGTTATAAAAGGGAATGTTTGGTGACATATTGGTGTTAAAGGTTTAAAGTTAATGTATTATTATTTTTGGTTTTCTTTTTAATTCAATAAATTCATTTGGAATAGTGTTGTGATTGATTTTAGTAAGAAAAGAAGACACTCAGTCTGGAATAGTTAAATGACTGTTAAGTAATTCAGATTTTTGTTGCTGTTCTTTTTTAATGTTTGTTCCCTTGTAATGGTTCCCACTTCACCAAAAAATGGTTGTAATTAGGATTTAATTAGAAAATACTGAAAATGGACTTTGAGTACCATGTGGTTTAGAAAAACCATGCCAAATGTTATCTTTTTTTATTTTGGTTTCCCTATTACTCATACATAGATATTTATGGAGTTCTTATTCAAGTGTTTCCCAATCTATCATACTTAGTTCTTTAATATAAATTTTATCCATATTTATCTATTTCTTATTGAAGTGTTTACCTACCAGTCATACACATTATGTATTCTTAATTTTAAATATTATTGTATCTACAGGTAAACATATTGGATGAATGTGTAGGTGCTAAGTTCCTCGATTATTACCTTTTATTCCACCACTATAACTCCTCACTGCTAAAAATCCAGGTACAATAATACTTCAATTTCTTGAAAAGTTTTCATATTGGTCATCAAGCATTGAACTTACAAATGTTATAGTTCTACTAAATCTAACAAAACATTTTTCAGAGCAGTGGATCATTTTTTACAACAGTGGATATTTTAATTTCATTGAGTATTGGATCATGTATTGTATTTCACCATTGGATAATTTTTTATAGTGGAACGTGTTTTTCCTTTGATGCAGAATTTGACGGTTCTGATGGAGGAAGAAATGTTGTAAATGATTCAAAGAAGTCAGTCTTTCTGTAAACTTGATTTAAAATCATGTTATGGGTTTTGGAACATCTTATTATAACTGATATTGCTCATTATGTAACTTTTATTCATCAGTTTCTATCAATTTTATTCCCAGGCAGTATGTCTTTCTTTTACTTTTGTTCCTTCATTATAATTTTGTTTGAGAAGGTAGCTCATTATGCAACTTCTGTTCCTCAAAATCTGTAACTTTTACTCCATTATGAACTTGTCATTATTATTTCAAATATTTTCAATATTAATATGAATTATTATGTTTGAAAAATGGTATTCTAATAATAATAATAATAATTAATTTATAGTGGCGTGCGAATGGACGAGCGAAGTACTAGTATTAAATTAATACAATGATGTGTATATATTAAATATTTCATAACATAAACACACACATATTTATCACAAAAAAATGCACCGAGCAGTCGCGGTCGTCGATGCGACTCTGCTGGCGGTGCCGCTCGCTCTACCTCTGACCCGTCGGGCGGACCTGGGCCTGTTCATGGTCAGCGCGACCCTTACCTTGTGTTTGGTATGATTTTAGTAAAAGAAAAGAAATGATTTGATAGTGTATAAAAGAAAAGAAAGGGAAAAAAATGATTGTGATTTCTCTCCTTGTGTTTGGATCAATAACTTAGTAAAAGAAAAGAAATGATTTGAGTTTCTCTTCATCTTGTTTGGTGAATCTTTTTAAAAGAAAAGAAAAGAAATATTTTGGAAATATGATAAAAATAACCATTATTAAAAAATATAGTTTTCCGATACTCGATTATTCCAAATAAAAAATATTATAATTCCAAATTGTATCTTCAATTTTTAAATAAATAAATAAATATATATATATTACAAATAAATATATATTTTTATAAAATATTTATATAATTATAATTATATATATATTTATAAATATATTTATTTATATATAATTATATATATACGCGTTCAAAAATATATATATTTATGAAATAAATTTATTATTATATAAATATACATATTTCAATATATTAAATATATATTTAAAAATATATTTATATATAAATATTTAATTATAAATACATATATATTTTAAAAAATATTTATATAATTATAAATATATTTATATAATCATATATAAATATATAAATATATATATATATATATATATATTAAATTTGAAATTATTACCAGATTATTAATCCAAGCGAGTTCAAATAATATTTTTAAAAAATATTGTTTCCCAGTACTCAATTATTCCAACTAAAAAAATTATAATTTAAAATTGTATCTTTGATTTTTATATCATGCCAATTATATAGACATTTAATTTTGAAAAATATATTAGCAATGATATTTTATTATTTTTATATCATGTAAATTATATAAACAATAATTTTGATTTTAATCAATCATTATCTTTCATGTTACCAAAATTAAGTAAACATTAAACTATGAAAAATATATTAATAAAATTTTTATTTTTTTAAAAAAAATGTTTAAACAAAATTGATTTCATATATTCACCAAAATCATTTGCACAATCCATATATTTATTTAGTTGTATAATTATTTATAAATTACATTGAATAAAATATTTATACTCACATAATCAAAATTATTTATATACACATAATTATTTAAAATCAAAATTATTTATACACACATAATCAAAATTATTAATATACACATAATCAAAATTATTAATTCAAGGAAATCAAAATTATTTATATAATTTATTAAATCAAGATAATCAAAAATATTAAGTCAAAATAATTATTAATTCAAAATTATTTATAAAGCATGTTTATAAATTATATATATAAACTACTAATTCCAGATAATCAAAATTATTTATAATTGTTTTTTATTATTAATTATAAATATTGTTGAAGTTATAAAAATAATTATTTACAAATTACATTTAACAAAATATATATATTTACTAATTTTTATTATTAATAATCACAAAACTTATCATTTATGTAAATATTAATTCATGAAAATATTGAATAAGATATAATATTCATGTGAAGATAATATAAGTAATTTTTAAAAAAATGGCACACAAATATGTTTCGTTCCAAATCACCCTAAAATCGGGATGATTTGAAACTGGTTATGGGAGAGAAATATTTCTGTGAAAGCTCCTAATGATCTCTCCCTGTGGTTCTGTCTCACCAAACGGTGGAAAACGGTTTCTCTCTATTCAAATCATTTATTTTCCGTCGGTTTCTCCCCCGCCAAACGAATACGGTCGATGAGACACGGCTGGTTAGCAAGGCGGCTCGCTCTCTTCACTTTCACCTCGGGGAGCAGCATCTTCCTCATCCTGCTGCTCAGCCCCCACCCACCCAACGCCATGGCCAGACGGAGCTTCATTCTATGGCTTCACGGATCGGGGGAATCGGGGCCTGCCAACGAGCCCATCATCAAGGTCACCTTCACGTCGCCTCTGTTTAGAAATACCACTTGGTCGTTCCCCACGGCTCCTTCACTCCCCGTCACTTGCAACAGTACGTATTACTGAAATCCTCGTGGTTCTAGCTTGTGATTCTTCTGCGTGTTTACCTATTAAACTGCGGTTGATTTGGCTGTTATCGCAGTTTTTTTTGTCGACACTCTAAACCCTCCTTATCGTCCCATCTCTTGTTATTGCATTCATGATCCGATCTTTGGTAGATGCGCTGATCAATTTGATTGTTGTACTCGTTCTCTCATTTTTTCTGATGAGTTTTTTTGAGCGGGGTCTGATTATATACATATGATCCAGGTCCAGGGTTATCTCAGTTGTTGGGTGAGTCGGATGAGTAAGATTTTGGATGGGTTTGCAAATCATTTGGAGAGACGTATATTTACTACCGTCGTTGTTTTTGTTGAGTAAATAATCAATGGATCCAACGAAGTAACTAAAGATTTGTCTGGCATGTGAGAATATGAATATGCATCTTAATTCTTAAACTTTTGTTCGGTTGGATGAAGTAAGAATGATATGATTATTCTCTCATGGCAACGGTGTTTAATTATTGAGATATAATTAATCAATTTTCATTTCAACCCTTTATCTCATTCAACCTCTCATTCAATTTTTTCTCGCAATCTATGTGTCTTAAGGGTTTGGGTGATCTCTGTTTGGGATCTGTTGATAAAATTTTGAAGACTTTTGTATAACTCTTGGAATTGAATGACCGAATATTCACAATTTTTTACGTTAAAAGTGAAAATCGGAGAAGAGTTATAGAGAAAAGGGAGTACGCTCCAATTAAAATAGAATAGATCTTGATATTTTCTTATGCCGTTTTGAGCGAGTACAATTCATAATACAAATACAACAAGATAAATATATCACAATCGAACACGTGTTACACAAATTTTAACAAAATCTAAACAAATGTTGAATATTCTAATTGCATGAGAATATTGCTATAACAGAGTGTTAGGCTTGCAAATACCCTAAAAGGGGTGATGAATCGGGGTATATGAAATTTATTCCTTTGGCATTTCATTCCCTTTTGTATTTTGTTCATACGGTTAGAACACATGGATCTCTCAATCTCCCCTTCGCATGCAAGAATGAAAGAACAAGATGAACACAACGAATTTGCTCACCCATGTGGAGACTAGTCTATGGAGCAAAAATGACTCACTTGTATCTCATCTGAATAACTAAAGCAACACTTGATTACAAAAATTTAGATAAGACTCTTTGTTCCTCTTGGTTCACAACCTTCACTATGTGAACACTCTTCATCAAAGATAGACTTACTACCCTTACAATAAGTTTCTTCAACAAGATAAGAAAACTAACACCTTTAGTACAGATGCGTGTTGATGATCTTCACCTTCTTTAACATTTGTGAATGACGAACTCCTCATTCTGCAGCTGCGTGCAACTTTTTTCTTGGAGAATATCCACCAACAACTTTTCTTTTTCTCTCATAGAGATAATCATCTCTCTTTCGCTATTGTTGTCTTTTTCACATCACAATCTTTATATATATATATATATATATCAAATATGAGATATCTCATCTTTCATCTAATCTATTTAGATTTTCTCCACGCACCTTTTATTTTAATGCTGATTAAATATCCATTAAAATACTCTTTAAAAACCAAGTGGGATGTCGCCATCTTATTCCAAAACTTTTGGTATCTTGATGATATATAAAACATATTTTTGTTCCATCTCTAGCCAAACCACGATGCAGTTAATTACATCACAATGTGGTGAATTTCAATCAATGCCAATTCCAAAATTACTCTCCAAATCATGGTTAGCTCTGAGAAAAATACCTAGATCTTCTCAACTTTCTTTCTTTGAATCCCACTAACCACAACCATCACCATGACATTTTCTTTTTGATTCCGGCGTCTCCTTCACACATTGAAATGACCTTGCCATTGTTAGGTTCTGGGGCCCGCAGCGGAAGCCGGTGGGCCGGAGATTTTAAAATTTTCGTCGGCGGATCGATGGTACTTGTCGACACCGACGATCCGAGCCCCATAGAGGTCTGAGGATCTCACGTAAATTGTCAAGAGCACAAAACTAAAATGAAAACAAACCCGTTTCAAATCCGAAGCCGCGGTCGACTGCAACTAGTCGATGACGATCGTCGCTTGAAGGATCCAAAGCAGGATCCCTCTGGATCGTCCACACGCGCTTCAAAAATCTGCTGGAACGTCGATCTTCGAATTCCGGGTGCTAGCGCGACGATCCGACGATGCTTTCGACATCCCGACGATCACCACATCGAGATGACTTCGATGCTTGAGGAAGATCTTGATCCAAGCTCCATGGATCGAGAGCTTCTCTCTCTAGAGAGCGGAAGGAGAGAGAGACTTTGGATTTCACTCCATGAAATGAGTGAATAGTGAATTGCACATCAAGGGAGAGAGCCTCCTCTCTTATTTATAGTGGAATTCCAAAATACCCGGTTGGGTTCCCCGACCCCGTTTATTTCAATATCCACTAAATAAATAATTTTGACGAACTAAACTGCGCCAATATTATTTATTATTTTATCACATACTTGTAATATATATAAAAATATATTACGTGATAAAAGCCGAGCCATTTAACTCGACTCGCTGTCCCGCTTAATATTAAACGAACCTTTAATATTAAAATAATATTTGTTCGATTAATATTTTTCTCGTATTTACTAAACTTGTAAATACATTAAATAAATTCAATCCCAATTATTCATAACTTGAATAATAATGAATTTATTTAATTCATCGGTGATTGATACTTTGGACAACACTCAGACCCCGTGGCAGGGCCCACCGTGTCCATATATCTATTCAACTGAATAAGACATATTCTTGAATACGCTATTGTGTGTGACCCTCTAGGCCATTATCTCGATAGTAATGAATAAAATCCATAGACCAAGAGCGGAGTCTAGCAACCCATCATGGCCCCTAAAGAGATAAGGATAGTCATAGCAACGACTGCCATCCTACTAACACTGATTGTGTACTATAATCTCTTTGTTATTAAATATCTCATAAAACAGGACGCACTCTTGTGTTATCGTCATTATCTTGCTTTATTATTTGTTGATCTATCCGGATGGATTTGCCTTTCTACCGCTTTGGTCAAAGACTTACGAAGGCAGTACCATCCTGATCAACCAGGTCTAAGATATACAACTTCCTGAACTTGGAAGTGACAAGTCCTTTTTTGACCATTTAGCCAATGTCATACCACCAACGACGCACCCAACACAAACTACCTCGCTACAACTTCATTGCCATGGTTTTCGTCTTGCATCAAAGTACGTAATCAAATAGTACGCATTGGTAATGGTCTCAAGTCAGGAGACCAATTCACATGTCCGTAGATAGGAACAACCAATAATACCCAAAAACATATGTTCCTATTGGCGGGTCTGTCCTCATGATCTCATTACTAGAGATCACCAAGTGTGAACTTCATGTGAAGTCTCAATGCTTATGAGCCCCCAACACTTGATAGTCATACATCTACTGTGTCCAGTCAGTAAGATGTATCTAGACTATAAAACATATATTTAAGATTAATGTCATAATATCTCGAGGTTCTCATTATAGTATGGGATCTGCTATAATCTCTCGACACGACAATTAACCTTTGAACATTATCATTATAATAGTGGACGCAGAAAAGTCTACACTATAACGGTAAGATAACATCATGCATAACTAACTATACACATGATATGATAATCAAAAGTACTTCATAGTTGGGTCTAGGGCACCCACTATTTCAACAGCCATAGCATGCTCCGTTCATTTTTAACGTGGCATAAATGGATACTTACACAAGCCTTACCACCCACGTCTACCACCACAGGCGTGGTTGCTACATATAGACATGGCACACAGGGAGTGTTCTAAGATTTCTTAGCCACGATACCAAAAAATTTATTCCACTCTTCATTGGGGCGTGATTCACAATACAAGCATCCCAAGCCTTTTTAGTTATGTGATCTTCCATAATGTTTCCGTTGAGCATGCCACATAGTGGATCACTTCCAACAACCACATCTTTCAAAACGGCGTGGTTAGAACTGTCTTGCTCATTTCATATAGAATGCAAAACCCTTTGTAAATCTAAAAGTTCTAATGTGAAAAGACCTTCCCACACAAATCACGACCACTGCCATAGCGTGGCATGTGTTTATTCTTATTTTCAGCCTTTTCAATCTCCAATCAGCTCCAAAACTTCTTAACACTTATTCAGTGATAATTAGCGTCTTCTTCCTCAGTATTTTGCCAACAAATACAAACCAAATCACAAACTTTAATTGTGGGCTTCACAATCTCTCCCATTGGGTTTGTTAACACCACCATTTATGTTTCTTCGAGCTTCTCCATGACAACTAATGATTATGAAATCGCATTTATTCACTCAAAACCCACATGAATATGAACTTGATGCGAGAAACAAGAATGAACAAATTACTTCTATAACATCCATGAATCCAGTGTTGCGGAAATGTCGGGAGCAACAAGCGACTGACGATTCCCAGAAGAAGAGTAAAAGGAAAAAACAAAAGAACGAGAAGATCATTTGACACAGCGATTTACGTGGTTCGAGAAATGATCCTTAAGTTCACGGAGAGGTAGAAATTCCATTATGATCGAGAGCAGGATTACAGGGCAATTTCAGAGTTTGAGACACACGCATAAACCCTAGCTCGAACGAGCTCATAAAGGAAGACGATACAACTGTTCCACCAACCGTACAGTAAGTCCACTGTGCTACAGTGACCGGTGGCTGGTAGTTCGCAAAGCTACACTTTTGCTGTCTCCAAAGTTTGCACTGCTACAGTGTCCTATCACATGCTGCTACAATAAGTCAGCACTGCTACAGTGCCCTGTCGGTGTTACCGGTCAGCTCTACTGCAGTTTGGTTAGAGTTGCTACTGGTTGAACCGCGAGAGTTGCACCCTGATGTATAGTCTGGGCCGTTAGTATTCGACCCAACTTCATTCAAATGGATCGGGCAACACCATTCCAACATCCAGTTGTTGATTGCTTCATTGTTTAACACTACCAACATCTTTCCCTTTATTTGATCTCCCTCTGAATCAACAATTATTCTCCTCCTCCATCGCTTTGGTTAAATTTTGTCTACTAAATCCTGTCCACTATTATTCCCGTTTGACAATGAATCCAAAGATAATATAATTCTAGAGAATACGTGCTTTCATAACAACCTACACTTGTCAAGAACTATTAGTTGAATAAGTAGGTCGAGGAGAGAGTGTTTTTCTCCCTTCTTTCAAGTGGAAGGAGATGGTTGAATGCCAAGGTTCAACCCACGCCTCCTTCCACTTGAAAGATTCAACCCATGTCTCTCAAACTCCTCTTCCGGGAGAGCCTTGGTCATCACATCTGGCACTTGATCCTATGTGGATAAGTACTCCGACCTCACAACTCTATTCCACATTTTCTTTAATGAAACGGTATTTGATCTCAATGTGTTGTTGTCCTGGAGTGATGCATTGGATTTTTGCTTAGATTAATTGCACTACAGTCGTCACGTATAATTGAGATAGGTGAACAAACCTTTTCTCCAACATCCTCTAGTTGTTGCTTCTTCCAAATCAATTGAGTACATGTGCTTAACACCTATGTATTCGGCTTTCTCTATACTCAATGATATGTAGTCCGGTTTCTTGCTTAACCATGAGATACATTTGATTCCTAGGTAGAAAACACTTTCAGGTGTGGATTTTCAATCGTCTATTGAACCAACCCAATTTACATCGGTAAAAACCATCAGCTCTTGCATCCTTGCCGCATCATAGAACAACCCATAAGATGTCGTACCTTTGATGCATCGTAGTATTTGTTTTACCTTTAATAAGTGATTTTCCTTTGGATCATTTTGATACATCATTGCTTGACATGTGAGAAATACAATATCCGATTGAGTTACCATCAAATAGAGTAAACCTCTAATGATTTGTCAATATTCCTTGACATTCACCGACTTGCCGCCTTTATCTTTATAAAGCTTCATCCCTATTGCAATGAGTGTCGACCTAGGCTTGTTGTCCTCCATATGAGAATGCTTCAACACCTCGACATATTTCGTTTGGGGAATAAAAGTCCCATCTGACCTTTGATTAACCCAACAAATTCATTATATCATCCCAACAAATTTATTAATCATAGACTTTTCAAATTTATTATATATCATCCCAACAAATTTTTTGCAACCTTCTTTGATTTGCCAAATATGACGTCAATATCAATCTGTTCTCACAACTCTTCTTTAAACAGAGGCTGTGATCAGCTCCATGCTGAATTCAAGAACAAATCTAGTCTTGAATACCATGCCTTTGTTGCTTGCTTCAAAATGTATAATGTATTCTTTAATTTGCAAACCATACTTCTATCATTGTCGAGCACGAAACCATCTAGTTGCTTGATGCAAACTTCTTCCAACATTCATTTAAGAGAGGTCGACTTGCCGCCTTTATCTTTATAAAGCCTCATCCCTATTGCAATGAGTGCTGACCTAGGCTTGTTGTCCTCCATATGAGAATGCTTCAACACCTCGACATATTTCGTTTGGGGAATAAAAGTCCCATCTGACCTTTGATTAACCCAACAAATTCATTATATCATCCCAACAAATTTATTAATCACAGACATTTCAAATTTATTATATATCATCCCAACAAATTTTTTGCAACCTTCTTTAATTTGCCAAATATGACGTCAATATCAATATGTTCTCACAACTCTTCTTTACACAGAGGCTGTGATCAACTACTCCACGCTGAATTCAAGAACAAATCCAGTCTTGAATACCATGCCTTTGTTGCTTGCTTCAAAATGTATAATGTATTCTTTAATTTGCAAACCATACTTCTATCGTTGTCGAGCACGAAACCATCTGGTTGCTTGATGCAGACTTCTTCCAACATTCATTTAAGAGAGGCCGATTTCACATCCATTGGAAAATTTTGAATTTTCTTTGGACAATAATGGTTGGAAAAAACATTATTGCTTCCAACCTTGCAATAGAGGCAACAATTTCATCAACATTCACACCTTTAATTTGATAACACCCCTTGCATTCTAACCTTGCTTTGTTCCGAATCTTAACTCTTCATTCGTTACTTTGAACCAACTTTGTCTTTCGCTGTTTTTAATTTTTTTTTTCAATAAGAGAAATCAAACTCATTTGCTATGAAGTCTTCATTTTCCTCGTTTGAACCGGTGCAATTTTGACTCCAACTATGTTCTTCACATCAATTGTTGTTTGCCTTCTTGACTTTTCAGGAGTCTTAGGCGCTGGAGCTTCATTACGTAAGGGCTGTCTGCCTAAAACAAAACCTACGTAATGGTTACCAAGGACTCATGTAAGGGTAAAGGCAGCCATACAAAGATTATGTAAGGGTCAGGGGAAACCCACATAAGGGTAAAGCCAAAGAAATGCAACTCGCTTAAGGGTCTCCAGAACCTCACGAAAGGGTAAAACCCACTTCAAGGGGCTTATGTAAGGGTGGAAAAACAAGAGCAAAATAAAATTGTAGAATCCTGCTTGTTACTTCAATGAGAGGTGAAACCGTTTATTTATAGATAGAGCGAAAGTAATTCAAGACAAAACAACGCAATGCGGGACTTTAAAATACACATAACTGGGTCCAACACTCCCCCTCAAGCTAAAACAAGTATAACTTGGAAGAAGAGAAACAAAAAATAAAGACTGAACACACACCCCTTCAAGCTGGGTCGTTGATACTGTGGATGCCCAACTTAGTGTATAGAGAATCCAATCGAGCTCTCGATAAGCCTTTAGTGAAGATGTCGGCAAATTGATGAGCAGTTGGAATGTAGCTGAACGTGATATGCTTTTGCTCAAGGTGTTGGCGGAGGAAGCGACAGTCAATTTCAATATGCTTCGTGCGTTCATGGAATACTAGATTAGAAACAATCTTTGTAGCCGTCTGATTATCACACCAAATATGAGCAGGAGTCTGGGGCAGAAAACCAATTTCATGAAGAAGGTGGCGAAGCTAAAGAACTTCAGTAGTGACCGTGACCATTGCATAGTATTTAGATTTAGATTTAGCACTGGATCCGGAGATCACGATTTGTTTCTTGCTTCGTCATAAAATGAAGTTAGCAGCCAGAAAAACCGCAAACCTAGAAGTAGACATCCGGATAAAACAAACATAGTCATCACATAAGGCCTCAATGTTCAGCTGATCGTGATGTGAATACCGAAGACCACAAGCATGGTCTTTCTTAGTGTATTTGACAATGCAAAGAACAATGTCCCATCGTGATATCGTCAGATGGTCCATGAATTGACCGACCTTGCTGACAATGCATACAATATCTGGATGAGTCATAGTAAGATAATTGAGTTTGCCCACAAGACAACGATACCAGTCCGAATGAGAATATGAGTCAGTGGTATCATGGAGGGATCTTTCCCTCGGTTCAAGAGGAGTGTCAACGACAATTGCCTGAGACAAGCCAGTATCCTGGAAGATATCAAACACATATTATTCCGACAAGAACGAGTACCTTTCTGTAATGCAATAGGCAAGTCATCTGTGCCCATAGTAGGAACGACCGACGAAGTCGGGGAAATGACGTCCTCGGTTTGGGCATGGGGCATGTTCGATGGATGACGAGAGTAAATAGAGCCAAAGCGGCGATCATTTGATCGGGACAACGAAGGTAGAGGGGGGTGGATGGTGAGAGGATGATAGTCATCGATGGTGGTATCAGGGTGGGGAGATGGGAGAGAGGATGTGAATGAAGTGTTCTCAATAAAGGAGACATCACCGATGATGATATAACGCCGAAGGTCAGGAGAGAATCAACGTTAGTCACGTTGGGTGCGAGAGTATCCCAAAAAGATGCAACATAGGGCTTTTGGGGAAAATTTAAAGAGATGGGGACGAGTGTCACGACCATAACAGACACTCAAACACACGAAGTGGAAGAGGGTGGGGAGGGAGAGAGGTGAGCAGAGCCCGAAATGGAGTTTCCCCCTGAAGGATAGAAGGAATGTGATTTATAAGATATGTGACACTAAGAATAACATCCCCAAAAAATGAAGAGGCACCTACATGTGAAATAATAGGGCACGAGCGGTTTCCAGAATATGACGATGTTTATGCTCGACCAGGCCATTCTGCCGAGGGGTATCGGAGCAGGATGTTTGATGAACACCGTGATCTTTGAGAAATTGATGAAGGAAAGAAGATAAATATTCACGTATATTATCTGAGTGGAGACATTCAATAGGCATGGAGAACCAAGTGTGAATTTCATGGTAAAATGTTTTGAAAATAGCACACACCTTAAAACGATTACGAAGGAGATAAAACTATGTCATGCGAGAGAAGTCATCAATAAAGGATACATAATAACGATACCCTAACTGATTTGGGATCACGCAACGACCCCATACATCGAAATGGACTAAGTCAAAATGTTTAGTCACACGCGTCACCAAATGAGGAATATTAGATGCGTGATGATGTCTAACAAACTTACAGGACTTACAATGGAAAGAAAGGTGCAGACTGAAATGTGGGCAAAAATGATGTAAGACTGAAGCTGGTGGATGACCATGATGAAAATGTAGATCTAGAGCATGAGCAGAGGTGGATGAGCAAGCAAGAGATGACAAAATATCGAATATGTACACCCCATCGCGAAGATGACCTCTACCAAGCTCCCGAGTCGTTGACCGCTTCAGAAAAACATCACCAGATGATATAAAAATAGCAACACAATTCAAGTCCTTTGTGATGAAGAAGAGATTAAAAGGACTGTGAGGAACATGAGATGAATATCAGGAGTTAAGGAGCAAACACCAAATCCCGCAATAGGGATTGTGGATCCGTCAACAACAGTAATTGCAGTGACGCCAGTATATGGACAATAGGTAGTAAGCATACCTGCATCACCAGTGAGATGGTCTGAAGTAGCAGAATTAAGCATCCAAGCAGCCGGACGACGAGAGACACAAGCGGTAGGGCCACCAGGCTGAGCAACATAGCCTGAAGAGGAAACAGGCCGCGAGGCGGCTCGATGAGAGTGTATAAGCGCGATCTCAGCCAATGATAGTTCCAGGGTGTGATGGATATCAGATGGTGGTGATGAAGCTTCCATATCAGGAGAGAGATTGAAAAGAGGTGACAAGATATCACTAAGCCAGCTAGAAAGGAGCCTGAGTGAAGAATTCAATAGGAATAGCCGGAAACGGGAAATCCGGCCTCAGCAGGAAAAGCTGGGTCTCAATAGCAGTATGAGGAGGAAACCGCGAGCCCGTTTTGATGACGTCATGATGCTGGAGAGAAGTGCCACAAGGGACGGGGCGAGCGGCCCAGAACACGGCAGGAGGAGTCGCCGTGTGACTGCAACGCGCAAGAGGACGACGATTGGTTAGAGGTGTCAGAAGGGCGCATAAATCAGGGGCTGCGCGAGATGCTGGAGTGAGGAGCGGGCACGTGCACGCGGAGAAGGGCATAGCAGTGGCCGCATCAAGAGTCACCCAAATAGCCTTGAGCGCGCTTGGAGGGGAGTCGGCTGAGGGTCATCGAACGGAAATCGACGCCCAAGAAACACTGCAAACCAAAATACGTTGAAACCCTCACTAGAAAATGACGCCCGACATCATGATCCTAAAGTGCTGACGCCCAAGTGACGCGGTCGACCATAGACGAGGTGCGACATGTGACCTGCGTGGAATAGGCGCACTCGCCAGGGGAGCCACATGGGCGGCGAGGTGCGACGGTGTCGCGCTCAGGATGGAAGGTGGGGCAAGGGCTGGGGCGTAGACGATAGGGCGGTAGGGCGTGGCAGGGAGGCGCGACGGGCGAAGGAAGGAGGCGAGCGGCCTGGACGGAGGCAGGCGGCAGACGGAGGCAGGTAGCGTTGGGCCACAGCGGAGGGGGGTTAAAAAAATGGGGTGGAGGATAAAACATTTCTCCTTACCTCAATGAGTGGTGGTGACCTTTATTCATAGAGGAAAAGTAATACAAGACAGAGAGACTCTAAAATACAAATAACCGGGTCCAACAAAGATCAAAAGGCAGGAAATGAAAACAGTAGAGAATTATAATGGATATTTAAACATGCTAAAATTTTAAGCAATAAACTAATAAACAAATTAGTTTCATTTGGAAATCAAGCATGCTAAAATCAACACTTTTTAACGTGGCATACAAGGATACTTACACAAGCCCTACCATGTACACTACCACCATAGGCATGGTTGC
Source organism: Viscum album (assembly GCA_963277665.1). Classification (NCBI taxonomy): domain Eukaryota; kingdom Viridiplantae; phylum Streptophyta; class Magnoliopsida; order Santalales; family Viscaceae; genus Viscum; species Viscum album. Next base: position 197,208,217 of record OY728125.1, on the reverse strand, counting down.
TTAGGAGAGTGTTTAAAGCTTCCTAAATCACAATATTAAAAATGGCGTTTCACTCTTCATTGGGCCACCGACATCCCAGGCCTACCCAGTCACATGATTTTCCATGGCGTGGTTAGAATCACGACCTTCAAAATGATGTGGTTAGAACCAACTTCCCCGTTTAATACTGTATGCAAAACACTTAATAAATCTAAAAGTCATTCCGTGAAACGACCAACCCTCACAAATCACGACTATCCCTACGACATGGCTTGTGTCTATTCTTCTTTTCAATGTCCTTTACTTCTCTAATCAGCTCCAAACTTCTCAACACTTGTTCGATGATAATAAGAGTCGCTTCTAGTATTTTTCCAACAGACACAACTCAAATCACGAACTTTAATCGCCGACTCAACACAGAGCAACAATCTCTTATACAGGCTTAAGTGTGGGCCTGCTGAAGAAGCCTCAAGATGCGCAGGGCGTTAAAACGTTGGGCTTGTGCTTGACACTAAATCAAACATGTCTAATATGCTTGATTGTTTTAGGTATGGAAAAATTGAGTAATTTTCGACTCATTGCCAGCCGTTGCATTTGTTTTTTTGTGATTGTCAACAGTTGCATCCTAGGTCATGCTGAATGCACTCCAATAATTTATAAAATATTTTCAGAATTTGATGCTTTGGGACACTTAATTTTTAAAAACATTCTCTACCTTTTTGTTTTCAAGTATTATCCAATAACGGTGCACTGAAGTTCCCAAAATTTCAAATGGGGGATAGCACTTTTCATATTTCATTTCTTTGATTGTGCTGATCACTTGGGTGACAAATGGGATTATTTTTTATGGATATTTTATTTCCATTTATTTTGGTTTAATTTGAAAGAAATTATTCTCATTTCTAGTAGGTTGTTTGGTAAAGTTTCTCATTGCAAAGATTTGTTGCATTACTTCGAAGCTTCAAGTGAAGCCAACTTCTGAGTATTGAGTGTAAAGATGCATGTAAAATGCCCTTGATTACCAGGGTTGCCTGGAAAGTTCCAATTATGTTCCATGGTTTATGAAGATCGATCACCGGTTCCTAAAATGCTTCTGGTCACTTTGTTCTAAAGTCTTTTTGATTTTTCAGTGTTATTTGTTTTAATTTTTTTAAAAAATTTAATATACTTATGAAGAAGGTAAATTTGTCCAATTTTTATGTTCTGAAAAGTATTTTTCTTTTTATTTTGGTCGATGCAGTTCCATGAGCCTATTCTTTTTATTGTTATTTTAGATGGTGCTGTCATGCCTTCGTGGTTTGACTCCCTCGAGATACCCGTAACAGCTGTAAGTGTCGCTTTTTCTGACATTTTCAAATATTAAGTTAATGTTGTGATTTCTGTGAAGGCATCCTTTCCAAATTTTCTTTGTGGATTTTATCTGAAGGATTATCTTATTACTGATTACAACCAGTTGTAAGGTGGACCTCTTTTCCCTGTAGTAAATTTTGCAATGGAGACGTCTTTTCATTTTCCCCCTTGATCTTGGATTAACTTTACTTTTGATCAGTGCACCTGTTGCAATGTGGGAGGATGATTAAATTTTAATTAAATAATAGACCTTATTATCTTGTAGATAAATTAGGGTTCTTGTATGGAATTATGAGAAACGAGTAGCTTAATTGCTTCTAATTAAGAAATTAGAAAATATTAACAAAGGCAAGCAAAAATAATGAAACTAGATTGGGGGTGCATTGAGAATTTATTGACCTTGTTCTAAAAGGATTGCATGAATTTATTGATTTCTTTGACAATGACTCAATTCCCTAAATTAGTGTTCTACTCTCCCAAGATGAAATACTCATGTTCTTTCCAAAATTGATTTACTTGTGATTTTTGGCAAAAGCAATAACTGATTATGTAGCGGCTTGGCATATATAAACGTAATTCGTCACAAAAAGCGTTTTTATTTCTAGGGTTATGAACTTAATTGTATTATTACCCGAACCAATTTTCCTAAAGTGCTTTTCTACGATATTTGAAAAACTTGTACTGCCCAATTTTTAACCAAACAATTGGGTATGATATAATGATTATTTTTTTATGTATGTTTGCATATATTATATATATTATATATCCTATATATATATATAAATCTATTTAGAAAACTAAAAATTTAACCCACCCACTGCTGCACCCCTCAATCCTTCATTATTTTTTGTTTAAACTTGCACATAATATATATAGATTCACATATATAAATCTGTTTAGAAAAAAAATTAACATATCCACCCACTGTTAAACGTTTCAACTGTAAAATGTTAATAAAAAAAGAAAATAAATGTTTTTACAAAAAAATAGTTCCGTTTAAAAAAATACATTTATAAAAATGCATTTAAAAAATGACATTTTTAAAAAAACTTTTTAAAAACCGTTAAAAAAAAATGTTAAAAAAATGTTTTAAAAAAATGTTTTCAAATAATCGTTTTAAAAAAATGTTTTAAAATAAGTTTTAAAAATACATTTTAAAAAATGTTTTAAAATAAACTTTCAAAACCGTTTTAAAAACACATTAATCTGAAAAAAAGGTTAAAAAACATTTTATATCAAATGTTTTAAAATAAGTGTTAAAAAAAGTTATAAGCAAATCTTAAAAAAACGTTTTAAAAAAATGTTTTAAAATAAACTTATTAAAAATACATTTAAAAAAATGTTTTAAAAAAAGCTTAATCTGAAAAAAAAACGTTTTTAACTTGTTATATATTTTATTTTTAAAATAATAAAAGCCCATAGGGCTTTGCCCATGGCCGGGCCCGGGCCGCCTCATGGGGTTGTTCGGGCCGGCTCGACCCGGTCTGAATAGTGGCCTGCATCCCGATTTTTTGGAGTGCAAGCCCGGCCTGAAATTACACCCTTATCTATGACTAAGCAAAAACAGAATTACAATATCTAATATCATAAATCCATGCGATCCAATAGCTGACATTTAGCTATGTCATATCGTATGCTGCGATATGGTCTTATGCAGTTTGCGACATGCATGTTCTTCATAAAAATAACAAAAGAACTTGTTGATTCATTGATGTATGTGGCTATAATACCACCGATGGGTTTTGGAGAACCACCATATGATCTGCGCAGTGGAAGAAACCCAAAAAGTGTCTGATCTATCATCAACAAAACCAACATGTAATACGAAGAACATAAATATAAACAAGCGTCCTTGGATCGCTGTGATCTCCATCTATTGTGTTTTGATAAAATGGAAGACAAATAGAATTTATTACGTCACATCTTTTGGTAATCAAGATAAAAACTAAAATTTGCTTTTAATTAATGTAGAGTATGACTAGCAAAATCGTCTTAACACTGTGATCATTCGGACAAAGACCGTGTCCTCACTAGCACACATTTCCAAGGGTAGTGCGATTGTTTTATACACTATATTACTACAGGAAAAATTTAAACTATGTGTTGGGAGTCCCCTTTACTTGTTCAGTCACCTCATCAAGCAAGTGAAGGTGGGAAGGATGCTTGCAGGAGGTACATGGGTATGCTCCTATTGTCTATTGCGTCGGGTATCAGTTATTTTCGGAGAACCTATAATGCAACGTAAGAACATGGGTGCCTATACCATTTTATTTCATTTCCCATCTCTTGAGAGGAAAAAGAGTGGCTTTAGATAAATGATATTGCCACTACACTATTTTAGTGTAAACTGGAAAAAAGCATTTACCTAGTGATCTTGTTTTCAATATAACATCGGTCATTTGGCAAAGTTAGACTTCCATATGGATAATCAATTATCTATTAATCTCATATTATCATCTTTACCTTCCAGGTTCTCTTTATTCTCTAGGGTTATGAGAAGAACAATACATATAAACCACTCAAGAGGAGATAAGGATTGTGGGGAACTCAATTCTACAACCCTTATGGCGGACAACATAAATGGTAAGGTTAAAAAGCCGATGACTATTTTATAGTAAATGGTGCCTTTACAACATCTTTCAATAATACAAAAGATTCAGAGGTTGTGCGAAGAACAAGAAGCTGTTTGCTTCTCATGTGGACAAAAAGGTCATTTTGAAAAGAATTGGAATAAATGAAGAAGACGCAAGTGGATGCATCTACTTCAAATATACATTCATCATAGAATGTAATGTTCCTACTTTTTTTGGTATTAAATACTATCTTGAAGGAAACATTAGAAGAATTAAGGTGTATTCTCCCAGATGACGAGGAAGGGTGATTCTCATGTTAGTCGTGAGAAACACATGATTTCAAAAGTAAGGTGAATACTCCCAAAGGCCGAGGAAGGGTGATTCCTATGTTAGCAGTGAGAATTTCACGAATTTAAATTGCCCAATGGATATATTCTAATTAAACTATTGCTTGTATTAAGTGTTAGCTATACATTTATCTTAGTGTCCTGTTGGACACAATAAGAAATTATTTCTTTTGAAATCAATGTGTTTATGGTATTGTGCACTTAATTAATAGTTCAACAATACTTGAATCATTGATCAACAATAGTTGATGAACGGGAGACTTATACCCAGTTGTAGCAAGATAATTCTCTGTCAAGTATAACTGATAATAGTTGAGCAGTTTATACCCTGTAGAGTGTCTAGTCTCTTTGAGCTAAAACACCTGGTATACTGATAAACTTATCAAGTTTTAGACAAAGAAACCTTTAGAAATAAAGGTATCCCACCGAGCTTTCAGAGTTAGTTCACCTACATAGCGTGAACTATTCCAAGGTGAAGTTAGAGGTAAATTCAAATATTTCATTAAATTCCTTTAAAGAAATTTCAGGAATGATAGATGAAAATTATGAATGCATTTGGTAAAAGATACAGGATCCTCCAGGCTGGTATGTCGGCGAATATCTTAACCAAGGATTCATTGATCATTAAATGTAGAGTGAAGGTTTTCCTAAACTCACATTACCTTATTCACATTATAAAGTTAATGATAGTACAAGGTAGACTGATAAATAGCCTTATATATATATATTGTAAGTATTTCATGATTCCTTTCTAGACGTGTCTCGCAAGATAGCGGCGTAACAATTAACCATATGCCCACTAAATTTACTAATGGATTTCATATAAGTTATGATATGATGAGAGTCCATTATTTTACAACCTAAGGTGTTTTGATTTTAATCATTTGTTTAAGCTGGGATCAACTTCAAATGAACATCAAAAGAAGCACAGAAGTGCATCTCAATTAATTATCTTATAGCTACTAAAGATGTTATCATCCCCAAGATAGGAAGTTATTAATCACACCGATCACATTTATGTGAGGGAAGGACATCTTTTATGAGATAGTGGGAGCAAACAAGACCTCAGTTAAATCTTGGCTCCGGATGCACAAGTTGGCATAAGAACATTAAACTCTACAAGTTTTAGTGGGAGGAATTGTTCCGGAGGAACATAGGATGGTTAAAACCATTGTGGTGGTTTTATATTCACCGCGGTGGGTGATATATATTATTCGGTTACAATAATGATTCCTACAGGAAACAATAAGTGGTGAACTTGCTATGATTGACAAGTTCATTTAAAATTAAAGATGGATCCCATGTTCCAAAATTCCAGTTCTTCATTTTGGTAGTTTCTCTAATTGATGTAAAGCTGTTGGTAGGTATTCAAGAGAAACCATACATGGATGGTCAAGTTCGGACCAATAAAGCATAGATGATTAACGAAAGGCTTACAATGCTCTTTAAAGAAAACCTTATGGGAGATATGTCTATATGACACGACCAAAATGGTTAGTGATATCAAGCAATACCAATATGAAAGTTTCCGCTTCTCTTTGAGGTAGGAATTGCACTAATCTACATGGTATCAGAGGGATACGTACAATAGCTTTTTTTCCCTATCCGCTATGCCCTGACGCCGACCGCTCCCTGCGCAACCGCTCCCCGCGTGCGGGTAGCTCCTGCGCCTCGTTGTCGGCCGCTCCCTGCGCCTCGTTGTCGGCCGCTCCCTGCGCCGCCCCTTCTCTGTCGGCCGCGACACCCCCCAGCCCCCCCTGCGCTTCAGCCCCCGACGACCCCCGATGCCTGCGCGACGATCCCCCTGCGCCTCCTTGTGTTCCTGCCGACCACCATCATAGTGCTACCCCCTGTGCTTTCGTGCGCCCCCGCCGGCTCTTCTCCTGCGGCCGCGACGTCCCCTCCAGGCCCGTTGCATCTCTTCTCCAACGCATCCAACCCGTTCGACGGACCCCCCGCCCTGCGCCTCTGCTTCAGGATCCGTTCCTCCTTCCCAACGCCCCCCCCTTGTACGTGCGTCCATCCAAGTGCTCCAGGCCACCCCTGGCGATTGCACCTTTGCTCGCCACCCCTGATGGCCTCGACCTACTTAGCCGTACCTCGACACCCCTGCTGACGACGCATCTTCCTGCACACGTCTCCTGCCAGCCGCCACCCTCTCTTGTCCCACAACATCACGTTCGACAGCTTTGCCACCTGCCTCTTCTTCAGCATCTATTGCTCAGACTGGTGGCCCTACCGCCTGTCTATCTCATCGACCGACAGCTTGGATGCTTGATTCTAGTGCCTCCGATCATCTCACAGGTGGTGCAAGTATGCTTACTACCTATCATCCGTATACCGGTGCTGCTGCCATTATTGTTGCTGATGGATTTACAATCCCTATTGTGTGATTTGGTACATGCTCCTTGACTCTTATTCGCCTGGTTTCAATGGCTCATGTTCCTCGCAGTCCTTTTAATCTTCTCTTTGTAAAATAATAAATAATAAAAAAGATGTAGACCCGAACCTTCAAGGTTCTCTCTAAAGGAGGCCTTGAGGTTCTTTTATAATGAATAATAAAGACCACATCGGACCACACGTCCGATGTGGGATGCAGACTCCAACACCCCCCCTAAGCTAGGTGTACCTAGCTTGGACACATAAAGAAGAGACCAAAGCAAAGACAATACAAAGCAAACAAGAAACGCTGCAAACACTCCCCCTCAAGCTGGACATACCTAACTTGATGATAAAACAAAACATAATAAAATAAAGATAAATCGTCATGGCTGCTGCTCCCCCTCACAAAGATGGATGATGCTGCTGAAAAAGATTTGCCAAGCCGCTCAAGCGGTGCCGGTTGACGGAGCGTCGGGAAAGCCGCATTGGCGGTGCCGATCGACTGAGCACCGGGAAATCCGCATGGGCGGGCCAATCGTCAGTCGCTGGGAATACCGCACGGGCGGGTCGGTTGTCGGAGCCGTCGGGAAAACCGCATGGGCGGGCCGGTCGTCAGAGCGTTGGGAAACCGCAGGAGGGCCGACATGGAGGCGTTGGCTGCCGCAGGAGGAGGTCGGCATGGAGGGAGCAGTGGGTTGCTGGAGGAAGTGCCAGACGATGAGAGCTGCCGGACTGGAGCAGATGAAACCGGCGGGAGGGCTGCCTTGTAGAGGAGCAGCGCATTGGAGAGGGGGCTGACGCACTGGAGGGGGGATGGCGCACAGGAGGGGAGCCCGTTGGGAAATGAGGCGCCGTCGGGGAGAAGCGCCGCGAGAGTTGTCCACGCGGGATGAGATGTGGGAGTCCGACGAGAGGGAGCCGTCGGGAGGGAGGAACCGCCGAGGTTCGTCGCGCGTCGGAATCGGCGCAGGAGGTAATGGCTTCTTGATGGCGTCGAAGCGTAGCGGAGGAACCACGCAGGGCTGTTGCGGCTGGATCCCATTGGATCCCGCCGCACAGGAGAAACGGGTAGGGAGGGAGGGAGTCGTCGGGACGCAGGACCGTCGGGATGTGCCGCGGGAACCGCAGGTGGAGGGTGGGCTGTCAGGATGCCAGGGAGAGAGATGCCGGCAGGGGGGGAGCTCCGCCGGGAGGGAGGGAGATCCAGCAGGGGGGTCATCGCGCGCAGCGGGTAGGGGATGTCGGGGAAGGAGGCTTCGTTAGGGAGCCGTCGTTGACGTGGGAGGGCTTCTGATCGCGGGAGGGAGGCGGCACCAGGATGCCGCAGCAGGAGGCGGGGTCGGAAGTACGCCGAGGGCCGCTGTCGAGATGGAGGAACCGCGCTAGAGCCGTCGGGATGGAGCTGCCGGGAGGGAACCGCCCAGGTGGGATGGAGGACAACCACGGGAGGAGGGCCAGGAGTCACGACGGGAGGAGCCCGGAGGGATCCACGCGCAGGAAGAAGGGAGGGGCGACGACAGACCTAGTTGGTCATGGAGGCCGCCGCCCCTACGGGGGAAAACCGCTGAAACTAGATGAGAAAAAAAAAGAAAACGGGAGGGAGGGGCTTGAGATTAGTTTCCCTCTGATACCATGTAGAATAATAAAAAGAGGTAGACCCGAATCCCCAAGGTTCTCTCTTAAAGGAGGTCTTGAGGTTCTTTTATAATGAATAATAAAGACCACATCGGACCACAAGTCCGATGTGGGATGCAGACTTTAACACTCTTCATCAGTAAACTCATAAAGGATTTCGATTGTGTTGCTATTTTCACGTTTTATGATGTTTTTTAGGAGCGGTCGACGAATCGAGAGTTTGGTAAAGGTCGTCTTAGTGATGGGGTGTACATGTTCAATACCCCACCATCCCTTGCCTGCTCATCCATTTCTACTCGTGCACTCGACCTACATATTCACCATAGTCATCCATAAGCTTTGCCCCCATTTCACTCCACACCTTTCCTTCCATTGTGAATCCTGTAAATTTGCTAAATATCATCGGACAACGTATGTTCTTCGTTTGGTGACACGTGCGGCTAACCCTTTCGGCTTAGTTCATTCCGATGTATGGAGTCCCTGCAGGGTTCCCGTCAGGTAGGGTACCATTACTATGTATCCTTTATTGACAACTTCTCTCAGATGACATGGCTGTATCTCCTTCGTGATCGTTCAAAGGTGTGGTATTTTCAAAACCTTTTACCATGAAATTCACAATCAATTCTCCAAGCCTATTAAATGTCTCCCGCTCGGACAATGACTGAGAATATTTATCCTTTTCTCTTCAGCAATTTTTCAAAGATCACGGTATCCTTCATCAAACATCCTGCCCCGATACCCCTCAGCAGAATGGTGCGGCTGAGCGTAAATATCGTCATATTCTAGAAACTGCCCGAACCTTGTTATTTCACATGCAGACACCTCTTCCTTTTTGGGGTATGCTATTCTTACTGCCACCTACCTTATCAATCGTCTTTGTTCTTCTATTCCTCAGGGGGAGAGTCCGTTATTGACTCTGGTTCCCTCTCTTCATCCTCACCCTCTTCCACTTCGCGTGTTTGGGTGTCTTTGTTATGTTCATGACACTCGTCCCCGTCTCTCTAAATTTTCCCCAAAGGCCCTCCGTTGCATCTTTTTGGGATACTCTTGTACCCAGCGTGGGTACCGTTGTTTCTCTCCTGACTTGAGACGTTATATCATCTCTGCTGATGTCTCATTCATTGAGAACTCTTCATTGTTACCCTCTCCATCCTCTCCCCATCCTGATCCCACCATCGATGACTGTCTCCCACCCACCACCCACCACCCACCCACCCACCCACCCCTACCTCCGTTGACCCCATCAGATGGTCTTTGTTTTGGCTCTGTCTACTCTCGTCGTCCATCGAACATGCCACCTATCCCGACCGAGAACACCATTTCTCCAACTTCGTCCGTCGCTCCTGCTATGGGCACCGATGACTTGCCGATTGCATTGCGGAAAGGTACTCGCTCTTGCCGGAATAATCCTCTTTACACAACTTCATACAAAGACTTCTTTGCTTTGGAGATGATATTTGATCCTCGTACGGTTGCTGAGGCTAAATCTCACCCTGGGTGGCTTTAAGCAATGTGGGATGAATTACAAGCCTTGAACGACAAAAGGCTTCGCCCAAACATATGGTGTTGATTATTTCGATACATTCACTCCGATTGCTAAAATGACATTTGTTCGATTATCCATCTCTCTTGCAGATGCTTATCATTGACCTCTTCATCAACTTGATGTCAAAAATACATTTCTACATGGTTTTCTTGAAGAAGTATATCCGCAACAACATCTTTGCTTCCTTGCCTCTGGAGCCAATTCTCATGTCTGTCAGCTTCGTCGCTTTCTTTATAGGCTCAAGCAGTCTCTTCGTGCATGGTTTGACAGATTCTGCAATGTCATCACTACATTTGGTTTATCTCAGAGTATGAAGGACTACATTATTTTTTAACGCAAAACGTCCTCTGGCTGCATCCTGTTGGTTGTATATGTTGATGATATCATTATTACTGGTAGTGACTCGTATGACATTGCCCATCTCAAGGTTTATCTTTAACAACAATTTCAAACCAAAGACCTGAGTCCTTTGACATATTTTCTTGGCATTGAAGTCTTCCGTTCTTTAACCAACATCTTTCTTTCCCAACGAAAATTTGCATTGGATATCTTGCAGTATATTGGCTTGTCTTAGGCAACCGTCGTTGACACTCTTGAACTTGGTAAACAATCTTTGCATGATGCCACAGACCCATATTCTCACCCAGAGAGGCATCGTCGTTTTGTGGGCAAACTCAATTATCTTACCATGATTTGTCCGAATATTGTCTACGCTGTCAGCAAGGTTAGCCAATTCATGGAACATCCGACGAAATCCTAATGGGATGTTGTCCTTCGCATTGTCAAGTACATTAAGAAAGACCCCGCCTGTGGTCTTCGGTATTCACATCACGATAATCTGAATATTGAGGCCTTTTGTGATGCTGACTATACTGGTTGATTAGCTACCCTGAAATCTACTTCTGGGTTTTCTGTATTTCTGACTGGTAACTTAATCTCACGGCGAAGCAAGAAACAAACTGTTATCTTCAGATTCAGTGTTGAATCTGAATACTGTGTGATGACTACGGTCACTACTGAAATTCTTTGGCTTCGTCATTTTCTTCATGAAACCGGTTTTCCGCCACAGACTTTTGCTCACATTTGATGTGATAATCTGGCAGCCACGAAGATTGCTTCTAATTCCGTCTTCCATGAACACACGAAGCACATCGAGATTGATTGTCACTTTTTTCGCCATCACCTTGTACAAAACCGTATCAGTTTTAGCTACATTTCAACAACTAATTAGCTTGCTGACATCTTCACCAAAGGCTTGTCGGGAGCTCGACTAGACCCTCTATGCACCAAACTGGGCATCCACAGCATCAACAACCCAGTTTGAGGGGGAGTGTGTGATGTCTTGTTTTTTTGATGTCTTCTTTGTGGGACTCTTCTTCCAAGCTATGACTTTTCTTGCTTGAAGGGGAGTGTGAGACTTAAGTGTATTTTTGGGTTAAGTGTATTTTCAAGTCCCACATCGGTTTCCTTCTACTTGTAATTATTTTTCTCTATCTATAAATGAAAGTCTACACCTCTCTTTGAGGTAGGAATTGTACCAATCTACAGACTGAAACAAGCATGATGATCATAGGACATTCATTTGAAATGAATGTGTGCCCAGGTGTTTATAAGTGGTTAGTGGGAGCTCTATTGTTTTAAGGCAAATATGTCTGACAACATATATAAAACAAGTGATTAGTCCTATAGTTAATTAAGACTAAAGTTAATTTCTCTAAAATAACGTAACCCAAGTTTTAGGGAACAAGATCTAGATCAAGAGATTGCTTAATCCAAGTCATTCTACATAACTGACATGGTATTGAAAAATACAAGATGGAACAATACACCTAAGTTGTTCGAGTGACATGGTATTCTTGTGATGTATAGACTACATATGCCCAAGAGTACTTTGGAAATCTATCTCGCATGCCATGATATGTACATAGGTTTGATCTTGGTTATGCATAGAGCATAGAATGTAAATATCAAACGAGGTGAACTGTATTGGTCGACACTTAGAACTATCCGACACTGCTTGAGGAAGAAAAACTAGATGAGTTCATGGAAAATTGGAGAAATGAGCTAGTTTTTTAAGGGATATAAAACTAGTCTTCTTTAGATTAGTTTGATCTACTATCCTAGTAAAGCTTAGGTAATATGCAAGGGTTAAACATACTACAACCAATAGTTGTCATATCTACATTCGACTGAGTACGTTGCGGCTTCTCATGCAACTTAAGAAGCAAGCTTAGCAATGTTTTGTTCCAGATTTTGGAGTTGTACCCAGATAGTAAAAATTCAATCATAACATGATGAATTTTAACTACAGAGGACAAAAGGTATATCATCCCATGAGGAATTTGCTCGAGATGAAGTCGCACCAAGCAAAACAACCACGGACAGGGTGGTGGGCTCAACAGCTATTGTTATAACTCAACAGAAACATGTTTATCAAGTGAGACTAACCAGTTGGATAGTTAGCAGTTGACTCTAGTGCAAGTGAGAGTCTATTAGAGTTGGTGCTCTAGAACCAACTACAGTGAACATTCGATTACCAAAATATTCAGTCTTAAATATTGATTCATATCTTATCGCATGATGGTCGTTCTTTTGCATGACGTATATGTGATAATGTCTTAAGGGTACTTGTCATTCCAAAAGGTCATGACAGTTCTCTTTTATGATGAGAATCTTGAAGTGTTATGATAGTATTCTTAAATCCATGTTCTATGGTTGGATGATATCATTTGACGAGGCTCAAATGATAAAGGGTGTCAGGGGCAGGGGGCTCGTAAGTCATTGAGGGCTCTTCTTATGAAGTTCATCCTTAGTAATCTCCAAGAGAACGAGGTTATGAGAACTAGACCTACCAACAAAAATTCACATTTATATGTCTCATTGGATGTTTCTATCTACGGACGTGTGTAATGATCATTATACTGTAAGTTTATTATTAACGTATATTATGAGGCGCGTGTTTTGATGTATTAATGAACAATGTGACGACATATGCTCGCGGTTGGGTAAAATACGTTATGTGCGTCATGATTGTTGTTGGATTAATGAATAACGCAAGAAATGATTTGTCTATTTTGTTCTTTAACGAAAGATGATATCTCAGGCCCTTTGATGAGAATTGAATTGTCTGATTAAGTCCATGGCCATGACGTTCTATCGACAAGTTCATTTTCGAAAAGCCTAAGAAAGAGATATTGAGCACCTATGATGACACCGGTATGCAACCTGTTTGATTAGAGATAGAAATAAATAGATTATATTACTCGGTGTACATTCGTATGTGGTTATTATCGTTGCGACATTTTAACTTCTTTCTCTGTGGGTGCCTTGGTGTGTTGCTAGACACCAAACTTGGACTTTAGGCGATGTTGCCTAATGCTATTGAGAAAAAAGCCTAGAGGGTCACATACCAAATGTCTTTGGAATCTCAGTTAAATTCTATATGAATTTAACATGTTGAATAAATATTATTGTCGTACGTGGTTTAATAATAATTCATGTTTAGTTGATCACAAATATTCAGTTTCCGGTTGTTCGATATAATATATATGAGTTGAATATTTAATAAATATTTATTCTCTATTTTAGTAAATATAATATTTATATATTTATCGGTGAATAGTGCAATGATATTTATTTATTTAAATAAATTGTCATTATTCAAGGTTCAGTAAATACCAAGGAATGACGGGCCGAGTTAATGTTCTCGTGAGAAATGATATATTAAATATTATTTGAATAAATTTTAATTTATTTATTCAAGAAATAATATTTATTTATCCGTGAGTTTATCGCATGTCAAATAAATAATAATAATAATATTATATAGAGATGTGATTCGTAAGAGATTGAGAATTATAAGGGCCCCTGTGCAATTATTTATTTTCTAACTCTAGGTCTATAAATACCCGGTTATATAATCCTCTAACCCTAGTTGAACCATTCCAATTGTTCCGCACAACAAATTCTAGAGAGAATTTCCACAAGCCCTAGAGAGTTTTTCTTCTAGAATGCTCTCAAGAACGGAGAGCGATCCTCTTGTGTCTTGAGAGAACAAAAGAATCCTTCCACCTTGAAAAGATCAACAACATTCGATGCAAGCGTTAGAACATCCGCGCTAGCACCTGGAGAATTCTACGACGACGATAGGACGTTTGTGGAGTACGTGTGGATCATTGCTAGAGGCAATCTATCTTTGATTCCTCCGACGCAACGACATACACCAAGATGTGTCAGCCGAATAATCAATGAAGAAAGAATTATAATGAGAGGTAATTCTTTATCTTAACACAAATTAATTATAAATTATATGTGATGATCCCGTCTCGTGGATTTTGGGGTTGCTATTTCATCTACTTTTGTGGAGGAATTCGAAGGAGTCCCGACTGCTTCCGTTACGCCCTGAAACATTCAGCGATATCTTCATCTTCCTGGATTGTTGGTTGTTTCCATGTCTGTCTTTAGATTATGCCGTATCACTTCACCATGGTCGTGGTTTTCTAGACCACGACGTGGTTTTATGACTTCATGTGTCGATTTGTTTTGCTTAAGATAAACATTTAGTGAAACGCTTTCCACATTGTTTTTATTCAAAATGCTTAAAGGCCATGACTTCTATCATGACTTGGTGTTCATGTTCTCTCCATTTTGTCCGATGAGTATACAATCTGCCTTCTATAAAATAGCTTCCAACCACAACATGGTCTTTTTAATGACTTAAAATTTTATCAATAGAATTTCTCGTCTTATAATTATGTCAGATAACATAAAGCACATACATCACATAGAGAAACTAACAAAATATTATTCCTATAAATGAATAATGATACATTAGTTAGCAACTAAACCGATAAGAATTCCAAATATTACAATGGAATAAAAAATAGAAAATAAGATAAGTAATATTTGAAAATTTGGATATGCTCGATCCACTAGAATGACCGCACTCTCGAACAAAGTTGTAGAAATAAAACATAATGTTATTGATACAATATTCATTTTGAAGATGAAAGTATATATAACCTTGAGAGAAAATAGAAGCGAATGGAGAAATAATAGAATAAGTGGTATTTATAGAAATTAAGAAACCTATACGATTGTTGCAAATCTAACTGTTGGAATGGTAATCTTGCCGTTGAAATAGTTACCTGACCGTTAGAACAGTAATCTTATCGTTATAATAGTAACTTGACCGTTAAGATAATAACCTCACATATGGAAATGTAAAATAATATTTTGGTATCTTATAAAATGAAAATATGATATATTTAAACCATGGTACAAGTAAATAAATGTTTTAAAAATGATAAATTAAGTGTTTGTATTTTTTATAAAATGTAAATGTTTTAATCGCACTTATAATAATGTAATGATTTAAAATAAAATTTATTTACATAAAAATGTATTTATAAATTAATATTAAGTTGTACTATAATTATAAAATAATTTTATAATACCATAAGTAATTTTTCAAAGGGTCATAAAATTGATTATAATATTAAAATCGATATTTTTCGAGTAAATGAAGATTTTATTTAAAAATTAAAATTTTCATATTTAGAAAATTATTTTCATAAAATGAATTCTATTTTGAAATTTGCACTTCGAAAAATGGTTAAGGGTGAATTTTTAATATTTTTCTAAAATAGTTGAATTTTTGATGAATAGTGAAATACTATAATATATGGTATTCAACATTATAAGTCAAATACATGAATTTTTGAGTCATGACTGATGTAAGCACTCATTAGTTCGAACTCATATGCATTAGTTACTGTATATAGTCACAAGAATCAACAATATTGATAGTCTTGAGTCGAAATAATAAATGAATGAATATAATAATAAAAAACACATCTCTCCTCCCCTTATAAATACCGCCACTCACCATCCATTCTCTTCACACCTTTTAAGCCTTGGAACTTTCCAAATCTATGCCAAACCCTCTCCTCCCCACTCTTCCCCACGTCCAAGTGATGCTGGTCTCACCAAAAGACCAATTTCAAGTTCCTTAAGGGGTCCTTCAATGAGACGACATTTATGAGACAACATTCTCAAACTACAGCTTTTAATTTATTTTCTTCTTCCACCTTCCCCTCGCCTCCTTCATCCAACATAGCATAACAATTCCAGTGTTATGTATATACTGGAATGTTATATTGCTAATGAAATATCTTCTACCCATCCCTTTCCTCATCTCCTCTTATTCAAAGAAAAATGAAACCATTGTCCATATTATGTCGGTTAACCGCCTACGTGGACGATGAGTTTTTGTTTTCCACTAGCACCTTCATGGCAGGTCTAAATTCACTTACAATTATTTAAAATGAACTAATTATGTATTTTATATGTGGTTTTACATTCTGAAAAGAGTATATGGCCATAACATTAAATAAAACGAAACTAGTTTGAGATGGTCGGAAAAACCACCAAAATAAACTAAACATTTATCATTAACGTTTTATTGAATGAATCATCAACATGTTGGAAAACAAAATGATATATGAGACCATTTAAACTTTTGGAAGTGCATGAATACCATTTCACTTCACTTCAGAAGTAGTATTTCCATATGAGAATAACTTCCATAATTATACATAACTGAACCAATCATGAAACCATGAAACGAATGTTCCGAGAACAACGAAATTGAACTTTATAACTCATTGAAATGACCATAAATGAACTTAATAAAATTATAATAAATCAAATATACGTGGAAGAGATTCCGAATTAAGTAATTAATGAATTTAATTTGATTATTCAGGACATTAAGTGCAAGTGCAGAACGCTTTTGGACATAAGGTAAGAGATCTCTCCGAGCCTCTATATTTCCTTTGGGTTACGCTTGCTCTATCTTTGCCCCAATTTATTTCTTCATTATTTTATATACTTTTATATTCTGTATATATGTTCCACACAGATATTTCTAGCTCAATTCATTTTTCTTTGACAGGGAAATACATGTTTTAAAATGTTTTCTTCTCGATTCCTCTCGATAAACAAGCTCGATTAAAGGTAACTTCTCTGTTTATTACCCTTTTTCAAGTGCACTCCATAAAATGTTTTAAGCCACCCATATTTTCTAAAATACTCATTTTATCATGAAAAACCATTTTAGTTCATTTTTGATTTTATGGAAATAATTATGCCTTTATCCTCTTTAAACACTATTTTTCCTCTCAAACCCCGCTTAAGTGGCACATTTTCAAAGTCACCTAACCACTCTTTTTCACGTTGGGCATCATTTATCATGATTTATGCTTATTTTTTTTCATTATGATATGCTCTTTGGTCACACCTTATGACATGATTACGAAACTCACTTCTTTCCATGGACAATCCTTTTTTTATGCCTTATGCTTGATTTCTTTATGTGATACACATATGCATGTACATGTTATGATGAATATGTTCAGATAGCGCTCCAATACATTGGGTAATGTTTTGTCTCATCAAACGTTATGAGATTAGAGAGTAAGCCTAATCCATTATGAGACTCTATCCACCATGTGATATTGTCTTGACAGTTAGCCTTGACTCATGTTTATGTATTGTTATATGTTGTTTCCACATTCCTATCTCATCAAACGTTATGAGATTAGAGAGTAAGCCTAATCCATTATGTGACTCTATCCACTATGTGATATCGTCCTGGCAGTTAGCCTTGACTCATGTTTATGTATTGTTATATGTTGTTGCCACATTCCTATATTGCTTTGATCATATGATTTCATGTTATATATGTTATGACTTCATATGTTATTTATGAGCTATGCCTTTTATGTTATCATGTTATGCCTTCTTACTCATGTGCTATGCTTCATTCCCATGTTTATTTCTTTACTGGGCTTTTTAGCTCACCTCTTTTGTCTATGTTATTCCTAGGTTATCTTATGTAGTTGTAGGAGCTCAAAGGGAGTTAAGAGCTCATTATAGAGATTAATAAAAAGATGTTTTATTGTAGTTACATGTTTTCTAAATTTTGTACTTAAGTCTTCCAAAGATACTAGGATTTTCGATCCTTGATCCGTATTTAATAGATATTTATTTAAAATTCATATAACAATATGTGTAAAAGGTTTGAGTCACTATTGTTGATATCAAAGTACGGTCTAGTTCACAGTTGCCTTTTTATATGCTCATTAGCTAAGTATTCAAACTCCTAATTGTATTTTTTTAGTTAATTGCGGGAAATAGGAGAACCCATGCCAACATCCAATGTGATAGGCAATGTAATGATTGCCCTAATGAAACGCCTAACCTGATGGGAGCGGGAGCTCATAACTTCATGACGATATTGCTCAAGTTATGAATAATAACTTGAATCGTGTGGAACACCCTCCTCCTATGAAAGATCAATTTGCAATCGAATCCTTTATGCGACAAAGACATCCTACATTTAGTGGATCTTTTGATCCCCTCGTCGCGGAACAATGGATCGACTCCATCGAGAATATATTATCTGTCCTCCAATGCTCAGAAGAAGAGAAAGTCTTGTTGGCGGTCTATCGTTTTGATGAGCAAGCTAATCAGTAGTGGACAATGATTAAGAACACGAAGTCAAATGAGGAAATTGATTCCATGAAATGAGAAGGATTCGAGAAAATATTTTTCAATAAATATTTTCCTTGAATTGTCCGTCTTAAGATGGAGCGAGAGTTTCTCGGATTGAAGCAAAAGGAAGATGACTCCATTGGGGTGTACGAGACAAACTTTACAAGGCTTGCACGATACGCCTCCTGCTTTGTCATAAACACTGAAAACAAGGTGGATCATCTTTTTAGTGGATTAAAGCCAAGTCTATAAAAAGCCTTTGCGATTCGAGACTTTGGTAGCTATGAGGAGATTGTTCGTTGTGCCCTTAAGGTTGAGATGGAAATTGGTGACTCTCAGTGGTCTCATGAGTTCAGAGTTAAAAAGCGGAAAACGAAGTTTTATATGAGAGGATCAACAGATAAATCCCATGGAGGAAAGAAAACTGAACACCCTACGTGTCAAAAATATGGGAATAAGCATCCCGAAACCGTCTCAAGGGAACCGAGAGATGTTTCAAATGTGGAAAAGAGAGGCATTAGACTAATTATTGCCGAAGGGATACAAAGGAGTCCACTAATGCGGGGTAAGAAAGGAATGTTCAGATCAAAACTCAGTCTGCAGTGCAGTGTTTTAATTCCAAGGAACACAGACATTATGCGAGCCAATGCCCTAAGCCAAGGGTTGTCAGAGACAATCAACGATAACAACCTCCAAGGCAGTAAGGAATAGCATATGCTAACACTACCGTTGAGGTGGATCCCGACAATGATGTAATGACGGGTATATTGGCTATTCATTCAAGAATAACAAACGTACTATTTTATTTTGGTTCTACACATTCTTTCATATTTTGCAAGTTTAGTAGAACTATTCAAACACCACCTAAAAAAATGGAGGCTGAGTTATCCGTGAGAAGAACAAATGAGTCAATTATTGCATCTCAAGTTATATAACTCCTCTCCGATCAATGTTTGTGGATTGAACCTCCCAGCAAATATTGCCTTACTTCCTTTAGCGGAGTTTAATGTTATATTGGGCATGGATTGACTATCTTTATATAAAGCCAACATCAACTGTTGGGAGAGGGAGATCACTCTTCACATCCTGAGTTATCCTCCGATTTTGTACAAGTGTAAGGAGGAGAATAAATGTCCTTCAGAATCATCATCTCAAGTGTGAATATTATTGCCTTATAAGCAAACATATCTAGCTCAAATAATTGAGACAAAGGAGAAGATCATGCTTATGAGGGACTACACTGATGTGTTCCTTGAAGAATTGTCTGGTTTTCTTCCTGACCGAGAGGTTGAGTTCTCAATTGAACTTGTACCTGGATCTCTGTCCATATCAAAGACTCCTTACAGGATAACCACCATTGAGTTGGAAGAACTGAAGAAGCAATTACAAGAGAATCTAAACAAGAGTTTTATACGTCCGAGTACTTCACCGTGGGGTGCGCCGATCCTCTTCGTCAAAGTACAGTAAATGTGAGTTCTGGATGGAGGAAGTATCATTTTTGGGACATGTTATCACCAGCAAAGGATTATCTGTGGATCCTTCTAAGACAAAGGCAATTGAGGAGTTGTCCAATCGAGTATCTGTAACGGAGATCCGTAGTTTCCTTGGTCTAGTTAGGTATTACCGACGATTTGTGAGGAACTTCTCGTGATTGTTAAACCAACTAACCAAACTGATTTGGAAGAGAGTAAAGTTTATCTTGACCAGTGAATGTGAAGACCGCTTCAAAAAGTTGAAAAAGAGGCTTATCACTCTAGTATTTACACTACCCACAAGTGGGGAACTCTGCGTGGTATACAACGATGCATCAAAGAAGGGCTTAGGCTGTGTACTGATACAAAATGATAAAGTTATTGCCTACGCCCCAAGACAGTTGAAAGTTCATGAGAAGAATTATCCAACACATGGTTTAGAGTTGGCGACAATAATTTTCGCATTGAAAATCTGGTGGCATTATCTCTATGGGGAGAAATGTGAGATATATGTGGATCACAAGAGCTTCAAATATATATTCATATAGAAGGAGCTTAATATGCGCCAACGAAGATGGTTATAGATCGTCAAGGATTATGACTGCTCAATCCACTACCATCTTGGTAAAGCGAATAAAGTGAGAGATGCTCTAAGTAGAAAGGATCTCTCAACTTTATCAATGATGAGAATTGAGAAGTATTTAATCTTCTTAGACTATGTTGGAGTTGGTGCCCTAGAACCAACTTTTGTGTACTTTATGATGATCTGTATTCATTGTTTTGAATGTTAATAAACTCCTTATCACATCAAGATTGTTCTTCTACATGACATAGTATGTGAATGTCCTAAGAGTAGCTGTTGCACTGAAAAGTCATAGCAGTTTCCCGCTACGATGAGAACCCAGAAGTGTCACGATAGTATTTTTAAATATATGTTCTATATCCGGATGAAATCATTTGATGGACACAAATGATACAAGCTATCAGAGGTGGAGACTCAGGGTTTTGAGACACCTTCTCATGGTGTACGCCCTTGGTAATATCCTGTGTAGGATATTATGAGAACAAGACCCACTAGTAGGAAATCGACATTTATATGTGTCGTTGGATGTTCCTATCTACGGATGTGTGTATTGATCCTTAGACTTTAAGATTATTATTAAGGAGTATTATAAGTTGCGTACTTTGATGTATTGACGAAAACCTTGACGACATATGTTCGCGGTGTTGTAACATACATTGGGTGCGCCACGAGTAATATTTCATTAATGAATAATACGAGAAATGATTTGTCCCTTCCGTTCTTTAACGAAAGTTGATATCTCGAGCCCTTTGAAAATGATAGTCTAAATAAATCCACGACCATAGTGTTTTATAGGAAAGTTCGATTTTTTAAAAGTCAAAGAAAGTGTCATCGAGCAAATACGTTGATGACATCAGTATTCAACTTGCTTGATTAGAGATATCGCGATAAATAGATTATATTACACAGTAAGCGTCTGTATGAGGTATTATGTCGTTGCGACATTAACTTCTTTCTCTGAGTGCCTTGGCGTGTTGTTATACGTTAAACTTGGACTTTAGGTTGCTTCGCCTAATACCACTGAGAAAATGGTCTAGATGGTCAAACACTAAATGTATTAGAATCTTAGTTAAATAATATATTATTATTTAACAAATTGAATAAATATTATTCCCGCACGTGGTTTAATAATTATTCATGTTTATTTGATTGCATATATTCCGTCACCAGTTATTCGAGAGAATATTATGTGACCAGAATATTTAATAAATACTTATTTTCTATTTAGTGAATAAAAATATTTATTTATTTATTGGCAAATAATGCAATGATATTTATTTATTAAATAAATAGCGATTATTCAAGGTCCGATAAATATTATAAAGGAATGGCGGACTGAGTTTAATGGTCCGTTGAGAAATAATATATATTGAATATTATTTGAATAAATAATATTTAGTTTAATTTGCGAGTTTAGCGCATGTCAAGATATAATAATATTATTATTATTATCGACATGGGGTTCCGCAAGGATTATAAAAATAATAAAGAGCGCATGTGTAATTATTATTTTCTAACCCCAGCGGTATATAAGCTCAATTATATAATTTTTTAAGAGGGTCAATTCATTTGTGTTGTGCACAACAAGATCTAGAGAGAATCCTCTCAAAGCTCTAGAGAGCTTCCTCTCCAAGAACGCTCTCAAGAACGGAGAGCGATTCTCCACCACCACTCTCAAGTCTAGAGAGATTGAAGAGAACCCTTCCTTGAAGCGGTTCTCGGGGCGATCAAAGGTGAATGCCGCAAGCGTTAGGATATACCGTGTTAACACTCGAAGATTCTTAC
This sequence comes from Viscum album, assembly GCA_963277665.1. NCBI lineage: Eukaryota > Viridiplantae > Streptophyta > Magnoliopsida > Santalales > Viscaceae > Viscum > Viscum album. The sequence continues at coordinate 197,186,009 of OY728125.1, read as the reverse complement.
GACGACGTTCGGAGGTTCGTGAAACATGTGTGGATCACCGCTGGAGAGAATCTATCATTGATTCCTACAATGCAATAACGACACGACGTAGAGACTTTGTCAGATCCATCAACAAAGAAAAAAATTCTCATAAGGTAATTCTTTAATTGCTTAAATTAATTACAAATAACATGTGACGATCCCGCGCTTTGGTTCCGACGTTTATCCATTGTCTAAATTCTTTGATTCAATTCCATTGATCATGACGTTTATCATCGTGTAAATCTCGGATTAATCATCGATCATGACAAAAAGCAATGTTGGACATGCCCCATCCGACACTTCTACTGCTTCCGGAACCTTCATTGCAAAGGATGAACATGAGAATCATAAAGGAAGTAATATCATCATTCATTTCTCAAATGATTGCTCAACCATCGCTTTTAGAGAAGATAAATGATGCTCAAAGAGATGTGAAAATTCAGAAGAAGGTGGAAGCTATCAGAAATGAGAAATCCTCAAGTTCAAAATTGACGGGGAATGAGTCGTAAGATTTGAGTCACAATTATGTGTACCATAAAATCCCGAGATAAAGGAGCTTTTGAATGGTGAACATAACTCGACCTTCTCCATCCACCTATGGAGCACAGAGATATATCGTGATCTCCGAGAGCACTATTGGTGAGACAATATGAAGAAGGAGATCGCAAAATATACACCAAAGTGCATGGTATGTCAGCAAGAGAAGACTGAAAGACAAAAATTTAAGGAGATGATGCAATTATTACCCATACTTGCATGGAAATGAGAAAACATCACAATGGACTTTGTCACTAATCTTCCGAAGACATCCAAAGAAAATAATGCTATATGGGTTGTTGTGGATCGCCTTACAAACACGACTCACTTCCTTGCAATTCGAGAGGACTTATCCTTTATCATCTTGCACGGATATACATCAGAGAAGTGGTGAGGCTGCATGGAGTACCATTATCGTTTGTATCCGATCGAGTTTCAAGGTTTATCACAAGTTCTAGAAGAGTCTCCAACATGCTCTAAATACTATGCTGGACTTCAGTGTGGCTTATTACCCCCAAACTGATGGTCAGTCTGAGCAGACTATTCAGACACTGAAAGACAGGTTGAGAGCATGCTCGATGGACTTCAAAGGAGGATGAGATCAACATCTTCCTCTGGTTGAGTTCTCTTACAACAACAGTTTCTACTCAAGCATCCAAATTGCTCTATATGAAGCCCTTTATTGGAAAAGATGTAGAACACCTGGATTCTGAGATGAAATTGGTGAACACAAGCTGCCCGCTCAAAGTCGACAGAAGAGTCATACAAACAATCGTTGACGGGACCTGGAGTTTGAGGTTAAAGATGAGGTATTCCTCCACACATCTCAATGGAAGAGAGTCATGAGATTTGAGAAGGGAAAACTAAGTCCCAGATACATTGGTCTTTGAGATTTTTGATCGCGTTAGAACTGTGATCTATCGACTAACACTTCCACCAACCATGTTTCAAGTACATGATGCATTCTATGTATCCCTCTTGAGAAAGTACATACCAGATCCCTCACACGTACTGAATTCAGAGGTTGTACAACTGGAAAATGATCTCTCTTATGAGGAGTAGCTGATGAAGATCTGAGACCATAGAGATAAAGTTCTACGTAATAAGATCACTCACCTGGTCAAAGTACTATGGCAGAACCATAAATAAGAAGAGACGACATGAGAACCAGAGGAAGCGATGAAGGAGAAATGTCATCACCTGTTTTAACCATAGTTATTAATGGCGCGCCATCGCGCCATGGCGTGCGCCAGGAAGCCGAGCGCCACGCAATGGGTTCGCAATGGCTCATCTGAAAAGGCGCTCAGTGGCGCGCGCTATTGTGCGCAATGGCGCGCAGTGGCGTGGCGCGCGCAACTGCGCCAACTTGTTCGCGATTAAAAAATACCTCAAAAAAACCTCAAATGACGACCTCCACCGTCGCGCAACACTATCTTCTTCCCGCGACAGCCGCAACCCAACCCCTGTCAGACCAAGTCGAGCGGTGCGACCTAGTCATCTCCCTCGACAGCTACTTCCATACCGACCGACAACGACGACCCGACCCTCCACGTCCAGGGCAGGCGTACGCACGCACACCTTGTGTGCGAACCGAACCCTAAGTAGTAATTTTTATCATTCAATTTTATTTATGTTTTCACTTTTTTTTCCAGTTAATGTTGTCCGCCTCTTTGCCTGTCAAGGGGCACTTTACCTTTTTTTTCTACATTTTTTTTTGTTTATTGTTTTTTTTGAGATATATGGTTCAAAATATTTAATTGTTTGTTTTAAATATTTTAGGAATTTGTTTTTTTTTGTTTATTGTTTTTTTTCTGCTACGTTTTTTATTCTTTCTATGCGCCGCAAGTTAATATTGCCACGCGCCTTGTGCCGCGCAGTGCGCTTTTGCGCCGGGGGACCCTGTCGCCGTTGTGCGCCGTGCGCCGTAAATAACTATGGTTTAAACCTTATTATATAAAATAAAATTTTGAATGAGAAATTTTGTAAGGGGGAAGAATGCAACAACCCATAATTTTATCAATGGAATTTCCTTTTTTATAATTGTTACATCCGTGATTTTATTTTGAGGTATTATTTTGTTTATTTTCTGTCTTGTATTTATCCCATAGTTTTCCCTTGTCTTTTTGGTGAAAAATGGAGATTTTGGGCTTGCCAGCAGGTGGCGCAAGGTTAGGGGAAACCGTGTGCTCTCGCCCAGGTAAACATGCGACCAAATGCCATTTTGGACAGTGGCGACTGCACAGTTTGACAACCGTGCGCGCAAACCGTGCGACATATTTCTCTTGGACAGTGAGAGAAGCACGGTTTGACAAAGTGAGAAAACCGTGTGACTTGTCCAGGTCATTAAAAAGTGGGAAATCGCCTTTCTACCCTCTTCGATTTTAACTCCAAATCACCTCCCATCCGCCCCATTCGGGATTTGAAGCCATGAGAGCTCCCTCCAAGCTTTTTTGGACCTTTTGATCTTTAATCCTTGGGCGGTTTTGGTGTGAGAACTTCAAGGAATCATTAAGTGGTTTCCCCCTTGATTTCTCCCTCTTTCTAGGGTTCTTCCCTCTTTCTTGAGTTCCTATTTTCCAACGGATTGTTTGACCTAATGAGGGTCCGATCCTGAGATGTTGGGTGAAATCATGATGATTGATGTTCAATCTTGCCTTTATAGGGTCTTGTGGCGGTGCGGTTGTGGTTTCACATCGATTTCTGGGAGTTTCTAAGTGTGAGGTAGGTGGTTCCATGCTTTTACATTATTGGATGATTTTGATATGCTTGCTTGATTGTTTAAAGGTGTTTTATGGAGTAGTATTTGTGTGGTGGGAATCATGTTTTTGAAAAGGTTTGAGTTGCACATGTGATAAAAATGGATTTTTTAAAGGAAAGTGATTATGTTTCATGTGTGTTTCATTGTGGTGTTTCATGAATGTGTTCTATGCCTTATGTGGAAGGTGTGAAATGTGTTTTCAAAAAAATTTAAAGGTGCAAATGTGTTGAAAGTGGATTTTTCAATGAGATGGGTTTTGTTGCATGTTGGCTTCTTTGTGGTGAACCTTAAATGTGTCTTTCAATTGTGAAACATGTTTTAAAAATGGTTTTGATGTGAATATGATTTTGAAAGGGGCTTTCAAATGGGTTTCATAAATTGTGCAAGTGGTGTGGAATGTATTTCCAAATGGTTTTGGTGTGTGTGAGATGAAAAGTGGTTTTGTTTATGGGAAGTGGTGGTTTCCATGTGAGCTTTTGATCGTTGGATCAATATGAAAATGGGAAAATGTGAAGTAGGTGATTTCCTTGTGTGCTTACGATGCTTGACATGTGTATGTGAAAGTGTTGATTTATGTGATGTGTGAAATGTAACTTGAGCACAAAGGGAATCCTGAGTATCTAGGTGGGAGAACTAGAACTAGTACGCTAGTTGATTCAGAAGTGGCTAAAGCCCGGATTCATCTAGCATGATTTACGATTACAACAGTAACTAAACGCGTGATATGATCGGAGACCACTAGACCTTGGGATGCATTCCCCTCTAGTGGCTCCTGCACGAGAATTGTGAGAACTCGACCCCAGAAACCCGGAGTCGGGGCCTAAAACATGGTGTGTAATTTTTTTTATAAAAAGATGCTGATAAAATTACACATCACATCTCATCACAGAGGATCTTCTCAGTCTAGGTTCTGAAAAACCAGATATAGCTGATACATTTCTTCAAAACTGTACAAGGTAAGCTTCATATTGTTGTCACCACATAGAAGAATTCAAAACTGACAAATCTATTAATCCTGTAAAAATAAATTAAAAACGTAGGGTGAGCACAAGAATTCCCAGTAAGGGGTTTTAAAACTAATTAATGAAATTCCCTTTTTAAAAACATCCTTTTAAAATAATTATAAAACATTTTCTTAAAGGAAACAACATTTCTTGTAGCACGTCATCAACATTTTTCAAAGGTTACTTGAAATCATTTTTAGGGAAATCTCATACACAAAAATTTACATACTTATTTAAAAGCTACATATAAAACACATTTCAGAGTACGCATACTTGTACAAAAATGCATGGAATGCTGCATATAAGTCAGGAGTTGATCAAACTAAATTAAGGGTGACTTGCAAAGGTGCAGGTACATATGTAATAATATTTGCCTAGAATTGCACAAGAAACTATATCATAAATCACCTATCAATAAAATGCAATTCATTGAAATGAAAGATGAATTTTCCAACCTTTGTATTAAAGTTCTCAAAATAAATGCTACACTTTATTTATAAATGACTTGCCAAGTACATACATCATTATGCCATGTGCATTTATTACCTTTATCATAAGTAAAAGATTCTTAACCAATGATATTCTACTAGTCGAATAATCACATAGTTGATTAAATACTATTCACATAATGAGGGAATGCATAATACAGGACAATCATAACATTCTGTCGAGGCCTCATGCCAAGACCATACATAATCATTCAGTCAAGGCTTCGTGCCATGACCTAGTTTGTCTCATGAGACCTAACGATGCATCGAGAGGCTAAAGCGGACCTCTCCCGTCACATAATAAGTCCTATGCATTCCTCATATGTCTGATAAGCCTTCAAATCACAGTGTCCCATACCAATTTGATTTATTAAATTATGTTATATCTTTTATTCAAAGTGTCCCATACCACTTTGAATAATTAAATTCTTAATCCATAAGTTATCATAAGAGATAAATTTCATTTTGCAATTACTGTTTATATTCATAAATAAAGTGATTCATGCATTAAATGTAAACATTAATCTAAAAGGTGCATGGTTTGTCAGTTACACATTAGGCTAGGGCTAAATCAAATTTATCAATGACATGCATGGATGAATAGACATACACTTTACATGTGATGATAACCGGTGCACATAAAATAATGGGTTGATTGGGTTTGTCACATAAAATAACTCTTAAATTCAAAACCTTTGTTCCATGAAAGTAAACATTTAATATACTAAAATACATGTTTTTGAATTTAAGATAGTTATCATTCATTTTCAAACCATACACTGATAAATGGAACCGTCAAACAGATTAAATCATAAACTTAAATAACTAATAGTGTTCATTATGGTAGATTCATCATGAATTAAAAAAAATATAATGTTTATAAATGTAAAACATTCCTTTCATGTGAGATACTAAAACATAAGAAAATATTTAAACCTACTTCACTAATATGAGTGCTTCTATAATTATGATCTAACATTATATACTCTTCTTTTAAGTTGTGATAATATTTTATGTTAATTATACATATACTTATGTGTTTATGCATGTACATGTATATATTAAACAAAAGATAATTCTAACCCTTTATCCTTAAAATTATTAATTGAGATGCATGCATATAATATTAATTGGAATATCAAGGTGATGACTTCTTAAATTTTTTAGGCACACAATAACAAAACAAAGTTTTGTTATTGTTTGCCAATATCAAATTGTATTTGTGATCAATTAATCAATTAAGACATGCATATATGTAATTGTGGTACTTATATATATACAAGTGGGTTTTGAAATCAGAATTAAAAGAATAAGTATAAGGATAGGGATCACCTTTAAAAATAATTGTTTATCTTAAGAAGAAATAAGCTTAATCAGATTAGAATTAAAACTATATATATATATATATATATATATATATATATATAACCATATATACATATATATGGTTATAAATGTTTAGCAACTAAAAAACCACTCTTAGTAAACCCTTTTTCAAGTAATACATGCATAAAGACATTACTGATCATTATCACTTGAAAGACCCAAAATAGATTAGGTTTTGAAGATTATATAAAACCGTGTATACACAAAGTGTATACAGGGGATTTGCATAACCAAATCAAGGTTTGATAAATCCTTACAAGCATCATACACTTCAAAACATTATTTCATCACTAATTTTAATTATATGAAAACCTAATTCAGATTAGAATTAAAATCTATACATATATATACATATAACCGTATATACATAGTGTATATATGGGTTTTGTATATCAAAATCGCAGCTAAAATAACCCTTACATGAATTATGCGAATAAAGAACATCATTTAAATACCAATATTCATCATTCGAAAAAAAATATAAAACAGAATAGGTTTGGTATTTATACATAAATGTACATACACATACAAGTATATATGGGATAATCAAACACAAATCAAAATAAACCCTTACATGAATTACATGAATAAAAAACATCATTTAAAACACAAATATTCATCATTCGAAAAATATAAAACAGAATAGGTTTGTTATATATATAAACGTATATACACATATAAGTATATATATGGGTTAATCAAACAAAAACTAAATAAACCCTTACATGAATCAAAAGTGAAGTTGAAATGAGCAGAAGTCAAAGAAGAGTTGGGAGGTGGAAAACCCGTAGGGTTAAGGGTGCAAAATGGGTTTATATAAAAATATAAACAAAGGGGCCTAAAGAAAACCGAATCTAACTATTTAGACAAAAACAAAAACCGTAATCAACTCAAATCTTAAATGGATCGGTCGTTTGATAATATATATATATATACACACAGGCTCCGAGCGCAACTCAGCAAGTGCTATGCGTGCACTCTGCCTGGCTTCAGGTAACAAAGTGAGACGCCCGCTCGACCTTGAGGGCTTGGCCTTCAAGGCTGCCCTTGGTTGGATGGGTACTCACCAAATTTTTTAATCAAAACAAAACTTCATTAAACTTAAGAACATATAGAATATATATATTAATGTTTTAAAAACAGAACATATATATATATATTCTTTCTTATGGTTAAACAAAACTCTAAATACCATTGTTTTCATAAGTTTGTATACATTTTTGAGTTTTAAAGCATTATAAGTTCAAAATCTAAATACAACCTCAATTAAAAACCATGTCATTACTTTTATAATTTTATGTTTATTTTAAAAGAAACATCATGGTTATTATATTTTTAAAATCCAAATATAAAATATATCTTTAATTAAAACTATGTTTTTATTTAACTAAGGATTTAACTTTAAAATATTTAAAGCATTTTAAAACATTCGAAATTTTTAAAATACTTATATACTTAGAATACTTAAAATAGTCAAAATACTTAAAATACTTAAACAGTTATAAAATTTTTATGACCGTTACCAAAACCAATGGCCACCTAAAGACCCCAACGACTATTAACAATCATATTTAACTTCAAGGCCTTATAAATACTTGTTTAGGGTATTCCAAACTTCAAAAACCATTTTGACTTATAAGAATGGTGCTCTTCATTCCCTTGATGCTTAGTACTGTTACCGTAGTTATTGCCATAATGTTCTTCATTGTGACAAATCCGAAGGATGTTCACTACTTGGTCAAGTTGTTGTGTTCGGTGGTCTTCCAGTGATCCTGATAGGTCTTTTAGTAGGTATTCTAGGTTAGTTATGGTCTTTTGACCTTATTGCAAATGTAAGGTTTCAGTGTTTCTGTTGAAGAAAATATGTCTTATTTTTATTCTGCAAGTATTTATTTTGGATGACACCAATATTAAACAAAGCAAAATAATAACAATACTAATAACTAACAAAATATTATTATTACAAATATAAATATGTTCGGGGCGTCACAGGAACGCTGTTGGTGTTGACTTATGATATGAAGACCATTAGACCTTGCCCTCTATGGCTCGTGCACGAGAACGCTGTTGATAGTTTAGTAGAGGATTTTGATCACCGAGGTACGAGGTTCGTAGTGCTCCACTTGTGTTAGTTACCTATAGGGATTTGCCCATGGTGCTCTCTTGTGATACGATGCTTATGTGATGTGGTGCTAGGTGTCGATATACGACAGACCTTGTGTGCATTTTTATTTCAAGCAAGCTTATTTGTAAAAAGGGTTTTCCTTAAAAAAAGTATTTCTTTAGAAAGTTTTTCTTAAAATGTTTTCTTGGAAATGTTTCAATTATTCTTATGGAAATGCGCATGTTGATTTGTTTTCTAATGTTATGGCATGAAATCTTTCCTATTGGGTGGCATCCTACTGGGTTTTGGCTCACACCTTGCATACACCTTTGGGTGTATGTAGTCTTTGTCATGTATGACCCAAGTAAAGACAAGATGTGTCATGGTGGTGATAGTGAATCCGGTTGCTGCCACTTCTTGCAGGTGGTGGTGGTGGTGGCTTGAGGTTGATGTCCCTCATGTTGCATGTAGGTTTTGTGGGACAGTTTTGTGTTCCCATTCCGCCTTTGTAGTACTTTTGGTTCTGGTTAAAGTTGTAAACTTTGAATCTGAAAATTATTGTACCTCGCTCGGTTATGGTTATCAGTTGTTGTGATGCTTATTATTGTTGGTTGTTTATGATTACTTAAATGGGTCAAATCGTTTCCAAAGCTTATTGTTGATACCCACACACTAGTTGCCAGCCCGTGGGGATCGAGAACGCCCTTCGGGGCATGCCACGAATCGGGTTGGGTGTCGGGTTGGATGACACCTCAGATTGGTTCGTGACAAAATGGTTTCAGAGCAGGTCATGCTCTTTTGGGTCAAGTTATTTGAGATGAGTCTGGATAAACCAGAGCTAGAATGTTCGGGGCGTGAGGTTTTGTTTGTGAGTAGGGTGCCTGGCCAAGACACCTCGTGACAGGGCCCGAGTCGCCATGAGATGTTGGGAAAATTTGGTTAGACTTCTCGAGGTGAGACGTATAGGCTGCAGACTGTATATAGACACTGGGTGGGGGTGGAGTGGTTTAGTTTGACTTCTTGCGTTGGATTTGGTTATGTTTTGATTTATGGAAGTGTTGGTATTTGTTGTTATTGCTGAAAATTTTCAGAATGATTGTATTGATGGTTTTCATTGTGGTTGTTGCTTGTTGTAGCAAGATGCCTCTTTAGAAACTTCCCGTGCAACCTCGGGAAGAGGCCAGAGAGAGTTCTCCCTCACCAATCGATCAGTGATTAGTGGAAGCAGTGATTTGGGGTGTCCACGCTTTGGGACAAGGAGCGGGCTCTGGTCCAGCTCAGGTTAGGGAAACCGAACCAGGTCCCGAAAGGAAAAAGATCAAGAGTTCCTCAGGAACAAGCCTCCTTTCCGAGGTAGCATGGAACCTCAAGAAGCAGATGGGTGGCTTGAGAAGATAGAAAGGATGTTCGAGTTTCTTGATACCCTTGAGGCGATCTGAGTAAAGCGTGCTTCTTTCATGTTGGAAGGTCCCAGTCGGAAGTAGCAAGACTCAGTGGTGCAAGCTGGAAAACACAAGGAGATGGGTTGGAAAGACTTCAAGATCGTTTTCAACGAGTAGTATTTCCCTGAGATCTTGACCTTTGCCAACCGCTTCGGTACGCACCCGAGCTCGTTTCCAACGAGCAGATGAAGGCTCAGAAGTTCGAGATTGGGTTGGAGCCAAAAACCCGATCTCAGGTTTTCTTGTTTAAGTTGAAAACTTATGCTGAGGTGGTCGATCGTACTATGATGGTAGAAATTGATCGTGGATGCAAGTCTAGTTTCTCTGGAGCAATGACAACAGTGGGTAGTGGCCGTTCGTCTGAGAAAAAGAGGAAGCATGATGAGTAGGGGAAGAACGAAGGTGGTAGTTCAGGCCATCCTTCCTTGCTGTCTCCATCCGTGTCTTCCGATGCTGGGGCGGTTGTGTGCCATCAGTGTGGGAAAGCAGGGCACATGCGATCAGCGTGTTCATCTCCACCCAAACCTTGTCATCAGTGCGGTGGTATGGGGCACTTGCAACGATTTTACAAGGTGGCGCGCCCATATTAGAGTGGTGCAGGATCTGTAGCTTTCAAAGGGATGTCAGCCCGGTCAGAATCGTCCAAAACATCAAGTTCTCGGTTTGGCGGACGTGGCGGCAGGGCTCGATCATCTTCTGGGCAGAGTCAGTTTAGGGCAGAGCCGCAGGTTAGTGGTCGTTCTCAGGCTCAGGCTGAGATGAGGCAACTTCATGCAGCGGATCGAGCACCATTGGAATCAGATGCAGGGCCGACGACAGTTCAAGGTACCGTTCTTATTGCATCATCTTTAGTTGTTGTTCTGTTTGATACTGGTGCTTCAGTTTCTTTTATTTCTGCCCGTCTTGTGGACGTGTTAAAATTGCCAACCGAGCTTGTGCCGTATGCGATGGAGTTGATAACACTGCTTGGTAAGAAGCCAGAGCAGGGTTTTAGGTGTCCGTCTTGTGCACACACCGTGTCAGGGGTCGAGTTCGAATGAGATTTCCTTGTTTTGGAGATGGGTCTCTTTGACGCGATCCTTGGTATGGACTGGATGATGCGTTTCCAAGCGCACGTCGATTGCTATCAGCGGCGAGTGAGTTTTGTGACACCTGATGGTAGTACCCAAGTTTTTCAAGATGAATGGGATCCTCGGTCGGGTCGTGTTGGACCTCTACTTCCGGAATTGGACAATCTTGTTTATCAGATCTCGTCACTCGTGTTGGTTGACGATGTTGGTGCTCCTTAGGGTGGATTACCTCCTGTGGTGGATGAGTTCCCAGAGGTTTTTCCAGAGGATTTCTCGGGTTTGCCTCTAGAGCGGGATGTGGAGTTCATTATCGACTTGACGTCGGGAATACAACCGATATCTCTTCCCTCGTACCGTATGACCCCCACCGAGTTGAGGGAATTAAAGGTACAACTGGATGATTTGGAATCCAAAGGATTCATTTGCCCGAACGTCTCACCTTGGGCCGCCCCAGTTCTGTTTACAAAGAAGGCCGGTGGATCTCTCCGGTTGTGTATCGATTACCAGAAGCTGAACAAGGTAACGATCAAGAACAAGTATCATTTGCCCCGTATTGATGACCTTTTCGATCAGCTTATGGGGGCAAGGTGGTTTTCCAAGATTGATTTGCGTTTCGGGTACCATCAAGTCAGAATTAGAGAGACAGATGTTCCGAAAACAACCTTCCAAAGTAGGTACGACCATTTTGAGTACTTGGCCATGCCATTCGGGTTGACGAATGCTCCAACGGTCTTTATGGTGCTTATGAACAGAGTGTTCCATCAATATCTCGATTCGTTTGTCGTGGTATTTGTGAGTGACATCCTCGTAGTCTATTTAGGGATCGAGGAGCATGAACGACATCTGAGGATTGTGTTGGGCACCCTCCAGGATCATCGTCTCTATGCCAAGCTTTCTAAGTGCACCTTCTGGATCAAGGAGGTAAAGTTCCTGGGTCATGTAGTCTTGGAAAGAGGGGTTTCGGTGGATCTCAAAAAGATCAGTGCAGTGATGTCGTGGAAACAGCCGGAGAATGTTTTTGAAATCAGAAGTTTTTTGGGTCTGGTTGGGTATTACAGGTGGTTCGTTCGAGATATCTCTCGGCTTGCTTCATCCATGACAACACTTATCCGGAAGGGGGTAAAGTTTGAATGAAGCCCAGAGTGTCAAGCGTCTTTTGAGGGGTTTAAGCGGCGATTGACCACAACCCCTGTTTTGATTTTTCTGGAATCTGGGAAGGGTTATGTGGTCTATTGTGATGCTTATAGTATGGGTCTTGGGTGTGTGCTGATACAGGATGTCCATGTGGTGCCGTATAGTTCGCGCCAGCTTCGACCACATGAAAAGAATTATCTAACCCATGATCTGGAGTTAGCAGCTGTGATGCATGCCTTGAAGACGCATCACTATTATCTTTTTGGAGAGAAATTCGTGGTTTATTCGGATCATAAGAGTTTAGCCAACATTTTATCCCATAAAGATTTGAATTTGAAGCAACGTTCTTGGGTTGAGTATCTTTAGGGGTTCGATTTTGATATAGCCTATACCCAGACAAAGGAAATGTGGTTGCAGATGCCTTGAGCAGGAAAGTGCCAGTGCAAACATTGAAAGAGTCCAGTGATGAGTGAACTTTGATGGGGCTCTTTGCTCAGATGCATTTGGAAACCCAGGAACACAACAGAGGTGTGTTCTTGGCCAGTGTTTAGCCGACACTTTTCTTTCTGGAATTGATTCGGCGGGAGCAGCCTGGTGATGAGTTATGCCAACAGTCTACCCAGTTCTTAAATGGTGGGGAGGTGCCTTGTGAATGATCGTTGTCTCCTGAGGGAGTTTTGTACTTCAAGGGTCGCTTCGTGGTGCCGTTGTCGTTGAGGGAGGTGGTGATGCAGGATAACCACCGGTCTCAACGGACCGTTCATCTGGTACTATCAAGATGTACTATGACGTGCGTTGATAGTTCTGGTGGCCGGGTATGAGGCGAGATATAGCTGACTTTGTATCGCGATATTATATATGTCAGCAAGTTAAAGCAGAGCACCGAAGGCCCTTTGGTTTGCTTCAGCCGCTATCTATTCCTACCTGGAAGTGGGACGAGATTGCCATGGATTTTATTGTTGGCTTACCTCGTACATCCCTGAGAAGGAATGCCATTTCAGTAGTGATTGATCGTCCGACCAAATCAGTCCATTTCATTCCAATTAGGGATTCAGCCAAGGTGGATGAGTTGAGTCGATTGTATGTTCAAGAGATTGTGAGGCTTCATGGTGTGTCGTCGGTGATTGTCTCTAACAGGGACCCCCTGTTTTACCTTGCGGTTTTGGGAAGACCTTCAGAAGGCGATGAGGTCGCAAATCAAGTTGAGTACGGCATACCATACTCAAACGGATGGTCAGATGGAGCGGGCAAATCGGATTTTGGAAGACATGTTCCGGGCATTTGTGTTGGATTTCGAAGGTTTGTGGGATAACCATTTGGGGTTGGTTGAGTTTGCATATGTTATAATGATAAAAGAGAGTGAACCCAAAACCCAAGGTATCTCTCTAAAGGAGGCCTTGAGGTTATTTTATAAGGAATAATAAAGACCAAGAAGGAGGGCCACCGGAGGGCCGTCACACAGGTAAAGGGGTGCGTTTGGAGGTGGCGCACATGGAGGGGCGACTGTACTGCGGTCCGAGAAGTCAGGTCGCGTACAGTGCAGGGGCGACGCAGAAGGGTGGGTAGAGGCGACCGCGCAGGGAGGCGTCGCGGGTGGGGGGGGGGGTGGCGGGGAGACTGCTCGGCAGGAGGTCGTCCGACGTGGATCCAGCGGCGCGAGTGGGAGGGCTGCGCACAGGGGTCACGAACAGTGAGAAGCGGGGAAGCCCGCCCTGATCTGTGCGGCATAATCCGTCGCGCACGGGAGTCGTCGACTGTGGAGGAGGGGTTGTTGCCGTGAAAACCGCAAGAGCCTAGGGCCGCGGGCGGGAGGAGCCCCAGGCGGGCGAGGAAGCCTGGATGAGGAAGCGGGGCCTCCTCGGGAGGAGGCCGACGACGACTGGTTGCATCGACGAGCTAAGAGCGTCGTGAGGGGTTTCTACCCAGGAGGACCGCCATTGAGGCGAACGACTTTGACGGAACTAGGGCTGCCGCCCCCCAAGTGGGAAAAAAAAGCCTAAATGGGAATTTTAAAAAAATATGCAGAGGGTTTTTGGTTATACCCCCTTTGATACCATTTTATAATGATAAAAGTGAGCGAACCCAAAACTCAAGGTACCTCTCTAAAGGAGGCCTTGAGGTTATTTTATAAGGAATAATAAAGACCACATCAGACTACAAGTCCGATGTGAGATGTAGACTCCAATAGCATATAGCAATAGTTATCAATCTTCAATTCGAATGACTCTTTTTGAGGCGCTTTATGGTCTGCTGTGTCGGTCGCCTTTGTGTTGGGCTGAGATGGGTGAGACCTCATTGTTGGGATCAGTCTTGTATAAGAAACCTCTGATAAAGTGAATTTGATCAGACAATGTTTGTTGGCGGCTCAGAGTCGCCACAAATCTTGTGCCGATCAGAGGCGCTGAGCTTCGGAGTTTTCTGTGGTTGACCGGGTGTTTTTTAAAGTGGCATCTCGCTTGGGTCATCGTTGTTTGGGTAAACAATGGAAGCTAACGCTGAGGTGTGTTGGACCTTTTGAGATTATCGAGCGGATTGGTAAGATGGCATACAGGTTAGCTTTGCCTTCTCAGTTGACGTCAATTCACGACGCATTCCACGTCTCTCAGCTGAAGACGTACAACCCATATCCGTCTCATGTGTTGAATTGGAAAGAGTTGGAATCGGAGTCAGATTTGTCAGTGTTTGAGCGGCCAGTACAGATTGTGGATTCTCAGGAGAAAGTGCTTCGTGGGAAGTCCATTCCGTTGGTCTGAGTTCTTTGGCAGCATGGTAATGATGTGCCATGCTGTGCCTGACACTTGGGAACGAAGGAGTAATATTCGTTTTTGTTCTATGATCAAATTTTGGAGTGACTTTCCGGAGACAGAAAGTTTTCATGGTGGAGAGAATTGTCACATCCGTGATTTTAATTTGAGGTATTATTTTGTTTTTTTTTTCTTTTTTAGTTTGGTATTTAGCCCATAGTTTCCCCTTGAGTTTTTGGTGAAAAATGAATATTTTGGGTTTGACAGCAGGCGATGCACAGTTAGGGAAACTGTACGCCCTCACCCAGGTAAGCGTGCGGCCAAATGCCATTTTGGATATTGACGACCGCACAGTTGGCGCATGGTTTGTCAAACCGTGCTGGCTAACCATGCGACATGTTCCTCTTGGACAATGAGGGATGCAAGGTTGCAGCACGTTTTGGCAAATCGTGTGACTTGTCCAGGTTATTAAAAAGTGGGAAATTATCTCTCTACCATCTTCGATTTTAACCCCAAATCACTCCCTACCCGCCCCATTCGGGATTTGTAGCCATGGGAGCTCCCTCCAAGCTTTCTTGGACCTCTTGATCTTCAATCCTTGGGTGGTTTTGGTGTGGGAATTTCAAGGAATCATCAAGTGGTTTCTCCCTTGATTTCTCCCTCTTTCTAGGGTAGTTCTACCCTCTTTCTTGAGTTCCTATTTTCCAGCGGATTGTTTGACCTAATGAGGTTTCGATCTTGAGATGCTGGGTGAAATCATGATGATTAATGTTCAATTTTGCCATTATAAGGTCTTGTGGTGGTGCAGTTGTGGTTTCACACCGATTTTCGAAAGTTTTCAAGTGTGAGATAGGTGATTCTATGCTTTTACATTATTGGATGATTTTGATATGTTTTCTTGATTGTTTTAAGGTGTTCTATGGATTATTTGTGTGGTGTGAATCATGTTTTTGAAAAGGATTGAGATGCACATGTGATGAAAATGAATTTTCTAAAGAAAAGTGGTTATGTTTCATGTGTGCTTCATTGTGGTGTTTCATGAATGTGTTCTATGCCTTATGTGGAAGGTGCGAAATGTGTTTTCAAAGAGATTTAAAGGTGTAGATGTGTTGAAAGTGGATTTTTTAAGTGAAATGGGTTTTGTTGCATGTTGGCTCTTTGTGGTGCATCTTAAATGTGTCTTTGAATTGTGAAACATGTTGTAAAAATGATTTTGATGTGAATATGATTTTAAAAGGGGCTTTGGCCATGAAAATGGTTGGATCCCATATGTATTCTTCTTGTGGTGTTTTCAAATGGGTTTCATAAATTGTGCAAGTGGTGTGGAATGTATTTCCAAATGGTTTTGGTGTGTGAAATGGAAAGTGGTTTTGTTTATGGAAAGTGGTGGTTTCCCTGTGAGCTTTTGATTGTTGGATCAATGTGAAAATGAGAAAGTGTGAAGTAGGTGATTTCCTTGTGTGCTTACGATGCTTAGCATGTGTATTTGAAAGTGTTTTATGTGACATGTGAAATGTAACTTGAGAACAAAGGGAATCCTGGGTATATAGGTGGGCGAACTAGAACTAGTACGCTAGTTGATTCAGAAGTGGCTAAGGCCTAGATTCATCTAGTAGGATTTACGATTACAACACTAACTAAACATATGATATGATCGGAGACCACTAGACCTTGGGATGCGTTCCCCTCTAGTGGCTCGTGCATGGGAATGATGTTGGTATTGACTTATGATATGGTGACCATTAGACCTTGGGATGAGATCCCCTTTAATGGCTTGTGCACAAGAACACTGTTGGTAGTTTAGTGGAGGATTTTGATCACCGAGGTACGAGGTTCATAGTGCTCCACTTGTGCTAGTTACCTATAGGGATTTTCCCATAGTGCTCTCTTGTGACATGATGCTTATGTGATGTGGTGCTAGCCATCGGTATATGGTAGACCTTGTGTACTTTTTTATTTCAAGCAAGCTTATTTGTAAAAAAGGTTTTCCTTAAAAAAGTATTTCTTTAGCAAGTTTTCCTTAAAATGTTTTCTTGGAAATGTTTCAATTATTCTTATGGAAATGTGCATATTGATTGGTCTTCTAATGTTATAGCATGAAATCTTTCCTTTTGGGTGGCATCCTATTGGACTTTGGCTCACACCCTGCATGGGTGTATGTAGACTTTATCATGTGTGACCTAGGTAAAGGCAAGATGTGTCGTGGTGGTGATGGTGGATCTAGTTGCTAGTGTTCCACTTCTTACAGGTGTTGTTGGTGGCGGCTTGATGGTGATGTCCCTCATGTTGCATGGAGGTTTTGCGGGATAGTTTTGTGTTCCCATTCCGTCGTAGTACTGGAATGTTATAATGCCAATGAAATATCTTCTATCCACCCTTTTCCTCATCTTTTCTTATTTAAAGAGAAGCAAAATTATTGTCCATATTATATCGGTTAACCGTCTAAGTGGACAATGAGTTTTCGTTTTTCAGTAATACATTTATGGTAGGTCTAAATTCACTTATAATTGTTTAAAATGTACTAATTATGTATATTATATGTGTTTTCACATTCTGGAAAGAGTATATAACATTAAATAAAGCGAAACTAGTTTGAGATGGTCGGAAAAACCACCAAAATAAACTAAATATTTATCATTAACATTTTATTAAAAGAATCATCCACTTGTCGGAAAACAAAATGATATATGGAACCATTTAAACTTCTGGAAGTGCATGAATACCATTTCATTTCATTTCTGCAGTAGTATTCCTATTTGATAAGAACTTCCATAATTATACACAAGTGAACCGATCATGAAACAATAAACGAACGCTCCTAGAATTATGAAATCGAACTTTATAGCTCATCAAAATGACCATAAATGAATTTAATAAAATTATAATAAATCAAATATATGTGGAAGAGGTTTTGAATTAAGTAATTAATGAATCTAATTTGATTATGCAGGACATTAAGTGCAAGTGCAAAACGCATTTGGACATAAGGTAAGAGATCTTTCTGAACCTCTATATTTCCATTGGGTTGCGTTTTGTCTCTCATTGCCTCAATTTATCTCTTCATTCTTCTTATGTACTTCTCCTATATTCTGTATATATGTTCCACATATATATCTAGCTCAATTCATCTTTCTTTGACGGGGAAATACATGTTTTAAAATTTTTAGAGTGTTAGTTATCTTTTAAATATTTTTAATATTTTGGTCCTACATCGGTATGGATAATCTTTTGTATTCCTTGGCTCATATATAAATAAAGCACCCTACCTCATTGTGAGGTACGGTTTCATTCCAACATGGTATCAGAGGGTGTTCCCTCCCTCCCCGTCTCGGTTTAGCCCCTCCCTTCCCATTGCCCCTCCCCGTCCGCGCCATGTGCTCGACGTCTTCCTCCCGCCCTGAGCCTTTCCCCCACGTCTCTCATCCGACCCGTCTCTCTGTGCGACAACTCCTTCCGCCCCGTCTTGTGCCCTTGCGCGACACCTCCCGTCCGACTCGTTCCCTTGTGCGACGACCCTTTTCGCACCCCGTCCACTCCCGCACCTCCCGTGCGACGACGTTTCTCTGCCCGACGCCTCCTGCGCGACAGCCCTCTGTGCGTCGATATCTCCATACGCGACGACACCCCTCCCCATCGCCCCTTTCTATACAACACAACACCCAGAACCGCACCCCTCTGTGTGATCGCTCATCCTTGTGCATCAAACCCCAACCGATCGCGTCTCCCCATGCGACGCCCCATACTGTACAACCGCGCCCCTCAGCCATTCATGATACCATTTTTTCAGTGACTTAATTGATATCCAGATGTTTCGGTGTGCATTTTCAGCACCTACCGTCCGGGCTTCCTCTGCCATGATTGATCACAGTAGGCAACGACTCAGATGCTTTTGTCTACCTTTTGTGCACCTTCAGTACCTTGTTAACCTGCATTTTCAGCACACAATCTATGGTATCATCAAACGCTACTATTGCCCATGGTGATACTCCAACAACGTGTCTATCCCAACGGTCTACCTCATGGGTTCTTGACTGTGGTGCCTGAGAGCACATCACTTGGGGTGCAGATTTTCTTCGGTCCTACAAATCGACCTCGACTGGAGGTAATATTACTGTGACCGATGGTCAGACAGTGCAGATTCCTGATTATGAAAGTTTTTCAATTACACTTGGCTTTACACTATCTGCTGTTGTCTTTGTTCCCAGTTGTCTTTTTAATTTACTATCAATTAGTAAATTTACAGCTGACTCACAGTGCCAGACCATCTTCTCACCTATTTCAGTTATATTTCAAGAGCATTCGACGACTCAGGTGTTTGGTAGTGGACGTTTTCAGGGTGGTGTGTATGTGCTTGACTCGGCCCATCTCTCGCCTGTCCTACCACCTCTAATCATTCCCTCAAGCTTCACTGTCGCCTTAGTCATCCACCTGCCCCCATTCTTCAAAAACTTTTTCTGAAGTTGGGACCTCTTCTTCCGTTTGAATGTGAATCCTGTCACTATGCAAAGCATCACTGGGTCACCTATGTTTTCCGAACAATCCCCTGTATATCCACTCTTTCATTTGGTTCATTTTGATTTCCGGGGGCTCAGTCCTAGTCCATCTAAACTGGGTTATCGATATTTTGTTACTTTCATCGACGATTTTTCACGGATGACTTGGGTCTATTTGTTGAAAAATCGTTCTGAAATCTTTTTTGTGTTTCGCTCCTATTATCAAGAAATCATCACCCAGTTTTCCGCTAAATTTCACTGCTTTCATTCTGACATTGGTTGTGAATATTTATCTAGGTCATTCCGGTCTTTTCTCGATGACTGTGGCATTATTCATCAGACTTTTTGTCCTGACACACCGCAACAAAATGGTGTTGCTGAACAAAAGAACTGTCGTCTGTTAGAAGTTGATCGGACACTTTTATTTCAAAAGAAAGTTCCAATCGTTTTTTGGGGTGATGCCATTCTTATAACCACCTATTTTATCAACAGATTTCCCTCATATGTTCTTCAGGGGGAGACACCTTTCCATTTTTTATTTCCAACACCTCCTTATTCCCGACCCCTACACATTTTTGGGTGTGTGTGTTATGTTTGAGATATTCGCCCCTCGGTTACCAAGTTTGATATGCGTGCTCTAAAATGCATCTTTCTTGGCTATTCCCTCACCCAGTGCGGATATCGATGCTTCTCTCTAGATTTGCGTTGTTATGTTGTCTCTGCTGATGTTTCCTTTGTTGAATCATCAATTATTTTTGTTCTTGAGTTCCCACCACCATCTACTTCTCCTGATTCCGAAGTTATTTTACCATATTCTCTCGATACACCATCACCCCTATCTCTTCCTAGTGATGTTGTTGGATCACGATTTGGCCAGGTATATACTCGCCGACCCAGCACATCCGCCACCCCGCCACCCCGCCACCTGATGTCGCGACCACACCTGACGACTCACCTGCTCCTGATGCTTCATCATCAAAGTTGCCTATTGCGCTTCATAAAGGCTCACTTTCCTATCAGTCTTATCAGGGATTATCTGTGGCTACCTCACGAGTTATTGAGACACTGACTGCTCACTTGACACCATGCACTGTTGCCGAGGCCATATCTCATCCTGGCTGGTTACAGACTATGTAGGATGAACTTCAGTCTCTGGATGCCAACCATACTTGGGATCTTGCCCCTCTTCTTTCGTGTAAGCAGGTGGTCGGTTGCAAATGGATCTATACAGTTCGCATCAACGTCGATGACTCTTAATAGTTTCAAGGCTCGCCTTGTTGCAAATGGTTATGCACAGACATATGAAGTTGATTATTTTTACACCTTCTCTCTGGTGGCAAAAATGACGACGATTCGCCTACCTATTTCTCTTGCTGCCTCATCTCATTGGCATCTCCATCAGTTTGATGTTTAAAATGCTTTTGTTTATCGATTTCTTAACGAAGAAGTATATATGGAGCAACCGATCGGGTTTGTTGCTCAGGGGGAGTCCTCCAAAGTTTGTTGTCTTCGTCGATCGCTGTATGGACTCAAACAGCCGCCACGTGCTTGATTCAGCTGTTTTTGCACCGTTATGCTTATCTTTGACATGTGCCAAAGCATAAAAGATTCTTCTGTTTTCTATCATCAATATGCATCAGGAAGTATTCTTTTGGTGGTCTTTGTAGTTGACCTTGTTATTAATGGCAGTGATGCTGCTGACATTGGTCGATTCAAGTCTTTTCTTTATTAGAATTTTCAAACAAAAGATTTTGCTCCACTGTGATATTTCTTAGGAATTGAGGTCTTCAGATGTAACAAAAGAATTTTTCCATCTCAGAGAAAGTATGTTCTTGATTTGCTGTAGGAGATTGACATGACTTGAGCTGACTCGGTTGACTCACCCCTCGAACTTGTAGAAAAGTCACTACATATTGACAGTGAGATGTTTTCATCACCCAACAGATATAGACGACTCGTTGAGAAGCTTAACTATTTGACGATGACTCGATCCAAAATTGCTTGTGTGATTAGTAAAGTGAGCCAGTTTATGAAATCTTCAACAAAAACGCAATGAGATGCTGTTCTTCGCATTGTTAGATATGTGAAAAAGGAATCAGGTTTATGTCTTCTATACTCTGATTATGGGCATACAAATATTGAGTCATTTTGTGATGCATATTACGCTGAATGTCTCTCTTATAGGAGATCTATGTTTGGTTTTGCAGTATTTGTTTGTAGGAAATTTTATCTCATTGCGTAGCAAGAAGCAGACAATTATCTCCCAATCTAGTGCAGAGTTGGAGTATCGTGCAATGACATATGTGACTGTAGAGATTATTTGAACACAACAAATTCTACAGGAGATTTGGTATCCTGTTAAGAAGCCGACACATATTTGGTGTGACAATCAAACTGCTTTCAAGATTACCACAAATCCAGTCTTTCATGAGCGGACCAAGCATATTGAAGTTGATTGTCATTTCATTCGAGAAAACTTCGAGAAGAAGATCACCTTCGGCTATGTTCACACCTCTGATCAACTTGCAGATGTTCTCACAAAAAAGGTGCCTGGACCGCGTGTCCAATTTTTATGTAACAAGCTGGGCATGATAAATATATATGTCCCAGCTTGTGGGGGAGTGTAGAGAATTTGATATTTTTTAGATATTTTTAATATTCTTGTCCCACATTGGTATGCGTCTTCTTTTGTATTCCTTGGCTCATCTATAAATAAAGCATACTACCTCATTATGAGGTACGGTTTCATTCCAACAAAAATGCTCCCTTCTCAATTCCTCTTGATAAGCAAACCTGATTAAAAAAAACTTCTCTGTTTCTTACCCATTTTCAAGTACACTCCATAAAATGTTTCAAGCCACCCATATTTTCTAAAATCATTCATTTTATCATGGAAAATCATTTTAGTTCATTTCTGTTTTTATGGAAATAATTATGCATTTATTCTCTTCAAATACTCTTTTTTCTTTCCTCTAAACCCCCGCTTAAGTGACACATTTCTAGAGTCACATAACCACTTTTTCATGTCTTCACTTTGGTTGGACATCATTTATCATGATTTATGTTTATTTTTTTCCTTTATTAATGTCCAAGAATGATTTAATCTTTTCTTTCATGAAAACCATTATGATATGCCCTTTAGTTACGCCTTATAACATGATTATGAAACCCACTTCTTTCCATGGGTAATCCTTTTGTTTATGTCTTATGCTTGATTTCTTTATCTGACACATATATTCATGTACATGCTATGTTGGGTAACCGGGGCCATCTACTGTTGGTAATGACCTTCATGTATGGGGGTGTGTCCAAATAACGCTTCAATGCATTTGGTAATGTTTTATCTCATGTGGCGATATGTATGAGATTATGGAGTAAACCTAATCCATTACGAGACTCTGTTCACCATGTGATATTGTCTTGATAGTTAGCTTTGACTCATGTTTATGTCATGTTATATGTTGCTACCATATTCCTATATTGTCATGATCATATGATTTGATGTTCTATATGTTATGCCTCCATAAGTTATTCACGCGCCATGTCTTTTATGTTATCATGTTATGCGTTTTTACTCATGTGCTATGCTTCATTCCCATGTTTATTCCCTTATTGAGTTTTTTAGATCACTCCTTTTGTCTATGTATTGACTTTATACATTTTTAAGTGATCACCTATTAAATATAAAATTTCAGCATGGAAATCATATAGCAGGTGTAAAACTAAATGATAAACATGATATGTGAACCTGTAACTTATATGCATATTGTTAAATGGAAAATCAATTAAATGGAAAAGCATGCCTCACAATGAGGCATGACATTTTATTTATAGATAATCAAAGAGCTACAATAGAGGTGTGAAATCGATGTTGGACAGAATATTAAAAATATTTAAAGAAATATCTAATACTCTTAACACTCCCCCTCAAGCTGGGACATATATATTTATCATGCCCAGCTTGTTACACAAAAATTGGACACGCGGACCAGACACCCCTTTTTTAAGAACATCTGCAAGTTGATTAGAGGTGTGAACATGGCATGATCTTCTTCTTCTCAAAGTTTTCTTGAACAAAGTGACAATCAGCTTCAATGTGCTTTGTCTACTCATGGAAGATTGGATTCGTGGCAATCTTGATAGCAACTTGATTGTCACACCAGATATGTACTGGAAACTTGATAATATAGCTAATCTCTTGTAGAATTTGTTGTGCCCAAATAATCTCTGTGGTCACATATGCCATGACACGATACTTCGCCATGAGATCAAATTTCCTCCAACAAACACAACAAAATCAGATGTATATCTCCTAGAAGAGAGACATCCAACATAATCTGCATCACAAAACGTCTCAATATCTGTATGCCCATGATCGGAATATAGAAGACCCAAACCTGATTCTTTTTTCACATATCTAACAATGCGGGGAACAACCTCCCACTGTATCTTTGTTGGAGATTTCATGAACTGACTCACTTTGCTATCCGCACAAGCAATATCAGGTCGAGTCATCGTCAAGTAGTTGAGCTTCCCAATAAGCCGTCGATATCTGTTGGGTGAAGAAAACATCTCACTGTCAGAATGAAACGACTTTTCTCCAGGCTCGAGAGGTGAGTCAACTGAGTCGCCTTGAGTCATTCAAGTCTCTTGCAGAAGATTAAGAACATACTTTCTTTGAGATAGACAAATTTCTTTGGTACATATAGAGACCTCAATCCCCAAGAAATATCGTTGTGGATCCAAATCCTTCGTTTGAAAATGTTGATGAAGGATTTGAGTTGATCAATTCCATTAGTATCACTGCCAGTAATGACAATGTCATCCACATAAACAATCAAGAGAATTCTGCCTACTGCAGACTGATGATAGAAAACAGAAGAATCTTTCATTCTTTGACACATGCCAAAGCTAAGCACAACGGTGCAAAAGTGCCCAAACCAAGCACGGGGTGACTGCTTGAGGCCATACAACGATCGACGGAGGCGACAAACCTTGGAAGACTCCCCCTGAGTAATAAACCTTGGTGGTTGCTCCATATAATCTTCATCAAGAAAACCATGAAGAAACACATTTCTCACATCTAGCCGATGGAGATGCCAATGATAAGAGGCGACAAGTGAGATAAATAAGCGGACCGATGCCATCTTGGCCACGTGAGAGACAATGTCAAAGTAATCAATGCCACATGTCTGCGCAAAACCCTTGGCAACAAGCAACGCTTTGAGACGATTGAGCGAACCATCGGCATTGACGCGCACAGTATAGATCCACTTGCACACAACAACCTGTTTATCTGTAGGGAGAGGGACAAGATCCCAAGTATGGTTGGTTTCTAGGCTTGAAGTTCATCTTGCCTGGCCTTTAACCAGTCGGGATGAGATTTTGCGTCACCAATCGTGCGTAGAGTTGAATCAACGGCTAGTGTCACAATAGCGCGAGAGGTAGCGGCAGATAATCCCCGATAAGTAGCCGATGAACTGAGATTTTGCTGACATGATCGTTTACTTTTTCGAAGGGCAATGGGTAAGTTCGACGATGGATGACCAGGAGCTGGTGAATCGTCAGGTGCGATGCCAGCATCAGGCTCCGAGGTGGTAGGTGTGCAAGGTCGGCGAGAGTAAACTTGACCATAATGGGATCCAACGACATCAGTTAGGAGGACATGATGGTGGTGGTGGAGAAAGAGAATAGGGTAAAGTTATGTTGGAATCTGGAATATCAGGTGATGGTGGGGAATCGGGAACAAAAACTATGGAGGATTTGCAAAGGAAACATCAGTAGAGGTGACATAATGATGCAAGTCTGGGGAAAAACAACGACAGTTGCGCCGGGTCCGTGAATAACCAAGAAAGACACATTTGAGTGCGCGTGCATCAAACTTGGAAAGGGAGGGACGAGTAGCCCGTACATAACAATCACAACCAAAGATGAGAAGAGGCAGTGAATGTGGTGAAGAGGTTGGAAGTAAAGAATGAAAAAGAGTGTCTCCATCAAGAACGGATGAGTAAAGTCTGTTGATTAGATATGTAGCGGTGAGAATGACATCGCCCCAAAAAAACGTCTGAACTTTCATTTGAAATAAAAGAGCACGAGCAACTTCTAACAAATGACGATTCTTGCGTTCTGCAACACCGTTTTGTTGGGGTGTGTCAGGGCAAGAAGTCTAATGGAATGGGTGACGGGATTAAAATCCCTGTGATACCATGTTAAATGGAAAATCGATTAAATGGAAAAGCATGCCTCACAACGAGGCAAGACATTTTATTTATAGATAATCAAAGAGCTACAATGGAGGTGTGAAACCGATGTGGGACAGAATATTAAAAATATCTAAAGAAATATCTAATACTCTTAACACATATCAACACCTTTATCTATGGAAAATTCTGGGAATGAGAATGAATCTCTTAATGCTTACGTCCTAGTTTGATGGAGTTAATTGGGGTGTTATAATCACGGCTGACTACCATGCATTCCAATTTGATTATCTGAAACTTATATGGACTCCTTTATTAACACCTTGCACCTATATGTGGCATTTGGGTAAATCTATTATGGAAATTGTTCCTTCATGAGTTTTTTTTTTTACTCTTAATTTCACTAAGCATTTCACTTACAAGAGCTTTCCAGTATGTGCATCTAACTTCGTTTTATATAGAAGCTACACCTGCTGGCCAATATTAGTTGTCATATTTTCTATTTGATTTTTGGTGCCCCTTATCCTCTTTACTGTTAGAATTCTCCTGTGGATGAAAATGGTGTGCTTAGAGCAGTTCAAAATGTGCACGCAATGATTGACAAGGAGCTAGCTGTTGGAACGGATCCAAACAGCATCTTTGTTTGTGGATTTAGTCAAGGAGGTCTGACTCTCTTTTAAGTTGTTCAACACTTCTATTTTAAGCAATTTCTCATGTTCAAGCTCTATCAATGGATAAAATCTTCATTGGGGAACTTTACCTCCAAATAGGTTAATTTTGTTTGAGCTGGAGTAGTTGGAGATCTGTTAAATGAACTTTGATTATGATGTAGAGAAAAAAAATTAATCCCATGTTTTTACTTTTTAGATGAATTGTCATCTGTAGAATGGGAAAACCCCCTTACACTCAAGGTAAGGTGGGGACCTACTTTTATAGAATGATACGACGAAAGATACAAAGAAGTATTCCGATGTGGGACTCGGAAATACCCATAATAATAAAAAGAGGGTTTAACACTCCCCCTCAAGCTGGACATGCCCAGCTTGGACAACGAGTCCCACAAAAAATAAAGAAAAAGATGACACCACACAAGACCAAGACAAACTCCCCCTCAAGCTGGGCGTCAGATGTGGTGGATCCCCAGCTTGGAACTGAGCGAGGCAAGGCGAGCACCGGGGAGGCCTTTGGTGAAGATGTCAGCAAGCTGGTCTGCCGTCAGAATGTGGCTAAAGCTGACATGTTTGTGCTCCAGGTGGTGGCGAAGTGACAGTCCATCTCAATATGCTTCGTGCGTTCATGGAAGACGGGGTTCGAAGCAATTTTAGTGGCTGCCTGATTGTCACACCATATGTGAGCAGAAGTCTGCTGAGGAAAGCCAAGCTCCTGGAGGAGTTGCCGAAGCCAAAGGATCTCGGTAGTGACGGTGGCCATGGCACAATACTCAGACTCGGCACTGGAGTGAGAGACAACCGTTTGTTTCTTGCTGCGCCAAGAAATGAGGTTGCCTGCCAAGAAGATGGCAAACCCAGAGGTAGATTTCCGAGTGGCAAGGCAGCCAGCGTAATCAGCATCGCAAAAGGCCTCAATATGCTGATGAGGATGCTGGGAGTAGTGAAGACCACAGGCAGGATCGCGCTTGATGTACTTGGCGATGCGGATGACAGCATCCCACTGAGATGTGGTCGGATGCTCCATAAATTGACTCACTTTGGTTACCGCACAGGAAATGTCGGGTCGAGTCATGGTGAGATAATTGAGTTTGCCCACCAATCGACGGTACCGCTCGGGATGTGGGTATAGTGCCGAGGAGGCAAAAAGAGACCGTTCTCCAGGCTCGAGAGGAGTATCGACCGCAGTGGTCTGAGTCAGCCCAGCATCCTGCAATATATCCAAAGCATACTTTCGTTGGCAGAGGGAGATGGTGTCCGAGGAGTAGGAAACCTCGATGCCGAGGAAGTATGTGAGAGGACCAAGATCCTTAGTGTGGAAGTGCTGGTGAAGATGGGCCTTGAGATGGGTGATACCCACAGAGTCGCTGCCGGTGATGACAATATCATCCACATAGACGACCAATAAGATGCAGCCATGTGGGGTCGTCCTGTAGAAGACAGTGTGGTCCTTCATACTGCGAGAAAGTCCAAAGTCGCTGACGACCGTGCTAAAGCGGCCGAACCAAGCACAGAGAGACTGCTTGAGGCCGTAAAGAGAGCGACGTAGACGGCAGACTCGAGATTCAGCGCCGGAGGCACAAAATCCGGGGGGGTGCTGTAGATAGATTTTTTTCTCAAGGAAGCCATGGAGGAAGACATTCTTGACATCCAATTGATGAAGAGGCCACTGATGATGGGCGGCGAGAGAGATGAATAACCGGACAGAGGCCATCTTGGCAACCGGTGAGAAGGTATCAAAGTAGTCAACACCGTAGGTCTGTGCAAAGCCTTTGGCCACAAGGCGGGCTTTGAGGCGATGGAGAGTGCCATCGGGATTCAGCCTGACGGTGTAAATCCATATGCTGCCCACTGCCTGTTTGCTTGCCGGAAGGGGGACAAGATCCCAAGTATGGTTTTCCTCCAGAGCCTGCAATTCATCCCGCATTGCTGCTAGCCACCCGGGGTGAGATTTGGCTTCACCAACCGTGCGACGTATAGAAACTGTCTCCAGAGCGGACAGACCCCTGTATGAAGATACAAAAAGAGGAGTACTCTGGCAGGAGCGAGTACCTTTTCGTAGGGCAATGGGCAAGTCCTCAGGTGGCGGAGCAGGAGCAGCGGACGAAGTGGGAGCATCAGTGTCACTGGCCGGAACGGGGGATACAGTCGAAGGACGGCGGGAGTAGACCTGACCAAAATGGGTGTCAACAGGGGTTGACGCCAGTGGAGGATGGATGATGAGGGGAAGACAGTCATCAATAGCAGAGTCAGGAGGAGAGGGAAAGGAGAATTGAGAACTCTCAACAAAGGAGACATCCTCTGAGATGACATACCGGCGAAGGTCCGGGGAGAAGCAGCGGTATCCGCGCTGAGTGCGGGAATAACCAAGGAATATGCAGCGGAGGGATTTGGGAGAGAGTTCGGTGCGGCCAGGGCGAGTGTCACGAACATAACAGAAGCAGCCAAACACTCGAAGAGGGAGGGAATGAAGAGGGAGAGTGGGGAAAAGAGCCCGAAAGGGAGTCTCCCCCTGAAGGATAGAAGAAGGAAGGCGATTGATGAGGTATGTAGCAGTGAGAATGACATCTCCCCAAAAGAGCAGAGGCACCTGTCGGTGGAAGATGAGGGCACGAGCAGTCTCGAGAATATGTCTGTGTTTCCGCTCGGCCACGCCGTTTTGCTGGGGTGTATCAGGACAGGAGGTCTGATGAAAGATGCCATTTGTCTGAAGAAACTGTCGAAAGGAAGTGGAGAGATACTCGCGCCCATTATCCGAGCGGAGACATTTGACAGAGATAGAGAAACGGTTCTTAATTTCATTGAAAAAGGTTTGGAAGGTGGAAAACACTTCGGAGCGTTCTCGAAGAAGGTAAAGCCACGTCATTCGCGAATAGTCATCAATGAAAGATATATAATATTTATATCCCAAGTGACTCAGAATGGTACACGGGCCCCAAAACGGCGTGGGAGGCCCGTGTATTCGTACGAGGAATGTAGGAAGAGCGATGATGTTTCGCAAAAGAACAGGACTCACAATGAAAAGTAGGAGTCCGACTGAAGTCTGGAAACATCTGATGAATGGTGGATGCAGGCGGGTGTCCTAATCGGGAATGAAGATCTAGTGCCCGAGAAGAGATAGACGTGCAAGCAATGGGTGCTGGTCCCTCGAACATGTAGACCCCATCTCGAAGCCGGCCTTGACCAAGTTCCCGGTTCATAGTCTGCTCCTGAAACACAACACCAGAAGAGGTAAATATGGCCGCACAGTTATAATCCTTTTACTGATGGAAAGCAAATTAAAGGGACTGCGGGGCACATGTGCCACAGAGGGTAGGTGTATCGATGGAGTCAGGGAGCATGCGCCGAAGCCCGCTATGGGGATAGTGAAGCCATCAGCGACGGTGATGGCTGAAGAACCGACATAAGTGCAGTAAGACGTCAGCATACCAGCATCACCGGTGAGGTGGTCGGAGGCACCTGAGTCCAGCAGCCATGCAGGGGAGCAATGGCTGACAAAGGCAGTGGGGCGAACAGTACGGGCCAGAGAAGCCGAGGAGGGACCGGGTCGGACAGAGGTCGGAGGATCGTGAAGCCGCTTGAGGTCGGCCATAGAGAGGGTCAGAGACGGGAAAAGAGAGGCGACAGTCGAGGACGCGTCCTGGACCGCGGGGTGTCCCTGCCGCGGGTGCTGAGAGGGTCGTCCATGCAGGTCCCAACATCGGGCGATCAGGTGGCCAAACGTGCCACAATGTTGACAGAAGGGACGTGGACGACTTGAAGCACGACCACGTCCCGAGGAGTCTGCCATGGAAGCGTCGGGTAGCTGATGCAGCGGGCCGACGGGATAATCGTGCGCAGGACGTGCACGTGCAGGAAGGGCCACCTGAACGAGGGCGCGCTGCCGGGACGAGGGCGCGCTACCGGGAGAGGCCGCCGGGGCGAAACCGAGGGCGCCGGGACTAGGGTGCCGGGACGAGGGCGCGCTGCCGGGTGAGGAGAGCCGCACCTGGAGAGAGGGCCGCCAGGAGAGGTGCAGGAGAGGAGGGCCGCCGGTAGGAGGGAGCTGCGACGGGGAGGAGGACACAGCGGGGCGACGGGAGTCGCGCGCAGGACGGAGTCGTCGGGAGTATCGCGCGCCGGACGAGCGCGCGCTGGTAGGGCCGCCGGGACGAGGCGCGACGCAGAGGCGCACCGGGGCCGATGGGGGCGACGGGAAGCGCAGGGGAAGGGCACCGTTGGGGGGGGGGGGGCGCCGGGAAGGAGGTAGCCGGAGGGGAGAGAGGCGGGGCCGGACCTAGCCGGGAAGCCGCTGGAAGGGAGAGTCGGGATTAATTTCGCTCTGATACCATGTAGAATGGGAAAACCCCCTTACACTCAAGGTAAGGTGGGGACCTACTTTTATAGAATGATACGGTGAAAGATACAAAGAAGTATTCCGATGTGGGACTCAGAAATACCCATAATAATAAAAAGAGGGTTTAACATCATTCATACTTGTATGACGTTTAAGTTTCACTGACTAGTAGAATGTGATTTGAAGTTTTAGGCTTTGCTTGACAGCGCTTGTTGAAAACTGTTATCACACCTAACACTTGAGCTGTTCGAAAAAATAAGCTGTGTTTGTTCTGTTTCTAAAAAAATGCCAGCAATCTGTTTGGAAGCACCTATTGAAAACTGCTTACAACTCTTTTCACTTATGTTAAGGGTCCGTTTGAGAGCACTTATTGAAAATTGCTTACAAAACTTATATCTTGTGATAAGCAATTTTAAAAAATAAGTGGTGTTTGTTTATGAAAAAACAGTTGAACTTAAATTCCAAATGAAAATCACTTAAATAAATAGAAGAATAACACCTTTTCAATAAGCAATCCAGAAATTCTTATATAGAAGCACTTATCGGAAGTGATAAGTGCTATAAGCAGTTTGAAAGCAGTGTTTGTTCTGTTTCTCAAAAAATACACCAGAAGAAAACCAGTCAAATAGCAGAATTTCATTTTTTCAACTGGTGCTATCAAATGGATCCTAAACTGTTTGAAAAAATTGGCGGTGTTTGTTTTGTTTCTGAAAAAACACCTACACATAAATTTTAGAAGAAAATCACTTAAATAAGTGGTAGAAAAACACCTTTTTAATAAGCATTCTGGAAACACCGACACAAAATCACTTATCATATGTGATAAGTTCTATATGCATTTTTCAATTAGTTCTGTTAAACCCTGTTTTTTATTATTCTGGGTAAATCCGAATCCCACATCGGTACTTTTATATGTATTCCGTTTTCTCAATCTATAAAAGAATGTCTCCGTCTCACCTTGAGGTAAGGAGAATTCTTCCTCTACATGGCATCAGAGGGAAAATTCCATTAGTTTTATTTATTTATTTTCTTCCCTCTACCCGGTGGATTCCTCCTCTCGGCCCTGCCCTACGCACCCCCCCTCCTCCTGGGTCTGCCCTACGCGCCCCCCCTCCCGTCTCTGCCCTACGTGGCCCCCCTCTTCCCGGCTCTGCCCTACGCGGCCCCGGCTCCCGCCTTCCGCGGCTCCCTCCCGACGATGCTCCCAGCTTCATCCCAGCGACGCTCCCTGCTCCCTCCGGCGTCGCGCTGCTCCCTCCGACGTCGTCCCCGTGCGATCGACCCTGCCTCCATCAGGCGACCCTCGTCCCTCCGTCGCGACGCAACCCGGTGCCCCCCCGTCCCTCCCCACGGCGAACCACCCTCCCTCCCATCGGCTGCGCTCCACCCCGACGGACGGCGTTCCTCCCCAACGAAGTCCCACCCTTCTGCGGCTCCTCACAACCGCGGCCCTCCGGCTCTTCTGCGGTTTTCCTGGAAACCACAATTGACTGGCCCTGCTAGCCCTGCGCCCTCGCCGACCCTCCTGACCAGCAGCCTCCCGTCGACCACCCTCGCCGGCCCTCCTGCCCGGCGGCCTCTCGTCGACCACCCTTGCCGGCCCTCCTGCCCGACAACCTCCCGTCAACTGGCCTCCCGTGCGATGACCCTCCTGCCCGACAACCTCCCGTCGGACAACCACAATGCTCTCCCTCGGCAGTCCCGATGACGACAGACCGCCCTCGACTTCCCCGTACAAGCGCGATCAGCCCTGCCCCGAGCGGACTCCCTGACACCGCTCTCTCCGACGGCACCCTCTCGCATCGTCTCCCTTCGGCGGACCTCCGACTGCGGTCCTCTCCCGACGCGGCCCCACCCGACGCACAACTGCTCCTGAAATCTTCTGCAGCTATCCGAAGGCTCCATGGCAGCCTCCTCTGCTCTGCCTCAAATGATCACAGCCTCCACCCACCTAGTCGACGAGCGACTAGACTCCACCAACTTCTTAGTCTGGCGGAAGACTGTAGTGATGTCCCTGACAGGTATGGACCTTGACTATCACCTTGAGGATCCTCCACCAACATCTACTGATCCCAAATACCGTCCGTGGAAGCTTGCTGACAGCAAGATCATCGCCCTGCTCATCAATTCCATGGATCGATCGGTCAAGGATGTCACCCGGACAACAAACACAGCCAAGGAACTCTGGGATTCCTTGAACATCATTTATTCCGAAACCAATAATCTGGTTCGGGTCTCTGACATTCTTCAGCGGTTGTCTCAGATACGTCAGTAGGACCAGTCCTTCCCAACATACTTCTTGGGATGGAAAGCTTTTCACGATGAGTTGTAAGAGTTGTGGCCCGTTCCCATGACACCGACAGAAGCTCAGACCCAGAAGGACCAACTATGCATCTTCAATCTTCTCAATGGCCTCGCTCCTGAGTATGCAACGACGGCTACTGAGATGCTCACTAGCCCATCGATGCTGGAGATTCCCCAGGTATATCATCGCCTGGGCAAGGTCCAGTGGGCTCTTCCCCCACCCACCCTCATCATCGACTACTCTGCCCTCTTCGGTCGTGGCGGTGGACGCTCCTCGGGCACTCGTGGATGTGGCCGTGTGGAGGGCCGTCCTCGTCTCCTTTGTCAGCACTGTGGCAAACTTGGCCACCTGATCGACTACTGCTGGGTTCTTCATGAACGCCCATCTCAGCAACTGCGGTAGGGTCAGACAGCGGTTCGGGAGGCTTCCTCGTCAGCTGCCGCTCTTCCGTCATCTCTAGAGCTTTCCATGGCGGACCTCCTGATGATTCACGATTTTCGAACCCCCTCACGACCAGGTCCGTCTTCGGCTTCTCTCGCCCACTCTGCTAGTTCTGCAGCCTTCGTCGATTGTCGCTCCCCTGCCTGGATGCTTGACTCGGGTGCCTCCGACCACCTCACCGGTGATGCTGGCATATTGACCTCCTATTGTCCTTATGCTGGTTTATCAGCCATTACCGTCGCTGATGGCTCCACTCTCCCCATTGTGGGGTTTGGTACATGCTCTCTAAATTCCTCACTTCACCTGCCCTCTGTGGCACATGTGCCCCGCAGTCCTTTTAACCTTATCTCCATCAGCAAGCTTACCAAGGATTTAAACTGTGTTGCAATATTTACATCTTTTGCTGTTGTCTTTTAGGAGCGGACGACGGACAAAGAACTTGGTAGAGGCCAACTACGAGATGGGGTCTACATGTTTGATGGACCGACTACCGTCGCTTGCACGTTTATCTTTACCTGTGCATTAGACCTTCATTCTCGGTTGGGACATCCTCCCGCCTCCACCATTCATCAGTTGTTTCCAGATATTCGTCTGCATATTTCTTTTCATTGTGAGTCTTGTACATTTGCGAAACATCATCGCACTACATACATTACTCGAGTGGCTACATGGGCCTCAAAACCTTTTGATCTGGTTCATTCAGACATTTGGGTTCCCTGTGCCATCTCGAGTCATTTGGGGTATAAGTACTATATATCTTTTATTGATGATTTTTCGCGAATGACCTGGTTGTACCTCCTTCGAGAACGATCTGATGTGTTCTCTACTTTCCAGAAATTTTACAATGAAATACATAACCAATTCTCCCTCTGTTAAATGTCTCTGCTCAAACAATGGGCGCGAGTACCTATCCATTACTTTTCAGCAGTTTCTTCAGGCACAAGGCATCATTAATCATAGTGGCCGAGTGGAAACACAGACATATTCTGGAGACTGCTCGTGCCCCCCTCTTTCACCGACAGGTGCCTCTACTCTTTTGGGGAGATGCAATCCTTATTGCTACCTTATCAACCGTCTTCCTTCTTCTATCCTTCAGGGGGAGAGTCTTTTTCACGCTCTGTTCTCTTCTCTCCCTCCTTACTCCCTTCCACTTCGAGTGTTTGGATGCCTCTGTTATGTTCGTGACACTCGACCCGGCCTCTCCAAACTCTCTCCCAAATCCTTCCGTTGCATATTCCTCGACTATTCATGCACTCAGCGCGAATACCGCTGCTTCTCCCCAGACCCCTAGCGGTATGTCACCTCAGCTGACGTCTCGTTTGTTGAGAACTCTCCATTCTCACTTCCCTCTCCCCATCCAGATTCTGACATCGATGATTGTCTTTCACTCATCGTCCATCCTCCTTCGGTCCCGCCCCTGCTGATTTCCGGTTCAGTACAGTCTACTCCCGTCGCCCATCGAATATGCCCCTCGTCCAGACCGAGGAAACCATTGTTCCAGCTTCGTTTGATGCTCCAGCACCGCCACCGGATGACCTGCCCATTGCCCTGCGGAAAGGTACTCATTCTTGCCAGAACAATCCTCTATTTAAATATTCATACAGAGGTTTGTCAGCTTTGGAGACGATATCTATTCCCCGCACTGTTGGCAATGCCAAATCTCATCCAGGGTGGTTGCAAGCAATGCGCGATGAATTGCAGGCTCTAGAAGACAACCATACTTGGGATCTGGTTCCCCTCCCTGCAGGTAAACAGGCGGTCGGCAACAAATGGATTTACACGGTCCGTCTGAACGCCTATGACACTCACCATCGACTCAAAGCCCGACTTGTGGCCAAAGGCTTGCTCAGACATATGGTGTCGACTACTTTGACACATTCTCTCCAGTTGCTAAGATGACATCCGTTCGCTTATCCATCTCTTTGGTCGCTTATCATCACTGACCGCTTCATCAATTGGACGTCAAGAATGCCTTCCTCCATGAATTTCTTGAGGAAGAGGTTTATCTGCAGCAGCCCCTCGGATTTTGCGCCTCCGACTATGAGTCCCAAGTCTGTCGACTACGCTGCTCTCTATATGGTCTCAAGCAGTCTCTTCGTGCTTGGTTTGGCCGATTCAGTACCGTCGTCACCGACTTTGGGCTCTTCCGCAGTATGAAGGATCACACCATGTTCTACAGGACGACATCCACAAGCTGCATCCTATTGGTCGTGTATGCGGATGATATCATCATCACCGGGGGTGACTCTACTGGTATCACCCACCTCAAGGCGCATCTACACCAGCACTTCTACACCAAAGATCTCGGCCCTCTCACATACTTCTTTGACATCGAGGTCTCTCGTTCTCCAGACACAATCTTCCTTTGCCAATGGAAATATGCATTGGATATTCTACAGGATGCTGGGATGACACAGACCACCGCCGTTGACACTCCTCTTGAGCCTGGGGAACGGTCTCTCTATGACTCCTCAAAACCGTATTCACACCCAGAGCGACATCGTCGACTGATGTGCAAACTCAACTATCTCACCATGACTCATTCCGACATTGTCTGTGCTGTTGGCAAAGTGAGCCAATTCATGGAGCATCCAACCACCTCTCAGCGGGATGTTGTCCTCTGCATTGCCAAATACATCAAGCAAGACTTTGCTCGTGATTTTTGCTACTCTCACCACGCTCATCAGAATATTGAGGCCTTTTGTGATGTTGACTATGCTGATTGCCTTGCTACCCGAAAATTTACTTCTGGGTTTGTCGTGTTCTTAGCAGGCAACCTTATCTCTTGGCGCAGCAAGAAACATACCGTCATCTGCCGATCCAGTGTGGAGTCTGAGTACCGTGCCATGACCATCGTCACTACGAAGATCCTCTGGCTTCGACAAGTTCTCCAGGAGATTGACTTTTCTCAGCAGACATCTGCTTACATCTGGTGTGACAATCCGACAGCTACTAAGATTGCTTCGAATCCTGTCTTCCATGAACGCACGAAGCATAAGAAGATGGACTGGCACTTTCTTCGCCACCATCTGGAGCACAATCATGTCAGCTTTAGCCACATCCCGACGACGGAACAGCTTGCCGACATCTTCACCAAAGGCTTCCCAGGGGCTTGCTTGGACTCGCTAAGTTCCAAACTGGACATCCACAACATCTGTAACCCAGCTTGAGGGGGAGTCTGTCTAGTATTGTCTGATGTCATCTTTCTTTTGTGGGACTCGTGGTCCAAACTGGGCATGTCCAGCTTGAGGGGGAGTGTTAAACCCTGTTTTTTATTATTCTGGGTATTTCCGAGTCCTACATCGGAATACTCCTATATGTATTCCGTATTCTTAATCTATAAAAGAATGTCTCTGCCTCACCTTGAGGTAAGGAGAATTCTTCCTCTACAAGTTCTATCAAACGAAACCGAAATTTCAAAAGAAAATCACTTAAATAATTGACTGGAGAACAATTTTTTAGTAAGAAATCTGGAGACGCTTAAACAGATTCACTTCATATGTGATAAGTGGCCCTTTACTAGTGCTTTGCCCTTGGAATGTCCTGCTTTGAATACCTCATATTGATCAACATTTAAGGGTTTTTTATTCTTTCTTTTTAAACGACTTCCCAAAACTAAATCATTTTGAGTCCACTAGTAAATAATACACACTACTGTTAGGCTACATTTGGTATATGAGCAGTCTTTTTAATTAAAATGTAAAAGACGCTATAGAGGGAATGTGAATGGAATTGGAGCTAATAGTTTATTTGATACATTTTTTATTGTTTAAGGAAAATTCTTGTCAATAATACTTGAATTCAGGGACAATTATATTCGTAAAATTTATTTTTGAAGGAAGAAATGGGCATTCCATCCCAAATGGATGAAACCAAAATTCCTCTGAACGATGGAATTGGTAGCCCCTTTGTCTCTCTGGCTGACTCGTATCAAACATGATTTTCTGGTTATCCCTCACCCATTCTATTTTGCAGGTGCCTTGGCTCTGGCCAGCCTTCTGCTTCATCCAAGAACTCTTGGTGGTGGTGCAGTATTCAGTGGATGGGTTCCTTTTAATTCATCTATTATGGAGCAAATCTCACCCGACGCAAAGAAGGTGTTTTGCTTTGAGATACTTTTACCCTTTCTAATATGTGCATCAATTTGGAATGAAAATGATGCGATGAAATCAATATTAAAGGCGAAAAGTGGTTCAAAGGAGAGTGTTTTATTCCATCATTGTGGATGTTATTACTTAACGCCATTGTAACAAGAGGATAAATGCACTCACCTTCACATGGGAAAATGTTATGTTTTAGGACTTTAGGAGTTTTGATGAACATGACCATATAATGAATCATTTATGAGGGCCTTTCACCCTTCCATGACACTAAGGGCGTGTTTGAACGAGAAATGGAAAATTGGTTTCTGGTGTTTGGCGTTTATCGTTTACAATTTACCAGTGATCAAAATTCAATCCTTTGAGGCAAACTCCTTCCCCTTTATCATTCGTTGCCCCTTTCCCATCTCATACCCAACATTCTTGGAGAGGACAATGCCATCCATTCTTGATGTTTATTAATGAATCTGAAAATGTGCGCAGACACCAATTTTGTGGTCCCATGGAATGGCTGATCAGATTGTACTATTTGAAGCCGGGCAAAATGGTCAATCCCTCCTTGAAAAAGTCGGCGTAAGCTGCGAGTTTACGGTAATATAGGCTTCCATAAGTTTTGTGTGCATTAATTGAAGAGACTGATTGATAGTGATTTCCCAGGCATACCCGAATCTTGGCCATTCAATCTGCAATGAGGAGCTGGGGTATCTAGAATCATGGATCAAGAATCGCATGCAAAGTTCTTGAAGGTTTGATCTCTTGGGATTTGTGTAGGTCTTTTTCACATTCAAGCTCCGGAGTTTTGTCTGTTATTCAAGCATTTTAGTTTGAGTTTACTTATAATTCCCAGCCATCACTTTGTGGGTGAGTTAATTTATTATTGTTATCAGTTTCCTACATCAAAATCTACCCCTGCTTACCTACTGGGGTACGATAGTGCTACTTGCACATCATTATGCTTATTATAAAACCATACTGCACGGACAAAACTTTGCCCTGTCAATCATCATCCCATCTGGGGTTGGCTACTCTAGATCATATTCATACCTTGAAAAGGTGATTTATGTGTTTTTCCCCTGGTATTTAAATGCAGGTTTTTTTTTTTTTTTTTTTTTTTTTTTAATAACTGATTACGATTCTTTAGAAGTGTTATGAACATTTTTGTTTGTAAGTGCTGTCAAACGGCCTTTGTACTCGCATCACACATATGATGTCATTCGATAAGTGTTACGTTTTTCTTTTTACTAAGGTAGTTTAATGCAAAGGTTATTTTTTAATTATCGGGTGGGACTTTTGTTTGGAATTGTATTTCTAAAAACTCTTATTGATACGGGTTCTTGAAAAAATATAACCAAATTATGTATTTAATTTGTAACATTATATATATATAAAAGCTTGAAGGCCTTTATGGGATCAGGAAAACTAACTTGAAGGTTGGCCTGGAGATCTTATATTTGAAGGTGATCTGAAGACCTTATATTTAGGAAGGTTGTTCGGAAATCATTGCATTTGAGAGACTCGAATGTTGTATTTTCGAGGGTATACCCAAAGGGTTCAATAGAACCTGACCAATCCCGCATGCAATAGGGCAGGAGAGGAGTGCTCAAACGCACATAATAAGCGACATTCACACTTGAAACCTGTAACAACACATCATCATTCGACCAATGGAAACAACATATGTTGTCATTCATAAGGTAAAACAGGTTAGCGGAAAAGTAGATGTATGTATAGATGTAATGTCAATTACTATTTATCTATTAAATTTATTATTAATTTATTTATATGTTAAGTTTTTATATTTTAATTTGAGTTACTGAAATAGAAATAATTTGTAGGTTAAAATTTTAATTTTATAAATTCTTGTTATTTTTCATGGTTTATTAATTTTATTAAATAATGCATTACTTTTAAGCGATTATTTAATTTTTTATTTTTAGAAAATAAAATAAAAAAAACATATGTTTTTCCTGTTCTTAAAATGTTATGTTCTAATTTTGAAAATGTTCTGTGACCTTAATACTTTTAAATGTTGAGCTTTTTTTTTTTAAATTTTAAGTGTTCTGTGGCAAACAACCATGTTCTGTCATCTTTTTGATAGAGATATATATATTATTTTTTCAAAATTCTTGTATTTTGTATTTATTGGTCTATCTTAAGCTTGTGTTTCAAATTTCATTAAAATTTTATTTACAAATTTTGATTTATAATTATTCAAAGTTGTCTGGACAGAACAGAATATGTTGTGTAATTTAACATAATGTTTTTTTGCTGAAAATCCAAAGTTCTCGGATGATTTTTTTTCAGTCCATTTCTCATTTTCCGATTGTTTCTATTTTATTTTGCTCATTTCCATGTTTACTAACATGGCTTATTCTTGGTTTGCTTGGATTAACTTTAAATTATATGTTGTAAGACTTTGAACTGGCCGGGTCAGCACTGATAATTTTCTGTGCATTTTTAGCAGAGATGTTTTGTGGTGAATATTTACATCGATTCGAGGAAAGAGGTTGCAATACAAATAAAATCATGCAACATACAAATGTAGAGAAGTACTCGGCAAGACTCAAACTCGAGGTATGGTTGAGACCCACAAAGGCAACTACTAATGGGCAGTGCAACCCTCTTGGTTTTGGGTGTGATTAGTGATTGATATTAGACGTGGAAATGCTTTGATAAAATTTCTCTTTCATTTTTTATCATTCTCTGATACTCATTTTCTATGTTTTTATTCTTTGTTTTCATAACATGTTATGAGCACAAATGCTTAAAAGGGAGAAAGTTGTCATCATGTCAAATCTCGTGAAACTCAAATTTACTGCTTTTGATATTACCAGAAGTAATTACATACCGTGGATGATGAATGATGAAATGTATCTCGACTCGATGGATATCACTGAAACAAATAAAGTAATTCACAAACCCTTCAAAATAAAGTTTAGACTGACGATTTTCTTCATAAGACATCTCGACAAGAGATTGAAATGTGAATACCTTACGGAAAGACAACCATGTAAGCTATGAAAGAGTTTAAGAGGCATGGTCATCAAAATGAAGCATTTCTTCCTGCGATCTGTGATGAATGTAATGTTTTATGCTTTCAAGACTATAAAATGGTTAGTGAATACAATTCTCTGAGTGTGTACAAAATATTCTGATCTCATATCATCTTTACTTGTAGAAGAGAAAAATAATGAGATTTTGATTAAAAATCATCAGTATTGTTCTACCAGTTCAGCAACAAGCCCCTTTATTAAGAAAAAGAAATCAGGAACCCTTTTAAACTAGGTAAGGGTGGACTCAAAACAAATCCGACTCATAGACCCATGTGCCCAGAGGTATATAACCTTAAAAAAAAGCGGCTTGAAGACCCAGTGGGACAAAACCCATAACAAAACCAAGCCCAACAAGTCTAACCTAGCTAGAATGACAAATATTAGCCCAACCATTCCGCCACAGCCAGCCTGACCACCTGTTGACCGAAGACCCCACCTGTCGCACCGGAGCAGACCGCACTGCTGTAACCCCCACAAGAGCCGCCGACATTGCCAAACCTGCCACCGTTTGGGATGTGGTTTTTGTGATGGATGTGGTTTTGGTGGCAAACGTGGTTGAGGACGTGGTTGTAACCATGAGCACGCTTTAAATGAATATCAGAATCAAATAAATATAACCTCAATCACTTCAAAGAATCGTAAAGATTCCTGTTATAGGTGTGGTTCTAAGGGACATTGGTCCCGAGTTTTCTGAACCTCAGAGCATCTATATAAGCACTATAAAGTATATCTTGAAGTAAAAAAAGAAACAACCACATTTTGACGAGACATTCTATAAAGGAAAAAAAGGAGGTGAATTTTACTGAGAATCACGAGGTATCAAATGAAGATTTCACTTACCTCTCGAAGCGAGTGATTTTACTTATGAATTTGATGAAATGATAGTTAAAAACAATTTAAAAAAATTACAATAGTTATACGTGATATGATGTTTTGTTCTTTATGCTTTATATTTTTGATGTTGTATTATATGAATTTCATAAAGTGCTTAAACGGAACAAATATTTTCATATTAGATAGCAGAACAATGCACACAATTCTTAAAACTAAAAAAATATTCTTTTGATCTTAAACCAATAAGACCAACTGTGAATATTATATCAGATCCTGCAGATCTGATAGAAGGAACTGGTAAAGCGAGTTTTTCCATACCTAATGAGGCAGTTCTTCATAAGAGACGCATTGTTTTCTCCAGAGTTCAAAAGAAACTTAAGTTTCAATGATATATACTAGCATGAGTATGATGCCCAAACTATATTAGAGAAAAATAAAAAATACTTGTGCATTACCATTAATAAATTTGATAAGAGCTATGTACTAAAAAAACTATCAAAATTATCATTTGGACCGCACACACATATGATACTAAAGAATGGACCACAAATTGTTAATTTGTGGCATAACTGATTAGGTCATCCAGGTTCAGGAATGATGCGAAAAATAATTGAAAGTTCTCATGGACATTCAATAAAGATCCAAAAGATCTATCTACTGAGAAAAGTTTCATGCAAGACTTCTTGGAAAGCTGATTGTGAGACCGTCTCTGGTTAAAATCAAGGCTGAAATGCCAACATTTATTGAACGAATTCAAGAGGATATATGTGGGTCAATTCATCCATCGTGTGGGCCATTTAAATATTTTA
This sequence comes from Viscum album, assembly GCA_963277665.1. NCBI lineage: Eukaryota > Viridiplantae > Streptophyta > Magnoliopsida > Santalales > Viscaceae > Viscum > Viscum album. Next base: position 197,144,082 of record OY728125.1, on the reverse strand, counting down.
TGATGTTTATTGATGCATCTAGTAGATGATCACACGTATGTTTGCTTCGGATCAGAGATGGCTCACCACTCTCCGGGTCTCCCGTAGTCTCCTCACGCCCGCGCTAGGGTTCCTTCCCAGTTCCGCATCTCCCTACCTCTCATCGCCCCCTTGTGGTGAGAGGTCTTTCTCTGGTGTGCTCCTTATTCTCTCCTTCTCGTCCCCTTGCTTCCCTCTTGGGTCTCATCCGCTGCGACTTCTCTCTTGTTGTCAGAACCATCGTGATTAAACTCCATCTCGGTTTTACTCGATCACACTCTGACGACTTGGGCTGTTGGTGGTGGCATCTGGTGAGGCTCCTTTCCAGCTTCAGCTCATCATCGCTCCTTCTCCGCCCTTTTTTCCCTACCCGTCGTGCAAGACCCCATTTTTGGTCAAGCACGACAGTGCTTTAGGAATTTTTGGGATGGTGATGGGGGTAGGGCTGAAGGAGATTCCCCCTGTTTTTTTTCATTGTCCCCCTTTTTTCCTCCTTGCATTGTGCTTCCCTTTTCAGGGTTTCGGTCTTTTGGTGTTCGGTTTCATCCTATGGTTTTCGGTTTCGACTCTTTCTGGTTTTTGGGTTTCTGGGTGTGTGGTCTCTGGTTATTTGATGATGGTCTGGTGTTTGGATGATGGAAAGTTGGTAATCTTGCTGGTTCTCTTCCTCAATGCCGATGATGTGGTCCCTGGTGTTGTCCTCTCGTGAGGCCTCCTTTCGCTCAAACTCTACTATGATGTCCTGGTCCAACGCTCCATTCCAAGTCAGTCTGGTGCGGTGGTCTTCATGGATGTTCTCAGATGTGTTGTTCGAGCAGACAATGGTCTTCGGGAGGCACGTCCGACATGGTGTTATTATGATGGCGATGATGGTGTTCAATCAGCGACGATGATGGTTTTTTTATGGCAGTGACAAGGGTGCTTTACGATGGTGCGACGTGTTTGGTTTATGGGATCCTCTTCTGACTGCTCCTCTATCAATTTTTAGGTGATTATACTCTCGAGGTACTGATGTCGGCCAGCGGTTGCTCTGGCCGACGACCAGCGCTGTTGATGTCGACGACACTCGGAGAGGACGACAACAGTGATGTGGACGACTGTAGTGGGACAATGTAGCCGATGATGTAATGATGGCACCGACACTTTGGATTACACTGTGACCCGACAGTCAGACCTTGATCCACGTGGTGGATCTCGCGGCCATCGAGGAGCTGATTTGGTGGGAATCGAGGAGCGCTTTTGTTTTTTGAATTTGTGGATCTTGTTTGGTTTTGTTTTTGAATTGCGAACCTGTTACTTTGAAATCTTGCAGTATTGTGGATCTTGTGCAGTTACCACTAAACCAAAAAGGGGCTTTTAGAAAATTCAAAAAAAAAGAGACTTGTGGATATATTTTCTCTTAACACGTAATGTATCCTTTTCATGATTTCTTGATCAAATAATTAAATTGAGAGCACAATTCCTTGATTATGTTATCAAAAAGAAAAGCTAGGTAATACTGAAGAATTTACCGCTCAAGCTTTCAATTATTATTGTATGGCAATGGAAATTATCGTGGAGCATCTAGTCACCCATGTGCACACACAAAATGGTTTAGCTAAATCACTAATAAAATGCCTCCAACAATTAGTAACGAGAATAATGTTTCCATGCTCTGTATGAGGTCATGTAATATTGCATGCCTCGACATTAATTCACATCGGTCTGAGTGCATATCATAAGCACTCTCCACTACAATTGACATTTGGCCAAGAGCCTGACATGTCCCACTTAAGAATCTTTGCTTGTGCAATATATGTATCGATTGCTCCTCCACAACGTACAAAGATGAGGCTTCAAAGGGGGTTGAGAATATATGCAGGATATGAATCCTCATCAATCATTAGATATCTTGAATCACAAACTGTTGATGTATTTACAACACAATTTGTTGATTTTCACTTCAATGAAGAAGTATTCCTAACTTTAGGGGGAGAAAAGAAACAAAGGGAGGATGTTTATTGGAATGTGCAAATATTAAATTTTCTCAATCCCCCCACTGGCAGTGTGAAATGGAAGTGAAAAAGATTTTATTTTTTCAAGATCTGGAAAATCAGTTGCCTGGTGTATTTACTGATTCAAAGGGCGTGACCGAATCACACGTACCAGCTATAAATGCACCGACTAGAATTGACTTGAAGACACAATTACATAATGATGTTATAAAAATGTAAAAAAACACGCCTGAAGCGTGGAAGACCAATGGGATTTAAGGATATAAATTCTCAAAAAAGAAAAGGAATGAGTATAATTGAAAACCCCATTATGGAGGTGTGTGTTCTAGAAGAAACATAGAATTTAAGTGTTCTTAAAGAAATACATAATGAGAATCATAAAGAGAATTCACAGGATATAGAAAACCCTGAAGTTTTTGAAAATAATGAAATCTCTATTAATTATTCTACTATAGGTGATATATGGAATTGAAGTAATGTAAAAAATATTGATGAAATATTTTCATATTCTATGTCACATGATATAGAGAATAAAGTTCCCAAACCAAAGTTTGTTATGGAATGTCAAAGAGGATCTGATTGGAATAAATGGAAAGATGCAATGTAAGTTGAATTAAATTCACTTAATAGGAGAAGGGTATTTAGACATATCATGCTCACACCATAAGTTGTGAAACCCATTGGTGTGTGATGGTCTGATTTTGGTGGAGGAGCAAGAGTTGGTGATGGAGATCCTGATCTATGATTTTTGTGTGGATGATGAATCTTTCAATTTGTGGTTGGTTTGTGGCATCGGTCCATGGTTCATTGACAAAGAAACCAGTTCTCCTACAAGGGACTCCAGAAGAGGTCAGAGCAAGAAGCTTAAACCAGATCATCACTATCCAAAAATGGATGTTTGAGAGGGCATGCCGATCATCATCGATACCAGGCCCGTGCACTCCTGCACGGGACGACTAGCCGAGCAACATTGAGATGGTGGAAGCTGATCTAACATTTTTGATGCTAGGGAGGGGCTTCTCTTTGCAGTCTTGAATTTGGTTGTTTTTGGCCTTTGACCTTTGGTTCGTGGGGCTTGTATGTTGTTTTATGTCCTTGATGTCATCCTGGGTTCTCCCTCATCCCTTAAAAGGGATCTTCGATAATAAAAAATTAATTTTCAGTCAAGTGACATATTCTCCTATTATGGATTCTATTACTTTTCGATATCTAATCGGGCTTGTAGTAGCTAAAAAGGCCAATATGCGTCTTATGGATGTTGTTGCAACTTATTTATATGGGTCACTTGATAGTAGTATATATATGAGAGTCCCCAAAGGATTCAAAATACCTGAAGTATTGAAATCAAAACCTAAAGACCAATATTCAATTATATTGTAGAAATCCTTGTATGGATTAAATCAATCTAGGCGTATGTGGTATAATCTTTTGAGAGAATATTTTTTAAATAAAGGGTGTGTAAATGATCCCATATGCCCATGTGTTTTTATTAAGAAAACAACATCTGGATATGCAATCGTTGCTGTTTATATTGATAATTTGAATATCATCGAAACTCTAGAGGAGATCAATGAAGTAATGAGAAACTTCAAAGGATGAATTTGAAATGAAATACCTGGGAGAAATGAAGTATTTCTTGGATTAAAAATTGAGCATATGACAAGTAGTACATTTTTACATCTGTCAAATTACACTAAAAAGGTCCTAAAATGCTTTAATATGGATAAATCCAATCCTTTAATTATTCTAATGGTTTTTAGATTTTTAAATATTGAGAAAGATCATTTTCGACCTTGTGAAGAAAATGAAGAGTTGGTTGGTTCAGAAGTACTATATCCCAGTGCCATTGAAGCATTTATGTGTCTTGCTAATTATACTCATCCTGATATATCTTTTACTACTAATTTATTGAAAATATTTAGTTCAACCACATGGAATTAAACATATTTTTCATTATCTTTTTGGCACTATTGATTTGGGTTTATTTTATTCTAACAAATTAGAAAAGAAGATGGTCAGTTTTGCAGAAGCAAGTTATTTATCAGATTCATATAATGTGTGATAAAAAACTGGTTATGTGTAAGAACCCTGATCTTCTGTTCAGGTATGTTTTCATTTTTCTGGAGTTTTTGAGAAAAAAATGAATTTTTTGGAAATTTCAGAAGTACACGCCGTGTACTTTCTGAGTACATGCCGTGTAATCTTTCCCCGTCTTGAAGCCGGGTGTTGGCCGTGTCCGGGCCACACACACGGTGTGTAAGGCTGAGGTGGAGGCCGGTTATTTCGGGGTACGGAAAATTAGAAGTACACGCCGTGTACTCAAAAAGTACACGCCGTGTACTTTTTTTTTTCATGAAACAGACCGGGGTCGCGTCTAACCCCCCAAATCGTCTTCTTCTTCAGTTTTCATCCGTCCGAAGCGACCCGTACGGCCGAATCTTCGACGAACTCCCGTCTCACCGTCCGTTCTCCGATTCAAGCACGGTCAGTTGCGTTGGAATCGTAGCGGTGAGTTCTTCCTTCTGCTTGAGTCTTGTTTCTTGATTCCTCCTCATTTCCAAGTTATCGTGGGATGAACGTTTTGTGCATTTTCTCAGATCTACGTCGTTCTAAGGGGAACCTGTCGTCAAGGTTCACGTATATCGATCTCCTAGGATCGAGGTAGGTGGTTTGTTCCTTTTTGTAGGAAGTTGATGAATATTATGTGCAAATTCCACCAATAACCGTGAACTAGGTATTGCGTGTTTCCTGTTTTTCCCTTGTTGTTTTCCTACTTTGCTTGTTTTCTTTAGTAGAGGTTATTACTTGTGAGTAGAGTAATTCATTTTGTGCTCAGATTGCTTTTCCATGCTTGTTTTTCCTGTTGGGAATTTGCCAGTTGCCATGCCTAGTTGTAGGATAGCGGAACTGTTGTTTTGTTATTGCTGTTGAGTCGTAGAATGATAGCCAAGTAGTTCTTAAGGTTTACTTGGACGATATACACGCGCTGAGCATGTTTAGTTGTACTCAGGACTGTGAGAACCTAGGGTAGCAGACCAAAGGGAGAATTGACGAAAGGGCTTCTCCAGAGTGTCTTTTAATTACGATGCGATACTATAGGGGGAATTGACGTTGAGTGCTTCCCCAGAGAGTCTGTAGATCCACGACGCGGGCCACAGGGGGAATTGATGGTGAGTGCTTCCCCAGAGAGTCTTCTTAATTATGTAACTGAACCAGAGGGGTGAGACTGTGTGTGCCACCTAGAGGGTTGCTAGTACTTATAGGTTGAACCATAGGGGTTAGGCTGTGAGAGCTACCCAAAGTGTTACCTTTTTCCTTTGTTACTGGTTGTTTACTTGTGCACTTCTTTTGTTAGAACTGTGGATTGTAGCTGCTTGTGTTTTACTGTTTACTGTTTCTTGTTTTATTACTTGCCTTGTATTTGTTGACTGTTAGGCACAAATCTTTGGGTGAATGCCTACTGGGATTGTATCTCACACCCTGTTTGGGCCATGCTTTTGGGCCCAAGCAGACTATGTTGCTGCAGGTATAGATAAGGGCAAGCGCCCTTCTACTTCAGGATCTTGACGACATCAGGAGCTGGGGAGCATGGGACTGAGCTGTGGCTCGTGATGTTGAGGAGTTTACTTTGTTTTCTTTTGCACTTGGTTTCAGTTGTATTTCAACACGTTGTTGTGTTTGCTGTTTTCCTTAGATACTTGTACCTGCTACATCTTTTTCATCATAGTTGTATATTTACATTGCTTCCACTGTTTGATTTCTGTTGTTGTGCATGTTGTTTACTGCTTCCGCTGTTTATTGTTGTTTTCTTACCTTGTATACCTTACCGAATGAGGGCATAGTTTCCCCAATAACTTACCAAGGCCCTCGCTGCTAGTTGGAAGCCTCTGGCGTTTGGGGAAACGCGCTTGAGGTCATGTGGAAAACCGGGTACGGGGTACTAGTGGAGGGGCTCCGGACTCGGGTCGTTACAGAGTGGTATCAAAGGGGTTCTTTTCTCTTGCTTTACTATTTGGAGACCTTAGTCAGGGATAGGTCGGATTCGGTACTTGGCATTAAGCTGTTCCCGGGAGTAGCTAACCCGTGTATAGGGAAAAGCTATACTACCTCGTTAAATGCAGTTTCTGGTTTTGAGATTTTATGGTTGGTATGTTTTCACCTAGAGTGATTTGTATGACTTGTGCGGTTATTGTTTTGATATTTCGGTTCTATTTCTGTCGCAACCCGATGAGATGAGGGTATGCCATCTCATGCATCATATAGGCACTTGTAGAAATCACATGTCATGCATTCTTACAATGCCATCTAGGGTGCATTAGTGATTGAATGCTGTTGTGATAGACTTTGTGTAGATTATTCATGCTGTTATGATAGATGCTTGATAGATTCTCTTCTGTTATGTTAGAAAAAAACTGTTTGTTTTGTTCCTTGCTTAAAATGAACGCCAAATTTTGGTTCTTGAGGTGCTATGGGCCCTCACAGATCGGAATTTTGCACCTTTTTCACCTTGTTTTCACTATTTCTGGAATTATGCGCAGTTTCTGAGCTACTGCCCAGAAAAACCCAGAATACACGGCGTGTACTTTTTGTATAAATGTCGTGTAGTTTTCAGGCCGTGCCACTTACCGTGTGAGCAGAACACGGTGTCGTGGGAGTAACTTCAGGAACACGCCGTGTACCATTGGTACACGCCGTGTGAGTTCAGAGCCGTGTACCTGGCTGTGTCACTAACAACACGGGCCGAGGAAGCTCGGGTAGAACACGCTGTGTCCATAGGGAACACGTCGTGTAGTCCTGTCCAGGTACCCGACCGTGTCACGAACAACACAGGCCGACGTTACCTTCCTTTCCACACGCTGTGTTTGTTAGGAACACGCCATGTAGTCTTTCCCAGGTACCCGGCCGTGTCACGGACAACACGGGATGGTGCCACCTTCGCCTATGCACATCGTGCTTGTTCGGAGCACGCCATGTAAGTTATAGCCATGTAGATGGTCGTGTACTCAACAACACGAACTGCCGATGCTTTGTCTAGTGCACGCCGTGTTTGTTTCGAACACGCCGTGTAGTCTTGGGTTGAGTCAGACCGTATGGGTTCACCGTGTAAGGAGACTCGAGTAGGGGAATAGGTTTCGATTACACGCCATGTGTGGGGGTCAAAACGCCGTGTAGTTTAAGTGTACACGACTTGTCGGGTGAGAGTACACACCCATGTTAGTGGTTTAAGAAGACACGCCGTGTAGTTTTATACACGCCGTGTAGTCGTGTTTTGCAATCTTGTGTGTTTTTCTTCCCCTGTTCCCATTTTGTACTCTTGTGTTCTCTGTCCTTGTTTTCCTGATCTAAGGTGTGCTATTGATCTTTCAGAACTATGCCTCCGAGACGTCCTCCGGTCGTACGTCTGTCGTCAGGCAGTGATCAGACGCTAGACAGGGCTGATCAAGGACTTTCTGTCGATCCCCCAGCCGAGGCAGCCTTGGCACCGGTTGTTGTACCAGTTGCGGGCACTGATGCGTAGTTCAGGGAAGGTTTCATGAGGATGATGCAGGCCTTCTAGGGAGCACCGCCTCCTGCCTCGTCTATGGCAGACTTGACACGGGTCTTTCAGCAGCAACATCCTCCCACGTTCTCAGGGGAGGGAGGACCTCAGGCTGCGGAGTCATGCCTGGAAGCCATGCTAACTATCTTCGAGCATCTGGAGACGCCTCCAGAGAGGCGGGTCAAGCTCTCCACCTACATGATCCGAGACTCCGCCAAGAGGTGGTGGGACGTGATCTCACAGGCAGGTCAGCAGCAGGCTATGACTTGGGAGGAGTTCCAGCGTGTGTTCTACGACTGCTTCTACCCGGAGACCCTGAGAGCCGATGGAGCCTGAGAGTTCATGAGATTAGAGCAGGGTACTCTATCTGTCATGGAGTATTCCTCTCGTTTCACTGAGCTGCAGCGTTTTACACCCCTTCGGGATGGGAGTGGGGTGTTCTTGGCGAGGAAGTTTGAGGACGGACTCAGGCGGGAGATCCGTTCGCAGGTGAACATCTTCCAGCTGACTTCCATTACTTCCATCATCAACCAAGCATTGATTGCAGAGCGCAATCTGAGAGACTCTGGAGCTGCATGCCAGGGCGGTTCTGCTTCCAGAGTTAGTCATCCTCCAGATGACAGCAAGAAACGCCCTTGGGAGCCTACGCGCGGTGATTCGAGAAAGCGAGATGCATTATCAGGCAGCTAGGTGACATTCTATCAGTGTGGCCAAGCAGGGAACACGAGGCCGCAGTGCCAGAGAGACCCCATGGAGTGCCGATCTTGCGGAAAGATGGGTCACCTTCAGCATTTCTGCTAGGTTTTCTCACCAGCAGTTGGTGACTGGGGTTCTTCCAGGACTCCTCATTCAGGAGCAGCACCACGAGTTTCTCACCAGTCGGGGAACTGGAGTTCTTCCGGCCGTCCGGGCCGAGGTGGAGGTCAAGGCCGTGGCATTCAGCCACCAGTTCCTCAGCACCAGCAGGGAGGTTCAGCTCAGAGTGGTCAGTCAGGGACGCAGGGCCTCGGTGCAGGCCAGTCTTTCGCCGTGGAGCAGACTTATCATGAGCAGGATCCCGACCCTTCTACTGTTCGAGGTACGATTTTAGTAGCCTCAGTTTTATCTTCAGCCATTTTCGATACTGGTGCTACGTATAGCTTTATCTCCGTTGCTGTTGTGGAAAGATTTGGACTCCGCGTCTTTTCTTCTACCGACTTGTTGACACTAGACACAACTTTGGGAACGATGACATCTACTGTACGACAGTGTAGAGAGTGCCCTCTCGAGGTTGCAGGGTATCACTTCTTAGGGGATCTCTATGTCCTAGAGATGACAGGCTATGATGTCATCCTTGGAATGGATTGGTTGATTCCCTTCCAGGCAGTCATTGACTGTTATCGCCGCAGAGTCAGTTTCATTTCACCAGAGGGTGAGTCTTTCCTTCATAGAGGCGAGTGGGACGTTCGGGCGAGTCGGGCAGGACTCGAGCATCTTGGGCTAGGAGGGGTGAAAACCCAGATTGCTAGTCTTTATCTGGATGATCAGGGGACTCCATAGTTGGACTTTCCTCCGGTGGTGGATCACTTCAGGGATGTCTTTACAGAGGACTTTTCCGGTTTGACTCCGGAGCGTGAGGTAGACTTTTCTATTGAGATTGTGCCAGGAGTGGCACCTGTGTCCATTACTCCCTATAGGATGGCCACACCTGAGTTGCAGGAGCTCAAGAAGTAGTTGGAGGAGCTACAGGCTAAGGGTTTCATCCGACCCAGTACTTCTCCTTGGGGTTTGCCTGTTCTGTTTGCAAAGAAGGTAGATGGTACCCTTCGGCTTTGTGTGGATTATCGGAAGCTGAACCATCTGACGGTCAAGAACCGATATCCCTTACCGCGGATTGATGACCTTTTTGATCAGCTTCGAGGAGCCCGGGTGTTCTCGAAGATCGACTTGAGGTCCGATTATCATCAGTTGCGCGTTAGACCATCAGATATACCTCTGACAGCCTTCAGGAGCAGGTATGGTCTATACGAGTATACAGTCATGCTGTTCGGTCTTTCGAACGCGCCTGCAGTTTTCATGGCACTGATGAACCGAGTGTTCCATCCTTACTTGGACTCCTTCGTCATGGTCTTCGTGGACGATATCTTGGTGTACTCTCACACTCGATACGACCATGCCACACATCTTGAGATCGTTCTGAGTACACTGAGGGAGCATCGGCTTTATGCTAAACTCTCGAAGTGCCACTTCTGGATGGATCAGATTCACTTCTTGGGTCACGTCATCTCAGAGGCAGGAGTATCAGTGGACCCATATAAAGTGAGAGCTTTAGTTTCCTGGGAGCAGCCGAAGAACGTCTTTGAGGTACGAAGTTTCCTAGGGCTGGCTGAATACTATAGATGTTTCATTTGGGACTTTTCTCGTCTAGCAGCACCTTTGACAGGTCTGACCAAGAAGGGGGCGAAGTTCTTATGGTCAGATTCTTGTGAGTCAGCCTTTCAGGAGCTGAAAGGGAAGTTGACGTCAGCACCGATACTAGTCTTGCCGGAGCCAGGAAAGAGCTACACTGTTTACTATGATGCTTCAAGTATCGGGCTGGGAGCTGTACTTATGCAGGGAGATGGAGTCGTTGCGTACGTGTCTCGGCAGTTAAGTCCACATGAGAGGAACTACCCTACGCACGATTTGGAGTTAGCTGCTGTTGTTCATGCCTTGCGCTGTTGGAGACACTATCTTCTGGGAGAGCACTTTGTGGTCTTCACTGACCACAAGAGTCTCAAGTATATCTTCACTCAGTGTGATCTGAATCTGAGGCAGTGCAGGTGGGTTGAGTATCTTTAGTATTTTGATTTCGAGATTGCCTATACGCCGGGAAAGGGAAACGCCATGACTGATGCGTTGAGCAGGAGAACTCAAATTCAGGCAGTCCAGGAGGCCAGTAGTGAGTGGGAACTGATGGCTCTGTTCTCTGAGATGCATCTGGAGGTGCACGATAGACGGGGACATACTTTCCTATCTTCTGTAGCTGTTACCTCCACGCTACTTGATCGGGTACGGATAAGGCAACTATCAGACTCAGAAGGCTTAGTCCTGCGGGAGGGTGTGTCTGGAGAGGACCCTCTTCCTGGATGGACAGTGGGTGAGGATGAGATCCTATGCTTCCAGGGATGCATATGGGTGCCAGTAGACATACACGAGGATCTGATGCAGGATTTTCATTCCTCAGTTTGGGCAGTTCATCCTGGCGTCACCAAGATGTATCAGGATCTTCATCGCCAGTACTGGTGGCCAGGTATGACGAATAATGTCGCTGGTTTTGTCATGAGATGTTCTACTTGTCAACAGGTGAAGGCAGAGCATCAATGAACAACATGCCTTTTACAGCAGTTACCCATTCCAGAGTGGAAGTGGAACGATGTTGTGATGGACTTCGTGACCGGGTTGCCGAGGTCTCCTCGAGGGAATGATGCTGTTTGGGTTATCGTCGACAGGCTCACAAAGGTTGCTCACTTCTTTCCGATCAAGGAGACCTTCAGTGTCGATGATCTGGGATGAATTTACATTAGAGAGATCGTTCTTCTACATGGAGTTCCGCGCTCTATTCTTTCAGACAGAGATGCACGCTTTACCTCTCAGTTCTGGAAGGGACTTCAGAAGGCCTTGGGTACACAGGTAATTTTGAGTACAACATACCATCCCCAGACTGATAGCCCGTCCGAGCGCACGATCCAGGTGCTTGAGGATATGCTCCGAGCTTGCATCCTTGACTTTGGCGGTTCTTGGGAGAATCATATTCCTTTGGTAGAGTTCGCCTGCAACAACAGTTTCTAGGCGACCATTCAGATGGCTCCATATGAGGCTTTGTATGGTAGGCCTTTCCAATCACCCTTATGCTGGCTGGAGGCAGGAGAGACAACTTTGCTGGGACCTCGTCTTGTTCAGGAGACCTCAGAGCAGATAGAGCTGATTCGAAAGAGGATGGCTACAGCGCAGTCTCGACATAAGTCTTATGCTGATCAGCAGAGACGACCTCTGGAGTTAGAGGTTGGTGATTATGTTTTCCTACGTGTCGCACCGAGGTTGGGACACAAGAGGATTCAGAGATAGGGTAAGCTTTCACTGCGGTACGTCGGGCCGTTTGAGGTCTTGGAGAGAGTGGGGCCGGTTGACTATCCATTGCAGCTACCTCAGAGGTATCGGGCCATGCACGACGTCTTCCACGTCTCTCAGATTCTACATTAATTTTCAGACCCATCTCACGTCTTTCAGCCTAAGGAAGTAGACCTTGAAGCGGATGCGTCATTTGAGGAGCATCCTATCCGGGTTGTTGATCGTAGTATGAAGGTTCTCCGTGGGAGGTCTGTTCCTCTAGTACGAGTGCTATGGCAGCAAGGGCGAGTAAAGGATGAGACCTGGGAAAGGGAGGCCGATGTACGATCACAGTGGCCGGAGTTGTTCGGGGTTTCTTCTTCTCCGCCTCGTTAGGGAAATTCGCGGCCGAATTTCTTTAAGGGGGGAAGTTTGTAAGAACCCGAATCTTCTGTTCAGGTATGTCTTTCTTTTTTTTGGAGTTTTTTAGAAAAAAATGAATTTTCTAGAAATTTCAGAAGTACACGCCGTGTACTTTCTGAGTACACGCCGTGTACTCTTTCCCTGACTTGAAGCCGTGTGCTGGCCGTGTCCGGGCCACACACACGGTGTGTAAGGATGAGGTGGAGGCCGGTTATTTCAGGGTACGAAAAATTAGAAGTACACGCTGTGTACTCAAAAAGTACATGCCATGTACTTTCTTTTTTTTCATGAAACAGACTAGGGTCGCATCTAACCCCCAAAATCATCTTCTTCGTCAGTTTTCATCCGTCTGAAGCGACCCGTACGGCCGAATCTTCGACGAACTCCCATCTCGCCATTCGTTCTCCAATTTGAGAACAGTCAGTTGCGTTGGAATCGTAGCAGTGAGTTCTTCCTTCTGCTTGAGTCTTGTTTCTTGATTCCTCCTCATTTCCAAGTTATCATGGGATAAACTTTTTGTGCGTTTTCTCAGATCTACGTCATTCTAAGGAGAATCTATCATCTAGGTTCACGTATATCGATCTCCTAGGATCGAGGTAGGTGGTTTGTGCCTTTCTGTAGGAAGTTGATGAATATTATGTGCAAATTCTACCAATACCCATGAATGGGGTATTGCGTGTTTCCTGTTTTTCCCTTATTGTTTGCCTGCTTTGCTTGATTGATTTAGTAGAGGTTATTGCTTGTGATTAGAGTAATTAATTTTGTGCTTAGATTGCTTTTCCATGCTTGTTTTGCCTATTGGGCGTTTTCCAATTACCATGCCTAGTTGTAGGATAGCGGAACTGTTGTTTTGTTATTGTTGTTGAGCTGTAGAATGATGGACAAGTAGTTCTTGAGGTTTACTTGGACGATATACATGCGCTGAGCATGTTTAGTTGTACTCAGGACTGTGAGAACCTAGGGTAGCAGACCAAAGGGAGAATTGACAGAAGGGCTTCTCAAGAGTGTCTTTTAATTATGATGTGAGACTATAGGGGGAATTGACGTTGAGTGCTTCCCCAGAGAGTCTGTAGATCTACGACGTGAGCCACATGAGGAATTGATGTTGAGTGCTTCCCCAGAGATCCTTTAGCACGATACGAGACTATAGGGGGAATTGACGGTGAGTGCTTCCCCAGAGAGTCTGCTTAATTACGTAACTGAACCAGAGGGGTGAGACTGTGTGTGCCACCTATAGGGTTGCTAGTACTTATAGGTTGAACCATAGGGGTTAGGCTGTGAGAGATACCCAGAGGGTTACCTTTTTTCCTTTGTTACTAGTTGTTTACTTGTGCACTTCTTTTGTTAGAACTGTGGATTGTAGCTGCTTGTGATTTCCTGCTTACTGTTTCTTGTTTTATTACTTGCCTTGTATTTGTTGACTGTTAGGCAAAAATCTTTGGGTGAATTCCTACTGGGATTGTATCTCACACCCTGTTTGGGACATGCTTTTGGGCCCAAGCAGACTATGTTGCTGCAGGTATAGATAAGGGCAAACACCCTTCTACTTCAGGATCTTGACGACATCAGGAGCTGGGGAGCATGGGACCGAGCCATGGCTCGTGATGTTGAGGAGTTTACTTTGTTTTCTTTTGCACTTGGTTTCAGTTGTATTTCAGCACGTTGTTGTGTTTTTTGTTTTCCTTAGATACTTGTACCTACTGCATCTTTGTAATCATAGTTATATATTTACATTGCTTCCGCTGTTTGGTTTCTGTTGTTGTGCATGTTGTTTACTGATTCTGTTGTTTATTGTTGTTTTCTTACCTTGTATAACTTACCGAATGAGGGAATAGTTTCCCCAATAACTTACTAAGGCCCTCGCTGCTAGTCGGCAGCCCCTGGCGTTTGGGGAAACGCGCTTGAGGTCATGTGGCGAACCGGGTACGGGGCACCAGTGGAGGGGCTCTGGACTCGGGTCGTTACATTATGTGTTCACAGTTGGAGGTACTTCCATACTTTGGAGATCATAAAAGTAGGCACTTGATGCAATATCTTCAAATCATGCAAAAGTAATAGCATTACATGAAACATGTCGAGAATGTGTTTGGTTACAGTCTATGACTCAACACATTTGAGCAGAAAGTGAATTTCCTATAGATTATAACCCAACAATATTATTCGAAGATAATGCTTTGTGCATCACACAATTAAAGGAAGGATTCATAAAAAATGACCGGACAAAACACATACCACTAAATTTTTTCTCCTTTACACAAGAGTTGATGAAGAACGAAGATATTAACATGCAATATGTTTGATTCAATGACAACTTTGCTAATTTATTTACAAATACACTAACAACCATTATCTTTAGAAAGCTTGTACATGATATAGGGATGTGTAGATTGTAAAATTTTTAATTTATTTATGTAATGGAACTTTCAAGGGGAGTATACATTGCTGTACTATTTTCTTTATTTCAATTTTTATCCCACTAGGTTTTTTGAAAAAGGTTTTTAATGAGGTAGCATCATAACATGTATTAAATTGGTAGAGATGTGCATCCCAAAGGGGAGTGTTAGGAAGCCACTGAATGCGGCTATGAATTTCAATGGGGGTGGGATGCCCACCCCCACCAACCCCCTCCCACCTACCATTACATTGCATATAAATGGGCAGTGAAACCCCCCCTCATTTTGGGTGTGATTAGTGATAGATACCAAATGTCGTGGAAACACTTTGATAAAATTTCTCTCTCCTCCATTTTCTTCTTGTTCTTCGATACTCAATTTCTCTCTGTTTTTATTCTTTGTTTTCATAAAAATCCCAAATTTAAATCATTATTCCATGTCTTTTATTGAAGCATCTTTATGTCCCGCTTTGGAATGAATGAATCATAAATATACATTTATCTCCTTTGCTTCTAAATTTTCCTCACTTTTATATTCAAGATATAACACTTATTTCCAATGATATATAAGCATTTAAAGCTTGAATTTTCTTCGAACCAAATCTCATAAGGAGTTTTCTTTTTACTAATGCTCAATAATATTCATTTCATTATGTAAACAAAAACAATGAGAGCCTCCTCCAAGAATTTCAATAAAAGTCCCATTGCAATCAAAATTGTTCTCACCATGTAATTGATGACCCGATTCCTTCTTTCAAAAATCCCATTTTGTAGGGGTGTCCTCACAATTAAATATTGTTTCAATATCACATTCTAGTCTCTCACTATTTAGAACTTTGATCCAATATTGGATCTCAAAGTGAGGATCTTTCTGTCACATATCTTCTCAGTTATTAATCTGTATATTTTGATGCAACCAAGCACTAATTTTTGTGTCGTATAAAAGTCATCCAATACATCCTTCTATAATCATCAATGAATAAGATATGATACTAATGACTTACATGGAATTTTGGTCTAATAGGTCCACACACATCCTTATTAACTAGTTCCAACAAACCTATAGACTTTTTCTTCTTGGACTTGTATGTATTTCAACTAATCTCACCTTTGTGACATGCACCGCAACTATAATTGTAATATATCTTTCATTTTAAGTATTTGGATACATTATGATTTTATAATTCATCCATTGAATTTTGGTTCATATGACTAAGTCGTTGATACCACAATTTGTTTTCATCATCCTTTAAGAGAAAACAAGAGTCTTCTTCTCCATTAATTTAATAATGATTAACACTTGGTCTTATTTCACTTCCTAACAACTCCATCCCTTCCTATGATAGTGTAAGCCTTTGGGGTAAAGTGTATCACATGAAAACTATAAAAATTGATTGGCACATATAAGATTATGCCTTAAACCCTCCACATATAGCATAACTTTCTGCATGTCTTTTCCATTGATCTTAGTTTCTCTTGAGTCTTTGATTCTATGAGTGATTTCATTGTCATGATATGTCAAATTAATTAATTTTTATATGAAATGGAACAACATAAAGAAGACCATATGTTGTCTCTCAAGATGTGATGGAGGTTTAGAGTATTATTTTTAACAAAATTTAATAAAAATAAGCTAAAATGAAGAGGGTTTTAAGAATAGTTCAAAGTGAAACAAATCCTACTACAAAAGGTCTATGGCCACGACAATTTTTTTTGGCTGTAGGTCCAAAAACCATGACCATAGGTTTCACCGTGATCCTTAAAAATACGGCCCATATTGCTATGGCAATATGGGTTCTTCCATTGTCATATCCTTAATGAGGTAGTAGGCATTCAACCATAATCAGGGACGGTGGTAGTAGCCTTATGGCCACAACCTATAACCATTAAGGTACACCTATAGTCACGATCCCAAACCATGGTAGTATTCCTCTAACCATGGTAGTCGATTGTGGCTATATGCCTACCTCCATAGTTATAAACCATGGATATAAGGCCTTTAAAAACAATGCATTATATTAATCTCTAATCATGTAAATATAAATTTTTAAAATAAAAATAACATAAATGTGATGATGGATTTTTTAATAATAAAATTCAAAATATTACATGCAATTATATAAATTTTAACTTTGGCATGATTTATGGTGGCATAAACATTCACCATAAAATATGTTGTTCATAATCATCCTCAACACTATTACTGTCATCTCTATATCTATGAACACCCCTATCAACATCATCATTTTCCACCCGAGTCATGACAGAACATACGTTCTGTAATTTTAAAAAAATTATGTTTTTGTTAAAAATCCAAAGTTCTTGGATGATTTTCTCTCAATCCATTTCCCATTGTTTGATTCTTTCTATTTTATTTTTGTTCATTTACATGTTTACTAACATGGCTTATTCTTGGTTTTTATAGATTACCTTTAAATCATGTTGTAAGTCTTTGAAGTGGCCTGGTCAACACTGATCATTTTCTGTGCATTTTTAGCAAAGATATTTCATGGTGAATCTCTTTGTTTTGTGGGATCTATCTCTTTATTTCTATTCTAATATATGATTTTCCATGCATACTGATAAAGTTTAGGTTTTTTTGCATAATTTTTTTTAAATTATATTATATGTTGGTAAAGTCCTATGGTCAAAATATATTAAATGTTTTGTTTTGAGTTTCTTGGTAAATGTCATGTACTTGTACATAATAAGGTTTATAGGTTTATAAATAAATAAAATGTCTTGTATATTTCATGCTTTGTACATAATAAGGTTTATATGAATGTTTTACGCTCTGTGTTATTTTAAGGTTTTATACATTTGGTTCCATGCACAAAGCATGTTCTTTTTTTCTTTATATTCTAGGTATTCATATTTTGAGTATAATATTTTTTAATTGAAAAATAAATAAAAATATATTTATTTCATGCTTTTACAAATAAAATTCCATAAATAAAATTATTTTTTATAACATTTTAATGAAAATATTTAAATCATTCATTATCATCAATCTCATCTTCAAAATTCAATTCGGGATCAACTCTTTAGATTTTTAATTTACAAGACAAAAATCTTCACCATCATTCTCTTTAAGAACATCTTCACTATTTTGCATGATTTTCTTGTTCATTTTCAACCCCAATTACATCCCGAATTTCTATCATTTTACATGTCTTTTATTGAATCATATTTATGTCCCACTTTGGAATGAATAACTTATAAATATACCTTTATCACCATTGCTTCTAAATTTTCCTAACTTCCTTATCTATTCAATACATAACACTTTACTTCTAATGATATGAACGTATTTAAAGCTTGAATTTTATTTGAACCACATCTAATAAGGACTCTTCTTTTTACTGATGCTCTATAATATTCAATTCATTATATAAACAACAACCATGATAGTCTCCTCTTATAATTTCAATGAAAGTACCTTTGTAATCAAAACTATTTGCACTATGTGATTGATGAGATGATTCCTTCTTTAAAAAACCCCATTCTGTTGGGGCATCCCCACAGTTAAATATTATTGCAATATCCCATGCTAGTCTTTCACCATTGAGAACTTTGATCCATTATTGGGTCTCAAAGTGAGGATCTTTCTACTACATATCTTCTTGGTTATTAATTTTTATCTTGTGATGCAACCAAACACTACCTATTTGTGTAGTATCAAAGTCATAAATTCCTTCCTTTTACAATCATCAATGAATAAGATATGATACTAATGACTTACATGGACTTTTGGGATAATAGGTCCACACACATCCTCATTAACTAATTCCAAGAATCCTATAGACTTATTCATCTTGGACTTGTATGTCGTTCGACTAATCTCACCTTCTTAACATGAACCAAAACTATACTTAAAATCTCTCTTTCGTTGTGAGTATGTATTTTGATACATTATGATTTGATAATTTCTCCATTGAATGTTGGTTTATATTACCAATACATTTATCCCATAATTTTTTTGATCATACTTTAAGAGAAAAAAGAGTCTTCTTCTCCATTAATCTGATAATGAATACCTCTTGGTCTTATTTAACTTTATAAAAACTCCATACCTTCCTTTGATAGTGTAAGTATTTGGGGTAACGTGCATCACATGTGAACCCACACATAGAAGATTATGCCTTAAACCCTCCACATATAACATAAATTTTTTCATGTGCTTTCCATTGATCTTAGTTTATTTAAAGACATTTATTTTAAGCATGATTACGTTGTCATGATATGTTAAATTAATTAATTTTTATATCAAATTGTTTAGAATAAAGAAGACCCTAGGGAGTCTCTTGATATGAAATGAATGTCTAGAATATGTATTTTAAATAAATTTAATAAAAATAAATTAAAAATAGGATGGTTTTAAGAATATTTCAAAGTAAAAAAAAACCTACTACAAAAGGTCTATGACCATGATAAAAAGAATCATTGTAGGTTCAAAAACCATGACCATAGGTTTCAACCATGATCAAATGTGGTCCCTATTGATATAGAAATTAAGGTTCTTCCATGGTCATATCCTCAATGTGGCAGTAGGCTTTCAACCATAACCGGAGGAAATAATAATAGCACTATGGCCACAACCTATGACCATAGTGGTACACCTATAGCCACAATCTCAAACCATGGCTAAAACCTACTACCATGGTTTGCAACCATGGTAGTAGTCCACTGACCATGTTGGTTGATCATGGCTACAAGTCTGCCTCCATGTCACGGGTTGTGGGATTTTTTTTAAATTCCGCATTCTATTAATATACAAACATGTAAATATGCATTTTTCAAAATAAAAATAATATAAATGTGATGACGAATATGCTAATAATAAATTTCAAAAGATTACATGAAATTATAGAAATATTAACATTTTCATAATGCAAATGTGGTGGCATAAATGTTCATCATAAAAAATGTTTCTCATAATCAGTCTCAATCTGTCATCTCTTGAGCCACAACCACACCCATCAATATCAAAATTTCTTCTAGAGTCGTGATTAGAAGCACTGTCACCATGATTAACATCACCACTAGCTTAATTTCCACCAATATCATTGAAATGAGTATCATAATAATTACCATCATTATCAACATATAAATATATAGTTGTAGGAGAAATAAAAGAGGAATCATTAAAAAATTATTGAATCATTTTCCAAAATCTTCAAACAATTCAACTTTCTCTGGAAAAAATCAAGAATAGACAACAAATACAACTTTTATAAAGTGATAATTAATCTTATTCTGATGTTGCTGACACTCCTGTTCAACTCTTTTCAATGCTTTTCAACGGTAGGATTAAACTACTCCTCTCTAAGAATCACTACTTAAAGACCAATATCTTGATGTTATAATATTTCTTCTAGGTCAACAATAAACCCTATCATGGTGCTCATCATCTAAGACCTGATGCAGATGATCGTTCAGTCCTAAGATTCCTAGTTCCTTTTTCTGTTAGAGCTTCAAAAAAATTCTATTGATAATATTTTTTCATTAATTAAAATAATAAATAATCTAAATCATAAAACATAAAAAAATTTAAAAAGCACAATCACTCTTATGATGTTTTCTTTTATCTCACAGTTGATTATGTTTCCATCTATTTCTTCTTTTACTTTAATAGAATAAAGCTGATCAAGGAACATGTCCATCAATAATTAATATTCATTTCTACAAAAAACTATGAAAATCAATACTATATATATATATAACTTAATTGAATATATTATCCATGTTTTTTTTGATCAGTCATAAAATCACATCCTAAGGAATGGGCATAAGTCATAGTGATTTTATTTTTCTTGCTTATTTTATATAAATCCTATTAAAAACATTCATATGAATAAAAATGATTTGTAATAACAATGAAAAAAAATTCACATCATAAAAAATTATTTTCAAATAAATAGTTGACTATTTATAACCTTAACTAATACCTTTAAAAGAGAATTGTTCCAATACAAAATCATTTAACTAAATGATCATCAAGGATTGGTATACCCTAAATATCAAAACCTATTCTGCTTCTCCAACCTACATACAATTAATTCTTATAGGATCTTGGTACATGTATTTCATTCATATATTTTGGGGAATTTTAATTCATTAATTTATGTAATTTAATTGATATTCATGCTAATATTTGGACTATTTAACTTGTTTTGTGATTTATGGTAGGATACTACCAATATTTGGAAAAGGAATAAAAATAGATGAATATCATGAGTTGAAGACACTTGGAGCTGGGTAGCATTAAATAGATATGAAAAACATCATTTATACAACATAAAAGAATACATCCCATGATGATGAATGCCTATGGGACACTTTTGGGGCACAAAACAGATGAACTAGAGAAAAACAGAGGCTTTGGTATTGTAAATTGAAGATTCACTTCATGAACAAATTATGGGTCATGAAAGTGAAATAAGTATAAATCATGAAGATAATAAAGATCAATCAAAGGAAGTCCTGACACTTTCACTTCATGGATCCAATTCACACCGTGAAAGTTTCACGATAGACCTAGTAATGAGCTTTTAATAGGATTTTCAACGGGATACTTTTTATTCATGACCTGAGTGTCTATTTAACATATAAAGAAGACCTGTGACTCATTATGGGATGAATTTATCAATACCTAACTGAAAAAAGAGCCCCATTGAAGTCTATAAATATAGGGATGAGTTGCTACTGCCAGGGAGAGATCCAGAGACCGAATCTTGGAGCGAGAAGTTGCACCGTGCAGGGTACTCACTAATTTGATGCCTCCTCTTTTCTTTATGTTTTCTTTTTCTTTATTCCTTCCCTCTTAGTATCTCATCACTAGGATGAAGTGGTAAAAGAAACCATATTTTAGGGTTATGTAAAGGAAGAGGGAAGGTTTCGTTAGATCTATTTCTTATTCTTATTCACGTATTTGGTTTGCTGTAATTTGTTTATCCAATTCCAATATGTTTACCTCTATTTAATCATCACCATTGGTTAATAAATCTGAAAGTAACATTATAATTTATCAATGGGTTATCCTTAATTGAGGAATGACCATTATCACATTCAAGGAAACTTGGTTTAAATATGGTATCAAGAAAAACTCAATTCAACAATGCCCTAATTACTTAACTATGGGAAAAAGAGGATTGATGGGTTGAGGAGAGGATACCATGACCATTGGATCCACTATGTATTGAATATGACGCCAAACATGGATTAATAATTTAATTACTAAAATAAAATTTCACCTGAACCCTAAAACTACAAAACCCTAACACACTTTCAAAACTTGATTTTCAAAACCCAAACTTCTTTTCTTTGTTCTCTCTATTTCATCAAATCACTTTTAGAACCAACATATGTTCCCCTCTTTCATAAAATCAATCAAATAAAATAATTTCATTTAAAAATATAATTAATCTAATTTCACAGTCTCTGTGGTTTTGACCTCGACCTCCTATATACTATGTTTTAATTAATTAATTACACTAGTCTAAGTTTTATAAATTTTGTATTTTTATTAGACCTATAGGGAAATAACGACACCCTTTGGGAATATCAGCTCTCCATATTTCTTCCAATTACATTATTCTAGTTGTAATGGAATTATGATTATATGGGAAGTTATATCAAAGGCACATTAAAAGGAAAATTTGTTAATATAATGTTATAAATAAGTGTATTTTAATGATAAAAATAATATTTACACATTTCTCAGAACATAAATTATTCTTTATTTTTTTTCTATGACTTATCTTTATGGACTTCTTAGAATGGTAATAATATTACTATGTTTGAAAGGTTTTCCTTTAAAACATTTTCATTCTCTATCATTCTTTCAAATAATTTTCATATCCTCATTATAATCAATCATAATTTGCATGTATTTATTCTAAACATCACACATATTCATGCTACCTTGTTTTCAATTAGTAAAACCAAACACTAATGGAATTTTTTTAGTAAACATAATAACATTAATTAAATTTAACATATACTTTCTTGATTATATTATAAACATATAACATAAGCAGGATGATATGAAGTCTCATAAAAATTAACTATTTGACAAATATGAGTAGTGAAAGTATCTCGTATAGTAACATGAGGGATAACATGAGGACTACCCTATATAGAAAATGGTTAATGCTAAAGAGGTGGAGGTATGGAAATAGCATGAATACCTTATACATAAGATGGTGGATATTGATATGAAAAAGACATGAATTAAAGATTAGTTTCATGTACAACATATGGTGGATATGAATAATAAAGAGGAGGTATATGTGGACTTGGACTACTCTCCTATATTATTATAGGTGAAAAGAGGATAATATAAAGGACTGATCATTATCAGGTATTGAAAACATAGTAATGACATTAGTGGTGGATAATTTATTGATGACTAAAGAGGTATAGTATAAGGATGAAGTGAATAAGTCGGGATACTGATAGGATGGGAACGAGTTTTTCATATAGTTCTATACTCCATAGTACCCTCTGTATCCTCAACAAATGTGAGATGTCTCCTTAATCAAGACTTATATAATAATATTTTTTAAAGGTAAAATATATTTCACATTTCTGAAGTACATATATAAAAAATTTAAATAAAATACTTACAAAAGTGATCATAGGATTCATTCCCTATAGCTTGAATGTGAAGCTTCTTTTATAGTATTCTCTTTCTATTCACCTCTTCATAGTATGACATGATCACATGAGAATCTCAAGAAACAATGTGAAAGAATTAAATATATTAAAAAAATAAAATACATCAAATGTATGATATAAAAATATCATAAAATTAGAGTAACCTAACATGATTAATTTCCATCATGGATGACCAAAATGGGATCAAAGAGTTACTTAGTGGAAAGTAACCACACATGAATACAAACCACTTGAACAATTAAATTCTCCCCTATAAGGATAAATTAAGTCTTTAAATTTATCTTCATGATCTATTAATTATGAGTGTAATTAATCTTTGAGTAAAATGTTATGTATAACGAGTGGTTTTTTATGTGCAACTTATATGAGAAAAAATTATATTATTAATAATTTTATTTATTGGTGAATTTTAACTTTAAATAATGAACAAAATTTCTGGTGCTCAATGTATTCATAGTCATACATAATCAATTAAATCACATGTTATGCATATGTTGATAGTAAACTATGAAGTAAAACCTTAGAAGCTAAATATTTGATAAAAAAACAAATACTTACAACATGCCAATGCGATAAAATCTCCAACACAATTTTTGGTTAAAAATTTATTCTAAAAATTGATTCATCTACATCATTATATGAAATATTTTAATGAATAGTAATGTGTACATCCAAAATACCAATTTCATCCATGCATTCATAAAAAATATGCCTTTGTTTAAGATCCATGATAACACTGAATTGTAGTTTAAATGACCATTTATATAAAAAAATTGTTTCTCCTATGATGTATGAATATAAGGCTCATCAATACGATGTTGAAGCTTCATGAAAATCACCATAAATATACAATTATCTATATGCATGATCTGTCATGTAATTGAATCAAAGTACTTACATTTCATCATAGTGACTTGAACTTGTTCTTAACAATCCAATATGATAATTTTCTCAACAACTCCATAATAAGATATATATTATTTGATTGAAGTTTTATGTATGTTACACTACTATAACAATCTATTATTGTAATTAATGTTATGCAGACATGTTGTGCTTCCATGTTTACTGCACAACTATTTATAATGAATTTATAGCCATTAAAAACTAGTGATTTACAATCACATGGAACATTATTCAGACCAAATGACAACACTCAGATATTAGGTGATACATCATTTATTTTTAAACTCTGAACCTAAAATATATTAAACTTTTAAATTAAATAATGAATCATAAATAACTCATGTAAAAAGTTAAATGTCTTATCTCCGATTTCAACCATGAAAGAAAATTTTTACTATAAAAATCCTCTCTCATCCAACTAAATAAAGAATTAAGAGTTCTATTTATAATTTACTTATATTCCCTAAAAATTTTGAAATATTAAGATGCATGAAATTATATGTAACATTATATAATAAAAATTAATAAATAAAACATAATATTAAAATTAATTACATGATATAATCATCAACTATGACACAGTTGAACAATACCTAGTGATGAACTATCTACCACTCTTCATTACTCAAAGTACATAATTAATATAATCCAAAATATTCCCTATTTTTGGAGAATCAATGGAAATATGGGCTTACTCAGATCATATTAGTTATCTTTAGTTCTCATTAGGTGATTATATCCCATAGTGACATTATAAAAATATACTGAACAAAAATCTATGCATTCTTGTGATAAATTACCTTTCACAATAGATCCTTCTATATGATACTTATTCCTCATGTAATATTTCGTTGTGGGAAACATTCCATCAGTGGGATACATCCAACAACATAAAATATGACCACCAAATAGAACTTGAGTAGGAATATTCATATTTATATGCAACCTATATTTGAAAAATGATGGGGGAATTTTTTTCCATGTCACAAATAATTATTGATGCATCTTCTTGATTTTTTAACAATATTCTTTCTCAACCGTTTATCACTAATGTCTTGATAAAAGTAAAAAATCAAGTCATAATGACCCACACATTATTTAATAGAAAATTCCAAATGGATATAGGAATAAACTCATGTAGTAAGACATGATAATTATGTGTTTTAATATATTTTAATTTGACATCTCAAGTATTTACCAATTTTTGAAATTTTACTCAAATTAAATGTATGTAACATTAAAAATTTCTAGAACATCTAGGATTTTTTTCATCTGAATTTGTCACAGAATAATAAGAATAAGGATATTTCCATTGATTATGAATGATTAGCTTAGGATGAATTCTATTATTTATACCCTAATCCATTATGTAATTATGTGAGTGTAAATAATATTTTTTTTCAAAGTAATTTAAATAGGTTGAATTTAGCATTTCACACATGTTTTTTCTCAAAATTTATTACATATAAATAGTTTCACAAAAAATTCAATGACTAATATGGTAAATAAAAGAATATAATTTTCTTTCTCTAATTACTATCAGAATTCATAAGAATATTACTTTTCTTTCAAGAATTAAATTGAACCATTCTGGGAACAAAAGTTAAACCTTCAAGTTCTTTAAGGATTTTACCCCAATATACTTTAGGGTGGTTCTTCTTTCCTTACAACATTATAAAATTGTTGAAGATTTTTTTTTGTATGGATGATCCATTGATATGAATCTTTGATGGTATATTAAATTGAAAGTTCACTGAAAATTTTAATATCCTATAATGTATGATTTTCATACAATTAAGAAAGGATAATTTCCCCTGTATACTCTAATTAGGAATTATTTCATAAGTAGGGATATCATTTATCATCCATAAGAGTTCCACAACAATAAAAAAACTCATTTCTAGATGATTCACATGCTTACACAACCAAATTACAAAACTTATTTAACTCATTTATTAATGGTTGAAAGTATATGTCTATATATTTTCCAAGATCAGCATGTCCATATATCAATATGCTCTTGAATGTAAATTAATTCTTTATACACATCTATGGAAATAAGTTAAAAATAGGAAACGTACTATAGGAAGTATGAATATGTTAAAATGGGTTTAATCCAACACATGATAATTACCATCTAATATTACAAGGTTCAGTTGCGAAGTCAAGATGTTTCTTATTAAGTTTTTTCCATGATAATATATCTATAGGATGCACCGATTCATTAGTAACCTTATTTATTTTATCATCATGTCATCACTTATATGTTGAAATTTCTTAAAATATATAATGTTCTTGAATCCAATGAATAAAATAAAATTGACACATTACTTTTTATGGAATATGAGAATATGTCCCATCTTTATTAGGCTCCTATGTTGATGTACCACAATGTTCTCACTCATTCAAACCTTTATTATCCTCTTAAAAAATAAAACCTCTAGGGAATGCATAAATATTAGAGGTTACCAGTGATTCTGCATCATACCTGGGTTCAAATCTGTGTGGGAACAAATTTCCACTGGCATACGGTGATGCAAGCATGACACAAATAGACAGTGATGTAGACATGATGCAGATAGACAGTGACGCAGGCATGATGCAGGCATAATACTACATTGGGCCTTTGGGCCAGATTGTGGGTCTTTGGGCCATGTAATGGGATTAATTCTCACTAAGACTTTGGGCCATGTACTGAATAAATAAGTATTTATGGATGGGCTATCCCTTGGAGGGGATATGGCCTGCCTTTCCGGCCTATGAGAGTGATGTGTGTGTTTAATGTAATTATACCCCCAAACACCTAATATATTATGTAATCATTTTATACAATACTTTCATCATAAGAATTTAAGTGCTTAAAAAATTTATAGAAATAATAAATAGTAATAATAAATCCCCACATGGTTTTACCATGATTCATTCTCATTAAAAACTCAAGTTTTTCTATTTTAGCACATACTTGATTTACTAGGGTCCTTTTCTCTTTTATCAACTTTCTAACTCTCCCAATATCATTATTCTAATAAATATATATAAATTGTGAACCTATGCTCACTCTCTATTTCATTGGATCACATTCATTGTTTTCTAGAAAAATAAATGGAAACAAATCATATATCAAATTACCCATACCAATCCTTTCAGTTTTATCATTATCATTCTACATTTTAACCTTTTATCCATTATGGTACCACACATAGTTTAGAAACCAAATTTTTTGATATGGTAACTCAATTTTTCATGAGTAAAAGTCTTAAAACATAATGATAACAAGGACATTGAATCAGTCTTCTATTAGAAAAATTATTAAAAGGAAAGTTAAAAAATAAATTTAACTCATTTTGAAACTCATTTGAGATCTGATAAACATTGTACATTAAATTTATATCCTCTCTAATATAAAACGTTTATTATTATTAAAAATAAGATATGTTTATAAATTTTAAAATAAATTGAAAAAAATTAAATTAACCCATTAGATATTTAAATAAAAAATAAATTATTAAATTTTAAAACTTTAATAATACCCAATAATTAATTGATTTATCAAAGTGTCCCATGTAGTTATCTTATTCCCTAATTCATTTATTATCAAGAAGTTTACCCTATAATGAGTTATCCCCATACAAATACAAATGTGTATCATAAAATTTATTCTTTATAAACCATGGTCTATTTTAAGAGTATTTCATTATTTCAAATTTTCAAAATACATGCACACATGTTTTTTTAAAAATTTTATATAATAAAAAATTTATTTTGTGATTTTATTAGTTTTTATTGAAAATAATAGAGATATTATCATCCAATTTATTTGAATTTTTTAAACAAAATACATGAAAAATATATTTTTTTAAATTTCTTGTTTTTATTAATAAAAAAAATATATTCTATTTTTTTTATTTTTATATAACAAAGCATATTTTTTGAAATTTTTATTAGATTTTTTAAATTAATGTGAAAATATAACAAGTGAAATAATTGAGTTTAACACTTGGGTATGAGATCATGTCGAGTAAGTTATAACTATGATGAGTATTTTAAAAAAGTTGTGTATTAACTATATTATTCATAATGATTTTTAAAAAAAATTAAAACATATTATGATAATTTATAAATATTTTAATTTAATTATTATATGGATTAAAAAAAACAATTTATCAAAAAATAATATGATTTTATATTTTAAAAAATAATTATTATAAGTTATAAGTAGCATGATTGACATGACCTAACTTACCCAGAGACCACATGGGTTGGTAGTAATATGAGAGTGCCACCCCAAGTCTACCTCTAATAGGCCATAGGCTGGTGTGTAATGATCTAACCCAATAAAATATGACATATCACTTGAGATGTCTCAATACAAGACATGAAACGCGTTCTCAATCACCACAGGTTGGTGACAAACACCTAAGTACTGATGTATACAACCATGGGAACAATTTTTCCCAGAAAGATAACATAACATGTATTATGTATAATATAATATAATAAATCTTAGAGTAAAAAGAGGAAGAAATATTACACAACCATGAGAGATAAAAAAATCCAAATGACTAGTCACAAAAACAAAACAAAGAAAAACTAAGACCAAATATCCATGTGAAAATCTGTCACCACCATCCCAAACCACTCTGAAGGTGATATCAACAAAAAGAACCCACCATTCCACATAATGCCCTTCTCTTTACCTGTAAAATGTAAACCAAGGCTGAAAACCCCAAAGGAAATTTTTTTATGTGACCACAAAGCCTAATAGGATTTCACCAAATAATTTATATAAAGTCTAATACCATGAAAATGTTAATTCTATATTAAAAAAAATATAGTTTATAAATTAGTTTTAGAAGAGATTTTTTTTTCATAAAATCATTTAGTTTTTATAAAATCATTTCATATTCACATAAATAAGGAATATGACTATTAATTATAAGAAAACATGAAAGCATAATCAAAACCATCCATAGATACACCAAAAAAAATAAACAAGTGAGAAACAAAATATGATATGAACCAACATGTATAAAACCAAGCAAAAGTTGGGATCTAGACCATGAGAATACATACTTAGACATGTTAATGAACACCAAACACTAAACAAAGAATAACATGAATCCTACTGATATTGAGTTCTTCTACAGTCTATATATATATATATATAAAATAACCCCCGATGGTGTCACACACACTAAGGTTGCATATGTCCATTTCTCGACACACCCAAGGTTCCTAATGTTCTTTTCTTTCCAAAAAACCATTTGAAAACCATGCTCAACTTTCATAAAACATTTTCATAGCGATACATCACCACTACCATGCTTTAAAACCCATTTTTGAGTCAAAATCACTTTTAATGCATTTCATCAAACACATAGTGTGCACAAATATGTTTTTAAAGAAAAACCCATTTAAGAACATGAATATCATAAAACAATTTCACTTTGATAAAAAATAAATCAATTTCATAAAACCAACTAAATTAATTTACAATAAAATCAAATAATTAATGAATTAGAACCTTTTTATAGAGATACCCAACTCAAGAACAAATAAAACTCCATCATGTTGAAAACTAATAATAAGAAACAAAGATTCTGGGTCCTCACAAGCCTATATCCAAGAGAAAAACCATCAATTATTCATCTAAATCATAGATTGGGTCTCCATACCCCACAAATATTTTCAAGACATGGAGAAGATAAGATATTAGAGGTAAATCTAGAAATAGGATAAGAAAACAATTGGAAAATATACACACCTTAAAGGGTTCCTTCAAGATTGATGGAGAATCACCAAGAAGCCAGGGGAGAACCTATTAGAGATCCACGGAGAGGATGGTTTAGGCTAATGGGAATTAATAGGTGATTAGATGTTAAAAAACCAAGGGAATTAGGGTAATTTCACACTTTGAAAAGTTTGGATTAGGTTGTATGGTTAGGTCGAATGATTTATTAAACTGTGATCCAACCATGCATTTTCTAATGTCCATAGGCAACCATGTCATATGGTCTCCCAATATAGGCTATAAAATTTGAGAAACCATGCTCAATCTATATGGCAGGATCTATAAAAATACTCACTCAACTGCATGGTTTTACCTAAGTCTCACGTGGTTAGATAAACCATGCTCAAACCATGAAAAAAGCCACCGAAAATCATTAAGATACACCAAACGGTTAGAAAAACCATGTTCCTAGTTTGTTTTTCTTTGAACTCCAATTTTTCAACCATTGAATCTCAAAGACCTCTTAAACCTCAAAAGGAATAGACCAAACTCAAAATTGATCATATCAGTGACCTAGAGGGCATCAAAATTATCCCCCCATGAAAATTTCTATCCCTATAAAGTGCTCATGATTTCAGAATCACAAAGAGATAAGGTAACTTCCTCATAATCAATGATTCCTACTCTTACTCTCATGGTTATCCCATACACACCACCACAATATACAAACTAGAGGAAACAGTTTTACCATGAAACACCCTATCTTGATGATCCATAAACTGAATTGATTACACCACTATTGGGGTGTTGGGATCAAGATCAAAATCCTTCCATTTAACCACATGGGATGATTCTGGTTGATACCTCCTGAATTGGATAAGATAATATATTATGTGAATCAATTTCCAGCAATATGGAATGTACAACCGATAATCCACCTTTCCAATTCATTCAAAAATATCAAAATAGACAAAGAACCACGACACAAATTAACATTATTACCTAAAATATGATATCCAAAATGAAACAAGATTCAATTATAGAGACTATTAGGTATACTAGGTCAAATAGTCTGAGAGGGGGGGGGGGTGAATTAGGGTATGAAAGATTAAAACTCCTGCCCCTTTGGATCTTGTATCATTGTTAAATAAAACACACTTTTCTATTTCTTCCATATCAATATATGAACATAAATGAAATCATGCACAAGACATAATGATTTTACTTGGTTCACGCTCACTAGGATACGTCTAAGGAGCATAAAACAGTGATGTACCGATGTACCAAATTCACTAAATATTACTTCCAATTATAAGTTTTGGGATAGATCAACTCTATGATAAGGTTCACTATCTTTAAAAGGTTTAGGGTTTTCTCACCACATTCCCAAGGGTCACTCACTATGTCTCTTTCTCTGGCCCACTACCAGTGTAAAATGTCACCATCTTCCTCTTTCTTTGCTCACTACTATTGGGAGGGATCCAATCATACTTTATATACTTGTAGGTCCCTTAATTTTTATGAATTCATGCATCCTAAACTAAAAATGGATGCTCTATCGAAGTTCCTTTTTCACACATGGATGAAATCCACTTTTCCACCTACTGTTAGTTAGTGAAAATTATTTTTGAGAACTGTTTAAGACCCTTCATGAAACACCTACTTATTCTGCAAACCACATAGAACATATGCTTTACGGACCACCTATTTCAAGATATGCCTCCACTTTCACTATTGTATACCACCTCTGCGTACTACCTCCACGAACAGCCTCCTCGTACCACTTCCGCTTCTGCATAATTCCTTCTTCCACAAACTGCTCCTTCCATGGACCTCTTATTCTCTCTGGACTACTTATTCTTCACATACCCTTCTTCCTTTGTGGTATATAGTGCTCTTAAAACCACCTTTCTTGAAATATTACCATGAACCAACTAAACCTCACATAACCCTCCTTGCGAACTACTTTACCCTTTGCAGAATTCTCCCTCACAAACCACTTTTGGAATTCACCAGATTCTCAAAGCAAAGATGTTTTCTTATGAAAATATATCTCTTTTTAATGATGTTATTAGCTATACTTATATTGGAAAATAGATCTACATAATCCACTAATCAGAGATTTACCAAATCTTTGATGCGGTATAGCCTTCACCGCGCACCGCTTCTCACACGAACTGTTTCCCTATGCGGTCCACGTGCTGAATTTCTTCCTTCATGGTCCGTATAGAGTTTCTATACAGAATCCTTCCTTTTAAAATTTCCAAAGCCGTTTCACGTACCACCTTTTACATTCTGTGAACTATGGTTCATGGTATGCGTACTATGTACCCCCATTTGAAAATATTTATTTTCCAAAAACTAAACTTCTGATTTTTTGGTCAAAAATTTTGGAAAACACTGGGAAATTGCGCCACCTTAAAAACTTGCTTCGACAATCACCAACCATACTCATTCACAGTCATCTGGCTTTGTCAATAAACACAATCACAACCAAAACATACCAATAGGAAACCTTGAGGGATTTTTTCCAATAATACCCCCCTTTGGTTTTGTTGAAAACACTTTCATAATTTGATATATCATTAAAGATTCTTTGAACTTCTTCCAGTATTCGCTTCTTAAAATTAAGATAACGATCAAGGATTTACTCAACACATACTCTAAGACCACATGATTCATACTCAGTGTGAGAAACAAGATTATAATTTAAAGATCATCAATGAATCACTTCATTCTATACCAAAACCATTCTTCTACTTTCACCATAAACCTCAGCTGTCATGATATGTATCCTTTGATCGATCACGTATAATATCATCAAATTTAATACCCCCTACATCATTGATCCCCCTAATAGATTCAAATCCCCCTATCTCATTGCTCCACCTAACAACTTCTCCCCGTGTCTTGATTAATACATTTCTCCCCTTTTATAGCCACAATTTCTCCCCCTTTGTCAACAAACCTGAATGTCACTTCTTCATAGTTTGAAAGAGGTTAAAGAACACATATTAACACATTAGGGAAAACAAATCATACCTGGGGGGGGGGGGGTGGATCCCACATCCACACTTTTTCAAATGTATGGAGTTGACTGAAATCCTATAGCCAACTGATGCCTTTCAAATGCTTATTTAGGTAAGGCCTTTATTAGAATATCTACAACTTGTTGTTCTATAGGCACATACTCCAACTTCACAAGACCTTGATAAACCTTATCCTCAATAAAATGATATTTTATTTCAATGCGCTTTGTCCATAAGTGATGGATTTTATTTTTGATAAGATTTATAGCACTTGATTTATCACAATGGATTCCAATCAGAGACTTCACTTCAAATCCCATGTCATAAAACTGCTGTTTCATCTATAATAACCGCATGCATGCTTGAGTGGTTGTAATATATTCAGATTCTACGGTGCTCAATGAAATGAAATCCTATTTCTTAATTAGTCAAGAAATACACAAGCCACTAATATAGAAAGCACCTCCTGATGTTGATTTTATATCATCTGCTGATCCGTCCCAATCAACATATGTATATCCCAATAACTCTGGATGAGATTTGTCATTATACATCAAACCGAAATCCATAGTTCCCTTGATATACCAAAGTATTATTTTTACTATAATCAAGTGGCTTTCTTTGGGA
This sequence comes from Viscum album, assembly GCA_963277665.1. Classification (NCBI taxonomy): domain Eukaryota; kingdom Viridiplantae; phylum Streptophyta; class Magnoliopsida; order Santalales; family Viscaceae; genus Viscum; species Viscum album. The sequence continues at coordinate 197,110,676 of OY728125.1, read as the reverse complement.
TTAATTTGATATCTCAATGCTTGGAATGTGGAAAAGAAAATATAAGGTCTTGTTGCTATCAAGTACAATAAACTTCCAATGATTTTCCTATATTATGTGATATTAACTGCCTTGCCATCATCATCCTATAACAGTTTCATCTAGGTTTCCACCAGAGTCATCATATCCTTGGAATTATAAATTCTAAATCTTCTTAAAACCTCCTTGGAATATTTATATTAAGAAATGAATGTTCCATTCCTTCATTGTGTAACCTAAAAACCAAGAAAAAATATTAGTTCACCAATCCTTGACATTTTAAACTCATTTTTCATGAATTTAGAAAACTGTCTGCACTGTTCTTCATTTAATCCATCGAAGATTATGTCATAAACATATACCAAAACCCCATTCAGAAAAATATCCGCACTATCTCATCTTCATGAATGAGAAAACCATCTGGATTCTTAATATAAACTTCTTCTTCAAGAACACCGTTCAAAAATACCGACTTGACATCCATATAGAAAACCTTGAACTTTATTTGAACTGCTATGGCCAAGAATAATCAAATTGTCTCTAGCCTTGAAATAGGTGAAAATGTTTCATCAAAATCAATACCCTCTATCTGGGAGTACCCTTTACACACTAGTCGTTCTTTGTTTCAAATCACAACACCATATTCATTCATTTTTTTTTGCGAAAGACCCATTTTATTCTGATGAAATTCTTATCTGTTGGCCTTGAAACAATCTCCCAAGTCCGATTATTATCAATTTGATCAAGCTCTTCATTCATAGATTGAACCCAATTCTCATCTCCAACTACTTCATGAAAAAATTTAGGCTTTACCTATGATAATTATGATGATTTCTGTAGAGTTTTCAGCCTCCTTGTCTACACTAGTGTTGTATGATCACAAATTATGTTATGTCTATCAATTTTAGCTCTTATCTTCTATCTTTTTTAAGACACTAAATTGTAATCATCCTTTTCATTATCTGAATCCTTTTTTGAATCAACCTTTGGAACTAGAGGATCCCCTAATTTTCTTATCTCCTCGTCACTATCCTCATGAGACTGATTATGTATTTTCTAAATATTCTAATCATTCTCCACTATAGTTACATCATGAATTTCAACTACCTTTCTTAGATGCTTGTTGAAGCATTTATATGCTTTTATTTTCCTTGAATATCTAAGAAATATCCCTTCATATCCATGGGATTCAAAATTCCTTTGTTTCTCTTTATTGATAATAAAACACTTACTTTAGAAGACTAGAAAGTTCTTCAATGATGGATTCTTTAAATACCATAGCTCATACAAAGTATTCTCTTCTTTCAAAAATAGTAATGATCTATTTGTAGTTTATACCACTGTCATCACTACTTCTTTCCAAAATTTATCTCGAAGGAATTTCTTAATAAGTATTATTCTATCCATGTTATTGATAATACAATTTCTCCTATAAACTACTCCATTCTAATATGGAGTTCTTACCATTTAAACTTGATGCATTATCCCATGTTTCTCAAGATAATACTTCACATAGATATATGTGAACTCTGTTTCATTATCTATTTGGATCTTCTGGATTTTGTGACCTAACATCTTTTCAACTTCCAATCGATATATTGTAATGCAACCGAAAACCTCGGAATTATGGGTAATGATTGATACCCATTCCATTCCACTATAATCATCAATTAATAGAACATAATATCTCCTCTTATCAATATCTCTTGGTGAAATTGGTCTACACACATCAATATGAACTAACTCAAACAATCCTATTGACCTTTTCTCCTTTTCCTTATATGTCTTTCGAATAATATTCCCTTGTTGGAAGGCATTGCATGTATGTGTACGATCACATGATAATATAGGGAGATCTCAATCAGCATTATATTTCACCAGATCTTCTAAGGACATTTGGCTCACATGGCCAAGACATTTATGACACAACTTATTTTCTTCTTCCTTGGATAGAAAGCACATATCTTCTTTTTCACTCACAAGGTATAGATTCCATTTTGTATGATTTACCTACAATAAAAAAGCACTATCTTTTTTCTTAATGACATATAATTTCTTAGAAAAACTTGAAGCATGTTCGGAGTCACACAATAGACTTATTCTTAATAAGTTTTGACTAATACCTTTAACAAACAAGACATCTATCCATATTGTGATTTCCCCCCAAAATCTTCTTTCCCAGAGCCAATAATTTTCAACCATTCATCATTACCAAATATTATGATACCTTCTTTATTGTACCTGATTCTTGCCACCAGATCCTTATTTCCTATCATATGGGAGGTGCATCCACTATCAATGATCCATATCCCAGTGTTATCTGATGCCTTGAACCCAATTTATGTAACCACTGTATGATCAGATCTTTTATTTTTGATCCATGTTTCTGACTTCATACCCGATATGGATTGATACTCTTGACACTCCTCAGAATATGATAGACCAGCTTTATTTTGTATAGTTTCAAATCATTTTTTCATTTTCAAATCATTTGATGATACATTTTTCTATATCTTGTAACTAACCTCAGTCTGCTTCATCATATTCCTCCATGTTGTTGATGAGAAATATCTTTCCATGTGTTCGAATCCTCCTCACCTAAAATAGTAACCATAAAATGATGATTTGGAAAATTGATCTTTGTATGACTACCTCTATTGGTATTATTCCCTTTGGAACCTATTTTCTATAGAATAAACATTTCATGAGTGTCCCATCTTTCCACAACAATAGTATCTTATGCGTGGTACATTCCTGTATGGAAGTACTGCACCACTGGTTGTCACTTGGGTTCTCTGAATCTTCTAATTCTGCTTTATACAAAAATCAATCTTCAATCTAGGAGTGAATTCATGTGGTCTAACTTCAACCATTACTAATTTTTATTTTCTATCAATCCCTATACCATACTTATTTGTATTTAACTATTGCTTCTATTCTACTGGACAAATATGCCCCACTTTCATCTTTTCGGTTGCCTGTGTTATCTATTTTTCCAATGCTGTTATGAGAGTCAATAGTTTTTCTTGATCCTTAACACTTTTTCATAGACCTAATACTTCCTTTTCAAGTTTCTAGATATTTTTGATTTGAAATTTTCCAGTTTTAGTCAAACTATTGATCTTTCTTTTCTATTCTTCAATTTTGAGATTGTACTCAACAACCTTATATGAACTCTCTAGCATTGAAGACTTCGGTTTTTCAATTTCTTCATTTAGATCAGACTTATCTTCTTTCTATTGTTTCATATAAAGTTTGGAATCATGAATTAATTTGTTGGATTTCTTTTTTTTCTCTCTAAACATATATCTCTTCAAGTTCAGATTCTAATTCAAAATGAAGGTGAATTATTCCTTCAACTTCTCCTTCTTCATTAAAGCTTTCTTCCTTTGTTAGAGAATTTCTGACAACTACCACCAAAGCATCCACTTCATGATCCCTGTAGTCCTCTAACTATTCTTTCTCAAATTCTTCTAAAATTTCATCTTCTTTTTAAAGTAGATTCTTCTTTTTGAAGATTTTTCTCTTATTACTTCTCATACCTTTCAAATTGGCTGAATACTTCTTTTGGGGATTTTCATCATTGTCTTCATTGTCATATTAAATATTCTTAGGAAACTTTGAAATTTTTTTTCCAATATTTCCTCATCGAAATAATGAAAATGGAAGTTTACATTTGAACTTTCCTTTTCCTCTTTGTAGATTTGAGGAGAGAAATGAAATGACATAATCCAAATTGTCTTCCTCATGACTATCTTCAACAGAGATATTCTTCATGGCCTTGAATTCCACTTATTTGGACTTCCCCTTTTCCAATGAATCATTATCATCATTTCTCATTTCATATTCAATTAGATTATTATACAAGTTATCCAGTGTTAGCTCCATCGGATCTTTATCTTACAATATAGAAACCTTCAGATTAAATCTAGGTGGAACTTTTCTCAAGATGTGATTGGAAATATTTATATCTTCAATAATTTCTCCAAGACCACACATGTATTATATGAAAAAATTCACCTAATCAAAGAATGTTTCAATAGACTCATTATGGCACATTCTGAGATCCTCATATTTGTTCCATAGAACCTGCAACTATGTTTCTATGAATTTTGATTCACCCTCATAAATGTTCAACAGATTTTCCCACATATCATGTGATGTTTTACATAACATCGCCTTTGTATAGATTACATTGGATAGGGATCCCCCTAAAGCATTGATCCCTTTAGCATTTGCATACAATTGTCTTCTCTCAACTTATGATAAAGGACCACTGTCAATGTTGGCCAAAATACCATGCATCGTTGCTATAAACTCATCCATTCCCAAAGATCATAAGTAGTGATGCATCAAATTATTACATAGTTGAAAATTGTTTCCACTAAATATATAAATCCCTTTGTGATTGACCACCTCTATTTCTTCTACTGAGAGAAATTTACTGACTTTGAACCTTTTCCTTTGATACCAATTGTTAGGTACACTAGGTCAAATACCCTGAGGGGGGGGGGGTGAATAAGGGTATAACATATTAAAACTCCTTCCCTTTCAGATATTGATTCGTTATTAAGAAAAATACACTTCTCTCTTTCTCCTGTATAAATATATGAACAAAAATGAAATTATGAATAGGACACAGTGATTTTACATGGTTCACCCTCACCAGGATACATCTAAGGAGAATACAATGGTGATGTGCTGATGTACCAAATTCACTAAATCTCACTTCCAATTAAAAGGTTTGGGCTAGATCACTTCTATTCCTAGGATAACTACCTTTAAAAGGTTTAGGGTCTACTCACTACATTTATAAGGGTATGCTCACTGCATTCTCAAGGGTCACTCTCTATGTCTCTTTCTCTAGCACACTACTATTGGAAATGATCATTGTCTTCCTCTTCCTTTTCTCACTGCTCTTGGAAGGGATACAATCAAAATTTATGGATATGTAGGTCCCTTTATTTTCATGAATGCACACATCCAAAACTATAAATGGATGATCTGTTTAAGTTCCTTTTTCACCCATGGATGAAATCCACTTTTCCGCATACTGTTAGTTAGTGGAAATTACTTTCACAAACTCTTTAAGTCCCTTCACGAACCAAATTCTTCCTCCATAAACCACATAGTTCATATTCTTCACATACCAACTATTCCATGAACTTCCTACACTTATTCTACCATGTACCACCCCTGCAAACCACCTCTGCAAACCGCCTCCGTGTACCACTTCTGCTTCTTCAGAATTTCTTCTTCCACAGACTGCTCCTTCCACAAACCTCTTCTTCTCCACAGAAATCTTCTTCTCCGCAGTATATTATTCATTTGTAGGCTATAGTTACTCATAAAACACCTTTAATGAACCGTTCCCATGAACCAACTAAGCCTTTGCAGAATCCTCCTCACAAACTACTTCACCCTTCACTGAATTCTCCCTCACAAACCACTTTCATACTTTATCGAATTCCTATAGAAAATATGTTTTCTTATGAAAATATATTTATCTTTAATGATGGGATCATCTATCATTATATATGCAAATAGATACAAATAATTTTCTAATATAATATTTACTAAATCTTCAACATGGTATATCCTTCACCGCGTACTACTTATCCTGCGAACTATTTCCCTATGTGGTCCGTGTACTTCCTTTATTCCTTCAAGGTGACCCAAATCACTATCTCGTTTCTGAGAACAAAGATCCATCCCATGTAATTCAAGAATTACACATAACATTCTTCTTCCATCAAATCGTTTTCCATTCACGACCCATGTACCGTGCTTCGCAGTCCGCATAACACTTCTATACATAATCCTTCATTTTCTGATTTCCAAAGTTGTTCCATGTAACACCTTTTGCATTATGTGAACTGTGTCTTGCAGTCCACATACTGTGTACCCCTATCTAGAAATATTCTTTTTCCAAAAACCAAACTCCATATTTTGTGGCCCAAAAATTTGGCAAACATTGGGAAAATGCACCACCATAAAAACATGCTTCAGCAAACACCAACCATACTCCATAGTGGTCATCTCGATTTTTCAACAAACACAATCACACCCAAAACATACCGATAGAAAACCTCGAGGGGTTTTTCCCATCAGAGACCCGATCACTCAACTCAGCCTCCAACATACAATGATGGTAGTTTTCATAACATATCTGGTGACTTAAAAATATATCCAACCCTTATCGAGATAACCACACTATCTCTATTGACCCTAAACAAGACTTAGTCCTAATAAAGACCATTCACCCACCCTTTCTCTAATTTAAGAAGATTCACAAGGATTTCCATATGACACTTGAGAGTGCATCTATTTAATCATAGAGTAAGGAAGATACAAAACCCAAAATCCCATGAAAACTAGCACATACACCCGAGACATATCCTCCATGATTGGATGATTAATATCACCTAACCATGCATCTTAAGATAGGATGTCATGCTAGAATTTTACCAAGAACCCATTTCATTCAATAATTAATTTTAAAATTTATAAGAAAAGAATGGTTATCTACTAGAAATGGTAGCTGCAAGTACACCATGGAACTTCAAAACCCCTAAAACACAACATCCACAATAATAGAATGGATAAATACACTCCAAGAGTTCATGGATTCTAGCATAACCATTTTCCCACTAAGATTTCATGGTAGTAAAATTATGAAGTTCTTGTATTTTTTTATCCAACTTACATAATATAATGGATACGGCCACACCAATTAGTAGGTTTTTTGTGTTCCTCTCTACTTTTCTAATAGGCAGGACATTGTGACCTAAAGTCTGTAATTGAACATCTCGCTCTGGATACGAACATTGATGTCTCAAATTATGAAACATCCTGATAACCTCAGAGTGCACAAAAAACTACACCCAAGTTCATGATATGTAAAATAATATCTCATATCAACTAGAACAACTAAATACCACCAAAGACACAAGGAACCATCAGGAGAACGAATGTAGAAACATGAACCCCCAAAAAAGGTTTCATAAAAAATGATGCCAACCAAATTCCACTACTTGACTAAGACAAAACCACTTACACAAGGAATCAGTTTTCTCACAAGCTAGGCACATAAGAAATCTAGATCCCCCAAACACACCTAGTGCATTACTATAAAACAATTTCCTAAGCATCCATCCTATAATATTTAATGACCTATATTGGTAAAACCATGTTCAAAGTGTCTATGAACACACATACTTCTCTGAGATTTTACCCAATATTGGAATCAAATATCTAAAATCACTTAACCTATAATTTATATCATAGTATTAAAATAATTTGGGTCAAGTTACACTTTATAAACTTATTATCCAAATATATCATAAACTTATCTCCAAGGGACTTGTGTCAAATTTTTTTGAGATAATGTAAAACCACTATTAACTTAAGGCCATGTTGAGATATATTCTTTCCATGAAGGCATAATTGGAAAAATCTTTAGCCATCACCCATTTTATGAAATCATAACATATTTGGAATCCATTCCTGAGGCTTCGTAGTGACATAATCAAGATCCAACTTGGCTTAGCATGAACCAAAACTGGAGTCGAAAATAACCCCACTTATAGCCTTACAAAGGATCACAGGTTCCATATTATCCAATACAAGGATATAAATAAAATAGAAACCTAAAACAGGTCTCCCCACCATTTATAATTAGTCTAAAATGGTGTGGAAATAAGAAACCACAATGATACAATAGATATTCAACAAGTTATCCAAGGTTCAACATTTCAAACAAAAGAAAATCCCAAGACTTATATCCAAAACTAAAGAAAATAGCATACTCTCATAAGGTACATCCAACCAAGGGGGAACTAGTTCAATCATATGAAAAGTATTCATCCTAAAGAAACGTTCATAAGATTATATAGGAGAACCACCCCAATGGCCTTTAGAAAATAACAAGATAATTTACCAGATCCACCATATATCACATAACTAGGATATGATTCAAATAAATCCATTCATCTAAAATAAAAAACAAGGTTATAATGTTGGGTTGTGAAACTACATCTATGGTAACTTAGGTTTAGAAATATCAAGCTAATTGTCTCCACTATCCATTTGATAATAACATATCACCAATGGATCTCTCAATGAAACCAATCGTGAAACTAAATTCTGTTACCCATAAAAATACCCAAGGTTCACTAAGTCTAGGGAACCAAACCTAAACCCATGGAATAGATTTTAAAAAAATATAGACCTATCAATAATTTTCATATATTTTAACAAAAAATGAGGTAGGAAGAAAAATGAGACGACCACTATTATCATGAATAAACAACCATTTCTAAAAACATGATCTAGAAACCAAGCACAAATTCCTAGGAAAGTAATAAAGATTAACTTTTAAAACAAAAATAATTTTCATGAAATCCATTTTGCATAATAAACCGATTATTACCTCCTTACAAAAAAAATCATACTATAACTATTAGTCAAACTGATTTTTGTTATCAATTTATCCCAGAAACCACCTTGATTCTTTTCCCATCAATGAGAGTCACTAAAATAATCCAAGAATCATGGGTTCTAAATATAAAAATAAAGGGGATGCGGAGTCATTCTCGACCCAATGATATGGTTGAAGACCATGTTCTAATAATTTCATAACTCCTTTATTTCCTTTAAATCCAAGTTCCTAATCACTGAATGGTTTGTCAGACCATCCAGATGGACTTCATAACTTGATTACTCTTTTAGTTTACACTCAAAATCCAGGATAACCCCCAAGTAAATCAACACATTCCAATAGGGATAATAATTCATTAAACTAATCCATAACATATGAAAAAAAAATCAAACAAAAAATAAATCATGAATTCCCATGGAAACTCAAGCAGCATTGCAAAAGGTAGTGATCAAGAACCTACTCTCCATGTACACATTGAGCTCTAAAAAGTCCTATATCTAGTCTACCATAGACTTAAACCAATCCTAGGCAGTTTTATAGAACTTCTAGCTGTTAATTACTCTGATACCATTTTGTAACAAACAATCTTAGGTCAACCTGACACGTGACCCAAGATAGCTTACATAAGGCTCAAAGCACATTTTCAATCTCCATGAGTTGCTGACAAGCACATGGATACCAATATATACAAACATGGTAATGATTTTACCTTGAAAGATAATATAACATGTATCATGTATAGAAAAATGAAACAAACTGTCAGAGTACAATGTGTAAGAAATATCACACAACCATGTGATATAACAGGCAAAACCAAATGGTTAGTCCTAAAAACAAAAAAAATAATGACTAAATTTTTTTTCCATGTGACAACCGATCACCACCATTACAAACCACTCTTAAGGTGATATAAACCAAGAGAATCTTCCATGCCACATTTCACTCTTCCCTGTACCCATAACCTACAAAACAAGGCTATGAATTCCAATTTCAAAAGTAAGGTGTGAGAAAAATGCCCAGTAGGATTTCAGGAAAGAATCTATACAAAGTCTAATACCATGATAACATTAGTTATAGATTTAAAACAAATATAGTTTATAAAATAGTTTCAAAAGAGAACCATTTTTTTGAGCATCCTTTTTTTATAAAATAATTTAATATTCATATAAATAAGGAATATGATGAGTATATGTAAGAAAATGTGAAATCTTAAGAAAAACCATCCATAGATACACCATAAGTTAAACAATTGAGAAAAAACATGTTATAAACTATAATGTATAAAATTAATCACAAGTTGGGCTCTAGAATATAGTAATACATACTTGGACACTCAAAGGAACACTAAGAATTAAGCCAATAATAACATGAATACTATCGATATCAAGTCCTACCACTATAATGACCCAAACTTTAATACATAGATATCACATATTTTTTATGAAAATTCATTACATTACACAAACACAGACCTAAGGATCATAAATCTATAGTTCCATTGGAACTTGGAAACATAAATAACTGGTTCATAAGAATTATAAATCATTTCCCACTTAGTTACTCATAACTAGTACCATTCTTAGACATATCACACATAACACCTATCATCATAACCAAGGGAAAAGAAACATAAGAATGAGTGATCTCAGATGCTCAGTAAGGGTAAACAAGGGAACTACATAAACATAATGTGAGTATAAGGGTATGATAACATGAGAATAGCATATGAAAATCATACCCTGTATATCACATATCAAAATCTTGAGTCATGGAATAAATATTGGTAGTTTATAAGACATTAATTATAAGAAAATCAAAGAAAATGAGCCATGAGATCATAAAATTGATATAAGCCATGGAATTATGGCATACACATAAGCATAAAAAATCATTTCCATAGTAGTAAAGGCTCATTTAAAATGTTATCATAGTGTAATGAGTTCACTACCCAAACTATCATAATATCCAAGGTTTACTCATAAGACTATCATAGTGGAAAAAGTCCCTTACTGAACTAGGTTCACTCCCCATTCCAGTCCTATTTATCTCATGAGATTTCAATCTTTACCCAATGCATTGGAGAGAGATATAGGTTCCACCCTTCATATAATAAAAATAATAAAAATGTGTAGCAACCCCAACCCCAGTATCCTGGAGTCAGTATCTACTTTATTACGTTGGAATAAGATACAATGAATCATATCTTAAAGGACTAAATAGTTTAGTAGTCTTGGTAAACTAGATACACACATGGTTCCCATATTACATTTGAAAACACAAATTAAAACATAATATTTTTTCAAGAATAACATTATTCCCTCTATCATATACTGTCACATCAATCATAGTAAACTTCATGGAATCTTGGGAAAAGGAAACAAAACAAGGTTTATCTCAAATTATTAGTAAGGGTTAAGTACAATGGAAGCTATCATGAATCAATAAAGAATAATCAATATGGATATGTATATAACTAAAAATACATTCCATTTAACCAATAACTTGACTATCATAATTATATAAGGAATGATCAATATGTAATAAAAAATAATTAAAAACACATTCTATTTTAATAACTTGATTGGAAAAGTCATAATCAATATGGAAGGTAAATAAATGAAAATAAATTCAATTTCATTAATAAATAAGAATGAAATTCATCTAGAGATAATATAATTGTGAAAATAAAATGGATAATAATAACTAAATTCTTAATGAAGGAAATGCTCAATTATTGGATATCATGATCTTAGACACTATGATACCTCTACTATTAAGACCTTTCACAACATGGTTTAAAACTGCAAGTATAAAACCATTTATTTATAGCTTATAGATTTTCCTCATGATACTAATAATGCATCTAGGGGATATATAATTTTGGTCCCCACCTGTTACTATATTCCTAAAGCACTCTTCATATATTGAATAATAAATTTAATTCACGAACAATGTGCCTTATCCTCAAATATCTATACTGTGGAAATAATATAGATTTATCAATATTTACCTAAATAAACAAATAAATTTCAATGTAGAACACCATATTTAAAAATTATATACCATTTAAGAAATAAAAATATCAATGATAAATAATATGGATATTTAGGGGAAATTTAATATCCAATGATCACAAGAAAGTGAACATTTCAAGGGAAAGTTAATTACTACAAAAATGAATTAAGAAAGTGAATGTTAATACTTTACTTGGTCAAAATGATCATAAAAAATTCATATAAATAATAAGGATAATATCAATACAAAATAAACCATTTGATGTAAGAATAAAGGGAACTTATCATTGATGAATATAAATACCAAACAAAGATCATTAAAAGCATTATTGAGAAAAATATCCTTTTCATTTTGAAAATCACTTTTTAAAACTAAAAGTTCACAAAAAATTTTGAAAATAATTTTCTTTGTAAATAATATTTAAAAATTATAAAGGAATATTTAAAATATTGAGTGGTCATTATGTTAAGAAATTCTATACATTCTAAGTATGATAAAACAAGTATTTCTTTCACATTTTGAAAAATAGCCAAACATGTCTTATTTTGAAAATGACATAAAGATTATTTTAAATTGTTTTAAAGTCAAACTGGGTAAAAATTTATTTAAGAAATAATTTTTAAATGTATAAAAGCATTTTTTATTTTTTTAGAAATCATTTTTTTGGAAAAAAATGGATTTTCGATCGAAGAGAGAAATGAAGTTGGATTTTATTAAAAAAAGTTCTCAATAATTTTAAGTAAAAAATAGTAGAAGAAATGGTACTATTACTTGATAATTTCATGAATAACCATAAGATAAGAAAATTGAATTGGATTATTATACAATGATCAAATAATTTTCTTTAATTTAAATTCAAGTATAAACAATCCTGAATAAAATGAGATTATGAAATAAACCCTTAGAAAGATGATAATGTTGAAGTGAGAATTAAGAGATTAGTTGATTATGTGTGTCAAATGTAAATACATATAAAATAAGTGGATATAAAACATAATAAATTAAAAATTCAATACACACATAATCATATAATATCAATGAAAATGAATAAGTAATATAAACCAATGAAAAGAAATTGAGTTATTAAATTCATTACCAATTTTTAATTTTCAATTCAAATCAACTTGGATGATATAATTAAAATTGAATCTTAAAATACCATGAAGTATGAATGAATCATGATATTACATTTTAAATGGGTAGTATATATACTATATAAAATAAATTATGTGCATAACATTACAATATGCCTCAATGAAGGGAAATCGAGATGAAGTCCCATACAAAGATCATATCATTGAAGTGGAGATTAATAAATGAATTTATTACATGAATAAAATGTAAATAAAATTAAAACAAGTGTAAATAAAGCATAAAATAATAAATGGTCATTGAACATATAATCTTAACATGGAATAATAAATAAAGTATAAGTTTAACCCAATGGATGGAAATTGAGTTAAGAAATCCCTTACATTGAGTCTGACTCATCACGTATGTTATTTAACTTTATGAATAATAAACATATGTTAATTATTTACTTAATTAATAAAATTTTATTATTTTATTATTCCTTTTAATTCACTTATCAACATGCTATATATGATTGATTAATCAATTAAGTTTACATTATATGTTTCAATAACAATTGGATTATGTGTCAAAAACGACTTTGGTAGGTTAAATATGGTCAAAGAGTTAATTATTTAAACATATATAGAATACTAATAATTAAATAATTATCATATTTATACATAAATTATAATTTAAAAACCAATCATTAAATATGATTATGAAAAATGAACTATATTACAATCATGGAGATGGTAAGCCATACATACACATGAGTAACATTTCCATTTTTCAATGATCATTATAGAAACAAGTTAAGTAATATTTTATATTTATATAATGATAATAATATAATATATACCATATTATTTCTTTAAATATACTTATATATATAATCCATGTTATGTGGTGATTAAAAGAGATTCACATCACTTCATGATGATAGTAGTCCACACATACACGAACGACATTATCATTTTTCAATGTAAGAAAGAAAATTATATTTTATATTTTCAGAATTATAGATATGTAATTAATATCATAAATATTTAATTTATATAACATATATTCATTAAATTTATCCTTATTACCTTTCATGTAAAGAGTTAGTGAAAAAGGAATCACATCACTTCATGAGGCGGTAGTCCACCGTACACATGAGCGATGTTATCGTATCCCCTACGGAATGGAAAGTAAAAAAGGTATATATGATATAATGAATCCATAGGTATAATTATTTTATAAATATAATATATATAATTTATATCCATCATCATAACCAACCACAAGAGGTGGTAATGAAAAAACGAATAACATTGATTCGTGAGGCGGTAGTCCGCCATACACATGAATAATGATTTTGTAACCCATTTGATGGAAGTGCAGACGGTTTTAGGTCATTAAAATAATATAAAAACACATAAGTATATATAATATAATTAAGTTATTATATAATTATGTTTTAATAATAATTTAAGGAGGTATATGAAGAAATAAAATAATAACGTACGATGAAGAACATTACCTCTTCCTTGGGTAACCTCCTTAGGTTTGCACCAAAATCCTTCCATGGTTGGATTTATGAAAAAACTAAGGATTATAGGATGAGAGGATATAATTTGAAAATTTATATGTATAAGTATTGGATGAACCAAAATGGTATGAAGGTTTGAATAAGAGAGGAGAAGTGGTGTCCTTTTATAAGTGAGGTGAGTGGCACACTTGTAATTTTTAGAAAGAAAAAGGTGTACCTACTTTTTTTACTTGAAAAAGGGTCCAAAATGGATTATTATTGAGAATTATACATGATAAAGTTGAAATATTTCCATCCAATATATTTTAGAAAATTTTTAGGTCATTTTAACCCTTATATTTTTAGATCAACCCCCAAGTAAATCTGTTTTTACCTTAACCAAGACAAATAAGTTTTACTATTTTTACTATTAATTATGGTAAAAAATTAAGTTTTAATTATTATATAATATAAATTATACTAATTAAAAATATGGAATCCATTTTTCAAAATTCTATTCATCTAAGTGGAAAATTATAATTTAAAATTAATCCTGCAGACACGATGAGAAAATGAGTTTTCAAAGAGAAAATGTTCAAAAGTTTATAAAGTTTTTATATCAAAATTCAATATAAAAATGATTAAAATAAAAAAATTGGATTAATAAATATATAATTGAACTAATTTTAATTTAAAACCGATTTAAAATATAATCTAACTTTATAAATAATTCAAACGAAAAGGCAGTTTCAATTAAAATTCAGTATTTGTCACTATTCATCAAAACATGAAACTTTTTAAAAAAATCCTAAAAAATCACCATAAGATAATTTTGATATTATGATTTTAAAAATTAATTTCATTTTATGAAATATATTTTCTAAAATTGGTAAAAATTAATTTTAAATCATGTGCGTAAAACACTGCTAAATCGTCTTTTAGAAAAAAATACAGTTATTCAGAAATCATTTATTTTTATTTTAAATGATTCTTATTTTATTTATAATAAATATATAACCATAATTTTCATAATTTAGTTAGTAATATTAATAAACTACAATTTAATGATGAGGTTATAATGGTATACTATATTATGGTTCATTTTGACTCGGGGTTGTGTGTTCTGCAAGCTATCGAAGAGATTAAATTTAAAGAAATATATTTCATGGGTTGTTTATGATAAGTGTTTTGCGTCACATAAAATATAAAAGAAATGTTATTATTTTAAAATATTAGGGTATTAAATTCTCCCCACCTTAACTAAATTGTGTCCTCTCAATTTAAACTTGATCTTGGTAATCAAGGGTTTGGCATTTGGAAATACCATTGTTGAAAAACCCACATTGTTAAAGGGTTAATAAAATATTCTGTTAATAAGAGATAAAGGGAAGTAAAAAGGTCATATGGAATAATATATAACTAGGTTTCTATGTATGATAATATTGGTGGAAATTAATGATATGGACATGGAAGAAAAGAATATATAATTATAGAGAGTGATAGAGGTCATTGATCACAAGAAAGTGAATGATCAATAGAAAGTCAAGGACCTAAAAAACATAGATCTGTAACGATTTAAAATACCATCAGTTTAATATAAATGAAGGTATTAGTATATCATTTTGTTTTAATATTTTTTTTAGACATGAGTAATTCCTTTACCATCTAGAATAAGAAAATATGAAAATATACTTACTTGATATATATCTATTTCATAGGTACAATTTTATACTTTGGTTGTGTTTTAATAATTTTCCACTTTATTTCCTACTGTAAGAAATGAATATACAAGATGATTTTTTTATGCCTGAAGCAATAAAATTAAATTTTAATTGATCATAAGATCCATAAAAGAGTGAAAAGTATTTCCATCTATTTATAAATATTTTCCAAAACCAATATGGTCATCACAAGTTATCAAATATAATAATTTAATCTCTAAACCTCAAAATTAACACCACTGGTTCAAAATTAATATTTATCTATCAAACCGTTTAACTAAAAACAATGAAATATTAACCAGGACATCACGTAGGTCATTGGTAGGTGTTAAAACCTTATCATCATTTAGTTGTGGGTTTAATCCCTGTATCCTTGTCAGATGTGAAGAGTTTCCACCCATCATTTGGGTTATACTTTTTATAAAAATATATTAATATAATTCCTATAACAATCCCATATTGTGATGACCCATAGTTAATACAACATCAAAGATAATATAAACCTTAAAGGTTACCAATACCTTTAAAATTAAGTCCCAAAAAAATATAAAAGAATTGTTCCTCAAATAATTTTTTCATATAATAAACCAATGGGTTGTATTCCAACAAATTTTTTCCAAAAAAATCCTTAATCATGTTATATTCCTACCACAAAAATTTCCAAAATGGGTGTTTAATAATTTGAACTTATGGTCAAAATTAAACTCATAAACCCTTGATGGTATCCATAACTATTAAGTTAATTAATACATATATTCTTATAATATTTAACACAATCCTTATATGTTTCATGATTCTTATAAACAAAATACCATTGTTAAAAATACTTATACACTTTAATTCTTGAGTCCCAACACACAAATAATTAATCTATTTTATTTCCATATAGGTCCTTCCTTGTTTTAGGGTTGAACCTTTAGAATAGAGAATTGACTCAGATGATTCCCTAGTTCCCCACATTTAATACTATGAACTATAAATATATCCCTAGGATGAGATTTATTTCCTTCCATCATACTCTTCATTCTTTCTTGGAAATTAATTGCTTTATACCCTTTTTATCATAGATAAAACATTTTCCCATTCCTTTGAGACACCTTATTTTCAATATAAGACACCTTAGGTTCAACCTAGTTCATTCATCATCATCTTATATTACAATCCTTTATAATGGTTTTTAAATAAAATGTGAATTATCTTAAGCATATAACCTAGGAGTGTCAAACTAGGTGCGTAGTAAGGTCCATTTTTGTGCACCAGGTGATTATTAGGTCAAGCCCAATGCACCCTTTACAGAGTTATTAACTCTAGGTACATATTTTATAGAACCATTAACACTTATATTATGTATAAATGTATGTATTTCTAGGAAAAAATACATATTATATACCTTACCAAAAATTTAGGATGTAATTATATACTTATCCTCAAATTATATCACAGGGTTACATTCTCTAATCTATGTTTTCCTTAATCTAGTTCCCAAGGTTTCTACTAAAATCCTTCTGATACCAACTGTATCGATCCAAAACCCATTAGCCTAAAGACAATGTTTAATTTACTACATTGGCATAATATACAAGGAATCGTATCCTGAAGTAATGAATAGTTTAGTAGCCTTGGTAAACTAGATACATACATGATTCCCATATTACATTTGGAAACACATACTACAACATATTTTTTTTGAGAATAACATTATTTCCTCTAAAATATACTTTCACATCAAACATAGTACACTTCATAGAATCCTGGGGAAAGGGAAAAAATAAGGGTGAGATCAAATTCTTAGTAAGGGTTAAGTACAACAAAATCTACCATGAATCAATAAAGAATAATCAATATAAAGAGGTAAATAAATTAACACACATGTCATTTAATTAATAACTTTTCTATCATAATTGGATTAGACATAATTAATATGGAAAGGTAAATAACTAAAAACACATTCCATTTAAATAACTTGATTGGATAAGGCATAATCAATATGGTAAAGTAAATAACTTAAAACACATTCCATTTAATCAATAAACTAAGAATGAAATGCATCTAGAGATAATATATTTGTGAAAATATAATGTATAATAATAATTGAATTCTTAATGTAGGAAATACTTAATTATTGGATGTCATGATCTCAGGTATCATGATACCTCTACCATCACAACCTTTTACAAGATAGTTTAAAACTACAGATAGAAACTTGTTTAATGATAACTTAATAATTCAAATTATGATACTATAGATGAATCAAGAGGCTATATAACTCTAGTCACCACCCATCACTGCATATTCAAAAAATTCCTCATATATCGAATAATTTATTTAATCCATGAATAATATATCTTATCGTCAAATATCTGTATTGAGTACAGAATCCAAATTTATCAATATTTCCTCAGATAAACAAATAAATTTCAATTTATAACATCGTATGTAAAAATTATATATATTTTAAGAAATAAACATATCCCTGATAAATAATATGGATATTTAGGATAAATTTAATGTCTAATGATCATAGGAAAATGAATATTTCAAGGGAAAGTTAATCACTAAAAAAGTAATAAAGAAAGTGAATATTAATACTTTCCTTGGTCAAAATGATCATAAACCATCCATAAAAAGAATAAGGATAGTATCAATACAACATATAACCTTTGGAGTAATAATCAATATTTGTTATCATTGATGAATATAAATACAATAAAAATATCTTTAGAAACATTCTTGAGGAAAATATCTTTTTCATTTTGAAGATCACTTTTTAAAACTAAAAGTTCACAAAAAAATTGAAAATAATTTTACTTGAAAATAATATTTAAAACTTATAAAGGATTATTTAAAACATTGAGTGGTCATGATGGCATGAAATTCTATACATACTGAGTATGATAAAACAAACATTCTTTTCACATTTTAAGTAAAATACCAATGATCCTTAATTTAAAAATGGAATGAAGATTCCTTTCATTTTTTTAAAAAGTCAAAATGGGTAAAAATTACTTTAATAAATAATTTTTAAATGGTTAATTTTTTTTAATTTTTTTAGAAAATATGGTTTTAGAAGAAAATATATTTTCAATCAAAGAGAGAAATTAAGTCAAATTTTCTTAAAAGCATTTTCTCAATCATTTTATGTACCAAAGAGTGGGAAAATGGTACTATTAATTGAAAATTTCATGAATAAAAAGAAGATCAGAAACAAAAAATGGTTTATTATACAATTATGAAATAATTTCCTTTAATAAAAATTCAAGTATAAATAATCACGATTAAAATGAGATTCTGAAATAAACCCTTATAAAGATCATAACTTTGAAGTGATAATTAACCAATATGTTTATTATGTATGTAAAATATAAATCCACATAAACTAATAAGATATAAAAAAATAATATAGTCAAAATTTAATACATAAATAATTATAGAATATTAATGATAATGAAGAAGTATTATAACCCAATGAAAAGAAATTGATTTATGAAATTCATTCTCACTTAGTAATTTTAAAGTAAAATCCCCTTGGATGATATAATTCAAATTGAAAAATCAAATAACATGAAGTATGAATGAATCATGATATTATATTTTAAAGGGGTATTATATACAACATATAAAAGAAATTAGGTATATAACATTATAAAATACCTCAATGAAAGGAAATTGAGACAAAGTCTCTTAAAAAAATCATATCATTGAAATGGGGATTAATCAATGAATTTATTATGTGATTCAAATTTAAATTCACATAAAACAAGTAGAGATACAACATAAAATAATCCAATTTAATTACACACATAATATTAGAATGACATAATCATTAAAGTATAATTTTAACCCAATGAATATAAATTGAGTTAAGAAATCCCTTACCTTGATCCCAACTCATCAAGTATGTAATTATTCTTCATGAATAATAAAAATATGTTAATTATTTACTTTATTAAGAACCATTTTCAACTTTATTATTCATTTTATTTCACTTATTACCATGTTATATATTATTACTTAATCAATTAAGTTTATGTCATATGTTTCGATGAAGGAGGAATGCTCCGGAGAGGGCAACGACGGTGGAAGAGGGGCGATGCAAGGGGGGAAGTGATGGAGGAGTGAAGGGTTGGGGTGGATTCTTGAGAGGAAGATAGTAGGGGGAGGCAACATGCTTTTGGAAGGGTAGGGGAATAAGGTTTTTTAAACCCTAATAATTATAATAATTATAATAATAGAAATAATAATAATAATAATAACATAATAATAATAATATTATTATTATTAAAACATTATTTAAATTTTATTTTCATAAAATTTTATTTATTTTAAATTTTGGGAAACCTCATGGTCACCTAGGTCAACCACAAGGTTACCGCTAACTGTGCGGTGCCCGTGCACAGGCCTAAAACCCACCAAAATTACCAAACATCAAAAATTTTAAACCAACACTCAACCCAAACCTTGACTAGAATATCCAAATCCAATAAGTAATAAAATAAAATAATTTTAAAGGTTAGGGCATGAAAATTTCCCCCTCCAAAAAAACTTTCTACCCCCAGAAAGACACCAAGCTGAAATTTAATAAAAAATTGACTCCATGCCCAAACACAACTAGAAGAAACAAGGAATTCCAGGGTGACTATTTATTCCCCAAGTCACACCCGACCGATCTAGGCAAAACTAAAACCCAAAACAAGGGGAGAACATGAGAGGGTTATCCCCACTATATGGATTCTAATAGAACGAACATTAAAACCCAAACACACCACCCTGGGGTGGGGATAAAATGTGGGAACTCCCAATCGATCTGAACCAATTTCCAAAGAACGAGAAAAACAACTCCACCACTCAAACTATAAATCTTTCCACACCAGCCAAAAATCCCCAATGCTAGGGGAAAATCATGAAAATAAAATCAAACAAAATGATGAACCATAAAAATTATCCATTAATTCCACAAAACTGAAATATATCCAAATGAGTACAACTGAAACAAAAACCCGAACTAACCCACACAAGGGATAAAAACTCAAAGAAAAGGAATGATTCAAAAGGGCCACATTTAAACAGGTACAATTGGTTAGATTTTAATGGAACAAGTATATCAAACTTTTACAATGAACGATGAACATATGAAAATAGGAAAACAAGAGTAAGAAAACTTTAAACATTTCCATCTCAACATGGAAAACAAAAACTGGGTCAAGGTTTCATACACCCTGGTCAACTCCTGACTTCGCGCAAGCTTCACTACAAGAACTGTGGTTGGAGATCTAATGGATGAATAATATCCTGCCTCATAGTCAAAAAATGACATCCCTTGGTCATAAAATCTTCTTCATGTGATGATTTATGAAAAACTTCTCTAGATGACCTAGATAGAAGTAATGATGACATGTCTTCAGAGGGATGAGACATGACAACTTCGAATGCCTGAA
Source organism: Viscum album (assembly GCA_963277665.1). Taxonomy (NCBI): domain Eukaryota; kingdom Viridiplantae; phylum Streptophyta; class Magnoliopsida; order Santalales; family Viscaceae; genus Viscum; species Viscum album. The sequence continues at coordinate 197,089,463 of OY728125.1, read as the reverse complement.
CCAGCCACACTGGTGGAACATATGAGGATGATATGCCGAACTAGAAACTAGAACCATTAAAGGAGACTCCTTATAAGTAGGTTACTCTAGCATATACTTATTTCCATATGAAGAAACTTTATGAGTAGTAAGAGATTCTAGACTACCAACCACCTACACTCCAGAGACTAACTCAGCTATGAATGCTTTATCTACTAGGTTATCAAAACTATGGTCCTTAGAATATAGGACCCGTTATTTGATCTTTGGATGAAGACTCCCCAATTAAGAGAGAAGTCTTCATGAAATACTGTGATGCTACCTTTGGAGAAAAGGAAACCATTTCCTTAAAGTGATCAATTTAGGCCTTCATTGACCGCTAGCTTTGTTGAATACCCAAGAGATCTTACCTTTTATTCATCTTAACCTATCTAGTTATGAACCATCAGATGAAGATAGACTTAAAAATTACCCACATCATACTGACTTGCAATGATGGTGGGGAGAATGACTCCCATTATTTCAAAGCCATACCTTCGAACCGACCCAACACAGCACACACTCTGGCATCTTTGGGAGATCTTAACACCCTAAAGACACATCAACCTCTTCAAGCCACTTTAATGGATGTAATGGACCCCAATAACCATGAAGGATAGGAAACATTTGAGAAGAATCAGAAACTATGCATGAATCCTTAGAAATCTTGGAAACCTTTCTGGGTGGAATTTTCTAAACAACATGAGAAACATAACACTAAATCCAACATCAATACAAAACATAATTGGGAAGAATATCTCAAGACAAAACAATAGGATGATAAGCCAAGCACATACAAGCATAACTAAATATTCCCTTTTCAAAATCTCCTTTTCATTTTAAATTTCAAAACTGAATTCTTTCAAATACACTTTCTAAATACCAAAACCCACTTTTTAAACCAAATTCAATTTCCAAAATCATTTCCCCCTTCAAAACCATTTTATAAAAACAAGGACAAGACTTTAATTTCAAATAAACACCCAAGTAATCCCATGAACTTCTGAACATGTGTTCATCTGCTTTCATCCATTCCACTCACATTATCCACGAATAAGTTCCCCCACATACTTTCCATACACATACCCCCTTATGTGCAAACATTCATAAAGAACACCATGGGTCACACCAAGACATTTACTTACCAATTCCAAACAAGCACAAAATTTTCAAACCAAAGCACTTTCAATTTTAAAAACCCTTTACCAATTTAAAGCCATCAGGAATAAGTATTTATATTTATAAAGAATTTTTATCTTCAAAATCACACTTACACCAACCAAAACCAAGTCAAATTACAACTTACACCAAACTACTAGAAGGAGGGACTAGTTTCTATGCCTAACTTAGGAACATGGTAGTGGGTTATGACCCAAGTAGTTCATAGCGCTAAGTGGGACTTGAACTGTGCACTTTGAATCCACATGGCTCACTACTCCATTTGGGATCTCAAAGTGAAACCAGATCGCCTCCGTTGCCATCCCTCAATCCAGAACAAAGATAAAAGACTCAATAATCAGACCACTCTTCAAAACTCAAGGTTTAGAATGAGTAAGGTTTTTTGATGACCTTCCCATACCTACCTCCTGAGTCACGATAGTCCTAATATCCATATACTAGATGCCCCAAATAACAAGAGACTCATCTAATACCATTTTTTCATGAACCAACCTGGATCGACACTAAACTGGTCACTCAAGTCAGTCCACGACATTGCCCGAAAGGTGTTCTCGATCCCCATGGGCTGACAACCAGTGTCGGGCACCAAAGTAAAACAGTTAGGAATGCCTTTGGACCATAAAGAAAAGAAAAATAAATAAATAAATACTAAAAAAATAGATAAACACTAACAACATAAATAATATAAATTCATGTAGCCAAACATACCTCCAAGTGACCTCGTGGGTCACCACCTGACACATAACCACACTCGTTGCAAGAGCGATCCAAAACTAGAACTTGAAACTAAAAAGATAAATTAGGCATGATCACCGAAATTCTTAGTAGGAATTCAAAATATAAACCATGAAATCCACCTATTTTACTTTTCCAAAAACATTCCATTAACACAAATTGAAATACATTTATAAAAATAGGTTTTTCATATTTTATTAAATAAACACATTTTTACCTTTATAAAAACCAACACATGCCAAATTTAATTTTCAAAAATAGATTGTTATTTTAATACCAAAAACTAAACCAAATATATAATCAGAATAATACAGAGTTGTGTTGAAAACTAAAAATAATAGAAAGTAAACAAGAAGATATAAAAGTAACCATGGGTGATCCTAAAAGTCCCTAGAAGACCCTTGGATGTACTCAGTTCAGAACCACCTACCAACGTATGGTGAATCCCTTAAGTCAATACACTAACTTCCCTAAACTGACCAATCCAGTGGCACATCCCACTTGGCCTATCTATGACCCAGAGGGTGACAACCCATATAATCAAGGTTGGCCAGCAACTAGCACTCGATACCCTAAAATATTCCCAAGAACCCATGATAGTAGTAAACTTTGTAAGTGGGAGGCCCTCGCACACGTGACTCACCTTACCCACTGCCACCGCACTTGACTACCCAAACACAAACATCACCTATATGATAACCCATAAAAGAGAATTCATAGATAGGGGTTCCCACTAGACACACACACACACACACACATCAAATCATAAAAGGTTCCAATCAGGCCATCAAATCACATTTCTTCTAAAGAATACCTCAAAATTTTCAAAAATACCAACTGGGCTTTTACATTTTTCAAACCATGTTGTTTCCATAAATCAATCCAAAACATAATTTATAAGTACACAACACCAAATGAGTATTTAATTTATGAGACCAAAAAATTTTACCAAAAATATTTGTAAAATATTTATAAATCAACCTCAAACACTACCTTTGTATTTTCAATGCCAAATGGGCTTTTTTGAACCGATATTCACCAAGACATGCTTCGAGGCCAGCTAAGCCAAACCTCTTAAGATCTCATGTTGAACAACTTTTGGAAAACACACCAGGGAACCGATATTATTTAGAAACCAAAAATCATTTAAAGAACCTAGGTTTGTGGATAAACACCATTTAAAGTGCCATATTTATTTGAGGGCACATCCATGTGTGCACTTCTTACACCCTTGGATGTGCCTATATCTAATGAAACTTTATAAGATTCCAAGAAACGCTCAAAACCATTTCAAAATATAATTTATAATCAATTACACATTTTAATAAACCATTTAAACAATTTATAAAACACTTCTAAGTAGAAAAAAAAGGTTTCCCATAAAAAAATACACCTGAAATCCTCTTTTGAAATAAAATTCACACCAAGACCCTTCCAAAATAAGTTTCGCATCTCATACAAAATTTAATAAACCACTTACACAATTTATAAAATGCTATCAAATGACTGAACTAGGTTTTGCACATAAATCACACCCAATTCCTCCTGAAAAATTCATCTTAAAACCAAATTGATGACAAACCCTTTGATAATCTACTTTCTCACCACATATATAGTTTAATATACCAATTAAGAAATCTATAAAACAACTCCAAGGATCTCAATAAGACTTTACATAAGGGATACACCAAATTTCATAAAGAAAAAACAAATTTTAAGCTAAATGATTTTCTAATATTTTCAAAAAACACTTTCCATCATGCACATAATTTATAAAACATGCAAAAAATGCATAAGTATAATATTTTCATCAATAATGTTTAAGCATGGAGTCACCTAAAAAACTATTTTTAAAAAATTCTACCAATTTGAAAACACAAAATTAGATAACCAAGGAAATTATGGGTGTGAAAAAAATGTTCAAAAATTAATTAAACTATTCAAGCATTAACAGATTGCTTCAGAAATGAAATTAAATGGAATCACCTACCTAAAAGGAATGCAGATTGTGTAAAACTTAAAGAGAATGGAGGAACGAGCCTCGTAGACCCTTCACAAACCCTAGATTCAAATGAAACACAAAATCCATGAAAAATATACCCATTAGGGTTTTTTCAACCAACAAACCCCCATCAAAACCCTAGAAATAGAGAGGGGAAAGAAAGTAAACTCAACGAAGGGGGAGAGGGTGTGGTCACTAGAGAGGTGTGGATCACTGAAGAGGGACACAACCAGATAGGGTTGAACATCAGAGAGGAAGAGAGTAATGTGAGTAGGGGACACATGATTAAGAAGTGTCCCATAGTGAGGACCGATGTCCAGAGAAGACACTTCTGGCAAGGGAGGCACGCGCCAGAGAGGGCACCGACGATGGAAGAGGGAATCGCAAGGGGGGGGGGGGGGTGATGGAGGAGCAGTGGGTTGGGGTGGCTGCGTGAGAGGAAGAGAGCGGGGGGGGGGGGGGGGCACACTCATGGAAGGGTAAGGGAATAAGGTTTCTTCTTTTTTTTTTAACCTTAATAATTATAATAATAGTAGTAGTAGTAATAATAATAATAACAACAACATATAATAATAATAAAATAACAACAACAACAACAACAATAATAATAATAATAATAATATTAAAACATTATTTAAATTTTATTTTCATAAAATTTTATTTATTTTAAATATTGGACAATCGCACGGTCACCTGATCCGACCACACGGTTACCGCTAAACAGGTGGTCCCCATGCACTAGCCCGAAACCTACAAAAATTACCAAACTTTAAATTTTTTAAACCAGTACTCAACCGAAACCTCGATGAGAATATACAAATCCAATAAATAATAAAATAAAATAATTTTAAAGTTCAAGGTGTGACAACATCTTTCTTTGGTTGATTTATTTTTTAATAAAAACTTCCTCTAAAGAATCTAAATGGCTCTATATGAGGCCCTTTATGGGATTGGATATATAAAACCTATGTGTTGGGATGATGTAGGTGAATGCAAGTTGTTTGGACTTTAAATAGTCAAAAAAATTATAGAAAATGTCAAGATAATTTAGCAACACATTATGGCTACCCAGAGTCAACAAAATAACTATGATGAAAATCATTGATGGGATGTGGAGTTTGAGGTTAGAGATAAAGAGTTCCTCTACATATCTCCATGGTAGAGAGTCATCATATTTCTGGAAAATAGAAAGCTAAATTCTAGGTACATAAACCCCTTTCAGATTCTGGATTGCATCAGAGTTGTGGCCTATCGACTAGCACTACCACCAACCCAATCGCAAGAACATGACGTTTTCCATGTATCCCTTTTGAATAAGTATATACCAGGACCCTCACAAGTACTGAATTTGAGTGTGGTACAACTATAATAGGGTCTATATTATTAGGATAAACCGGTGATGATATTAAACTATAGGGATAATGTTCTATGTAATAGGAAATATCACCCAGTCAAAGTATTATAGTAAAACCATAAGTATAAAGAGGTGACATGGGAACTGAAGGAAGAAATTATGCAAGATTACCTAAAACTATTTTCATCCTAGTATGTAAACCAAAGTTTCAAGGATGAGATTTTTTAATGGGAGAAAATTTCAATAACACATAATTTTAGCAATATAACTTATCTTCTTATATAAACATGTCATATTTATTAATTAGTATCATAAAAATAACATACACCACATGATAAAAGCACAAAAAAGTTATTTTATTTTTTGAACATTAAATTTAGAGAATAAATGTGACTATAAGAATAGAATATATTATACTTGGATAAAAAATAGATAACCAGATAACTATAAAATGAAAATTTGGATTTTCTCAATCTGCTAGAATAATCACACTCATGATCAACATGGTAGAAAAGAAACTGAAAATTACGAAATATTAATTTTGAAAATGAAAATACATATAACCTTGATAAAAAATAGATGTGAATATAGAGTGAATAAAATATGAGGTATTTATAGAACTTAAGGAACTTATTTGACCATTATAAATCTTATTGCTAGAATAGTAATATAACCATTGGAATAGTAATCAGACCATCAGAATAGTAATATCATTGTTAAGAATAGAAATGTGGCTATTAGAATTTTATATTCACTTATGTAAGTGTAAAATAAAATTTACATATATTATAAAATAAAAATATGAAATATTTATATCATTATACAAGTAAATAATTTTTAGAAAAATAATAAAATAAGTGCTTTTATTTTTATAAAACATAGATTTTTTATTTACTATTTTATAAAAAATATAAATACTTAGAAGAAATTTTATTATCATAAAATGGGTTTATATATTAATATTATGTTTTATTATAATGATAATATAAATATTTGAGTCCGTAAGTACTTTTTCAAAGATTAAAAAAATTGACCATAATATTAAAATTATTATTTCTCAAATAAATAAGGTTTTTTAATCAAAAATTAAAATTGTTATATTTATAAAATTATTTTCCTAAATTGGGTTAATTTTTTTTTTTGAAACTACATGTAAAAAATTGGGTTGGATGATGTTTTTTATTTTTTAAAAAATCTTGAATTTTTTATAAATTGTAAAATACAGAAAAATATGATAAATAGAATTATAAAAAAATACATCAAGAAATGATTCATGGATGATGTAAATTGTGATTATCTCAACCTCACATGCATAATTTACTTTATATAGTCCAAATATTCATCATTATTGGTATTCTTGGTTCTAAATAATAATCTAATTAATATAATATTTAAAAATACCCCTCCCCCTGAAAAATACCACCTCATCTCCTTACACATTCTCACATACTTACCATGCCAAATATCTAAAAAATTATCTCACCATATGTTCTCCACATATCAATTTTCCTTGGTCTTAACAAAATACCAATAACATGTGCCTTAACTAGAATCCTAAGAGGAGACAATCAATTAAAGAAGAAAATTATCAATTAAACTTCATTAAATTTCCTTCTCCTTCTACCAAAAACATTTTTTTCCATCCACCTATGAAATTTTAAAATTATTATCATAAATATATTATTTTTTTATTATTTTTCTATAATATACATCTTCTAAAAACCCCTCAATTGATTCTAAAATGATTTTTTTTTCACAATATAGTCTGTCCACTACTTCCATGAACAAAGTATTTATTCTTTCTTTACCACCTTCAAGGCTGGTTATAGAAATAATATTATGGTTAAATATGATGGTAATAATTATACTAAAAACTATTAATGTTATTTAATTTATTAATTATATTTTAATTAAATAAAATGAATATGGTTCATGATTTTTGATAAAACAACCTAACATATCCAACTCTATAACATTAACATATTTATTAAATAAATCATCACTATGTCAGATCACAAATGGATATTTTAGGACTATTTAATTTTTTTGTAGGAAATTAATATCATTTATTTTCACTTTTAGAGTTTAATTTACACTTGACACAAACATCCATAGTTATACATAGCTGATATAGCCTTGGAAACATGAAATAAATGCCCTTAAAACATTGAAATTAAACTTTATATCTCATTGAAATAGTTTTAAATTAACATAACATAATTAAAGGAAATTAAATATCAATGGAAATTATTTTCAATTTAGTAATTAATGAGTCTAATTTGATTATCCATGATGATAAGTGAAAGTGAATAATAATTATGGAACTAATGTAATGGATCTCCCTGAACAACCCCATTTTCATTGGGTTATCCATTATCTATATTTCCTTCACTTTATCTCTATATTATTCTTATAAAAAAGTTATATGTAATATATGTATGCCCCTAATATATATGCCATGTTTAATTCACCTTTACTTGATGAGGATATACATGTTTTAAAGTTCCCTTCTTAATTTCTTTCATTAAGAAGAGATGATTAAAGGGAACTTATCTGTTTTATTGCCTCTTTTCAAGTACCACTCAATGAAATTTTTTTAACCTTAAATGGAATCTAAATATAATAATTTTATTATTTAAAATATTTTTTGGTAATTTTTTATTTTATGGAAACTATTATGCCCTTACCCTATTTAATCATTCATTACCCTTTTACACTTAAAAGGAATATTTCCAAAATTATTTATCCACTCCATTGTATGTCTTCAATTCACATGGAATAATTTTCATGTCTTGTGATTCTTTATACATATACACACGTAAAAGAATGATTTATTACCTTATTTCATGAAATTAATTTTGAAATACCATTTTCTATATTTTATGATACATGATTATGTAACCCATTTATTTTCCATGGTTTTTTATAAGTCTTATTCCTTATGTATGATTTCCTTATGTGGTGTATATAGGAATTTACATGTTATGATGGGTGAACCCATATAGCACTCTAATGAATTGGGTAATGATTGTGTCATGTGAGATGATATATATAGTATTATAGAGTTAACATAATTGATGATGGGACTCTTTCCATGTTGTAAAGTTGTCTTGGTAATTAGACTCAAACTTATACTAATGTCATGTTTTATATTGATACCACATTCATATTATTTCATTAAAATTGGATTAATTATAACTTATTTCATACTTATATATGATTATTCATGTTCCCAACATTTTTATGATACATTTTTATGTTAATTAATTGATATGTTATGCTTCTTCATCACGTTTATCTCCTTACTAGGTTTTTTATCTCCCTCCTTTTGTTTATTTATTCCCTAGGTTACCCTATACAATTTTAGGACCTTAAAATAATTTAAGATCTCATTATCGAGAATAAAATAAATATGTTGTGGTTCAATATCATTTTTATGTATCATGATACTTGTTTATTTGAGACGCTAGGTCTCATGATTTATGGGTTGTGTTTATTGGATAATTATATTAAGAATCATGTAATAATATGTGTAAATAGCTTGGGACACTATATTTTTTCAATTATTCTTACGTAATCATAAGTATTCTTTAATATACATATATTCATTATAGTGTGATAAAACATAAGATTTTTTGTCCTCTCCTCTAATTTCTTTGGAGGTATCTTCTGTATTTATGCTTCAACTCAAGATTTTTTCCACCTAATCAATGGAATAATAATCTAGACATTTTTATAGATGGTCTATTATAGGGTCAACTTATAAGGATATAGCCCATGTTATTTTTCTCATATATATTCACATTGAGACTTTCTATCACTCATTAGCATTGTTTTCCATAACATCTTCTCCCAGTTTCTTGAAACAATTCAATAATTAGGCTCCTAATGAATAAAATTTTTCATCAGGACCTAAGGAAATTGATATCCTAAATAACTCCTACTCAAGGACTAAATGTGGGTCCCTAGTAACTATTTAATCTTCCCTTAAGATAATATTTTTTATTGTCTTATCCTTCCCTAAGACATGTTTTAACACTATCTACCTCCTGTTCAAGTGAAATCATACCACTTTATAACCACAACCATTCTAATGGAGTACTAATAACAGAAACTCATTTCTTATTATGAAGAAAATACTATTAGAACTAAGGTTTTTTATAGCTTCAAACAGATTGTATATTGGGTTTCTTATCAATCCACCCTGGGTAGATCATAGAGTTTTTAATCCATGTGATCTTATGTTACAGGTGGATTCAGTGTTGTAGGGTTCATCATTTCTCAGTGTTTTCCAAATTTTTGAGGTATAAAATTTGGATAATTGATAAAGTAATTTTTTTTGGAAATGGAAATATTGTTGCGTATATAAAATAGTTGAGAAAAAGTTTAAAGGATCTTTATAGAGTTGTGTGTAAATTAATTTTCTAGACCGCCTCATTAGAATATGAATAAGGAATGTTTTCACACAAGTATTTAAATTTCATGAAAATTATAGTTGTTAAAACCCTCCAAATATAGATATAATTCTGTGAAAAAGGAGATGTAAAAAATTTGATGTTTAGAGAAAAATGAATTTTTTCACATGGGAAATGGTGTGAAAGTCAGTTTCATGAAGCGTTAGTGGAATTTATAAATTGGATGGTACCTATAGTCTAGAGAGAAACTCTCACGATAAAGATATCATGCCTCTACATCATGAAAGATATGCATGAAGTAGAGCAGTGTGAAGTAGAGTTGCAAAAAAATGAACGTTGTGTATATCCAAGTGAGATTCACAAAAAATTTAGTTTGTATGAAAGTTAATAAGATACGTAAAAATTGAGGAGTTGTGAGATAGTTCAAAAATTGCATTAAAAGTAGGGATTTGTGTGAAAGTAAAAATGATGTACGATTGTGTTGGAGTTACACTAACATCAGGTTTTGATCTTGTATTTTGAGTGAAAAAAGAATTCAAGGGAATCGATTTAGGACTATGGTGAAAGTAGATTATTTTTCTAATTAAGTAAAAAGACTTAAGTTCCCAATATATTTATGTAACATTAAAGTTGATAAACTGAGTAAGAAATAACCAAAGGGTGTTCTAGAATAGCCCTTAGTATTGAACCAAGTAAAAATGTTTTGTTGTGTTTCTATTTCTGTATGTGGGTGTTTAATATCTTTAGGATTCTATCATACATGTTTAATAAATTCCTACCAACATGGGGACATGATCTATATCATTGAAAGAAAAATTATCCCCTTATTCGCCCCTCCTATATCAAGGTGTTCTAGGGTCCCACAAGTGGTATCAAAGGGTAAAGATTATTGGGGTTAAATACGTCCTTTATTTTTTATGGAGAAATTAGCGAATGTTATGGGAGTTCCTTTTTTATGGAATTAACTTATATATTTGGAATAATATAGTGATACCTCATCATCATTCTCTTGGGATGTATGTTCTATTTTAAAAAATTAATCTTATTTAGGTCAGTGATATGATAGGAATTTCTATGATTTAGACAGAAAGAAAAATTCATGATGCAGATGCCAAAGATAAAAATTATTTTACTAAATCACTATCTAATCAAATCTATTTGAAGGTGATGAGATGAAATTCATCCAAGTCCATGTGGGAGAAACTAGAAAATATATACAAAGTTAATAAAAAAGTGAAGGAGGCCAAACTTCAATTTTTTCACAATCAGTTTGATGATATGAAAATTCATATATATGAAAAGGAATATAGTTTATTTAATCACATTATTGAAGTTTTTGGACCTATTTAAGTACATAGGGAAGAAATAAAGGATATTGAAATTATGAAGATAATATTTATAAGGATACCACCTCTATAAAATCCAAAAATATCCACCCTTGATGAATTATATTTATCTAAACTTTCACTTGATGATCTACTAAGAAGTCTTGTGGGTTTTGAAATTAGAGTCAAACCAGAAGATTTAACAATACAAGTAAGAAATAAAATGGATTTAAAGCCTCGTAAAAACCTAAAATTTCCAAATTTAGTGATGATGTGAACTATGTGGATGATGAACTTCTTTTACTTTTTTACAAAAAATTCAAGAGAGGAAAATGGATATTTGAAGGAAATATTCCTTTGGCTTGTTTTCAGTGTAGTAAAGTAGTGAAGATTGCTTCTCAGTTTTCAAGGTGATTCAATGATGTTGAAAGTGATGTATAAATCATACAGGGGCCTTAGAAGAAGTTCCTACAAAAGGGATACATCAATCTAAGAAATAAATTATAGAGAAAGATTTTTTCATGCAAAGAGTAACAAGATAATAATTACCTTTTTGAGGATATTGAAATAGAGTTTAAATATGATATTATAGAGTACATGATGGTTACATTTAAAAAGGTAAAACATATATAAGATTAATAGAATCATCCAAATGGTGTTTTTGATCTCATGGTGGAGCTTGAGTATGCTCTTGATGAGATTGAAATTCAAGGAAATAAAAAAAGAAAGTTGGGATCCATGTTGAAAGATTCACTAAAGTATGTGGATCATCTTGAAGAAAAGATTAATCAACTTCATGGAGAGGAAGAAAAATATTTTATAACTCTTAAAATCTCAAAAGAGTTTGTAGATTTCAAACTCAAGATTGAAGAGTATCCAAAATTCATTAATTACCTTATATAGATATTAGAGTAAAAGGATAATATAATTTAGGGCCTTGAATAAGTAGTCCTTTATTTAAGAAATAAACTAGAAACTAAATCAAAATCAAGGGAAATGAATAATAAATAATAGCTTGGAATGTTTTCAGATGAATATTTTTTAGAATGAGTTAAACGTGGTTCCAAAGGAGTTGATAAAGTCTTGAATGATAAAATATCTATGTTTATAGGGAAAAGAGGAATTTTATATGGTACAAAAAATTAAAAGGATGGAAATTGGATGATCCAAAGATAGGGGAAGTAGAAATTTAGATATATCACAAGGGTGACTGATATCCTAATAGAGACAACTTTGAACCAAATATAGAAGAGATCTAAAAATAATCCTCAATTATCCAGAGAGAATATTTGGTCAAATAACTTTAAAAAATAAGGGGAAATGTGGAGGAATGGAAATGATAAGTTATTTCTTTTTATGAAATTTCAATTCTATGAATTTCTGGGCCATACCATGTCTTACTATGATAAGAAAAGGAATAATCGAGATGGGTAAGCACCTTCTAGTTAACAAAAGATAATGATACCATATCTTTCATCATATATAATAAATAATTTCTATTTATATTATTTTTTACTATCTTAATATTGGTTATAATGTTATTCATTTTAGGTAGATGAAATGTGGGAATAATAACTATATAACTCTAATAAAATTCAATACTGGTTAAATAAGTTTAATTACACTTGAAAATAGGTATAATCCTCTAGAATAATAATATGTGTATGATTAAACTATTCATATTGGAAATATATTGGAGATTCCATTTTTTTCTTTATCTAATCATGTATATCATTGAAGGAAAATAAGAAGACTGAGAAATCCATCCTAGAAGAAATCACTCTCAAAGCTACAAAGAATAGTAGCACTTAGATTCTTGATAGTGGATTCTCATCTCACATGAAAATAAATGTTTTTTTAAATTTCAAGAAAAGTGTTTATGGAATAATGAAATTTATAAATGATGGTACATTAACGGTCAAATTTAGTGGAAATAAAAAATTAGAAAATGACGAGGTTATGAAAGTAGAATTTCTCTACATGGAAGGTCTATGTCATAATCTCCTGAGTGTAAGTCAACTATATGACTCAGGACTGGTAGTAACATTTAATCTAAATGGGTCCACCATTAAAGGAAATATAGGTAATTATCTTATAAAAGGATTCATGATAAATGGTTATTTATACTAGGTTTACAGTAAATAAAACACTTGTTTCCTAAAAATTAAAGAGGAAAACAACTTGTGGAACTAGAGGTTGAGTCAAATTAATAAACAGATCATGGAAAAATTATCCTAGATAAAGGATTTTTTCGACATTCCAAATCTAAATTTTAACTATGAAAAGACACATGATGCTTGCATGTGGGGAAATATGTTCCATAATTCTTATCATCTGAATAAAAAAGGGAATCAAATATACTTGATTTATTCTACATCGATGTGTGTGGTCCAATAAATGTGGTTATCACATACATAGAGAGGTACTTTTTTCTTTTTATTAATGATTGTAGTATAATGGAATGTGTGATGTTTATGCAAACTAAACAAAAAGTATTTGACTACCTAAAGAGATATCTATGAAGAGTTTAGAATGCAACTAGCTACACAATAAATATATTATGATTAAAAAAGGAAATACTAAAAAATTACAATGTGATTGGAACAAGGTGGATCTTCAAAAAAAAATAAATGTTAAAGGAAATATGATTAGAAACATTGCATGATTTTTGTGTAAATGATATGCACAAATATAAGGAATTAATATTGTGGAAAAGTTTTTTCTAATAAATCAAATGGATTCTATTAGGCTCTTACTAGCCATGGAAATTCAAAGGGAGTAAAAATTTTATCATATGGATGTAAAAAGGATTTCTTTAATGTTTTTATTGAAAAAAAGTATACATTGAAAAACCATTGAGTTGTATGATTAGAAAGGATGAAAAAGAGGTTTACAGACTAAATAAATCTCTTTATTGTCTAATGTAGGCACCATGATCATGGTATTCTCAACTGGATGCTTGTCTGAAGAAGATAAAATTCAAAAGAGTAGGTGTTGATCATAATTACTATTTGAATATTTCTCAAGGAGATCAATTTTTCATTCTTGTGTATGTGGATGATATTATATTTAGTGGAAGGAGGAAAGGATCAGTGGAAGAATTTTCTATTCACATGAAATAAGAATTTGAAATGTCCTCAATCGGTGAAATCACATTATTTTTAGGGATGCAGGTGATTCAAAAGAATAAATACACCTTTATTTATTAGGAAAATTATGCAAGAGTGCATCTGAAGAAATTCAGTATGAAAGATTCCAAAAAAATGTTGACTCTGATTGTGGTTAGGAAAAAACTTAGAAAGCATGAGGATGGGAAATTTGTATATCCCACCTTATACAGTAGGATTATTGTATGCTTATTATATTTTATCGCAACATGTCTAGATATCATCTTTGCAACATGTTTAGCATATCACTTCAAAATTAATCTAAAGGAAGATAATTTTTAAGCAGTTAAAAGAATCATGAGATATATTCAAGATACTCTAAACTTTGTATTATACTTTGTAGTAGGAAGAGATAATGAAAAATTAAATTTTTTTTAATGCTAAATGGGTTTGAGATGTGGTGAATCGATAACCCATAATAGGGGGTACATTCTTCTTTGGAAATAAATGTGTGGGATAGTTGATAAAGAAATAATAAATCACTTCTCTTTGTATGGATGAAGCAAAGTATATATATATGAAAAAGGAATAAACTCAGCTATTGTGGATGAAGAAAAAACTTACTAATATTTGTGATGAAGTGAAAGATCCAATGGGGATATTCTATGACAACAAGAGTGAAATTGCGCTCATGAAGAATATGGTTCAACACTCTCATACCAAACAAATTGGCATCAGATATCACTTTATAATTGATTTTTTTTGAAAACATTGTGCTTAAAATGGATGATATTGGAACTAATGATCAAGTTTATAACATTATGACTAAGACTTTAGTAGCACCAATTATCAAGAAACACCGATTAAACCTCATTTATTAGACACCTCCCATTACATGAAGAGGTTATGGTTTCTCCCCACTCCCCATTTGTGTTAACTATTTTAATATTTCTATGGATGTGAGACAGATATTTGGGGGAGATACAATCCAAGGGGTGTTTGTTTTTCACTCTATGGTACCAATATAGTTTCATTGGGTTTATTGATAAAGGGGTAGAATTCAATTCAATGAATTATGTATTTTCAGGTAGGTTGGTAGTCTTCTTGAGGTATGAAATTATATTTTGAAACTCTTGTTTTCTACACCTAGAGTTGCTCACGTAGAGTGATGGATGAGTTATTTAATTCCCATATGGTTTTTGTTTAAGGCTTATGATTTATTAAATTTATCTACAAATTTCCAATAATCCTAAGGGGGAGATTGTTTGAACCAAGGTTTTTCACATCTTGAAACAGACTGTATTTAGTGTTTTTGTCAATCCATACTGGGTAGATTAGTGTGTTTACAAGACAAGTGATCTTATAGTGTAGGAGGATTCTATGTTAAAGGTAGAATCTATAAATAGGTTGGTACCTAAATTCTAGAGGAAAACTCTCATAATGAATATCTGATACCTATTCTTTGAAAAAGAGTTACGTGAAGTAGAGTTTTTCAAATTAGATTTTCCCAAAGTAAGAACATAGTGTATATCCAAGTGAGATTCTCGAAACATATAGTTTGCAGAAAATCTCAAAAGTTACATGAAAACATAAGAGTTGTGGGAAAGTTCAAAATATGTAAAAAAATAGAGAATTTGTGTTAAAGTTAAAAAGTTTTTTGAAATGTGTGGAATTAAGTGAGAGTAAAATTGTTTCACAAATATGAAAGAGTTAAATAAACAAAATCTTTTGATAATCTATTTTGATATAATAGTGCATTCAAGGGAATCAATTCAGGAATATGGTACAATTATAGTCTCATTCTAATTTGGGATAATGACTTATGTGACCAATCTATTTATATAACCTTCATGTTGATAAACTGAGTAAGAATTCACCCAAAGCATCAATAGAGGGAGAGTCAATGGAAGTGATCCGAGGGAGGTGGTGTGTTATCCCTAAAACACTTTTAAAGGAAGTGATAATATAAAGGAGTGACTATGTATGATATTTTTTATTTCACAATATATAATGAAGCTTAGTGGATTTAGGTATGACTGAAAAAATGTTGGTGTATTCTCCTTGGACTATCCCTTAGTGGTGAACCAAGTAAAACTATTGTGTTGTGTTTATATTATTGAATATGGATGTTTAAAATTTACATGATTCCATCGGAAAGGTTTAAAAATTTCCTACCAATATGGGGACAAGGTATATATCATTTAAAGAAAAAATTGACACCCTAATTCACCCGTCCCCTCTCAGGGTTTTCTAGGGTCCCACAAAGAATAATTCCATGATTTCCTTGGGGAATCACCATTACTCCTGGTAGATAAAGATC
Source organism: Viscum album (assembly GCA_963277665.1). Lineage (NCBI taxonomy): Eukaryota > Viridiplantae > Streptophyta > Magnoliopsida > Santalales > Viscaceae > Viscum > Viscum album. Next base: position 197,073,008 of record OY728125.1, on the reverse strand, counting down.
TCAAGTAACCTAAAATCCCATTATACATGTGTACATTTTCATCCAAGTAATCCCATGCAGTCCCACCAGGAAGAAGATGCTTACTATGATGCAACCTATAGGATGAGTGTCCTTAATGCTTATATTCTAGGAAAAAGATAGTCCAAGACTCATAACATACCTATTTTTTTGCTTCTACTAGACTTAAAAATTGATGAATATAAAATTCTAGTGGGGGGATTAGAGGAATCAAACTCTACATAGGTGTGAAGGTTAACTAGATAACAAATAAATTGGTTAATCCTATATGATCTGAATTGGTGACATATAAGGTTTCTGATCATCATGAGGATTAGTGGGTTTTCATAAGTTATTGGAAGACTGGGAGAAAATATCAAGTAAGGGAAGAATATGAATCATCAATAATACATAAATTAAATATTATCAAACAAAATAAAATTGGAATAATTTGAATAATCATGGTGTTGCATCCCATATAGAAATTAGGTCATATTAAAAAGATAAATGAGTTAAAATAATCCTGATATTCAGTATGACCTACCAAAAACTACATATAAATACCCCAAGATCCACTAAAAAACCTATAATAATAAAAAATTCAAAGTCTTTATCATTTAAATTGTGAAATTAGAGAAAATAGAAATAGGGATGATGCTTCCAGAAACATATATGGAGCTATTAATAGGAAACCCATTGAAAATGTTTACGACCTTGAGTCTAAGTGAAATTTATACGAATAGAGGGAGAGAATATTTTTTTTGAATGTGTATAACTTTAGAGGAGGGTCCATTCGAGGTAGTGGGGGATCTGTTATGAGTCCCCCACCACTTATCTGGGGGGGATATGTCTAATCCCTATACTGGAGTGGTGAAGACACCCCAAGATTCTTCTTGAACATTAATCTTTATCACAGAGAAACAAATAATTATATAATTAATTAATTAATTTTGTCTTCACATAAGAGGGAGGAAAGAGAGGAAAAAGAATTGGTATTAGAAGAAAAATTAGAAGGAAATGAATGATCTTTCCTAGATTCTTATCCTAGAGTTTCCATGAAATATTGTTGAAAGAGGAGAAAGAAGTGAGAGGAGATCTCTCCCCAATCCTTAGATGATTAGATAAAAATGAGGGGAAAATGGGTTTATCACCTATTATAAATAATAATAATAATAATAATAATAATAATAATGATAATAATAAAAAATTATGATATAAATAATTAGATAATAATAATAAGATTTATACCATACTGATATTACACCCATCTACCTTTATATATGAAAAGTAATAACATCCCTTGAATGTTTTTAATAACATATCTAATAAAATTTTAATAATAAAAATAATAAAAATAATAAATAAAAAATAAATAATGTATTTAGTTTTTATAAAAATAAAATAAATTATAAAAATATAAATCCTTAGTATAAAATATATATATTATCATATAAAACCCCAATATCATCTAACAAAATTAATACATTATGTCTTGAGAAGTTTAAATATTAAAAACTATGTTTTGGATGGTTTTCCATGAATATATGGTTTCCAAGCATGGGATTTAGGCCATTCACTAGGTCAGAAATCTCTAATTACATAAACATGTATTCACTACATAGTTGAAATATATATTTTCTAGAAAATGAATGAGATAGTTAAACTCTAAAAATTTCTAAAAAGTTTGAAAAATTACAATTATCTTTATAAAATTATCATAAATTAAATTTACAAAAAATATCTACAATTTGGGTATAACATTTTTGTAGTGAGAGGGATATGTGTATATATTTTTATTAAGTATTGATACTTTTGTATAATGTATATAATGTAGAATGAGAAATCATAAACTATGATAATTTATACATAGATGTTGTAGATGGTGACCTGGATTAAATACTGGCCATGTGAGGAGTTTATGTTGAGGTAGACATAGACATGGTGATGTTATTTCCCTATAAATCTTCTTGTACATAGAAAGTAATGATACTATAAATAAAAAAATAGATGTCATTAGTCTGGATATAATCATCACCCTTAACATGGAATTTCTATGGCTTATGACTAGATTACTAGTTAAAACACAAGAATATAATAGGAAAATATCAGTAAAAATGAACGGAATTCAATATATAACCATTTATAAAATATTATTCCATATAATATAACTCAATAATTAATAATTTTATATTCATATTTCAGACTAGCCATAGTTTTTTTTGGAACAATATACATGTATTATGTCATTGATTATGATAATGGGAATCTCTAATTATAGTTTGATTATAGAGAGATGAAGTCCTTTGAATCACTTTTATCAGAGAAGGTAAGAATATATATAACCATAATAAATACTATTATAGGTTATGATTTATTATATTGTATGAGTTTTATATGGAATATCTAAAAGAAATAGGTATGTCTTAGCTAATGACAAGAGTATATTAGTAGGTATGCTAAAAACATGGATAGTGACATCAAAATTTAAAAAGTTGTAGAATGTTAGAATAGAATTTCATAATTTATGAAAAGTAGATATCATCAAGAATGACTCACCATGTATAATAAAGGTTTCAATATCATAAAATATGAGACATAGTATCATAAAAAAAAAATTATGAAATACAACATAGTATGTTGTATAACAATAAAAAAACCATTCCAATTCAATTATAAAAGATACTTATTATTATAGAAGGTTAATGATAGAATCATTCCATGGTTAATCCCAAACTATTATAAAATATCACAACACACATGGATGATATACATTGAGAATGTATATTTTTTATAACTAATTCCTAACTGAATTGAGTAATTTCATTAAAAAAATAGATATCTCCCAAACAATGAGACATGATATATTGTGATCATGTGATAGTTCTAATTTTTTTAGTCTAGTGAGGGATATGAGATAAAAATTTTAGATTAAAAAACATTTAAAAACTATTGAAAATATCATAGTTTTTTAAATCCATATGGTCTTATTTGAAAGGAATCAAGTAGCTAATGATAATATGACTGATTAATAAAATTGAGGGAAATACCAAAATGGATTTATTATAGGAATAATGTTTTTTAGTATTTTTTAAAATAGGATTTTATTTTATTGATTTTTTTATTTCATTCATTATTCAATAACTCCAATATAGAGAAATAATACATTATGGTTACTCTAAAGGGGAAAATAAATTATTATTATTGATTTCAATTTATACTATTTACTATATTCCATTTTTTACAACTTCAATAATTTTTTGTGTGTTATTTAGAGTTTCATGTTGGTGATCATCACTCATTTGTTCTTATTAAATTAGAGTATCTATTCATTAACTACATATTCTTCAATCATTTCTCTTTTATTGATTTATTCTTCATATATTAGAGTTAAATGAATCCCAGAATGAGTGATTTGTGATAGTTTTTATGTGTTCTATGATTCATTTTGGAGAAATTATTTATTGATAGACATTTCACTCAATCAAAGATCATTTAATGTATTTAGTATCAATAGAATCATAGAATCACACATTGATTGTTGATCTTTTTTAATAGTTAACATAACAAAATTAAAATAAATAATTCACTAATGGATAATTATATTCTAAAACATAAATTTGAGAGATAGTGAGAGACTAATGAGCATATGATATTGGATCTATCCATTAAGTGAGAGTGAAATTAGAATATGTTTAGATCAAACTATGAAGGACTCTATTAGGTGATCACATGAGAATTAATCACTATTTTGTAAATAAAATTTTATTATGTGTTTCATTTATTCATTTTATTTATTCAAAAAAATATTCAATAAACATTGTTTATTTATTTATTTTTAACTTTGCAGAAAAAAACAAAATGATGAGATATAAGCATAATTAAGTGCAAGCACAACTAATTAAGAAAAAAACTAGGGTTTTCACTATACTGCATTAATTGGTTTTTAAATATTATTTTTTATGATCTCATGATATCCCACATCAATAATCTTTCACCATTTCTGGGGAGGCTATATTTCAAACACTCAGTTTTTTAAATAAATAAATTCATTCTATTTTTATTTTTCTTTTTATCATTATATTTATTTTCATTGTATAATCCAATCAGTCCATGAGGTATTGTTTTACCCCATCTCAAAACATTCATTTCTACAAGATCACAACATTATTTTGATATATTTCACCAAATTAACATATTGAACATTGTCTATGGATGTAATAAAAAGTGACATGTAGTGTGACATATAAAATGGTATAGTATGAAAAACTATTTTATTGAGCTTACAATCATGGATAGAATGGGGATTCATGATTCAACTTTGAATTTGACTAAAAATTATATCGACCTCCCCATTCCATCAAGAATAAGAAAAGGTTTTTCCTTCCACTAGTGATTTATTGAAATAAATATGGATTAATTAGAAAAATAAAATAAAAGATATGATGATTTAAATCACATATGTATTTACTACCCTCTAAGAGTTTATTATATATACATAAAATAAATTTATAAAACTTATTATATAAAAAATAAGATTTCATCATAATTTTTATGAGTTGATAGTGGTGGTTGGGAAAATACTAAATAAAAATAATTCACTACCATACCATTCCACCAATAGTTTTTCAAAATTATTTCATAAGTAACAATAGATTATATTGGATGGCTTGGGTGGATATGATGAAAATATAAAGGAATAAAAATAATGAAATATCACAACTAAAACCCCTATTAGGTCTGTAATAACATTGAGTGTGACCCCCAAAGCCCAAGTCTAATCATCCATGGGTTAGTGACTAACACTGATGGTATATAGAAAGAAATATAGGTGGAATTAATAACATTAATCCATATAACATAATGTGAAACTAATAAACAATACAAAATATAAACATGATATGAAAACCCAAAGTCCCAATATTAAATAATATATATGATGTCATATAAAAAAGAATATAACATATCCAATGAAAATACTAATCAAAAACCTAGTTCATAAAAGATAGAGAATCCTCTAAACACCATTTAATCACTATGTCATGGGATATTAAGGTCCAAATATATCATAGAATCCATCCTATAAATTATTAAAAGTAGTATATAAATGCAGGGGTTGAAATATAAGTATACTCAGTAGGTTCCTACCTTGAAACTCTCATTTCCAATGTTTAAGAAACATGCTCAATCCTTGATAAATAAATATAAAATTTACTCATGTCCCAACCTAAGTCAACTTGAAACAACAATCTCAACATTGGATCACTAACTAAATCTGCATACAATATATTTATGGTAAACAAGAATATATATCAATGGAGGTACCCCACACCCATATATTTTCTAATAAAATCATCCTTACACCCTAATGAAAAATTTCTTGGTTCTCTAATACCTTTCCATATCTTCATTCCATGACCATAATTTATATTAACATACCATAAAAATGTACCTTATAGACATATCATAGATAAATACATCATATTTTAAAACCACTATCACTACCATCGATCCATAATATGGATGCAATGACATGTATAATAGGATAAGTAGTCAGTTATCCATATCTATCATGTACAATACTAACCAACACATTCATCGATTAATTTATTACTTTATTTAATAAAAATAATCCCATCACAATTCGATTTATTCAATTAATTTATTTTTCAAATTAAGTTTCCATATCTATGGAAAACTATAATATTATCTCTACATCATACTTATATTATCACTATACCAAACATTTACACCAAACTACCCTCATTACCAACCTTATAACTCTATCATAAAAATAAACACAATCCCCATTATTTTACCAATTTTTCCATATTACCACTTATTTAAAATCATGTCCTTCTATAATAATAAAATATAATGTTACAATCATACAAAAAATACCAATAATAGAAACACATATATCACTTATGTTGAAATAATGAATCACATAACACTTCTAAAAGTTCATTTATCTTAATTTTTTTTCAATATGGACCAGATATTTAAAGAATATAAATTGTTTCATTTTTATATAAAAAAATAAATACAAATGAAATTTTCTAAATCAACCACATCATCTAAATCCAGTTTCTTTAAACTACTAAAACATGACCACCAATTGGTGAAACTTCCATATTATCACAAAAAATCCATTAACTAACATAAATTCAATTATATTTTCATTAATTCCATATCATAAAAATATATAAATATTTTACACTAATCCCCTAAGATGAAAAATCAAGAGAAATAGGAGAAATCATGGGAAAAAAGGATCCTTGTATCATGTTAATATAATCTACTAAGGATAAGAAATATAAAGACCGCCAATGGCACTTTAAACCCACAAAAAGTGAGGTATCAACTACATAGGGATACAAAGGGAAGAAATGATCCTAATAATAGTAAAATGAAGTGATTGAATTCATATTTAAATTTTCTTGGATCCAACTATGTATTGGTTCTCTAAAACACATCATGGATTTTTTAGTTAATGATGATATAAAACCATATAAATTTAAAACATGAAAACTTAAAATCATTTCCTCCATTTAGTTAAACAAATATTTTATGAAAACCATGATATGGTGTGGTCGATACTTCAGGGTCCCACATAGTGAAGGTTGATATGGATTTGGTCTTGGTAAGTGGTATGGATAATATTTATAGCCTTTCAGATTTAACAATGTGTGGTTCTCTGATGAATAGTTCACTCATATCATCCAAAGATATTGGTCCTTAATGTCTCATAACAATGATGCCTTTTCCTGTAACCTCAAATTAAAAAATCTCAAATTGACTCTAAAAACTTGGTGTATCTCTAAAGCCAAACAAATTAACAATGACATCATGCTTCTTGAGAAAGATCTCAATGATATTGAAAACAAAAACACCAGCTCTGACCTCTACACTGATCCTATTCAAGAACTAAACATTGTGGTCAAACTCAACTCCTTGCTCACATTTAAAGAAAATATAATAAAACAAGCATTTAAAGTTAAATGGTTAATAGAAGGTGATAGAAATAATAAATTCTATAACTCTCTTGAAAGAATCAAGAGGTCCTATAGGCCGTTAACCTTTCTAAAATATGGGTTCAAGCTCCTTGAAAATGAAGATGACATCGCTCATCATATCAACTCCTACTATGAATACATATTCAATGGTCTTGATAACAACAAAGACCTCCTCCCTGAGTTCATTACTTTAGTGACCACATATGAGGACAAATCCTTCCTTCTCAACACTCTACTGGATCATTAAATCAAAGACACTTCCTTTAGTCTGAATCCTAATAGTACTCCGAGTCCTGATGACTTTAATAATGGTTTCTTCCAACATTATTGGGATGTGATTCATATCGATGTTTGTAAACTTGTTAAATTATTTTTCTCTAATGGGGTGCTTCCTCATGATCTTAATGCCTAGTTTCTCACCTTGAGCCCTAAATTCGATAATTACTCTGAGATTTACATGTTTAGACCCATTTCTCTTATCAATACTTTTTATAAAATCATCACCAAAATCATTGCTAACAGAATTTCCACTATCACAGAAAAAATTGTTTCCTGGAACCAATTTGGTTTTATAAAGGGTAGATCCATTCAAGAATGTATCTGTCTTGCCTCTAAGTGTGTCAATAACTTGAATAGAACTAACAGAGGAGGCAACATAGCTATTAAAATTGACATCAGAAAAGCATTTGACACCATAGACTGTAGCTTTATCTTCAAAATCCTTCAAGGTTTTGGATTTAGCGCATCTTTTATCACTACAATAAGAACTCTCTTAAACTCAAAGTCTATCTACATTTTGATAAATGGATCTCCCAAGGGATATTTTAAATTCACCAAATGTGTCAGGAAAGTTGAACCCCTATATTCCATTCTCTTCTCGACAGTAGAAGACTACCTCAGTCGTCTGATCAACCGTCTAGTGGTTGAAAATAAGCCGAAGCCCATCTATGTCACTAGAAGTGTGAATGCTACTACGCATATTTTTTATGTTAACGACATAATCCTTTTCCTTTAATGTGATAAAAGAAACATTATTAACCTCAAAACTACAATCTCACACTATGAAGAGGTTTCTGGTCAAACCATTATTTAGAACAAATCCTACATCTTCTTTGAGAAGAACTTTACTCCTAGTAGAAAATGTAACATTATCACTAAACTAGGTCTAAAAGAAGGTACAATACCTTTCACTTATCTTGGCATTCCCATATTTTGGGGAAGGCCTAAGTCTTGTCACTTTGCGACTATTGTTGACCAAGTTCTAAACCAACTCTCTTATTGGAAAGGTAAATCTCTCTCTATGGTAGGTAGGACTTGCCTTATTAAATCCACTATTGTCTCCAAGATTGTTTACTCCATGATGGTCTACAAATGGTATGTTGGTCTTATTAAAAAAATGAACACCGCTATAAATAATTTCATCTGGACTGGTTGTATTATGGAAATAAAACTTGTGACTATTCCCTGGTCAACTTGTTGAAAGCCCATTGAGAATAGTGGTATTGGTATAAAAAATATAAAATACTTTAATGAATCCCTTCAGGAAATAATCACTTGGAACCATTTTCACAATACTTGAGAATCTATTAACTTTCTCAAAAATAGGTTTCTTGAAAAACTTAATATGGGTAATTAGAATTTCATTAATTCTTCCATATGGCCTTCCATCAAACACTCCTTCACAAATATTATGAATAATTCCCAATGGATGGTCTCCAGAGACTCCTACATGAAATTATGGTTGGATAACTAGTCTAAAACGCCTTTAATTTCTATGATATCTCCTGATCAAACTCTTGAAAATACCAATATATCTATCAGATAAATTTAAAACTCTCAACATGATCACCTCCCTGATACTATTCTGAACGTCATTGAAAACTACTCTTTCACTTACACTAATTATTTCTTAACTTGGGAACCTGCTCACAATGGTATACTTAACTCAAAAAATTTCTACAATCATTATTTATGTAACTCTAAAAGTGATTATAGCTAGATAAAATATTTTGACAAACCTTGGATAAAACCTTTAAGATTCAATCTCATCTGGAGTCTAGCTCACAACAGAGTTCCCACTGAAATTTGACTCCAATATTTTGGAATCTAGCTCTTCTCTAAGTGTAAAATCTATAACCAACATAGAGAAGATGCTAAACACCTCTTCCTTTCTTGTGCTACTTCTTCTTCCCTTTGGAACTATATTCTTGAAATTTTTGATTATAGATGGTTGATTCTTGAATCTTTCAAAACTAAACTAAAGAAATGTGCAAAAATGGAAGGTTTAAAATAAAAATAAAAAACCTCTTACTTGTTATAGTTGTTGAGATTCACCATGTGATCTGGTATGATTGGAATGCTATTATTCATAACAATTACTCACTTAATCAAAATTAATGTTAGATGAAGACCCTAATTTCCATAAATAAAGCTGATTTGCTGCAAAAGGTACATTGCCACAACACTGTGCATGACTTTAAAATCATGAAAATTCTACAGATTAATATAAATTTTTGTCAAACTCATCGCACTCTGGAGGTGTTCTGGAGAGCGCCTCTTTCTGGATGGATCAAAATCAATATTGATGGAACCTCTAAAGGAAATCCGGGACCTGCAGGGAGTGGCTCTTCTTCAGGAATCACCTTGGTCAGATTATTGGATGTTTCTTGGGTAAATGTGGCATTTCCACCTTCCTTGAGGCTGATATGATGAGTTTGATACATGCTATTGCCTTTTTCATGATCTTTGGCTGGAACAACCTATGGATTGAAAGTGACTCGATGAACATCGTACAAACAATTTGGAATGGCATAAAACATATTTCTTGGACAATTACTACTCGTTGGATGGAATGAAACCATTCTATTATCAAACTTAACTATATCATCACACATGTTTATCAAGAAGAAAACACAGTTGCAGATGGCCTGACCAACATGGGAGTAAATCATGACATTACCTGGTTTGAAGACCTCCCTACCACTCTTACTTCCTTTCATGAAAAATATTGTAATATGATACCGTACTTTAGACTCATGTAAACTTTATTTTAATAATATTTGTGCATTGATCATTTTGGGATAAGGCATATCCTTCTTAAAAAAATAAAACCATGATATGGCCAACAAACCTGTACATGATTTTATTAGACCTCTTCAATCCTTAAGAGAAACCCACATTAGATGTATTTATAAAACATTTTTTATTTCAAAAATAATGGAGACCCACCTCAAGGCACATCTTCCTATACTGAATAGAAACTCTCCTAAAACAGATGTCTATAATTTCTATAGAAAATAATTACTCTAATCGTATAATGTTTTAGCCATTAAAATCAAGATTCAATCATTTTCTACTAGAGATTGAGGGAAACTCAATATTTGTCACCAAAAATATGATCACTAATAAAAATGGTAAATAAAAACAAGACTAGGAAGGAAAAAATGTCAGAACACTTAAATTTGGTGTGGATTTCCTAGTTTCCATTAATGAAAAAAAAACATATCTCTTAAACCAAAAATCATCTCCAAAATCTATCCCACTATGATTAATATCATGAAATCTCATTATTGAGGATCCTGAGGTTCAAGGTCTCTATATTAGAAAACTATAATAAGATTCTCATCCTTCCAAATTATAAAAATACCCATAAAGAAAAAAAATGATTAATAAATTAACCTTCTCATTATATAACTATCAAAAAAGAATATTATGAAACAAAATGCTTATAGATAATAAAAAAATAAATGATAAAATAAAACACATATTTTTGCGATCAAAACTCAATAAACCATTTGAAATAATAGTCACAGTATCTTTGGATATAAGAAATCATATTTATGAATATTAATTGGATATATATTTCTCTAAACCACCATTAATACAAAAAAACATATATAAAAAGACAAACATATTTTCACCACACCTTCTTATGATGATCTTGACTTGAAATTGGATATTTAAAATGTATCACATCATAACCAATATCTAATTATACTCAATTAGTGACTTTATAGTCACCATATAAATATATCTAATGGTTTGATACATGAAATATAGTTTGAATTTAATCTATATAGGTTGGAAGCCAAAAGTGATATTCCACCTCAACAAATCACACTAATAGCATGAAAAGTTTAATAACACTTAATGAAATATTGTAATATCTACCTCAATTAAATTATACATGATGAAAATAATCCTTTCAAAATATATATTCACTAACCCCAAACACCAAGGTTCTCCTCTTCTGATCCTTATATAATTTTTGATCTTCTTGAGCAGACATCATCCACCCAAATATCACCTACCATATCTATACTATACATCATACCAAATATATTATAATGATAATTAAACCTTAAACCTAATTCATGTATAATAATTATCTATGTTATTTCTCTTATAACACCTTAAATGATTCTAGGTTATGATAGAGCAATGGTTTTTTTATAACATATCCTACTACACCTAGATAATATAATACATCATCCCATAGACCTGATGGTGAAATGTGATACTAAGGAATAACTAGGATGCAGAAGAGTGCTTCAAATTCTACCACACTCATGAGGTAAAATGAAGATCTTAATATGATAGAATCTCACACAGAATACGGTGAATCCTAAAAAACTCTTCTAAATACGACTTCTCTGATTCATCCAAAGAAATAATCTCCCAAATAACCTATAAATGAGATAACTTCATTATTTAGTCTACAACATCCTAGATAGAATCACATCCTCCCCACAGATGAGGAAATACTTTTACAAAATATATGGATTTTTCATCACACTTTTACTGAGAAACTTCTAAAGGCTCAAACAAACCAACTAAAACCCAATGCACAAAATTAACACATATAAAAAGAAGGAATTGATACATGAACTACAAAATTTACTTATTCATAGAAAACCCTCCAAAATTTACTTATTAATAGACAACCAAAAAAACTACTCCATTATTGTATGATGTATCTAAGAAATACTATTATCCATTGAAAGTGGTAACTAATGAAACTCATGAAAAACCACATCTCATGTCACTAATAGAACAAATAGTTTCCATAAATACAATATCTTATTATCCAAATACTTTTTCTATCCATACAAATCATCTTTTTTAGTAACATGATATCTCTACACATCCATTTCTAGATCACCCACTAAAGAATACTCCACCTATTGAACCAAAGACCAGTGCACCATCATTTGATATAGGAAAACTCCACCACTTTCCTCCTCTATGTCCAATTTTAGAGATATATGTTATAACACCATGATATTTTAGAAAATATCTTCAAATAATTTTATTTATTTGATGAAATACATTACATGCAACATCGATTAGAAAAGAACCGCCATACATTGTTAAAATATTATTATTTAAAGAGATAAATATAAACTAGACATTAATTTGGTAGGCAAGAGAACGATTAACTAATTTATGAAATATACATAAATTTCATACTCAATATAAATATATTGATAAATTATCAGTAATAATCATTCTATTTTTTTCAAATTAATTTTATTCTTCAAAAATAGATTTTCTTCAAAAATAGATTTTCTTCAAAAATGAATTTTTATTATTTTTTGTGAGAAAATATTCTAATTAATTTTTAAAACTTTTAGAAAACATATTTTATAAAATTAATTTAACATTTTAAATAAAAATATCAAAATTATCTTTGTATTAAATTTCATATTTTTTCAGAAAAGATTGATTTTTTAGTAAATAGTGTAGTTTTTTATATTTTTATAAAACTATCATTTTCTTTTCATATAAAGTATAATTATGATTTGAATTTTATCTCAAAATAACATAAGTATTATATAATTAGATAAAATATAATTATCACCATTTTAATCATCATTATACATGATTTTCATATAGGTATACTTTTGGGCTTAAAAACACATTTTTCTGAAAAACTATTTTTGTTTCATTTTTCCAGTTTAATTTTTAATTAAATTATAAAACTTATAAATTTTTAATTTTTAAAAATGGATTCCAAATTTTGAATTATGAGGTCAAAATTTAGTAAGTATGTCCATTTTTTTTACAATATAAATAGTAATCTTAGTATTTTTTATCACCACATTAAAGGGAAAATTAGGTCATTAATGGTTAAAAATAAATTGATAAGAACTATTAAATTATCCAAAAACTTAAATAAATATTATTAGATAAGTATATATCGATGGTAATAAAATAAGAATCAAATTTATGACATTTTGGATCCACTTGGATAAGATTATGACCTTTATAATATTTTATTTAATGAAATGTCAAACATGTCAAACTCTTGTTTTTAATAAGAATAATATTATTAATAGGATTTCATCTAGAAATATGTTCAACTATAAATAGTATTTTGAAAGATAAAATATTTATATTAATAATGGTAATTTATTTTTAATTTTTAGTTAATAAATAATTATCTTAAATTTGTACACAATTTTGATGTAGTGTAATAGTGCAGGTACTATAGCATGGACTATAACAGGGTACTATAACAGCACTACTATTCATCTAGATTGGGATTTTAGGAAACTAGGACTTTGGTACATCAAAGGGCATTGAAGTAGGACTGATGTGTGGGTGGTGACGCAGAAATGATGTAACAAGGACCTTCAGGCCATCCAATGGTGGGCCTACGAGCTATGTAATGGGATTCATGTCCACGAGGCCTTCAGACCATAAATATATATTATAATAAATTGATTGGTTGGAGGATTATCCCTTGGAGGGGATATGACCTGCCTTTTAGGTCCGTGTGTCTGTGATGTGTGTGTGTTTGAATGTAATTATACCCCGAAACACTGAATATATATATATATAATAAAATAGTTGGTTCAAATTTCACTTATTGTCTTAATGTAATAAAAGTTAATGTAATGGATAGTATAAAAATTAATAACATTGATATTTTATGGTATTTATATTTTATTAAATTATTTAAAAATAAAAAAATATTATATAATCAAAAAGAATATATGATATGATCTCCAATTTAACCCCAAAATAATTTATAGGTCATTTGGATCTAGAATAGTCTTATTATAGTTTAATATTTTGTGAAACTCTAAAGGTTCCCCTCACCTCAATTATAAAAGGGTATATCATCCATCACTTATTTACACCCCAATGAGCCTTCTATCTCAACCATACCCTAAAAAATTCTCTTATAAACTTCTCTAGACACATTTTGGAGGTGTGGGTATTCCTAAAATACCATCCCTATATAAATTTGGAGGAGATCTTAAGAAGTCATTTTGAAGAAGAGGTAATCTCTAAAACCGATCAATTTCATTTTATAATATTCTTTAACCCATATAAATATATGATATTCATCATAAAATTATAACATCAGTATACTAAATATGATATAATTTTATTATGAATATTAAAACACCTTTATACACCCTCTTTCCCATCGAATAAGAAGTGAAAGTATCGATCATTCGTATATACAACTTACCATCTCCACGTAGCGGTATAATTCATTTTCATCACTATCTCTTATGTATTGGTATTATGATGGGATTAATATTTATATATGATATTGATTAAATAATTACACTTATTTAATGATAATATCATGTTTACCTTTTTTACTATCCAAACTTTTGGGAAATGATAACGTCGATCGTGCGTATGTATGGACTACCATCTCTACAATGAGATGTGATTTGTTTTTGATTTATATTTTACATGGATGGTAATAATGGTGAATTTTATGAATATATATCATATATGAAATAATAATTGTTCTAAAATATTAATTATTATTTACCTTTATTTATTCCATCAGTCAAAAAATGGATACAACGTTCATGCGTACGTACGACCTACCATCTCCATGAACAGTGTAATTCATTTTTTAATTTTTAATTTTCACGAATGATTATAAATAAATAAATATATATATATAATGAAAATATAATTTTTATACCATGATTAAATTTAATACCCCAATATTTCATAGTGTGTTATTTCTTCAAAATAATTCAATAACTTACACTACACACAACACCGAGTTCAAGCGCACCTTGGCTTACCAAACAAGCCGTTCAAAAGAGGTTATGAATAGTATTAACTAAATTTTAAAACTTTATATAATACTTATATTTTTAGAATCCAGATTATGAGTTTCTAAGACATGATTGATGAACAAATTCATTTTTTTCAGATAAAAGAAGTATTTTTCAAAAAAATGAAATTTTACCGCCTTTTAATGGAAAAGCCTTTTTAAATCCAATATTTGAAACTTTTATATATTTAATTTGACAAAACGAAATTCTTCTTTCGAATCGAGACATAATAATTTATTTTCAATAATGTTTTGGTGTTTTTCTGATAACTTTCATATTTGTGTGAATAGTGAAAAATACTATATTTTAACTGAAAATGACTTTTTTAATCAAAAATAATTCATGTTGTTAAATTATAAATTTTAATGGTTTGGAAGTATAAATAGATTATATTTTTACTATTTAATCCAATGATGGTCATTTTAAGTAATTTCACCTTGAAATTGGACATAAATAAGTGTCAAACTTTTGATAGTTATTATTTCTTAAAAATACGCCTTTTGGTTTCGAAAGCGGGAATCAATTTTAAATTAATAAATGAAAATTTTATGTTTTGAATTTGGTAAAATAGACTTCATTTTTGGATTCTTAATAGAGAAATTATCCTAGGGTGAAATTTTGGTACTTTTCAGATAACTTTTATATTTTGACGAATAGTGAAAATTACTAAATTTTAAATAAAAACAACTTTTTTAATCGAAATAATTAATAGTGATAAATTATGAATTTGAGTGGTTTTAAATTATATTTAGAATATACTTTTACCATGTAATACAATTTGGTTCATTGAACATAATTTCACATTTAAACCGAACATAAACAACTGTCAATCTTTTGATAGTTATTATTTCTTAAAAACACGTTTTTTGTTTTAACAACGGGAATTAATTTTAAATTAATTTCTTCCACTTATGTGTATTGAATTTGGAAAAATGGATTCCATATTTGGAATCAGGATTTCCAAATTGTGTAAATAGGTAACTTTTATTTATAGACATTTTGAAGAATTCGGTAAATATTTTTTTTACCATGGTTAAAGGGTAAATCCGGTAAATAAGGGTAAATAAATAATATTATAATAATATTAAATTACCCTAAAACGTGTATTAACCCTATTGGTTGATACCTGGCCGACCATGGGCATCTTTGGGTCGATTTTGGGACCCCATGGATCCACTTGTAAGTGATAATGACACTTTATATTAATTAAGTTAAAGTAATTACAAAAATGACATAAGCATATATCTTTTAGAAACACAATTTTTACATAGGGTTTTATATGTTTGATTTTAGACTATAAACATTCATTAGAAATCTAAAACGATTTCCTACATAATGATATTTTATTTATAATTTTTAGAAATTAAATAATTTAATTTATTAATGACACATTGATAATGCGGTAATTACCATAATAGAGAAAAATTAAAATAATTGATATTATAAATACCCAAATAAATATAATTGGAGACTTTTATTGAATTAAACTAATTTTATAGGTTAATATGACATATTAGTATTGATTTAATTTACTTTTTTCGAAGTAATCATTCTGTTATGAGTTTCAAAAAAATCAACTATTGAATAGTGTCAAAATTGACATCAAAGAGTTTTTAAAACAAATATTATATTATTAATCGATATTAAATTCATAAAAACCTAAGGTTCGGCCAAGAGACTTATATCATGATAGGTGTATCATTAATGGACCACTTGGGGGTCTCTTGGATGTATATAGTAAGTTTATTAACCATATAATATAAAAATACAAAGAGACATTGTAAAAGTGAAACTAATTAACTTAGAGCTAATACTTAAAGATAATGTTAATATAGTGACCCAAACCTGTCTAAATTCTATTGGTTGAGTGATATTAAACCTATACCCATATTAAAATTTAAATAATCCACTTTGGAGCCATTAGAAACCGAATATTAATTTATTATAAAATAATATTTCTAGATTTTCCTAAAGAGCCCCTCCCCCCCTTATAAAAGGACACCACTTCTAACCATTTAATCATACCTCTCAAGCCTTTTGGCTCGTCTAAACTCTGCCCAATTAAGATCCCTACATCCCTCTCCTCATTTTAGAAGCCTTAACTTAGGCAGAATTCACTTCAAGAGTTCTTTTTTGGTTCAAACCAAAGGGAGTTACCCAAATTAAAGGTAACAATTTCTCTTAGCTTCTTTTCTTTTATTTTACTTCTCAAACCCCTAAACTATTCTTATTATTTTATTTTGTAACAAAACCAGTATCCTAAATATACTAGAATAATGTTATTATAATTATTATAACTAAAATTACACACACATCCATCTAATGGGTGATGAACACAATGTTTCTGTGGATGACAACCAAACGCCTCACAAAGCGATGATTGTTGAATTATCTCCTACCACCTCTCATGGTGGACATTATGATGACACTATAATTAAATATGATATTAATGATATTTATTTTATATATAATCTTCTGTAATTCTATTTTATATCATACCATTATTCGTTTCATGTTGTATATATATACGATAATTTCATTTGAGGAAGTGCGGACTACCGCCCCCTCAAAGTGATATGACTCGTTAATACCATACATGGAACGTATAAAGGATGGTGTTAATGAACTTAAGTAACACATATAAGATATTATATTATACTTGAATAATTATATACCTATGTATCTTTTGGTTTTTATTCCTTTTAAAATGAAAAATGAAATGGAAGTAGCATTCGTGCGTACGTACGGATTACCGTCTCCACGAACATGATGAGATTAATTTCCCCATCCTATCCATTAAAGAATAATTATCATTTGATGATTAAAAGTAATGTTTAATGACTTGATATCATTCTGGATAAAAATAAGATACAACCTATCCATAATAAACACAGCTTACGTAACGAAGCATATAAAGGAAAACGAATCAGTTAACACCGAAAACGACGATAATACTAAAATATTATTAACAAAGAAATATTAAAAGATAATATATGATATCATATTAATGTATATGATTCTTTTATAATTTAATAACAATTATTTCACTATTATACATGAGTTTAATCTACCCCCAACTAAGGAAAAGTACAAGGTAAGGGTTTATTTCTCAATCTCTTCATTATCTGAGGTTGTTTATACGTAATTATCTACTGGGATCTCTTTATCATCCACATCCATGTTACTTAAAAATGTATTTAAAAACATTTTTACTATTTACTAGACAATGGTTTAAATTCATTTATACCCTTATGTGTTTTGAAAGGAATTTTTCCGTCGTTTTCCAAACAAGGCACTTTTAACCTTTTCGACAAATTTAAGGTAAGAATGTCCTTTTTTTAACTTATATGGAGGGTGCGGCTATTTACCGCCATTATAAAATCGTCAAAACTTCCCTTACAATCTTATAAGAATATTTTCAAAGAAAATGTTTTATTTTATAAATATATGACTCTTAAATGATTTCAAAATAAAAAGAGATATTTCTCTAAAAAGAGTTCTAATTTCATCTATGTCAACATCCTTTGATGGATTTTACGCTTATTTGAAGTTGATTTATTGTGATACAAAACTTCCATATTGTATTGAAGGTTTTGTGATATTTTTGACTGTGGATGTGTTATTTATATACCATTCATGGTTTATGGAGAAAGTATTGATATTTCATATACTAGTTTTAATACGAATGTTTATGTTATGTTTAAACCTTTTCATATGGGAATGCATTGGACTTAATATGGGACAGGTGGAGCCCGCTATAGCTCCTCGATGAATCGGTAGGTCTCATGAGACAAACTAGTGTCTTGGCACAAGGCCTTGACAAAATCTTATTTGTAGTCTTGGCACGAGGCCTTGGCTTTGTGGTTATGATAGTCTGGAATTATGCATTCCATCATTATGAAAGTGGTTATTGATATTGCATGTGATTATTTGATTAGTATAATATCCATGTGAATAAGTAAATGGCATTATTTTCATTTTATTTTTTCCATACTATATTGATGTTTAAGTTTAAAAGGATTTTTTTAGTTATACATTGCCTAAAATGTTTATGCTTATTTATGAAAGTTTCTGCTGTATTACTTACCCTTACGTAGCGTTTGAGCTCACCCCTTTCTATGTTTTATTTTTCCCAGGATTCCAAGAACTATATTGTGATTGATATGCAGGGTTAATACAAGGGAATAAAGGAATTCATAAAGGATTATTTATGTTGTTTTGTATGTTATGAAGTGTAATGTAACATTCATGTATGTAATCTATTTTCCAAGACTGCTAAAATGATCGGTCTTTCGAGACTTGATTCTTTGTAATCATGCCAATCTATTAAAATAATGCACTGACTCTGGGTCACTGGGGTCGGGGCGTTACAGTTGGTATCAGAGGAAGTTTAGCAATAACCTTGAAAACTAGATTTAGATAAACTCCGATTAGAGCACATAGCCCTAATATAGACTTTGAGGATTAGTATATAAGAACATCCTAGAATTTTGGTATTGTAGAGATTTTGTGAGTTTTCCGAGCAATACATCCATGTCTGGATACGAGTAGGTAGAGGCGGCTCTGGCACAAATGTACCTTGGGGTAAAACCTGAAAATACCGATTTGAGCTAGACTCGAACGAGAACTGGTGCAAAACAATGGGCCTTGCTGCACTCTTGGTTACGACACTCTCGGGGGATATGCTTAGGATAATTCTAATTTTCTTTACAAACCATTATGAAGGGCTCATGAGTATATACTTACTCAAAGAAAACATTTTTATGATTATGGATTATATCCATAAACTGTTCAATTTGCGTTAGGTATTTTACAAGTTTGGAATTATTCATTACAATTCATAAACTGACCTAGTTTATGATATTGTTTAGAAATGGAGCCCAGTAGAAGGAATGAGAACTCCACCAATGCACATGATCCAAATAGAAAGAAGGATCATATCTTTCATGGTCTTAAACCAGAATTTATAAGAGAAATAGTCTCCCATGTATTATCATCATATGAAGAAATAATATCACGTGTTTATAAGATAAGTAAAGAGTTTATTGAGTCCTATGGCTTTGAAGGGAAGCAAGAGAAGAAAAGGAGGGAAGAGAGAAATATGGATAAAGGGAAGAGGGAAAAGAAGAATTTTCCCATATGTGATAACTGTGGGAAGAAACACCCTGGAACTTTCCTGAAAGGAATGGGAGTTTGTTATAAGTGTGGAGGAAAAGGGCACAAATTACATGACTGCAAGGGTAAGAAAATGGTTTCAAATGTACAATGCTTCATTTGCAAGGAGTTTGGACACTACGCGAACCTATGTCCCAGTCGTCAGACTATGCTACAAATGATTCTATTGGATAATAATCAAGTTATGATACTACCACAGATGAAGAGGAATGATTAGAGTTCTTATGTTGATTATGTCATTTGAGTGTTGTATCAACAATGTACTTCTTATAATAATTATGGAGAATATAGGGATTGTACTGTAGTACTATTTCATTAAGGACTTGGGATTGTGTGGAACAAAGAAAAGTGACTCAATAGCAGGTTAAATTTTTGGAAAATATATTGTTGAGAGAATGATAAACCATAATATAGTTCTGATACCGAGGTAGTGATTTTGGAATAAGAGATGGTTAATTTTGGTAATTCAAGATGTTGCGGTGTTGTAAAAGAATATATGAGGAAGGCATTCACATGTTATTACTTGAAAAAAAAGATCCTCATTATGTTTAACTTCCTTGTAAATTTTGGACTATGAGTTTGGATAATAGTATTTTGGATAAGTCTAAAGGTTGGAATGGATTAAGTTTGAAAGTTTATTTTTGGATTTTTATAAAAGGACAACACGTAGACCGTGTGATGACCCGTCATGTTAGACAAAGCTGCGAGAATCGAACCCAAAACCATAGTGAAATTGGGATTGATCACGTACCATTGTGCTACATAAAGTTCCTGGATAATATAATGTAGTTTCTTTTCATAAAGGATCTGATATGTGAATAATAAATTCATTATATTTGGAACCCTTTACTCTTATGATAAATAGAGTATTTTTGAGTTGTATTATGTTTTGGGGTGAAAGATGAGTTTGTGGTAGAAATTTATTAATGGATATAACTCTAATTATAAAGTAAGTATATCTTCTTATGATCTTAGCCAATCTCATAAATAAATTCCTAAACATTAAGAAAAGGAACTTAGAACAAAAATGTTGTCCTAGATGGTACCTTAGATCATCACTAATATATGGCTTTGGGATTGTTGGCCTTTTCATAGCCATGTTCTCTACCACTCTCCATCAGATAATTGATGGTTAGATTTCTCTTCCATATCCATATTTTCCTACATGGAACCCTAGTATGTGTTATTTTCAATAATCTTCATACTTACCACTCTTTATGTTAAATAGAGGCCTCATTAATTCATTTTTCGATGTGGTATTTCAACTAAGATATTTTGAAACGTCAAAAATGTGTTATCTTAATACCTTATGTTTTGTTGAACTGATGGTATTTTAAATCATCATAGATTGATGAATTTAAGGACCTCAATTTTACACTTGTTTGTGATTGATGACCTAAATCACTACCTATAAAAATTTACGTTTTTCCTCCAATTATATGTCTCTAATTTCCACCAATGTTCTTCGAATAGAGATCATAATTTGGTGGTGACCCTTTCATTTTTCTTTTCCTCTTATTAAGACTAAATTTTATTAACCCAATTTCCGATGTGGGTTTTCCCACAAAGATATTTTCTATTTTCAACCTTTTATTTTCGAAGAAAAATTTCAAATTGCGAGGATGCAAT
Source organism: Viscum album (assembly GCA_963277665.1). Lineage (NCBI taxonomy): Eukaryota > Viridiplantae > Streptophyta > Magnoliopsida > Santalales > Viscaceae > Viscum > Viscum album. The sequence goes on along the minus strand of OY728125.1, from coordinate 197,051,098 downwards.
TTATTTAAGGATGGGAGAATGTAACACCCCAAGATTTCATAGTGTATTATTTCTTCAAAATAATTCAATAACTTACACTACACACAACACCGAGTTCAAGCGCACCATGACTTACCAAACAAGCCGTTCAAAAGAGGTTATAAATAGTATTATCTAATTTTTAAAACTTTATATAATCCTTATATTTTTAGAATCCATATTATGAGTTTCTAAGACATGATAGATGAACAAATTCATTTTTTCAGATAAAAGAAGTATTTTTCAAAAAATAAAATTTTACTGCCTTTTAATGGAAAAGACTTTTTAAATCCAATATTTGAAACTTTTATATATTTAATTTGACAAAATTAACTTCTTATTTAGAATCGAGACATAATAATTTATTTTCAATAATGTTTTTGTGTTTTTCTGATAACTTTCATATTTGTGTGAATAGTGAAAAATACTATATTTTAACTGAAAATGACTTTTTTAATCAAAATAATTCATGTTGTTAAATTATACATTTTAATGGTTTGGAAGTATAAATAAATTATATTTTTACTATTTAATCCAATGATGGTCATTTTAAGTAATTTCACCTTGAAATTGGACTTAAACAAGTGTCAAACTTTTGATAGTTATTATTTCTTAAAAATACGCCTTTTGGTTTCGAAAGCGGGAATAAATTTTAAATTAATAAATGAAAATTTTATGTTTTGAATTTGGTAAAATAGAATTCATTTTTGGATTCGGAATAAAGAAATTATCCTAGGGTGAAATTTTGGTACTTTTCGGATAACTTTTATTTTTTGATGAATAGTGAAAATTACTCAATTTTAAATAAAAACAACTTTTTTAATCGAAATAATTAATAGTGATAAATTATGAATTTGAGTTGTTTTAAATTATATTTAGAATATAATTTTACCATGTAATACAATGTGGGTCATTGAACATAATTTCACATTTAAACCGAACATAAACAACTGTCAATCTTTTGATAGTTATTATTTCTTAAAAACACGCTTTTTGTTTTAACAATGGGAATTAATTTTAAATTAATTTCTGACACTTCTGTGTATTGAACTTGGAAAAATGGATTCCATATTTGGAATCAAGATGTAAAAATTGTGTAAATAGGTAACTTTTATTTTTAGACCTTTTGAAGAATTCGGTAAATATTTTTTTTACCATGGTTAAAGGGTAAATCCGGTAAATAAGGGTAAATAAATAATATTATAATAATATTAAATTACCCTAAAACGTGTATTAACCCTATTTGTTGATACATGGCCGACCATGGGAATATTTGGGTCTATTTTGGGACCCAAGGATCCACTTGTAAGTGATAATGACAGTTTATATTAATTAAGTTAAAGTAATTACAAAAATGACAAAAGCATATATCTTTTAACAAAACAATTTTTAAATAGGGTTATATTTGTTGGATTTTATACTATAAATATTCATTAGAAATATAAAACTATTTCCTACATAATGATATTTTATTTATAATTTTTAGATATTAAATAATATAATTTATATATGACACATTGAGGATGCAGTAATTACCATAATAGAGAAAAATTAAAATAATTGATATTATAAATACCCAAATAAATATAATTGGACACTTTTATTGAATTAAACTAATTTTATAGGTTAATATGACATATTAGTATTTATTTAATTGACTTTTTTCTAAGTAATCATTCTGTTATGAGTTTCATAAAAATCAACTATTGAATAGTGTCAAAATTGACATAAAAGAGTTTTTAAAACAAATATTATATTATTAATTGATATTAAATTCATAAAAATCTAAGGTTTGGCCAAGGGACTTATATCATGATAGGTGTATCATTAATGGACCACTTGGGGATATCTTGGATTTATATAGTAAGTTTATTAACCATATAATATAAAAATACAAAGAGACATTGTAAAAGTGAAACTAATTAACTTAGAGTTAATACTTAAAGATAAGATTAATATAGTGACCCAAACCTGTATAAATTCTATTGGTTGAGTGATTTTATACCTATAACCACCTTAACCTTTAAAGAATCTACTTTGGAGTCATTATAAACCGAATATAAATTTATTATAAAATAATATTTCTAGATTTTTCTAAAGAGACCCTCCTCCCCCTTATAAAAGGACACCACTTCTAACCATTTCCTCACACCTCTCAAGCCTTTTGGCTCGTCCAAAATCTGACCAATTAAGCTTCCTACATACCTCTACTCATTTTAGAAGCCTCACCTTAGGTATAATTCACTTCAATATTTCTTTTTGGTTCAAACCAAAGGGAGTTACCCAAATTAAAGGTAACGATTTCTCTTAGCTTCTTTTCTTTTATTTTACTTCTCCAACCCCTAAACTCTTCTTATTATTTTCTTTTGTAACAAAAAAAATTTCCTAAATATACTAGGATAATGTTATTATAATTATTATAACTACACTTACACACACATCCATCTAATGGGTGATGAACATAATGTTTCTGTGGATGGCAACCAAACGCCTCACGAAGCGATGATTGTTTAATTATCTCCTACCACCTATCATGGTGGCCATTATGATGGAACTATAATTAAATATGATATTAATGATATTTATTTTATATATAATCTTCTGTAATTCCATTTTATATCATACCATTATTCGTTTCATATTGTATATATATACGATAATTTCATTTGAGGAAGTGCGGACTACCGCCCCCTCAAAGTGATATGACTCGTTAATACCATACATGGAACGTATAAAAGATGGTGTTAATGAACTTAAGTAACACATATAAGATATTATATTATAATTTAATAATTATATACCTATGTATATTTTGGTTTTTATTTCTTTTAAAATGAAAAATGAAATGGAAGTAGCATTCGTGCGTACGTACGGATTACCGTCTCCACGGACATGATGAGATTCATTTCCCCATCATATCCATTCAAGAATAATTATCATTTTATGATTAAAATTAATGTTTAAGGACTTGATATCATTCTGGATATAAATAATATACAACCTATCCATAACAAACACGGCTTACGTAACGAAGCATATAAAGGAAAACGAATCAGTTAACACCCGAAACGACGATAATACTAAAATATTATTAACAAAGCAATATTAAAAGTTCATATATGATATCATATTAATGTATATTATTATTGTATAATTTAATAACAATTATTTCACCATTATTCAGTAGGTTAACCTACCCCTAACTAAGGAAAAGTACAAGGTAAGGGTTTATTTCTCAATCTCTTCATTTTCTGAGGTTGTTTATACGTAATTATCTACTGGGATATCTTTATCATCCACATCAATGTTCCTTAAAAATGTATTTAAAAACATTCTTACTATTTACTAGACAATGGGTTAAATTCATTTATACCTTTATGTGTTTTGAAAGTAATTTTTCCGTCGTTTTCCAAACAAGTCACTTTTAACCTTTTCGAAAAATTTAATGTAAGAATGTCCTTTTTTTAACTTATACGGTGGGTGCGGCTATTTACCGCCATTATAAAATCATCGAAGCTTCCCTTACAAGCTTATAAGAATATTTTCAAAGAAATAGTTTTATTTTATAAATATATGACTCTTAAATGATTTCAAAATAAAAAGAGATATTTCTCTAAAAAGAGTTTTGATTTCATCTATGTCAACATCCTTTGATGGATTTTACGCTTATTTGAAGTTGATTTATTATGATACAAAAATTCCATATTGTATTAAAGGTTTTGTGATATGTTTGACTGTGGATGTGTTATTTCTATACCATTCATGGTTTTTGGAGAAAGTATTGACATTTCGTATGCTAGTTTTAATACGAATGTTTATGTTATGTTTAAACCTTTTCATATGGGAATGCATTGGACTTAATATGTGATGGGTGGAGCACGCTATAGCTCCTCGATGCATCGGTAGGTCTCATGAGACAAACTAGTGTCTTGGCACAAGGCCTTGGCAAAAACTTATTTGTAGTCTTGGCACGAGGCCTTGGCTATGTGGTTATGATAGTCTGGCATTATGAATTTGTTGGGAAAAAATACCTAAAAGTATCTTTGAAGCATTTTTGAAGTGATTGTGTTTGTTGAAAAAGTGGACATCTGAGTAGTGATTGTTGACAAAGAAAAACAATGACATATAAATTTGTTGACAAAGAGGATTTCATGGTGGAGTTTTGAGTTCAAGAGCTGTGGTCAACGATCCATGTTTGATTCAAGAACGTTGATAAAAGGAATGGATGATCTAGAGGTGGTACAAAAGAACAGATACAAGGTGGCGCCGTTTTCCAGTGTTTGCCAAATTTTTGGGCCTGAAAATCGACAAATAAAGAAAAGTGTTTTTGGAAAAGGGACTTGTGCGCCAAGGACTTGGAGTATAGGAAACTTATGAGCCATATGTTTTTCAAGATCAGAAGATCAAAATATGGCTAAGGAAAAAGGTTCGCGCAAGTTTGAGTGTTGGTCGTGCAAGTGTCTAAATGGCAGGAGACATGCGCGCCGAAACTAGGTCGCGTAGGTGACTTGCACGCCATCGTGCAGGGTGGTCAGATTGCCTATAAATACTGGACCACCCCTCCTCATTCTTACTGGAGTTCAACACTTTGAGAAATCAGAGCTCCCGTCGCGCAGGTGTGGTAGTCGCGCAAGTGGTGTGTGTGGTCGCGCAGGTGGGACTTGCGCGCCAGGGTGATAGTTGTGCTCCAGTGTTTGAAGTTTCATTCCAGTGTGGAGTTGCGTGCCAATATTGATTTGGGCGTAAAAGGAAGAGAGTTGTGCAAGTTTGGAGTTGGGGAAGATTGTGTCGCGCAAGTGTCTGAGGTGAACTTGCGCGCCCGTTGGGACTTGCGCGCCGATACTTGCGCGCCGAGTTTGACTTGCGTGCCAAGTAAGGATTATTTCCAACAGTGATTTTTGGGCTATGTGGAAGATGGAGGTTTTCCCGACACCTTCGGTGCAAAGAGAGATTCATATACGGGTGAAAATTGGGCTTCAACAGAGCATCTACTTACAGAGGAAGATGCATTCCTTCATGCAAATGAAGAGACCTACAGGTCTATAAACAGTGAGTGGATTCCTTCCAAGAGCAGTGAGCAAAGGAAGAGAAAGAAGGTGGTCCTCTCCATCGGTAGTGAGCCAGAGAGATAAACAGGGAGTGACCCTTGGGAAAGCAGTGAGCTGACCCTAAACTTGTAAAGGCAGTGAGCCTGGGCTTAGAAGTGATCTAGCCCAAACCTTGTAATCCACATCTTGTGAAGATTAGTGGAATTTGGTACGACCGACAACTTGTCGGCGTATGATCCTTGGACGTAGCCCTTTGCGGTGAACCAAGTAAAATTGCTATGTCCTGTGTATACTTCGCTTTCTATTTACTTTGCGCAACAGGAAAAAGAGAGAAGAGAGTTTTTCTCAATAACGAAACAAGATCAGAACGGGCGTTAATTTTAAATTAGTCATACCCTGATTCACCCCCCTTCTCAGGGTATTCAGCCTTGTGGACCTAACAATTGGTATCAGAGGGAAAGGTTGAAAAGTTGTTCTTCTCTTAATGGAGGTCACTAATCATAAAGGGATTTCGATCTTCGATGGATGTAATTTTCAGATATGGAAGAATCGAATGAAACACTATTTCCGATCTTTGGGAATGGATGTGTTTTCAGCAGCTATGCATGGTATCACAGCTGATATTAATAGTGGTGCATTATCGAAAGCTGAACACAGAGAGTTGGATGCTGATTTACAAAGCAATCAATGCCTTAGGGGGAGCCCTCTCCAATCCCATCTATACAAAGGTGATGTCATGCAAAATGTCACATGCCATGTGGGAAAAGCTTTTGAATATATATAAAGGGGATACAAAGGTGAGAGAGGCAAAGCTGCAAGTGTTGTGGAACAAGTATGAAGATCTGAGAATGAACCCGAATGAGTCTGTTGATGCATTCTTTGACAGGGTAAATGCTGTGGTAGAAGACATGCAGGGTCTTGGAGAAATTATCGAAGATATAAAAATAGTGAAGTGCATATTGAGAAAACTTCCACCTCGGTTCAATCCGAAAGTTTCTGTTTTGGAAGATAAAGACCCAAAAGAATTGACATTGGATAACCTGCACATCACTCTTGTTGCATATGAAATAAGAAATGATGATAACGAGACTATGGAAAAGGGTAAATCCAAATAGGTGGCATTCAAGTCCATGAAGAAGCTCACCATTAAAGATTCTAATGAAGAAGAAGAGACATATGAGGTGATGTCATTCCTTTCATCAAATCTACAAAGAGGAAGAGGAAAGTTTAAAGGTAAACTTCCACTAGCATGATTTTGATGTGGAAAGGTTGGTCATCTTGTGGAAAGATTCCCCAAGAAGTTTCAAGATGATGATGATGATGAAGTTGAAATTCCCAAGAAGAAGACTTCAGCTTTTGTGAAAGGGAAGAAGAAATTCAAGAGAAATTTCTTCAATAAAAAGAATCTTCTTTCACAAGAATTTTAAAGTTCAGATGAGTCTGAGGATGAAGAAGTTGAGGAAATTGAAAATTGCAGAGATCGTGGGGTAAATGCCTTGGTAGAAATTGTTGGTAGTTCTCAAAAAGGAGAAGAAGCTGACGCTGAAGAAGAAGATGAAATTGAAGGGAGAGTTGATATGGAAGCTGAATTGAAAGAAGCTCTTGAGGAGATAGACGTTTGGAGAGCCAAAACCAAGAAATCCAATAAAGTGGTTTGTGATGCCAAACTCTATATGCAACAACAGGATGAAGAAAATTCTGAGCTGTTAGAAGAAATTGAAAGACTAAAATCCTCAACACCATAGAGCTCAGAAAATATTGTTGAGTATAAGCTTAAAATTGAGGAACAAAAGAAGGAAATTGATTGTTTGACTAACACAGGAAAGGAGCAGGTCATACGTATCAAATAGCTTTAAGAAGAAGTGGTCAGTTTGCGAAAAAAAATTAAGGATCAAGAAAAACTCTTGACCCCCAATGTGATATCCGAAAAGCAGGCTATTCAGAAGACAGAGAAGATGAAAGCAGAGCCTATTAGTTCAGTTGGGAAGAAGCAGCAATTGAGCTCAGATGTTAAGGTCGTTTCTGGGTTTAATCAGGAACAAAAATCTATGACAATTGCAGTCATAATATCATTGGTGATCAGACAGCTCCAATTCAGACTCGAAGAATGAAGTCATTATAGCAGACATTGTTTTTATCTCAGGTGGAGCCAAAATGTTTTTCCGATGCAGCTGAAGATGAAAACTGGGTTCAATCTATGAATGAAGAGCTTGATCAGATTGAGAAGAACCAGACATGGGAGATTTTCTTGAGACCAGCAGACAAGAATGTCATTGGGACTAAATGGGTCTATCTCAATAAGATGAATGAAGATGGAACTGTGATTCGAAACAAAGCACGACTATTGTGCAAGGGGTACTCCTAGATCGAGGGAATAGATGTTGATGAGACATTTGCACCAGTTGCAAGGCTGGAGACAATCGGATTATTTTTGGCTATAGCAGTGCAAAGAAAGTTTAAAGTGTTCCAGATGGATGTCAAATCCGCGTTCTTGAATGGGGTTCTGGAAGAAGAGGTGTACATTGAGTAGCCATATGGTTTTCTCATTCATGAGGATGAGAACAAAGTTTTCTGGCTGAAGAAGGCATTGTATGGGCTGAAACAAGCACCACGAGCATGGTACTCAAGGTTTGATCAATACTTGAAGAAGCTTGGTTTTCAGCGTGGAGGAGTTGATTACAATCTCTATTTTAGTAATGACAGTAATCAACGGATGATGGTGCTGGTTTATGTTGACAACATAATATTCGGTGGATCAGATGAAGCTCAATGCAGACAGTTATCAAAATTCATGAAAAATGAGTTTGAGATGTCAATGATTGGAGAGATAACATTTTTCCTTGGTTTACAGGTGACACAAGGAAGTAATGGCACTTTCATTTCTCAATCCAAATATGCCAAGGAGGTTCTAACAAGGTTTGGAATGGATAATTCCAAGGAGATAAAGACTCCGGTTGCTACCTAGATGAAATTATCAAAATATGAGGATGGAAAGGCAGTTAATATCGCAGAATATAGGCAAATTATTGGAAGTCTGTTGTACTTGACCGCGACAAGGCCTGATATTGTTTTCGCCACATGCCAAGCAGCGAGATATCAAAGTAATACCAAGGAAAGTCACATGCTCGCAGTGAAAAGAATACTTCGGTATATCAAGGGCACAATGGACTTCAGACTGACATATAATGACAAGTCTCAGACAGAGTTATTGGGATATACTGATGCAGACTGGGCCGGTTCAGCGGATGACAGGAAATCAACATCTGAAGGTGCATTTTATCTTGGCAAACTATGTATTTCTTGGTTGAGCAAGAAGCAGGATTGCATTTCATTAAGCACCATAGAAGCTGAGTATATTGCGGCCACTCAAGCATGCACACAGTTATTGTGGATGAAGCAACAGCTTGAAGATATGGGAGTTGAAGTGAAGTCTCTGATCGGAATCCAGTGTGACAACTCAAGTGCTATAAATCTTAGCAAAAATCCTGTCCATCATTCAAGGACAAAGCACATTGAGATCAAGTATCATTTCATCAAGGAGAAGTTTGAGCAGGGGATCGTGAAGTTGGAGTATGTGCCTACCGAGCTACAGGTTGTAGACATTCTGAAAAAGGCCATACCCAAGGAATCTTTTGAGAGGCATCAACTGGTTCTGGGAGTTTAGTCGATTTCCTGCACTTGAAATAGTGTAGATGTGAAACCCCCTTCCCCCTCTCCCCGAGGTATGATGTGTTTTTCCCTAATGTGCTGATTTGTTCTCTACTCTATTACATACTACAAAGGAGTGACCTTTGGGTTCGTTGACAAAGGGGGAGAAAATAGTGTGTGTTCAAGGGGGAAACAATGTGGAGATTTGATAAATCATGAATGATATGGGGAGAAGCTGACAGGTGGAGCAGCCAGACAGGGAGAGTTGAAGATTTTTGAACGTGCTTAGCCAGAGCGTAGCTTGGACAACACAGGAAATAGGGCTAAAGAGGTTTTGAAGTTTTCAGGGATGAAGCTGTGAACAGAAAGGGGGAGCGTATTAAATATGACGATGCTAGAAGTGATCGATCAAAGAACAGATATCAAGACAGTTGAGGATCGTGATAAAAGCAGAAGAGTGGTGTTGGGAAGTGGTAAGAATATTTCCAAACCAAACATTGGTCTTCCAACAAGCCCTTCAACAATTGGTATCAGTTTAGTACAAATTGGTATCAGTTTGGTGTCAACAGTGGATGTCATAGATGAAGTGATTCATTGATAAACTTTTCATTTACTCTTGTTTCTCATGCCGAGCATTGCTCATGTGGGATTAGAGTATGTGTTGAGTAAATCCTTGATCGCTATCATAATCGCAATGAGGCGAATGGTGGCCAAAGAATCAATGACAGATCTTTTTATGGAAGAGTTGTCAACAAACCCAAAGGGGGAGATTGTTGGGAAAAAATCCCTCAAAGTATCTTTAAAGCATTTTTGAAGTGATTGTGTTTATTGACAAAGTGGACATCTGAGTAGTGATTGTTGACAAAGCAAAACAATGACATACAAATTTGTTGACAAAGAGGATTTCATGGTGGAATGTCGAGTTCAAGAGCTGTGGTCAACGATCCATGTTTGATTCAAGAACGTCGATAAAAGGAATGGATGATCTGGAGGTGGTACAAAAGAATAGTTACAAGGTGGCGCCGTTTTCCAGTGTTTGCCAAATTTTTGGGCCTGAAAATCGACAAATGAAGAAAAGTGTTTTTGGCAAAGGGACTTGCGCGCCGAGGACTTGGAGTATAGGAAACTTGCGCTCCATATGTTTTTCAAGATCAGAAGATCAAAATATGGATAAGGAAAAAGGTTCATGCAAGTTTGGTAGTTGGTCGCGCAAGTGTCTAAATGGCAGGAGACTTGTGTGCCGAAACTGGGTCGCGCAGGTGACTTGCGCGCCGTCGCGCAGGGTGGTCAGATTGCTTATAAATACTGGACCACCCCTCCTCATTCTTACTGGAGTTCAACACTTTGAGAAATCAGAGCTCCCGTCGCGCAGGTGTGTTAGTCGCGCAAGTGGTGTGTGTGGTCACGCAGGTGGGACTTGCGCGCCAGGGTGATAGTTGTGCGCCAGTGTTTGAAGTTGCGCGCCAGTGTGGAGTTGCATGACAATATTGATTTGGGAGTAAAATGAAGAGATTCGCGCAAGTTTGGAGTTGGGGAAGATTGTGTCACGCAAGTGTCTGAGGTGAACTTGCACGCCCGTTGTGACTTGTGCGCCGATACTTGCGCGCTGAGTTTGACTTGCGCGCCAAGTAAGGATTATTTCCAGCAGTAATTTTTGGGCTGTGTGGAAGCTGGAGGTTTTCCCAATACCTTAGGTGCAAAGAGAGATTCATCTACGGGTGAAAATTGGGCTTCAACAGAGCATCTACTTACAGAGGAAGATGCATTCCTTCATGCAAATGAAGAGACCTACAGGTCTATAAACTGTGAGTGGATTCCTTCCAAGAGCAGTGAGCAAAGGAAGAGAAAGAAGTGATCCTCTCCACCGGAAGTGATCCAGAGAGAGAGAAACAGGGAGTGACCCTTGGGAAAGTAGTGAGCTGACGCTAAACTTGTAAAGGCAGTGAGCCTAGGCTTAGAAGTGATCTAGCCCGAACCTTGTAATCCACAGCTAGTGAAGATTAGTGGAATTTGGTACGACCGACAACTTGTCAGCGTATACTCCTTGGACATATCCCTTTGCGGTGAACCAAGTAAAATTGTTGTGTCCTATGTATACTTCACTTTCTATTTACTTTGTGCAACAGGAAAAGAGAGAAGAGAGTTTTTCTCAACAACGAAACAAGATCAAAACGAGCGTTAATTTTAAATTAGTCATACCCTGATTCACCCCCCTCTCAGGGTATTCAACCTTGTGGACCTAACAACATTCCATCATTATGAAAGTGGTTCTTGATATTGCATGTGATTATTCGATTAGTAGAATATCCATGTGAATAAGTAAATGAAATTATTTTCATTTTATTTTTTCCATACTATGTTGATGTTTAAGTTTAAAAGGATTTTGTTTTAGTTATACATTGCCTAAAATGTTTATGCTTATTTATGAAAGTTTCTACTGTATTACTTACCCTTATGGAGCATTTGAGCTCACCCCTTTCTATGTTTTATTTTTCCCAGGATTCCAAGAAATATATTGTGATTGATATACAGGGTTAAGACAAGCGAATAAAGGAATTCATAAAGGATTATTTATGTTGTTTTGTATGTTATGAAGTGTAATGTAACATTCATGTATGTAATCTATTTTCCAAGACTGATAAACTGATCAGTCTTTCGAGACTTGATTCTTTGTAATCATGCCAATGTATTAAAATAACGCACCGACTCTAGGTCACTGGGGTCAGGGAATTACATTAAAATTATGTAAATGATTGGACATTCGACAAAGTATAAGGATCAAGACTATCGAACTAAAACATGCCTAGAAATGAAGCATGCATCACCCATAACAATGTTTTTAATATCAAATTATTAAAAAAAGGTGTTATAAATAAATCAAAAATTGTATTATATATATATGGTTATTATATAAATTTATAATAAATATATATCTATTATACATGAGTTTTTAAATTAAACAAGGAAAGACCATAGTTGAGGTAAGAGATTTTTGTCTCACTTTTATTTCTGTGGGACACATGCCATATTCACTAGTTTCTTCCTTTGAGCGGTGTATTTAATTACCATGAATAATTTTTTTTATACATATTATGAATGTTATTGGGATTTAAATATCCATTTATTTTTATTTACTTCATAGGCTTATGGTACAAAAGTTAACAAAGCTGTAAGGGTTTATTTCACAATCTCATCATTATTCAGGATTATTTTTTAAGCCTCTATAGGGGAATATTTATCTTCCATGTACATAAGTTTATACACAGAACTAGTTTTTATGTCCATAATTTGATGTGTGGACCTGTTTTTCATGTCTATAAATTTATGCGTGAACCTGATTTTGATGTACATAAGTTGATGTGTGGACCGTGTTTTTGTATCCATAAGTTTATGTATGGACTTGGTTTTTATGTCCATAAGTTGATTATTGGACCTAGTTTTCATTTATATAATATTATTAATGTAACTAGTTTTATGTCCATAAGTTTATGTGAGGGACTAATTTCATGTCCTTAACTTAATGAGTGAACTAGTTTCTATTTAAACAAGTTCACAAAGTTACATGTTTATGTGTATGCCACAATTTTATATTTTATGTCGAATTTATTCTCTCATGGATTATGTTCTTTGATTATTTTTTGGTTCATTTATTATTAAATTTCAATCACTATTTCATGTCTAAATATTATGAATCCATGATATGCATGGTGTAGATTTAAAATGTTATGTTCATATTCTCATACCCTTATGCTCATGTTATTCTTATATGATTATTGATATATCTCTTGTTTACCCTCACCGTGCATCTAATATCAAAATTTTCTTATTCTTACTTTCCCCAAGTTATTAAGAAAGGTTTTAACTAGGGTACTTCTATGAATGTTTCTAGATGTAAAATAATTTTAGGGGAATTATATATATTTTTATGAACTATTTTTTTATTTTTCTATAATATGTAATAGTTTTTACAAATTACTTAAAACTCTAAAGCTAAAAAATCCTTTAATATTAAATTGATCCAATATTTTATTTTATTTTTTATATTTTTATTGTTTAAATTGGGTCATTTTTATTTGTATCAAAGACATAAATTTAAAAATTATGTTTTTAGCACCGAATCCGAGAGTGCGGGTTATGGGATGTTACATTTGGTATCAAAGGTTGTTTTAGTAAACTTTAAATATTATGATATTTTCATGAGATGTTATATAAAGAGTTATTCATACCATAATGGGTATATAATATTGAGTTTGATCATAATTTTAAAGTCTTAGACACTTTTTTTTTGTTTTTAAGTTATGCAATTTTAACGCGACTAATGATATTTTGGGAGACATTTATTTTTGAGGTATATGTAACACTTAAGTTTATAATGTGAAAATGATTATTTGAGGAAGAATGATATTTTAATTTTATTTTCATAATTTTAAATTTATATTATAACCCTTATCAATTATATGATCTTTTATTTTGAGGTAATTATGGGTTATTACATTTTGGGATAAAAAATGAATTATATGAGATATGCTTTGAGGTTAAAACATTTATTTAATGCTGAATATATTAAGTTTACTTATGAGGATGTTTCTAATGTTTTTTTAATTTTATAAGGATTATATAAATTTAGTTTTATGAAAAATTACAACCTGAAATATGGGTAACAACCCATCATGTCTGTCATGGTTGAAAGGATTGGACCAAAAAATGAAGGGAAAAAAGGGTGTATCTCCTACCATTAGCCTATGTGAAGTCCCAGTTTGTATTTTATTTTATTTTTATTTAAATGATTTATTGGATAAATATTAATTTCATTTTGGGAATATATGTTTTATCAAATATATAACCATGAGATTAGAAATTGATTTGGTGTTAAGTGATTTCAAAAGGCGTTCATTATTTCAGAAACACTATATGATTATGGTAAAGAAAATATTTTTGAATTTTATTATAGAAAAAAGGTTGAATTTTAATTTGAAGGAAATATGATTTTATTTTTTATTTATGTTGATTAGGTTATTAATGTAAATGGTTAGTTTATCATGGAGATTATATATTTTGGGAATGTGCATTTTGGGAGATAAATTAGAAATTTATCTTAGAAGATGATGTGATAAAATCTTTCTGATTTTTGGGATTCAATATTACTTAGATATATTTTGATTAATTTTAAGGATAGAAATTTATTGAATGATCTAAGTTGAACATTGGGTATCAATATTGAATTTTGGATATTAAAGTAGTTTTTTGTCATATAAATGTTTATTATTTTTAGGGATTTATCTTATCTTGTACTCACCGTTATGGTTTTGGTTAATGTATAAAGACAATAGGAATATATTTTTATCCTTTTTTGGATTTTTTGATCCAAAAAATTTGATTATAATGATTGATTCATGAAAAATTTATTTTTAATATTCATCGTTTGGATAAAAATATGTGACTATGATGGGATTTATTAAAGGATGAAATTATACTTTTAATGTAAGTATTTTTCCTTATGTTTTTTGTCTAGATGGTAATGTAAATCCTCAACTTTAAAAAAATTATCTTAAGACAAAATAAATTATTATTATCCTTTAATAATTATAAATTTATGGTCTTTTCCATATCTCTGGTTTATTGTTTTGTGATTTTTAGCTTTCTCAAGATCATTCAATTTATTGTGATCAATAATATCTAGACATTAATATTCTTCCATGCCTATATCTTCACTTCCCACTAATTTTCTTCTATTTATAAACTTAGTATGTGTATTCCTAGATAACCTTTGTAATTTCCTTTCTCTCTATTCAAGAGAATGTTTTATTAAGCTTCTTTGGGATGTGGGTTTCCAAAAAATAATTTTCAAATGAAAAACCTTTGATTTCTGAGCACATGTTCAAATTGAAAGGAAGAAATTTATTAAAGGGGGAATAATATACCAAGATTTTAGAAAATATTTCTCTTTAAAAAATTTCATTTCTTCGATGGATTGTGTTACATTAAACAATTAATTTAAAAAAACTGTGATACACTATTAAAATATTATTATTTAAAGAGAAAATTATAAACTAGATGTCAATTTAGTGGTTATGAATATGATTAACTAATTTATAAAATATATATAAATTTCCTACTAAATATAAATATATTTATAATTTCTTATTGAATAATAATTAATTTATTATTAAATTTATTTGAATCTTCAAAAACATGTTTTGTTCAAAAATGAATTTTTATTGATTTTTTTGAGAAAATATTACTATTTATTTTTGGAAATTTTAGAAAATATATTTGAGAAAAATAAATTTTATTTTTGAAATAAACATATCAAAGTTATCTTTGACTGATTTTTTTAATTTTTCTAAAAATATTTATTTTTTAATAAATAGTAAGAAATTCCAATTTTTATAAAGTTATAATTTTATTTTCATTAATGTAAATTTTTTATTTGAATTTTATCTCAAAGTAACATAATTATTATTTAATGATATATAATATAATTAAGTTCATTTGAACCATCATTATACATTATTTTTATATAAGTACATTTTTTGTCTTAAAAATGCATTTTTTTGAAAAATAAATTTTCCTTGAGTTTTTCCAACTTGATTTGAAATTAAATTATAAAAATTCTATGTTTTGAATTTTGGAAATCAGATTCCATATTTGGAATCATGAGGACCATATTTAGTAAATATTTCCCTTTTGTAGCGACCCCGACCCCCAAAGCCTGGAGTTAGTGCCTGCTACCATTACATTGGCATAAGATATAAAGAAATGAATCCTAAATGATCGATCAATTTTATATTCTTGGTAAAATAGATACATACATGAGTTATACATTACATTTTATTACACAAATCACAATTTTTTTTCAAAATTACTTTATTTCATCTAGCATAACCCCACATATTAGTCATAGTAAACTTCATGGATTCCTGAGAAAGGAAACAAAACAGGGGTGAGTTCAAATGATCTATAAGGTTTACATATAACGAAAGAAATAATGAATCAATAAGAATAACCAAAATTTCAAAGAAAATAACTGAGCACACATGGCATTTAAATAACCGGATAATTCATAATCAATATCGAAAGATAAATAACTGAAAATACATGCCATTTAATCAATGCACTGAAAATGAAATATATCCGTATATTTTGTCAGTGAAAATATTATAGATAATAATAAATAGATTCTAAATGATGTAAATACTTGATTATTGGACTCATGTTTCCTAGGAACATGATACTTTTACCATAAAGACCTTTCACATGATGGTTTAGAGTGTAATACTGTCAATACCTTTCACAAGATAGTTTAAAACATATTGGTTACAGACGCACAAGGTTTCTCTAACCAATTTCATCTCATAAGACTATCAAAGCATCTAAGATCTTACTTTAAACAACCTCATCCTATTTCATACATGTCCAATACTTTCCTAATATATTAAATAATATATTTAATTTGTAAACAAAATTCCTTATCAAATATACGTATTGAGTAAAGGATACAATTTTAACAATATTTCTCCAGTTAATGAAATAAATTTCAAAGTAAATACCATATGTAAAAATGGTACACGATTTAGGAAATAAATATATCCATCACATAAGAATATTGATATTTAAGATAAATATAATTTCCAATGAAAAATTATTTTAATAAATTTATTGTTTTAGGATAAAGATGACAATCAGAGAAGAAAGCAAGTTTACATAATAACTTTTACCACTTGGTAATTTTTAATTCAAATCCCCTTGGGTGAGATCATTCAAATTGAAACATGAAATACCATGAATTATAAAATATTCATGATATCCCATTTCAAAGGGGCATTATATATGCCACATAAAAGTGAGTTGGTTCATAATAAAAAATAAGTCTCAATGGAATATAAATTGAGATGAAATACCTTACCTTATGCTTTAATTTAGTTGATCACGATTTATACTACTATATAATGATTTTAATAATGTGATTAATATACTCAAGAATTATATAAATTTTTTATTATATCATATATGATCTTTTATGACATCTTATCACCCATTTGTTAAGAATCTTTCATTATTTTCTTTGTTTTGGGTGTTAATTGTCTTGTTTTTTGAGAATGTTTTGACTTATTATTTTTGGATCCTCTTACTTAAATCATGATTTAATCATCTCTAAAATTTAAACCAGTATTTTAATATCATATATATTAAGTATATATGTATTTATATTAATCCATAATTTTTTTTGAAATACATAGTTCATGGAGATGGTAGGTCGTGCATATGCATGTAAGCTATTTCCATTTTCTTATTGTATTGATAGAAAGAAAATTAAATTATATATATATATATATATTATCAATATAGTATCCTTTTATGTCATATATATAACAGATTTTTATTAAACCAATTTTTAATGCATTCTGTGTAAAGTGTTAAAAAATCACACCGCTTTGCGAGTCGATAGTCCTCTGTACACATGAACAACGTTATCATATTTCCACAAAATAGAGAGTATAAAGTTATATGTGATATAATATTTTAAAAATCATAAATATAAAATATATCATATTTAAAATATAAATACATCATTATTCCCAACCTTGAAATGTGGTAATGGAAGAAAGAATGACATCAGTTCGCAAGGCAGTAGTCCGTCGTACACATGAACGATGATTCCGTAACCCATTTGATGGATGCGTGTAAATTTTTAGGTTGTAACATTAACAGAAAAACATCTTAGTATTTGTAAGATATTGAGTTTATTATATGATCATATAATAATAATAAATGGAGGTAGTGGATATGAAAAATCCCAAACTTTATATAGACCCTCGATGCATCGACAAGTTTTCATGAGACAAATTAGTTGTGTAAATTAAATAGGTTCATACCTATATTTTTAAAATATCTTGTGAAAGGTATTGATGGTATAGGTTTTCATGTGCCTGAAACGTGATGTCTAATAATTAATCATTCCCTTAATTTTGATTCAGTACATATTAACCATGATATTTTTACAATGAAAAAGTTTATAGATGCATTTCATTTTATATTTATTGATTAAATGGAATGTGTTTTCAGTTTCCTACCTTTCCATATTGATTATAGCTTATCCAGTTATTTAAAAGGAATGTGTTTTCAGTTATTTACCTTTTCATATAGTTTTTTCACTTCCTTATCATTTTATTGATTACATGGCATGTGTGTTAAGTGGATTACCATTCCATAATTATTATTATCCATGATTCATGATTTCACCCACTATACCTAACCCTTACTAAGAATTTTATCTCACCCATATTTTTTTCCTTCCTCCACAAATCCAAGAAGTGTACTAAGAAATATATAAAATGATATGCTAAGTGGGAATAAAGTTAACCTCAAAATAAAAAAAATTATGGTGTAATTATGTTATTCATTTTTAGTAGACTCATGTTTGTATCTGGTTTAGAAATACTACTAAACTATTCGGTGCATATGGATTTGATTCCTGTAATCATGCCAATGTAACGGTAGCAGACACCAACTCCAAGATTTTGGCGTAAAGTTTCTCCACTCTAGTTCATCGAGTACCTACCCAAATCCCTTTATAATATCCCTTTTCATAATATAGAGGTCCTCATCTACCCTAAGGACAAAACTAAGAAGTCTTAATATGTATGAAAAATGTGGATTTCAAAATAACATGTATAACTCTTAACCAAGTTATTTCATGTTTATTTATTCTTCTACCACCATAAAACCTATCTTAACCATTATTATATAATAACATTAATATCTCCAACATATTTTTTAATGTATATGTTATAAACCTTTTCATATTATTTTATATCCAATGTTATATGAAATCATCACTCGTGCGCACTTACAGACTACCGTTTCCAAGAAGTGATATATTTTATTTTTCATAACCACCTCTAATGGTTGGTTAAAATAAAGTAAAAAATGTTTATATATGATATATATTAAATAATTATGATTTTTTAAAGATGATATATCACTTACCTTCTTACAATCCCACTCATTGGAAAATGATAATGTCACTCATACCTACATGTGAACTACCACCTCTACAAAGTGATGTGATTATGTTTTCATTATTTCCTCACATGGATGGTTATAAGAACATAAATAATTAATAATTACATTTGTAAGATATATATGATCCTTTAAAAGTAAAATATTATTTAATTTATTTCTTTTAAAATCAGTAAAAAATGAAAATTTTGTTTAAGTGTACGTACGGACTACCGTCTCCATGAAACTATGTGATTAATTTTTCATGTATAATTTATATATATGGTTCTAAAACTATAATAAATTTATAAAAATGATAATTATTTCATTATTAGTATTTGTGATATTATGGAACAATGACCCCTATGACCATGGTCAACCTACAAAAGTTTTTTTTGGATTATGAATAGAACATCCTCAAAACATCAAACATGAACTTAAAGAACTTAGTAACTTAATAAAAATGATAATACATGCAATAATAATAATAATAATAATAATAATAATAATAAAGAGATGAAACTGAAAAGTGTTCCCAAGAAATTTTAAAATTAAAACAATTTTATTATTCATAAAAGTAAAATACTAATCTGTCGAGTTGGGAGACGAGATAAAGGATTTATAATACGAGTTTCACTTCTTTGAGTCTTACATTATTTTCATGACATTATTTATTTTGGGTGGTGTATAAATAACCATAAGTATATATTTTATCAAATTATATGAAATTCAAGTGGTTTAGAAATCCATTTCAATTTCTATTATTTATTATATTTTTGATTGTAAAAGTTACCAAAGTGGTAAGGATTTTTTCTTTAAAATATTATTTTAAAGGTTTTAAACTCCTTTTCTTTCATTTTGATATTATATAAATTGATTCATGATTGTTATTATTTATAAATAAATCATTTTTAAATTTAATTTTTAACTAATTTTATCTTTATTTTATAGGTTTTCAAAATGAATCTTTTCAGTATTTCTCATAAAGTTCATTTTTATTTCTTTAAAAAAAGTGTAAACATAATGATTTTCTAATATATATAACATGAAAATATTTTACTAATGTTATTTAATTTGTTCTTTATTGATATTTATTTACAATTTTCAATTTTTTTTTTCAATTAATATCCTTTACCCATTCTTCATTAACATTTTAGTTTTTAATTTTTTTTTCAAAAGAAAAATATATTTATTATCATTTTTATAATAAAAATTAATTCTATTTTTATTATGGGATCAAATTCCAATATTTTTAACTATTATGATGAAAATTCAATATTTTATATGTTTTATTTTTATTACGGTTATTTTAAATCACTGATGATGAAAATTAGTCCCAATATATCTCTCTAATGCATTGGGTATTGTGAAAAGAATTAAGTGATTATAAGTTACATATATGAAATGGATGGAGTTAATTGTTTTTAAGTCACTCCTTTGAAATGGGTAGAGTTAACTATTTTTTAGTTACTTATAAAAAGTGAAATGAGTTTACTATTTATAATGTAGTTTAATAAAGTTGATGGAATTAAATATTTATAAGTTACTCTTATAAAGTAATTGGAATTAACTTGGTAGGTTATTCCTTTATAAGAGTTATTGTAAGAGTGATATAAAGATAATTTCCCACAGCACCTACATATCTATTCTTTTATTTCATTTAGGTTTTCATGGAATTATTTTTATTTCAATATGAAATCAAATGGGTTCATGATTTACTGAATGGTTAATGATTTTAAAATGGTGAATGATTGGTTTTTAAGGAAACTTTTTCATGTTTTTAAGAAACCCACATGAATTATTATACGTATATTCTTGCATACAAAATTATTTATGAAATATTTTGAATTTGAAGTTAATTTAATGAGTAAGTAAATTATCATTTGAGTTAAAGGTTTATTATATAAAAAAGAAAACATTCTTATTCATTTTCATAATTTTAAAATGGATTAATGAGTTACCTTTCTTTTAATATACCTTACTGAGCTTTTTATGCTCATACTAAGTATTCATATATTTTTTACAGGGCCTAAGGATGAGTAGGAACTATATAGATTTCTATATTTCCATAGTGGTGGGTTCTTTTTAAATTAATTAAATGATTATTGAATGAAATAGATGTTCATATTTAAGAATAATGTTTTTATTAAGAATTGGACATTAAGTGAAAGTGTCCAATTTTTAATATATGGGTTTGCGGTGTCATAGATGTATATATTACACTTGATTCCTTTTATTCAACCCTATATTTATGGTTTTATCATTGTGATAACAAACCTATCAGTGTTATATGGATTTGTATTGTTTCATTGATATGCAGGTCGATCTAGGTGGTATAGAATGTTGTGTTTCACCGAGCCGCAAATAACTCTTTGAACTGTATCCTTCATAATTGCATCATGTTGGTTTTATAATTGATAACAGTCATCAAAGAATAAATTACAAAAAATATATTTTTTAATCTAATATAAGGATTATTCAAATGGTAATTCTAGACCATATACTAGTAGGGGTAACTAAGTTCACTGGAAACCACCTATTTTTGGGTACAAAATATATTCAGATGGATCAGATTGTGTAAATGGTATGTCAGGAGGAGGGGTTATGCATGATCACATGGGATTAGTTAAATTGGACACTTATGATCATTTTATGCATGGATATTACTTGAAAGCTAAATTTAAGACCCTTATTCTTGGTTTGAATATTTTTCATCAGAAAAATATCTTGATCTCAAATATTTAAGTTCATGTGGATATCATTTTATTTTTTTAAAGGAACCAAAGGCATTACACCAGTTAGTTTACTATGTGACGTGTTCTAGTACATTCAAGGTTAAAATAGGTATGTCTATTTCTTACACATGGAGAGAAAGTAACATGTTGGTAGACTCTATGTCCATTAATGGACAATTGATTCATGATATAGAGATCTACACATCAACTGAAAGTATCTCCTTGGATTGTAGGGTATTTGTTATTACTGATGCATTGAGCCTACATTTTTTCCATGTCATGGCCTGACCAGTAGAGGTCCAACCCATAACTACCCCAAGACCACCTCCATTAGGCCAGGGGATGGCGACCATCACTGGGTATGAATATCCCAAAAATGGGAGGAATTATCCTAAAGTATATACAAACATGCACACATATTCAAACCCACAGAATTATGAAATATAAAATAACTGAAACAATTCATGAATACATCTAAGATCTCACAATAGAGTATGATACAAAAAGTACTAGAAGCTGAAAAGGGGCCAAATAAAAGCCCAACCGAAAACAATAAAAGTCCAACCAACTCTATGGGTAAGGAATAAGTAAAATTTAACCTCATAGTAAAACAACTTGGTCTTTTAATATCCAGCTATGCTCTATACACTCCCTATCATCCCAAGACATCGTCAAAGGGTCCATCATCTACGTAAGTCACAACACGTGTGGGAAAATGCCATGCAGAGGTGAGCATAATAATACTTAGTTGGACACCTCAAAACACTAAACATGAAAATATAAGTACAATTAGATCAATATAATATATAAAAATCAATGTATAATAGAAACACACATATATTCTCAATAAATTAATCACACCACTAGGTGGTCATAACCAACTTCCAGCCATAGGATTTTTCTCAAATCAACACTCATTCCAGGAGAATCCACTTCACGAGACATGATATAATAAAAAAAACTAGAAAAAGAGTTCTAGATCATGGCTCATGCATAGTGAAATACCACTAGTATAAGAAGACTCTAATACACAGATAGTGGGTCATGTCCAAAACCACTGGGGGACACCACAAACCCAATCTGGATCAACCCGCTATATAGAGGATTGTATGTCAACAATACCACAAAACTTATTGATATAACTTACTAAAAGGAGGATCAACACACTACTCTAAGAGGTAATTCTGATTCCACAAAACCCCTAGTGAATAAAGGATGATAGAATATCTCACTCCTATCTCATGAAGGGACACCAAAACTCTATCTAAGACTCGACCTCTAGACGTGATCACAATCTAGTGACATGGATGTAATGATGCACTTTTCCCTCAAGGTAAAGGACCAATGGAAACACAATAAACCTATAATAATCCAAAATAAGAAAAAAATAACCAAAATAATTCTTTAAGGGGGTACATAGAGTGTACTAGGAGGTAAATGGAGTGTCCAACTATCCCCATGCATGCTCGTGTGGAAGTGTCTCACATGACATGTTGTGTCACAAACTGAATCTGGTATCTGTAAAAACCAAAACCAAACCCAGACCATGGAAAGGCGTGAATGGAATTACATATCCCCATGGGTTGGAAAAAGTGCCCAAGTGTCGTAAATATTGGTTTGGGAATGATTTACCTGAGTATGGATATATAAAACAACAAAAAACAGTCAATAAACTTAATCTGAAAAATCATGCCAAAAAAGCCTTAAATAAAATTCAGAACTAAATACATGGGTATAAACATGAAATAATAGTTCCAAATATACATAAAATTATCAGAAAAAACAACCCAAAGACCACCACATGACAAGGGGTAATCACCCACGATCCGTCTCCATAACACCGCACAACGGGAGCAACTAGAAACCTGAACCACCGTCTCCAAAAGCCTTTCCCTTACCTGTGTCAAACATAACCAAGTATACTTAAATACAAAGGTGTAATTAGGGTGTGATCCTAACACCAATAGTATGAAACACAAATATTCCATGTTACAATCATTATAATATAAAAAGCTTACAAGTGTTATAAATAAAGAATGGTATCAATAATTTCTTAAGGTGCATCTTTTAAATGAAAATAGTTTTCAAAGTGGGTAACTTTAAAGAAAAGTTCCATTTAAATAAAAAATTTAAGATACTGAATTTTCCATCCAAAAACACCATAATTCAAAGATAAATTCCAAATAGTCAATGAGCGCTCAATATGGGAACACCCCTAGGCACTAGTTAGTTGTGATCCCCATGTACCTCGCATATCAGTGTGAAAGTAACCATAACAATATCCGTTCTTATGAACGAGCCAATAATAGGGGAATAAAACAAAACCTATTGGTGTTAGGATCACACCCTAATTACACCTTTTTTCACTTACTTCTTCTAAAACAAAACCTATTGTTCACTTACTTATTTTAAATCACCTAAACTATCTTTTTTTGTTTTAATTATTTAGTGGAAACAATGAAAATAATTTGGTTTTTTTTATTAATGACATGCAATAATTGAAATTAAAATTTAATATGAAAATCTAAAGAGAATGAGTTAATAAAAGAAATTAATTGGTTTTGGGGTTTGGTTTAAGGTTCAATCATTATTCTCCTTTGTGTGTTTGATTTAAATTTGATAATACAAACATGAAATATCATGTTTGGAATACTATTATTTACTTAGAAATTGTGGTATATCATTGAATGACAAAGGAAGATTAATTACTCCTCCTTTAATCAAGTTTTATGACACACCATGGTTTAGGAGGTTTAATCTTCCAAAACCTAGCTCTATCGATGCTATTTCAGTCATTAATTATCTCAAATTCATCATATGAAGAACTAACCAATGGATATATGGAAAAGTGATTAAATAAAAGAATAGAAATAAATTGAGATTCATGTCATTAGTGGGTAGTCATCTAATCAGATCCATTTACCTCACCATGCATTCTACTCAAATTTATTACAAACATAAAATTAAACTTCAAGGAAAATTCAAGAACACCTTGAAATCCCCCATTCCATGCCTCATGGTCAGCCTCACATTTTTGAGAGTAAAATATCACAATGTTGGAAATGGGAAGAAGAGAAGAAGAGAAAAAATAATAATAGATGAAATAAATAAAATAAAAATGGAAGAATAAGGGATAAAGAGAGAGAGAGAAAGAGAGGAATAAAATAAAATAAAATGATAAAAGAAATAAATTAAATTAAATATAAATAATGTAATAATAATAATAATAATAATTATTCTTTTAATTAAGAGAATAATTTTTGAAAAAAGATAGATAAAAATAATAAAATTAATTTAAAATAACAATGTGATAATAATAATAATAATAATAATAATAATAAAAAGAAGAATATTAAAAATAAGAATATTAAATGGTGGAATAAAATTTAAGAAAAAATGCATGAATTTATTTACTAAATCAAAAAATAAAATTATAATTGGAAATAAAAATAAATAGAAGACAAAACTAAAATAAAGTAAAAAGTAAAGAAGAAGAAATGGGGGAGAGTTATAGCATCCAAACTCCTCCCTGGTAAAGATCTAATTCTTGGCAGTGTCAACTATTGGTATGGGATGGATTGAAATGAATTGGATAAGAGGGGATATCATTCTTTTATAGGCTATAATGTTTCTTCTACAGTTTCTTCATTTTATCCCCAATAAATGGATAAATTTGGTAATGGTGTACACATAAAAGTTTTTCAAAAATTCCTTGTGCATATCTCCCCAAATTTTAATCCTATTTTACTATGAGAAATGATATTTATGTTCATTATACTCTGAGGGTTGGTTCTGCCGAGGAATATTCTATATATTCCATATCTTTGGTTTCACATGCATTAATGGACTTGAAAACTGCCAATTCACATAGGGAAGCCTTCTTGAAAGTTTTTTCATAAATTCCCTTCATGTCTCCCATCAAAATTTCATAATATTTTATCTATCCAACTAGGAGATATGGTATCAAGATCAAATATCACCAGATCTGTGAGCAGTTTTCAATGCCCAACTTGTGAGTTGGTTTTGGGCTAACAATTAATGGATTTAGGTTTGGGTCTGGAAGAATGAAATAAATCTAAGGATGTATATAATAAAAAAATGAAGTAATTTCATTATTTTTATCATTATATAAAATTTCATGGCCTAAATACATAAACAATTTAATGTAGTTAAAATCCAAAATAGGATATTTTATCTAATTAATCTCAAAATACCAATAAAACCATAAAATATGAAAATTGACCTTAAAATAACACTTTTTTTGGGATTAAGAACATTTAAATTCAAAGTAAAATTATGGGAAATATTTTTTCTATAAATTCCCCCACACTTAAACCATTATTTTCCTCAAGCATAAAATATCAACATTGAAAATTAGAGTTCAAAAATTTTACCAATATTTAAATTCCATGGAAATAAAATTAAACAACCATCAATTTCAAATAAAATTATAAAATGCTACAAAAAATATCAATTAAATTTCACATTTTTCAAAGAAATATTCAATTAAAGTATTTTAATTTTCCAATGATGGAACATATCCTCTCATTCATTCAATCTCCTCAATTCATTATTATCAAACATGCTAAATCATGATCTAACTCACTTTTGAATCTTTTCTATCATCACTCCTGATTAAATTCAAGTATATTTATGATCATATCATTAAATAATGAACAATTTTCCATATTATTGTAAATAAAACATTCCCTCTATTTTTAAAGATAAAATACACATAAAATCACGAGGTATTTCAATTAGGGTTACAATATATCTGTGGCTTAAGGTTAGTAGGAATTTATGTTAAAAATTAAAGCTCGAGGAGGTGGTTTATCTCTTAAATACTAAATCATGATATTTAAAGTAAAAGTGTCATGAAATTACCCCCTTTAATTTGTAATAATTCCTAACTTCCCCAAAACTCAAAGTAAATATCACGATCTGTTAAGAATAATGAATTATCTATGCCCTTTATTGAATATTTTTTTTATTTTTATACACATTTTTTTCTTTTTCAAAGAACGTTTTCATTTTTTGTATAGTTATACTTAGAATAAACCTCACATAAACCACCTAACCATGCATGATAAAAAATCATAATTCTAGTAAATGTTAGTTTTGGTTTACCTAAATCACAACCCATTTTTCTAAATTTTTTTGTTCATTTTTTAATTTTTATTTTTTTAATATTCAAGAGGGGAAAACAATATAGTAGAAAAAATGATTCCAAAAACTTTTAAAATTACCACAATAAGAACACCACACTTATTCCTTATAATGTAAATCATACCATTTACCATGATTCCATTCACCCTCACACTTCAACTTGAAAATATCATGAAAATACTAAAAGGATGGCAGGAATGGATAAAAATATCTTGAAACATGGATCATTCCTATAAATATCATTCACCATTTCTATAGGCTTAATAAGGTTTTATGTAAAGGTGTTATTTTAAGGATACATGGTTTTCAAAAGATACCTAAACCATTTTAAACGTGATTTTTTACATTCATAACTTTTATAAGTTCAAATTCAAGTTCTAGAAGGTGGAATGTCCCAATATCACTCAAGAAATATGATTAAGATAAAATAGAAATTACTTGGTCTAGAAAACCTATCGATAATAGAACATATATTTTGGGACAATCAGTCATGGAATCATTAATAAAAACAAATAAATTCTCATGAATTTCAGAAATTTAAATCGTGAAAAATGGTTGGGAAATTTCATTTACATGAATCAATAAATTCCCTCAAATCATTATTCCTCAGTTTAATATCCATTATTCACATTATTTATCTAATTATCCTTTTTACTCATTAAATATTATTAAAATTTAAATCTAAAACAAACCATCACATGATTCCTATGAAAATAATATCTCCTAGATTAGTCATGTAAAGCATAATTTAAGCGAGGACATGAAATTTTTACTTTAAATTTCAAAACATGATTTGGACAAAAATGTAGAGAGTTTTAAAGATAAAAAATAAAAGTGAACTCCCTTTTACCATGAATATTATTTCTTCTCCTTCACTAATATAGGATTCGTTATTCAATTTATAAACCTACAAAATAGAACTACCCAATTAAGCACAAGAATCATGTCATTTAAACTCAAAAAAATGTTGGAGGGAGTAGGATGCATTCTGAAAAAATCCATAAGACTGAATTTGAAATATAAATTCCAAGAAATCATGTAAAAAAATTCTTGATATAATCCAATAAGCGTATAGTGAACCTGTCTTTTCATACATTAACATTACATAACTTTTGTGGAATACATAATACATTATAAAAACAAATTCCTAAAGACCTTGTTAGTTTAGTGGCATTAGAAACATGGAAACATAAACACTAGTACATGAGAAATCTACATTATCTCCCACTAGGTTATCCTAGACTATATCCCATATTAGAAATATCATAAAATAAATATATCATCATAACATGGGGAATAAAACATAAAAAGTGGTGATCTCAGATGCTCAGTAAGGGTAAAATTGGGAGACATGTAAGTATAAACATGAGCATAGGGGTATGAGAACATGATCATGAAAATATAAGATCATACACTGCATATCATGATCATATACATAAATCATGGAAAAAACATAGCATTTCATAATCCATTAATCATAAGGAAATAAAGAATATAAGCGATGAAATCATAATATAGGAATAAAACATAGAATTGTGGAAAACACATAACCTTAAAATATGATTTCCATAGTAGCCAAGGCATCACATCCAATACTATCTTAGAAGTATGGTTTCACTCTTCATACCATATTTTTAATCATGGTTCACTCCCATGGACATATTAGTAGCATGGGTTCACTCCTCACACCATCTTGGTAGCGAAGGTTCACTCCCATGGGTATATTAGTAGTCAAGGTTTACTCCCAAGACTGTCTTAGTCTATCTCATGAGATATAAATCTTTAACCAATTCATTTGAGGGAGATATAAGTACCACCTATCTCATAATGAAATCAAACATACATGTGACACAAAATTATAAAAAATCACATATAACCCATGAAATTAAATGGGTATTATAAATATGTAATCTTATTATAACATGTGGAAAAAATACAGGTTTCATAATCGTTTCATAAAAATCATAACCCATGAAAAGAAATAGGGTTCAAAATCATATAACTTATGAAATAGAAACATGTGTCATAAGTATCATTACATCAAAACATAGAACATTAAATAAATAATATTAATGGAACCTTTAAATCATTTTATTTAATGGCATTGGTAACATCAATAGATTTCATCTAATATGGAAAATAACTTGGAAAGATATTTTGAAAATATTTCTTGAGTAAAATATCCTTTCTTCTTTAAAAAGTCCCTTTGAAACATAAAAAACTTTTAAAATCCATTTTCTTGAAAATAAACTTGAAATGTTATAAAGAAATATTTTAAAAAAATTTTCTTTTAAAAAATTTAAATAGATCTTGATAACTTTTTGAAAACCATTTCCTTTAAAATACTTTGTAAACTTGTAAATAAGGCTTGAAAATCATTTTAAAACCATTTTCCTTGAAAAAAATATAAAATAAACTTTAAAAAATTTTGAAAGAAATTTTACTTGAAAATTATAAAATAATATTGAAAATATTTTGAAAAATATTTTCCTTAAAAATTTATAAATTAATCTTGAAAACCTTTTTGAAAATAATTTTCCTCAAGAACTTATAAAACAACCATAAAAACATTTTGAAAACAATTTTACTTGAAAACTTACAAAGGAAGGTTAAAAACATTTTTGAAAATAATTTTCCTTGAAAACTTATTAAGGAAAATTTGAAAACCATAAACATTTTAAAGATAATTTTCATTTAAAATTTTCTTCAAATATAATTTGAAATTATTTTTTGAAAACATTTTTTGAAACATGGTTTTTGAAATAAAACATATTTCCAACTGAAGAGAGAAATATTATAAGATTTTTCTTAAAAACACATTCTTAATTATATTAAGTACTTGAGAGTGGGAAAATGGTACTAATAAATTAATATAAATTTAATAAATATAGTATAAACAAACTCACTAGTTTTCTTTAGAGATAGATCACAATATTTCATCAAAGGAAGCATAATCATTAACAATCTTGAAAAGTGAAGAGATTTTTTATTAAACTCTTACCACTTTGTCACTTGGGATCATACTCTCCATGTTAAATAATTTAATTAAATAAAGCATAAAAATATCATGAAAATAAGGATATTCATGGTATAATATGTCAAATGTAATTATATACACCTCAAGAAAGAATCTAGATGCATAATAAAACATGTGTTTCAAAGAAGGAAAATTAAGACAAAACTATCTTAACAATTTGGTAGCTTTTGAAACATTAACCCCCTAAATTAAAGATAATTTAATGGATATTTAAATAAATATAAATTTAATTATAATAATTATAGAATACATCCATGGGTAGTATACACACCACACAAAAGAAATGGTTGGTGAATAAAGCTTGTATCTTAGGGAAATAAAAAGTGAGATGAAATTCCCTTACCATGTGTCTTGACTCTATTCATATACATACAAGATTAATTTATAGTAAATATAAGTTTATTATAAATATTTTAAATAATAATATTATTATATATAATACCATATTTTTTTATTATGACCTTATATTACCCACTTGTTAACAATCTTATTTTAAGGATTCACTTCGTGTAATATTTTCTTTGTTCTTCACATGTGTCTATAATTATTTATATATTTGGTCATTATACTTAGATAATGATTTAAGGAATGTAAAAAATAATATAAATATAATTTATATTCAGTATATGTGTATTATAATAATCTATATAATATAGAATTATTAAACAGAATACACTGTTCACAGAGACAGTAATCTGTATGTTTGCATGAATGTTGTTTCTGTTTTTATTATCGTATTAAAAGAAAGAAAGAAATGACATATATATATATATTTATATATATATATGTGTGTGTGTATAAATTTATTACAGTATAATTATCATGTTATATATATCATATAATTTAACTAAATGCTTCTTTAATACATCCCATGTAGTGTGTGAACGAATCACATCATTTTGAGGGGGTGGTAGTCCGCACATTCTCAAATGAAATTATCATATTTATACCAAATGAAATGAACAAAGATATGTGATATAAAAGGATTAAAAAATCTTAAATAAAAAATAAATATAATATATAAAATATATAAACATATTTTCCATCATAATGTCCACCACGAGTGGCAGTAAAGGAAAAATGAACAATCATCTTTTAGTGAGGTGGTAGTTCACCGTACATGTAAACAATATGTTCTTTACCCATTATATGGAAGTGTGCGTAAGTATATGTCCAAAAATTATCATAAAAAATCATAGTATATTTATTATACAGGTTTTTTATACAATAATTGAATAATAATATTTGAAGGAGTGGAGAAATAAAATAAAAGAAAGGAGTTTGAGGGAGGGTGTTACCTCTTAACTGGGTTACTCCTTTTGGTTTGAACCAAAGGGATTCCTTGGAATACTTTCATACCAAATGGATTCTTCAAGGAGGAATTTAGGTATTTAGGGAGATTATTTGAGTAGATTTTGGTCTATACAAGGGTCTTCAGATGTGCGAGGAAGTGGGAGGAGAGGAGGCCTTTTTATAGTGGATGAGGAGTGGCACTCTTCTAATATTTTGAAAAAAGAATCCCATACACATTTTTCACTTTTCATGTGCATCCAATGATTTAAAACATTATACCCAAGGGAGTATAGGTTCTAAATATGGCTAGATAAGGGGGTTTGGACAAGTTTCTAAGTCGTTATGAGTCTTAAATTTAAGGTTTAGTCCTAAGTTAAGCTTAATTTTTCCTTAACCGATGTAATAAATTTTAATTACTTTCACTAATATTTTTGGTAAAAAAATAAGTTGACCTTATTAGAAATTATAAATTATTCTAATTCCAAAATTTTAATCCATTTTTCCAAATTCAAATCACATAAGTGGAATAAATTAATTTAAATACAATCCCGCAGTCAGGTCGACAATGTGGGTTTTTAAGTGAAAATGTTTAAATGTTTTCTATGTTTTTATATTAAATTCCCAAGTGAAATTTATTACAATGACCCAAATTGGGTTTATTAGTAAAAATAAAATATAATTATTCTTTTAAACCAATTTAAAATGTAATTTAACTTTATAAATAAATTAGATAAAAAAGTAGTTTTGAACTAAAATTCAATATTTTTCACTATTCTTTAAACAATGAATCTTCATAGAAAATACCAGAAATTCACCCTAAAATAATTAATATGTTCTTATTTAAAAGTATAATTTTATTTTTACATATTAAATATATAAAATTTAAGAAAATTTGATTTTAAATGGGTCCTCCATTAAAAGTAGTAAAAATGCTTCAATAAAAATACAGTTTTTTAAGCATAGAACTGAGCTTGTTCATATATTATGTCTATCAGATCTATTGTATGAATATAAAAAAATATATTATTGAATATATAAAATATATATTAAATTAATATCACTTAATAATTATAATTAATTTAATTTATTATGGTAAAATATATTTATGACCATAAAAATAATAATATTTCACTTTACATTCAATCAATTTTTAGATTCATTTCTAATTAACTGGTAACCTATAAATTCATCTTATATTTTTGTAAACCATATATTTTCCTAAATTAGTTAATAAAATTCATAATATATAATTTAATAATTATTTTACATCTTATTATATTAAATAATAAAACTTTAAATATATACTATTCTTTAGTAAAACTTGGTTTTGTGTGTTACGCGAGCCATCGAGGAAAGTCATTGTTGCGTGTAACACATGCTAACCTAGATGTTCCATATAGAGAAAGATAAAATTATTATTTTGTGTTTTTCATTATTAACTTAGTTTTTCACATAATTCAATCCAAACATAGTTCTTTTATATAAAATAAATCATTTTTAGTGTTGCATGAAATGAAAAATATCAAAAACATTAAATTAATTTGAAAAAAATCACAAAATATTAGGGTGTTACATTCTACCCACTCCCTTAAAATTAATTTCTCACTTAAAATTTTTCTGGGTTATCAAAGGTTTAATACTTTATAGTTTCATTAATAGAAACACACATCATAAAAATGAATACTAAAACTCTCCTTAAAAAGGGAAAGTTGGAACAATAACGGTTACCCAAAGTAACATATAAATTGGTTTCCACATAGGAGAACATAGGTTGGAAGTGAAAACATGGATATGGAAGAGAAATATAACTATCATGATCTGATGGAGAGTGATAGAGAACTTTGTTAGGCAAATGTTAACAATCACAAATCCACATATATGTGATGATCTAAGGGGCCATTTGGTTTATCAGAAAAAAATCTACTAGGATAAAATTTTTGGTTTCAAGATATTTTTTCCAAAAGTAAAATAATTTTAATGAAAATATATACTTGCATGATTTTAGGACAACCCCACCCTTTTTTGTTACTTGATCCACTTCACCTCTTTCTCCAAAAATGAAAGTGAATTTTTTATTCTTGAAGAACTAACAAATCATGAGATCCATGATATTCCATACCATATATCATCAGTTATCATCAACAAAAAGTTTTTATAATAGGTTATCCAATATGAATAAATCGTCATGTGGTGAGATAATAATTTATTCTCCCAAACTTTATATAAACATTAACTTAATCTTCCCATAAATGGTTAAAATTAAAACCCTTCCAAAAGATGAAAATCCAAAACTTTATAAATAAGTCACAAAAATAGGCTTAAAATTGATTCACAATATAACACAAAGTATGACTTGGTTATCACATTCCAAATATGTAAATACATTCATAAAGTATTCTATTAAAACATGGTAATAACCTAAATTACCATAAATACTTCTATAAAACATGCATGCTTCCTTATTACATAAATTACTAGATATATTCCATAAATCCAAGAAGTTGTAAACTTTATCCATGATAGCATAAAATATTTGTCCATGAGTACTTAATTAGTTACAAGGTAATCAATACCATCCAATTTACATATATCCAACATATATTTATCTAAACAACACTATCATAACATACACAACATATTTAGGGTTATCATTCCCTTAATCATGTGTTTCCCATTGACATCACCTTGCCATTAAATCACTTTTCTATTCCATAAGACCCATTCAAAGTATTCATGTATACCATTAATGAAAAATATAAATTATATAATCCTTATATATTTCACCTTTCATAAATCTTTAATCCAAATATATAAAAACATCAATTACTCTATCCTTAAGCCATTATCAAGGCTACTTAATCCTGTTACACAATACATCTTTCATTTCACATTTAATATGTAGTATCTTCATCATTAGAAATGTAACCATTAATCACACCACATTGATTATTATCATTAGGATATTTCCACTTGGGGAATTAAGTGGCATAATGAAATTTTATTCCACACTTAAAACTCTAAACCTTCAATGGTGTTTTAGGGAGGTAAATATTACCATCCATTTTGTCAAACAAACTCTTCATTTTTCAATTACAATAAATTTATTTGTGTCCTTATTTTCCATAGTAAAAACATCTTATTATTCATATAATACATTCACATAGGTTATTATTTCCATATTCTTGACACAAAGGAAACCAAATCTTCATTCCTCCATGGTCTTCATTACCTAAACTCTCAGGGAACTCCTTATTTTTCTTCCTTGGTGAGTCCGAGAGTTGGTTAAGGTATACATTGTTAATCATGTTCTATGAAAACTGATTAGGCATGATCACAACATCTTTCACTCTAGTGATTATCCCAGTTGACTTCTCATCCATAAATAATCCATCACATTCAATATTAATCCAGTTCCACCTAGTTCCCACCATTGACTAAAACTAGAAGCATAGTGAGATCATTACTTATCATAGATGAAAACCACATATTCATGAAAATATTTACTTATAGGATTTCTAAATAATTACACCTTCCTTAATATATTGTTGCCTAGGTTAATATTATGTAATTCATAGACAACTTATATTTAAATATTTCATGATGGTTTATGAAGATTTTGTGAATTTATAAAGCATATCCCTCAGGAGTGTCAAAACAGGTGTGTATCAGGGTCCGTTGTCATGTACCATATTACCCAAAGTCAGGACCAGAACATATTGTTGGATTTTTTAACCCTAGGTACATCTATTCTAGAGACACATCCACTTATAGTATCTAGACTATGATGTATTACTAGGAAAACACTCACTCTATCCTTTCTAGGAAATTTTCCAAAACAATGACTCATCCTTATAAGTATCCTTAAAAATAATACTAGACATATACTTATAAATATACATAGGGATCTGAATAAAGTTTTCTCATCCTAGTTTCCAAAGGTTAACTAAACCATTGCTCTGATAATAACTATTATGACCCCTATTTTCATACATTAACATTAAATAACCTTTTCATAATACTTAATAGATTATAAAAAAATTCCTAAAGGATGTATTAGTTTAGTGCCTTTAGAAATATGGAAACATAAACACCATTACATGAGTGAGCTACATGATAACCCAATAGGT
Organism: Viscum album; assembly: GCA_963277665.1. Taxonomy (NCBI): domain Eukaryota; kingdom Viridiplantae; phylum Streptophyta; class Magnoliopsida; order Santalales; family Viscaceae; genus Viscum; species Viscum album. The sequence continues at coordinate 197,016,024 of OY728125.1, read as the reverse complement.
TCTCCAAGACTAGCACCCCTATAAGACATATCATACAATAAATATATATTCATAACCTGCGGAAGGAAAAATAATAAGGGGTGGGATCATTTCCTCAGTAAGGCTAAACAAGGGAGACATATAAGTATAAACATGAGCATAAGGTTATGGGAACATGATCATGAAAATAGAATATCATACCCTGCATATGAAGATCACACACATGAATCATGACATAAATCCTGGTAGTTCATAATACACGAATCATAAATAAATATTTAACATAATCCATGAAATCATAACATAGGAATAAAACATGGAATTGTGTAAAACACATAAACATATAATATGATTTCAATAGTAGCTAAGACATCACTACTAATACCATATTAGTATTATGGGTTCACACCCCATACCATCTTGGTAGTCATGGTTTACACCCACATACATCTTAGTAGCATGATTTCACTACTCATACCGTCTTAGTAGTCATGGTTTACTCCCATGGCCATCTTAGTAGTCAAGGTTTATCCCAAGACCATTTTAGTCTATCTCATGAGATATAAATATTTATCCAATTCATTGGAGGGAGTTATAAGTCCCACCCATATCATAATGAATTCATACATACATGTTCCACAAAATCATAAACAATTATATAATAAACCATGAAATTAAATTGGTATCATAAAATTATAATATTAACATAACATGCAAAAAAATATATAGGTTTCATAATCATTTCTTCACAATCAAAACCTGTGAAAAGAATCAGGTTTTAGAAGCATATAACCTATGGAAGAGAAATGAGTTTCATAAGCATCATTACATAAAAACATAAACCATTCAATAAATAATATGAATGGAACCTTTGAATCATTTCCTAGAAGGTCATGAGTATCTTCAACAAATTTCATCTTAGATGAAAAATAAATTTGAAAGATATTTTGAAAACATTTATTGAGTAAAATATCCTTTATTCTTTGAAAAAGTCTCTTTAAAACATAAAAACCTTATAAAAACTATTTTATTGAGAATACACTTGAAATATTATAAATAAATGTTCAAAAAAAAATTATTTGAAAACATATAAAAAGAGATTGGAGTTTTTTTGAAAAAAATTTCTTTGAAAACACTTTTCAAACTTATAAATAATTCTTGAAAATCATTTGAAAACCATTTTCCTTGAAAACATATAAAAGAAGTTTGAAAACATTATGAAAAAAATTTCCTCGAAAACTTATAAAATAATCTTGAAATAATTTTGAAAAAAAATCCTTGAGAACTATAAAATAATCTTGAAAACATTTTTGAAAAAAAATTTCCTTTAAAACTTATAAAAGAATATTCAAAACATTTTGAAAAAAAATTCCTTAAAAACTTATAAAGGAATCTTGGAAACATTTTTGAAACAATTTCCCTTGAAAACTTATAATGGAAGATTTTGAAACCATAAACCCTTTTTAAAATAGTTTTACTTGAAAATGATCTTAAAATATAATTTGAAAAGATTTTTTAATAAATTTTTTAAAACATTTTTGAAAACATTTTTGAAAACATTGTTTTTGAAATAAAACACATTTTCGACTGAAGAGAGAAATATGGTAAGATTTTTCTTAATTTTTTTCCTCAATTATCTTATGTATGAAAGAGTAGAAAAATGGTACTACTATGTGGATATATCTTGAATAGACAAAGTATATGTAAGAACCCATACCTTCTTTTCAGGTATGTTTTCATTTTATGGTCATTTTTAAGAAAAAGAGGAAATTATGGAAATTTTTGAAGTACATGCCATGTACTTTATGAGTACACACCATGTACTCAGTTACTGTTGTTAGCCGGGTGATGTCCATGTAGATGCCATGAACATGACCGTGTGGGGTGACCTAGAAGTCACCTAATGTGGAGTACAAAAAAACAAGTACACACCGTGTAATTCAAAAGTACATGTCGTGTAATTTTTTTTCATTAAACGCATCAGGGTCACGTCTGATGAACCAAACCAAAACCTTATAGGGTTGGTTCCTCTAAGAGCGAGGGTATGGCCATAGATCTTTGACAAACCCCCAAGCGATCATCCGTATTCTGAATCGAACACCGTCAGTTGCATTGGAATCACATCGGTGAGTTCTCTCTTCTCCTATATATTCATCTTCTGTTTTCTCCTCTTTGGTGAGTTATTGTGGGTTGAAAGTTTTATACATTTTCTTAGATCTACGACGTTCTAAGAAGATTTAATCCTTGAGGTTCAAGTATATTGATCTTCCAACACCAAGGTAGGTGGTTTGTGCCTTTTTGTTGAAAGTATTTTAGTTTTATGTGAAAATTTTCCCAATACCCATGAACGGGGTATTATGCGTTTACCATTTTAGCCCTATTGTTTTCCTGCTTTTCTTGTATGCTTGAGTAGATGGTTTTTGTTTGTGAATAGGGTAATTTTTTGTGATTTTTCTATGTTGCCCATGCATTTTTTCCTTGTTTTGACCTTAGGGTCTAGTTTTCTTGTTTGGCTACTGTTTACCTTCCCATGCCTAGTATTGTAGGATGGTGTGACTGTTGTGTTGTTATGTTGTTATGCTGTAAAATGACATCCAAGTACTTCTTAAGGTTTACATTGGCTGATACGCGATGCTATAATTTCTTGATTTAAATAGGGCTGTGAGAACCTGGTGTATAAACCATAGGGATAATGGATGTTGAGGGTTTCCCCAGAGTGTCTTTATAATTATACGATGCGAGACCATAGGGGGAATTGACTATGAGTGCTTCCCCAGAGTGTCTGTAGTTCCTTGACGCAGTCCACAAGGGGAATTGACGTTGAGTGCTTCCCCAGAGCTCCTTTAGTTCCAATACGAGACTATATGGGGAATTGACGGTGAGTTCTTCCTCAGAGAGTCTATACTTTAGCTGAACGAGAGGGGTGAGACTGTGTTTGCTTCCCAGAGGGTTGCTTGTACTTATTGGTTGAACCAGAGGGGTTAGGCTATGAGTACTTCCCAGAGGGTTAATTTTTGTGTTTAGATACTTTCTTAGCTTCTTCTTGATATTGAAACTGTGGATTGTTTTCTGCTGAGTACTTCCTGTTTACTGCTTTTTGTACTTTTACCCTGCCATATATTCACTCACGGTTAGGCACAGATCTTCGGGTGGTTGCCTACTTGGATTTAGTCTCACACCCTATTTGGGTCATGCTTTTGGGCCCAAACAGATTATATTGCGGCATGTATAGATAAGGGCAAGCACCCTTCCACTTCAGGTTCTTGATTGCTGTGGAGCAGGAGAGCATGGGAGCAAGCTGAGGTTGCGATGCTGAGGAGCTGTTTATCTACTTTCTTTCATACTTTGGCTTAGTAATGTTTTGTATTCCAGCATTTTGATTTGTTTTGATTCTTTCTTAGACATATGTATCATGCATCATTCATATATATATATATATGTGTGTGTGTGTGTGTGTGTTCTCCAGTTTATTGTTTCGAGTCTTTCACTGTTTCCTTTTTGTATGGATTATTACTACTTCTATTTTTTCTATTGCATTCTTCCGCTATGTTACTCTACCAAAGAGGGAATAATTTCCCCACTATCACACCAAAGGCCCTCACTGCTCGTTGGAAGACTCTGGCATTCAGGGAAATGCGCTTGAGGCCATGTGACCAACCATGTACGGGGCACCCCTGGGTGGCTTCCGGAACCAGGATGTTACAAAGTGACATCAGAGGAATTATTTTCTATTTGGAGCCTATAGCCAGGGATAAGATGGAATAGGTACTTGGTAATAAGCTATTCCCAGGATTAGCTAACCCGTGTATAGGGAAAATCCAATTTACCTCATATATTGCAGTTTTTCTGGTTTTTCATTTTTACAGTTGATTTGATTTTCACCGTTGGGTGAATCACATGTTTTGTGATGTTATTGGTAATATTATTGAGGTTCTATTTATATTGAAACCCAATGAGATGAGGGTATTCCATCTCATGCATCATATAGTCACTTGCTAGAAATCACATGTCATGCATTTTTTCCATGCCATTTAGGGTGCATTAGTGATTGCATGTTGTCGTGATAGATTTTATGCTAGATATGCATACTGTTATGATAGATTCCTTGATAGAATGCCTACTATTTAATAGGGTATTGTTTTGTGTAAGGTTTTTCTTGAAAGAATTCCAAACTTTGGTTCTTGAGGTGTTATGGGCCCTCATTGACTAGAATTTGGTGGATCATTGCACTATTATCCTTGTTTATAACATGTATAAGATTCCAAGATTTGATTCGCAGGGTGTATAGCCCCTCACAGATATGAATTTGGCACCTTAAATGTTCATTTCAGTTTTTTCTGGGTTCTATAGTAGTTTTTGAGGTTTACTGTCTAGAAAAACCTAGAATACATGCCGTGTAGTTTTGACTACATGACATGTGTTCTTCTGTTCAGGAAGAAATTGCATTTTCTTAAGTACACACTATGTACTTTATCTAAACATCGTGTAATCCCTAATCGTGTCATATGTCATGTGGGTAGAGACACGGGATGGGGAAGGTCTGGTGGGAACTCACCGTGTATTAGTTAAACACGCCGTGTGGTCTAATCCTAGGAACCCGACCATGTAGCTAACAACACGGGTCAATGGAGTCTCTTATTATACACACCGTGTCATGTCTAAACACGCCGTGTAGTCTAACCCAAGTACCTGACCATTTCATGAACAAAACAGGTCGGTGTTATCCTTTCTTGTACACGCCTTGTCCATCTGGAACACGCCATGTGTTGTGAGCTGTGTGTTAGGCTGTGTCACTAACAACAAGGGCCAGGGGAAGCTTGTCTAGTACACGCCATGTCTATCATGAACACATAGTGTAAGTTTTTATTAGGATAGCCATGTTTCTTATCCATGTAGAAGGACTCAGGAAGGGGAAGAGGATTCAAGTACACACCGTGTGTTAGGACAACATGTCACGTGGTTTGGGTGTTACATGACCGGTCTTGGAATAAGTACATTCCCATGTTAATGGCTTAAGGGAACATTCCGTTTAGAAATTATACACACCGTGTAGTCATGTTTTGTAAAACTTGAATGATTTATTCCTCCTTTTCCCCTTATTTCACTTCTATGTTTTAGTCTCTTTTAATCCTGATCTAAGGTGTGCACTCGACCTTGTAGAGTCATGCTGCCGAGACATCCTCTGGTTGTACGCCAGTTGCTAGGCGGTGATTAGACACCAGATATGGCTAATCAGGGACTTCCCACAGATCCTCATCTTGTTCCAGTCTTGGCACCATCAGTTATACCTATTACCGGTGCTGATGCAAAGTTCAAGGAAGTCTTTATGAGGATGATGTAGAATTTTCAGGGAGCACCGGCTCCTGCACCATTGATGGCAGATTTGACGCAGGTTTTCCAAGAGCAGCATCCTCCCACTTTTCAGGGGATGGGGGAACCCAGGCTGTAGAGTCATGGATGGAAGCCACGATGATGATATTTGAGAATCTAGAGATGCCTCTAGAAAGGAGGGTCAATCTCACTACTTACATGCTTCGGGATTCCACCCAGTGATAGTGGGATTTGATCTCATAGGCGGGTCATCAGCAGGTTATGGCTTGGGAGGAGTTCCAGCACATATTCTATGATTACTTCTATCTGGAGACCCTGAGGGCTAACTGAGCCTGAGATTTTATGAGCCTAGAGCAGGGTACCCTATAATTTATGGATTATTCCTCTCATTTCATCGAGCTTCAAAATTTCACACCATTTTTATGAGGAGATGGGTTATTCCAAGAAAGGAAGTTTGAGGATGCCTCAGACAGGACATATGCTCTCAGGTGAATATCTTCAGGTTGAATTCCACCGATTCCATCATCAACCAGGCACTGATCACAGATCAGAATTTGAGAGAATCTGGGGTTGTGATCCAAGGCGGCTCGACATCCAGAGTTAGTGCCTTGCCAACTGATAGCTGAAAGAATCACATGGAGACTACATAGGGAGATCCGAGTAGGCGGGATGCATCTTATGGTAGACAGGTGGTGTGATACCAGTGCGGGAGAAGTAGACATATGAGGCCACAGTTACAGAGATACCTGGTGGAGTGCCAATCTTGCGACAAGATGGGACACCTTCAGCATTTCTGTCATGTATCCTCACCAGCAACCAGTGATCGAGGTTTATCTATGACCCCTCATACAGGATCAGCTCCAACAGTTTATCACTAGTCGGGGAATTGGAGTTCTTCCGGCCTTTCAGGCCGAGGTGGAGGTCACATCTATGGTGGTCAGTCACCAGGCTACCAGTGAAAACAGAGTGGATCAACTCAGAGTGGTTAGGCAGGGTCACAGGGCCATGGAGATGGCTAGAATTTTGCAGTGGAGTAGACCCAACAGGATCAGGATCCCATCCCCTCTACAGTTTAAGGTACGATCCTAGTTGCCTCAGTTTTATCTTCAACTCTTTTTGATATAGGGGCTTCCTATAGCTTTATATCTGTTGCCGTTGTGGAGAGCCTTGGGCTCTGTATCTTTTCTTCTGCCGATATATTGACACTAGAAACTCCGTTGGGGACAATAACATCTAGTATAAGTCAGTTCAAGGAGTGCCGTATTGAGGTTGGTGGGTGTCACTTCCTTTGGGATCTCTATGTCCTAGAGATGACAGGCTATGATGTCATTCTAGGAATGGACTGGCTAGTTTCCTTCCAGGTATTCGTCGACTGTTATCATCGCAGGGTGAGTTTCATATCACCAGAGGGTGGATAGTTCCTTCACAAGGGCGAGTGGGATGTCTAGGCAAGTAGATCGGGTCCATAGCATCATGGGTTAGGAGGAGATACATCCCAGATTTCTAGTCTGTATCTGGATGACCTGGGGACTTCTCAGTCAGACTTTCCTCCAGTGGTGCATCATTTCAGGGATTTATTCCCATAGGACTTTTAAGGGTTTCCGATGGAGTTAGAGGTAGAATTTTTTATTGATCTTGTGCCAGGATCATCACCAGTGCCCATTACTCATTATAGGATGGCTACACCAGAGTTATAGGAGCTCAAGAAATAGTTGGAGGAGTTGCAGGTAAAGGGTTTCATCTGATCCAGCACTTCTCCTTGGGGTTCGCCTGTCCTATTTGTGAAAAATGAAGACAATACCCTCAGGTTTCTTATGGATTATCAGAAGTTGAACCAGTTGACGGTCAAGAACTGATATCCCTTACCGAGGACTGATGATCTATTTGATCATCTTTGAGGAGCTCAAGTGTTCTCGAAGATTGACTTGAGGTCTGGTTATCATCAGTTGCACATTAGACCATCTAATATACCCCTCACAGCCTTATGGAGCAGGTGTAGTCTATATGAGTATATGGTTATGCCATTCGGTCTCACGAACGCGCCTGTAGTTTTCATGGAACTGATGAACTGAGTGTTCCATCCATACTTGGATTCTTTCATGGTTGTCTTCATAAATGATATATTGGTGTACTCTCGCACTCGACACAAGCATTTCATACATCTTGAGATCGTTTTGAGTACACTGATATAGTATCAGTTATTTGTTAAGATCTCAAAATGCTACTTTTGGATGGATCATATTCACTTCTTGGGTCATGTTATCTCATAGACTGGAGTATCAGTTGACCCAGAGAAAATTAGAGTAGTAGTTTCCTGGGAGCATCCGAGGAACTTCTTTGAGGTGAGAAGTTTTATGGGGATGGAGGGATACTACGAATGCTTCATATAATACTTTTCATGCTTAGCAGCACCGCTGATGAGTCTGACTAAGAAGGGTGCGAAGTTCTTATGGCCAGATTCTTGCGAATCATCCTTTCAGGAGCTGAAAGGGATGTTGACTTCAGCACTTATACTAGTCTTTCCAGAGCTGGGAAAGAGATATATTGTGTATTTTGTTGATTCGGGTATCGGTCTAGGAGCTGTGCTTATGAAGGGAGAAGGATTCATTGATTATGGGTCTCGGCAGTTGAGGCCACATGAGAGGAATTTCCCAACACACGATCTGGAGTTAGCTATTGTTGTCCATGCTTTACACTGTTGGGGACATTAGCTTCTAGGATAGCATTTTGTGTTTTTCACCAACCACAAGAGTCTCAAGTACATCTTCACTCAGCATGATCTGAATTTCAGGCAGTAGAGGTTAGTCGAGTACCTTCAGTATTTTGACTTTGAGCTTTCCTATATTCCTAGGAAAGGCAATGTAGTGGCTCATGCGTTGAGCAAGAGGAGTCAGATACAGGTAGTTTAGTAGGCCAGTAGTGAGTGGAAGCTTATGCCTATGTTCTCTGAGATACATTTTGAGGTTCACGATAGACAGAGGCATAAATTTCTTTCTTCTGTAACTGTTACTTCTACCCTTCTTGATCAAGTACGAATGAGGCAGCTATCAGATTCTAATGGCCTAGTCCAATGAGAAAGTGTTTCAGGAGAGGACCCTATTCCTAGACTAACCATAGGTGAGGATGAGATCTTGCATTTCCAGGGGTGCATATGGGTGCCAGTAGATATACGCGAGGAGATGATGCGGGACTTTCATTCCTCAGTTTGGGTAGTTAATCTTGGTGTCACCAAGATTTATCGTGATCTACACCATCAGTATTGGTGGTCAGGTATGAAGAGGGATGTTGCAAGTTTCATCATGAGGTGTTCCACCTATCAGCAGGTGAAGGCGGAGCATCATCGACCAGTATGGCTTTTGTAGCAGTTACCCATTCCCAAGTGTAAGTGGAATGATGTCGCGATGGATTTCGTATCAGGGTTGCCGAGTTCGCCTTGAGGGAATGATACAATTTGGGTTGTCATTGATAGACTCACTATGGTTGCTCACTTCTTTCTGATCAAGGAGACCTTTATTGTTGATGAAATGGAACAGTTTTACATCCGGGATATTGTACGTCTAATTGAGTTCCATGCTCCATCATTTTAGAAAGGGATGCACATTTTACTTCTCGGGTTAGGAAGGGGATACAAAAAGCTTTGGGTACACAGGTGATTTTGAGTACAACCTATCACCCTCAGACAGATGGCCAGTCCGAGCGTATGATTCAGGTTCTTGAGGAAATGCTCTGAGCATGCATCCTAGATTTTGGAGGTTTTTGGGAGAAGCATATACCTCTTGTGGAGTTTTCCTATAATAATAGTTTTCAAGCAACTATTAAGATGGAACCTTTTTAGGCTTTGTACAGTAGGCCATTCTGATCACCCTTTTGTTGGATAGAGGCAGGAGAGGCAGCTTTGTTGGGAGCTCATCTTGTTTAGGAGACCACCGAGCAGATAGAGTTGATTCGGAAGAGGATGACTACTGCACAGTCTCGTCAAAAGTATTATGCTAATCAGTGGAGACAACCTCCAGAGTTCGAGGTCAGGGATCAGGTTTTCTTATGTGTTACACCGAGGTTGGGACACAAGAGGATCAGGAGAGAGTTGGGACGGTTGCCTATTGGTTGTAGTTACCTCAGAGGTACTGGGCTATGCATGACGTCTTACACGTTTCTCAGCTTCGACATTACTTTTCAGACTCGTCTCATGTTTTCCAACCCAAGGAGGTTGAGTTGGAAGTGGACACATATTTCAAGGAGCATCCTATCCAGATTTTTGATCGCGGTACAGAGGTTCTCTGGGGACGGTCTGTTCCTCTGGTACAAGTTCTATGGCAGCACGAGTGAGTATAGGATGAGACATGGGAGAGGGAGGCTGATGTACAAGTGCAGTGTCCGGAGTTGTTTGGGGGTTTCTTCTTCTATGCCACGCTAGGGAAATTTTGGGAAAAATTTCTTTATGGGGGGATGTTTGTAAGAACCCGGAACTTCTTTTAAGGTATGTTTTAATTTTCTAGTCATTTTTAAGAAAAATAGGAAATTCTAAAAAATGTCAAAGTACACGCTGTGTACTTTATGATTACACACCATGTACTTGGTTACCATTGGTAGTCGGGTGATGGCCATGTAGTGGCCATTCACACGACCATGTGGGGTGACCTGGAAGGTTCCTAAAGCGGAGTATGAAAAAGGTGATTACACGCCGTGTACTTCAAAAGTACACACCGTGTACTTTCTTTTTTTCATTAAATGCACCGGGTTCGTGTCTAACGGACAGAACCAACTCCTTCTAGGTATGGTTCGTTCAAGAGAGAGGGTACGGCCATGGATCTTCAACGAACCCCTGAGTGATCGTCTGTCCTCCGAATTGAACACTGTCGGTTGCATTGGAATCACATTGGTGAGTTCTCTCTTCTCATAGAGCTTCGTCTTCTATTTTCTCCTCCTTCGCGAGTTATCATGGGTTGAATTTTTTATATGTTTTCTTAGATCTATGGAGTTCTAAGGCGATTCAAGCCTCAAGGTTCAAGTATATTGATGTTCCAACCCCGAGGTAGGTGGTTTCTGCCTTTCTATTGAAAGTATTTGAGTTTTATGTAAAAATTTTCCCAATACCTATGAACAGGGTATTTCACGTTTACCGTTTTAGCCCTATTATTTTCCTTATTTGCTTGTATTCCTGAGTAGATGGTTTTTGTTTGTGAATAGGCTGAATTTTTGTACTTTGGATGTGTTTACCATGCATGTTTTTCTTGTTTTGACCTTAGGTTCTAGTTTTCCTGTTAGGCTACTATTTACCTTCCCATTCCAAGTATTGTAGGATGGTGTGACTGTTGTGCTGTTATTCTGTTATGCTATAGAATTCTAGCCAAGTAGTTCTTGAGGTTTACCTTGGCCGATATGCGATGCTATAGTTTCTTGACTTACACAGGGCTGTGAGAACCTGGTGTATAGACCATAGGAAAAATGGACATTGAGGGCTTCTCTAGAGTGTCTTTATAATTATACGATGCGAGACCACAAGGGGGAATTGACGTTGAGTGCTTACTCAGAGTGTCTATAGTTCTTCGACGTGGGCCATAGGGGGAATTGACATTGAGTGCTTCCCCAGAGTACCTTTAGTACCGATACAAGACTATAGGGGGAATTGATGGTGAGTGCTTCCTCAGAGAGTCTATACTTTAGCTAAACAAGAGGGGTGAGACTATGTGTGCTTCCTAGAGGGTTGCTTGTACTTGTTGGTTGAACTAGAGGGGTTAGGCTATGAGTACTACCCAGAGGGTTAGTTATTGTGTTTAGCTAAATGCATAGCTACTACATGATATTGAAAATATGGATTGTTTTCTACTGAGTACTTCCTGTTTACTACTTTCTGTACTTTTACCCTGCCATATATTCACTGACTGTTAGGCACAGATCTTCGGGTGGTTTCCTACTGGGATTTAGTCTCACACCCTGTTTGGGTCATGCTTTTGGGCCCAAACAGATTATATTGCTGCAGGTATATATAATGGAAAACGCCCATATATTTCAGGTTCTTGATTGTTGTGGAGTAGGAGAGCATGGGACCAAGCTGAGGCTTGTGATGCTGAGGATCTATTTATCTGCTTTCTTTCATACTTTGGCTTAATACTGTTTTATATTCCATCATTTTGATTTGTTTGGCTGCTTTCCTAGACACATGTATCATGCATCATTCATATATATGTATACACACACACACACACACATATATATATATATATATATGTATGTATGTATGCTCCAGTTTATTGTTTCCAGTCTTCCGTTGTTTCCTTTTTGTATGGATTATTACTGCTTCCATTTTTGTTATTGAATTCTTCTACTGTTTTACTCTGCCAAGGAGGGCATAGTTTCCCCACTATCACACCCAAGGCCCTTGCTGCTAGTCGGCATCCTCTGGTGTTTGGGAAATGTGCTTGAGGCCATGTGACCAACTGGGTACGAGGCGCCTCTGGGTGGCTTCCAGAACCAGGATGTTAGAATATAAAATAACTCATGAGTTTTTTTGAGTGATGGATTATAATATTTCATCAAAGGAAGCGTATTCATTAACAATCTTAAAAAGTGATGAGATTATTTAAATAAAATATTACCACTTTGTTATTTGGGATCATACTATCCATGAAAAAAATGCGATTAAAGGAAGGTTGAAAATATCATTAAAATAAGGATATTAGTGATATAAAATTTCAAATGTAAGTATATACACCAGGAAAAATAATATAGGTGCATAACAAAACATGTGTCTCAAATAAGAAAAATTGATACAAAATTGTCTTACAGATTTGGAATATTTTGAAACATTAACCCCATGAATTAAATATATTATAATGGATATACAAATATAAATAATATTAAGTATAAGAATTGTATAATACATCCTTGTGCAGTATACACACCATGAAAAAGTAATGGGTGGTGAATAAAACATATATCTCAAGAAAATAAAAAGTGATATCAAATTCCCTTACCCTATGTCTTGAATCTATTTGTACAAGTAAAAGATTAATTTATAATAAATGTATGTTTATTATTCATAGTAAATAATCATGTTATTATATCTAATACCATATATGGTTGGATTATGACCTTATATTACCCACTTGTTAACAATCCAATGTTAAGGGTTCACTTTGGGTAATATTCTCTTTGTTCTTTTCATGTGTCTTAATTTGTTATATATTTTATCCTTATAATTATATCATGATTTAAATAATTTTCAAAATGATAAAAATATCATTTATATTCATTATATATATATATATATTAATATAAACTATATAATATAGGAGTATGAAATGGAATACACCGTTCATGGAGAGCGTAAGTCGTACATACGCATGAAGGCTCTTTCTATTTTTATTTCTATATTGAATGAAAGAAATAAATGGAATATATATATAATATCATGTTATATATATCATATAAGTTCACTAAAATCATCTTTAATGCATTCCACGTAGTGTGTGAAAGAATCACATCACTTTGAGGGGGCGGTAGTCCACACTTCCTCAAATGAAATTATAGTATTTACACCAAATGGAATGTATAAAGATATATGTTATAAAAGTATTATAGAATATTAAATAAAAAAATATAATATATAACATATATAAATAGAGTTTCAATCATATTTTCCACAATGAGGGGTGGTAAAAGAAAAATAAACAATCATCTTTTAGTGTGGTGGTAGTTTTCCGTGCACATAAACATTATGTTTGTTACCAATTAGATAAAAGTATGTATAAGTGTAGGTCCAAATATTAGCATAAAAACAACCTATTATATTAAGGATACTAGTTTTTTATAAAAACTTAGAATAAAAATAGTTTAAGTAGTGTAAAAATAAAATTAAATAAATGAGTTTGAGGGAGGGTATTACCTCTTAATCGGGTAACTCCTTTTGGTTTGCACGAAAAGGATCTATTGGAAGAATTTATGACCAAAGGGTGGATTCAAGGAAGAATTTAGGGATGTTGGTAGATTATTTGAGTAGATTTTTGGTGATCTAAAAGGCTTTATAGGTGTTAGGATGTAGGGTGAGAGGAGGTCTTCTTATAGTGGAGGAGGAGTGGCACTCTTGTAATATTTTGACTAAGGGATTCCATGCTCATTTTCACTTGTCATGTGGATAAAATAATGAACCAAATTAGATAAAAGGGAGTATATGGCCAAAATATGACCATAAAATTTGTATTGGACAGGTTTTTAAGTCATTTTGGGTCATAAATATAAGGTTTAGTCCTTAGTTAAGCTTAATTTTACCTTAACCGATATAATTAATTTTAATTAATTTCACTAATATTTTTTGTAAAAAAATAAATTAACATTATTAGAAATTATAAATTATGATTATTAAAAATAATGAATCAAAATTTCTAAATTACAATCACAGAAGCAAAAGCAATTAATTTAAATTTAATACCGTAGTCACGTCGACAATGCAAGGTTTTTTAGTAAACATCTTCAAAAGTTTTCTTTGTTTTTATATTCAATTCCAAATTTAAATTCATTAAAATGGACCAAATTTGGTTTTATGGGGAAAATAAAATCTAATTAAACTTTTAAATTGATTTAATATGTATTTTAACTTTATAAATAAATTATATGAAAAAGAAGTTTGAACTAAAATTCATCATTTTTCACTATTCATTAAAAAAATGAAACTTCATGTAAAAATACCAAAAAATTATCCTAACCTAATTATTATATTCCTATGTCAAAGATTAATTTTATTTTGAAATATTAAATATATAAAATTTCCAAAAATTATATTTAAAATTGGTTCTCCATTAAAAGGTGGTAAAAATGCCTTAATAAAAATAGAGGGTTTTAAGCATAAAACCGTGTTTGTTCTTATATTATGTTTATAAAATATATTAGATGAATATAAAAAATATTTTATCTAATATATAAAATATATAATACATTAATATCACTCAATAATTATAATTATTTTAATTTATTAGGGTAAAAATGCTTTTCAACCATAAAAATAATAATATTTCCTTTTACATTCAGTTAGTTTTCATATTCAATTTTAATTAATTGGTAACCGATGAATTCATTTTATATTTGTGTAAACCATATATTTTACTAAATTATTTAATAATATTAAAAACTAGTAATTTAATGTATATTTTATATATTATTATATTAAATAATAACATTTTAATGATACACTATTGTTCGGTAAAACTTGGTCTTGCGTTTTACACAAGGCATCGAGGAATGAATTTTTTGCATGTAACACAAGATAATATTAGTGTTCCATGTATAAAAATTTAAAATTTATGTTGTGTGTTTTTTCATGATTAACTTGTTTTATGTATAACACCAGCCATTCATAGTTCTTTATCATAGAATAAACTATTTCCAGTTTTGTGTGAAATTCCAAATATCAAAAAGATTAAATAAATTTGAAAAAAAATTGTAAAATCTCAGGGTTTTACAAAGCGGACCCTCATTTTTTACTACCTCTAGAGGGAATTACCAACTTTTATCCGATGTCAGTTGGTGGATGAATATTTTTTATTTGAACCACCACATGTGTCTTTTCTTAGCTTATGCTTCATCATTCTAGGTGAGGAATGATCTATGGATAGAGTAAAACAGATCCCCCCTTTATAATGAGGAATAGCTTGCATGGAAAGGGTAGGATAAAGTATGGATTATCCTCCTTCTTGGTTACTACTTTTGATATCTCCTTATCTTCCATTGTTGGAATTTTAGGGGCTACATGCATCGAATAATCAAAGGGGAGGTAAAAAGGTATTTTTACTTGAATAAAATTTGAATTTTTAATTAGAAAATTATACCCTTAAATAAGACCTATCCCCTTTATGGTTTCCTTAGGCTCAATAGCCTGAATCTCTTTATGGGGCTCCTCAAATGCATGTTCATTGAAATAAGGGATCTCCATGTGTTCTTAAGCAGGTTCACGACTGGTCTCTTCATCTTTCTCCAAGGAATAATGAAGATTTTTGGAATCTATATAATCAAAATAATAGGGAGTGATGCACAATTCAAATTTAAGAAAATAATAATATAAATAGTTAAAGAAAGGTTCAACTCCCTTAGTTGGTTTAGTTTCAATATATTATTTAGTGGTGAGTTCCCCTTGGAGTTGGATTTTAGTGTATGGAGGCAGTTAGTTAGGATCCTACAATTTTATATCAAATTCAACCAATTGGGTGGTGTCTTCTTTCAATGGGGCCATCTCTTTTTATTTTCAAGGTTTGGAAAGATCAAGAAGATCCTCACATTCATTAAAAAATTCATCTAGTTCTTGTTGATCTCCCATATGAAGCTCACCAAGCAAGTCTTCCTACTTTTCCTCCCCAGGTAAGATAAGTGGCTGTTCTTCTGGTTTAGGTTCAAACCTAGGTTCAGGTTATTCTGATGATGCTTGGAATTATACAATTATCCAATCCATTTTTCCTTATAGATGATACAAATTCTCATTAAGATCTTGAATATCATAATTGAGTTGTTTCTTAAACATTATCCTAGAAATATTCAATTGGATCTTCTTCAAAAGTGTTCTGAAAAAATGAGGAGCACTCTTATTGTGTTTTGGACATTTCTTGATAAAATTATGGTAAGTACTCCCAGAATTCAGTAATTTCTCTAGATAATCATTCAACCACTGGTTGTCTAGGGTCTTCTTGAGATCCTATATGACATCCTTGAATTCATACTATTTGAAAAAATTTCTTAATACCCCCCTCATATGTCAATCCCATAATGAAACACTATCTACTACAAACTAGGGTGCTTCAACTGTTGGCTCTTGCACCTGAGAGTAATTATTCCATCAATTGATGAAATTATTATTGGAAAACATCCGGGATTTTTTTTAGTTTTTATTTTTATCAAAGCAATTAAATATATCTAAAATTTGAAATATAAAAATATAAGAAAACTTACGATTGGATCCCCAACAACGACACTAGTTTTGATGCACGCATATCGTAAAGCATGGTCAAAAGAAATATTATTTTTCCTAGTGCAACACAATAGTTGACCCGAGTCATCTCACTTGAGGAGCATTTCAATTTCTTAACTAACTTCTTCTAAATATCCCAAACTATATATTTTTGTTTTTTAAGTGTTTAATGGAAAAAATTATTTAATATTTGGTTTTTTTGATTAATGACATGAAATAATGGAAATTCTAATTTAAAATGAAGATATAATTATAATGAGTTAAGTAATGAATGTACTTGGTTTTGGGGGTTGGTTTAAGGTTCAATAATATTTTTCCTTTCTGTATTCTATTTTAATTTCAAAATTGAAACATGAAATCTCATATTTAGACTACATATCCTTATTTAGAAATTATGGAACATCATTGAATGACTAAAGACTCTTAATTAGACCTCCTCCTTTAATCAATGTTGATGAGACTCCTTGGTCAAGGATCCATCAACTTTTAGGACCCAACTCTATTAATGTTGTTTCATCTATTTATTATCAAAAATTCATCGTATGAAGAACTTACCATTGGAGAGAGATATAATTTATCAAATAAAAGAATAGAAATAATTTGAGTTGCATGTAATTGGTAGGAATTAATTTAATCTGTAAAGACCTTTAAATTTCAATGAAAAGTTTTTCTTAAATCCTTTTGGATTTTATGGGTACGTAGTTTCTGACGGAACCTGATTCCGAGGCTCGGTGTGCTCGGAATCAATTTCTGAAGTTTAGCTTGGGTACGTTCAGTGAAAGAACGATCGGGTTTTTTTATCTTTTGAACCGGTACTCAGAAATGAAATCTGAGGGCACAGATGAAACTGCAGTGCTAGTAATTGCTTAGGAGGACCTTTACCGAAGATGCGTTTGCTTGGGAGGAGTTGTTAAAAAAAGTGGTTTAAATAAAAAGTGAATAAAATTGTGGTACAATTTTATTTCTAACAAAGTTAGTTTTATCCTACATGGGGGAGTTAGGGTGGGACCCACTAGCATCCTAACTACCCATGTGAGGATAAATGTGAGGTGGGGCCCACACGGTCCCCAACCCTTCACATTCCCTAAACCCCCCTAAACCCCCCATTAAAATCCTTGTGTTTAATCTTGGAAAACCCTTGAACTTAATTAAGTAACTCCTCCTTTCCCACTTTTATTCATGCCAAAACATGCTAAATTAATTGATTAAACCTCTTCAATTAATTTAACTAAGTGTTTGAATTTTAAGTTTTTGAAATGGATGGAAAAGTAAAATAAAATAAGGAGAATATTATTTTATTTTTGGTTAGAATTGTTGTGTGAGGAGGATTTGGGGAGAAATCTAGTTTTTCTTTGAAGAAGTTCATCCTCCCGCGAAGAACATATCCTCTTCGACGAAGAACGCCGTCACTGTAAAGAGAGACGATGTGCCTTTCCTTATTCTCTCCGCAACTAGTGTGGAGACTTCATTTCCTCCTTGGACGCACGCCAACATCGTCTTCAAAACCTCACCCAGTGACGTCGTCTTTCGTGATGCCCAGCGAACTACATCGATTGTCGCGGTAGGGGTTAATTCTTTTGTTCAAGTTTAATCATCGTCCTTCATTGTTCAAGAATTGGCTGAATGTTATCATCATAACAAGAGGAGATCAGACCGCACAAACACGACCAATTATCCTCCCCTTCTTCTTGTTGTTCTTCATTGATGGTTGAGGTGAAGGCGGCGCGGTGCCATTTCACCACGCGGGGATGAAGAGGATCGCGGTCGGAGCGGGCCGCGGTGGTGGTGTGCGGCGCCATCGCGATGCATCGGTGAGGCCGAAGGAGGCCGCAGCCAGGACCAGGCCGCGATGGTGGTGCACGGCGCCGTCGCGCCGCGCCGGTGAGGCCGAAGGAGGCCGTGGCTATGAGCGGGCCGCGACGGTGGGAGCGTGGCACTGTCGCGCGGCGCCGGTGAGACAAGCCGCGACCTTAGGCCACGAAATACTAGGCAGGGGCGGCCGGACAACCGGCCGTCGGCGTCTCTAGGAGGCGGTACCCTGAAGGGTCCCGTGGTGGCTCAACCAGCCAGCCATAAAGGCCGACTATTACCAGGAAACCGGGGGGGGGGGGGGGGAGGTGTAAACCCCCGACCAGCATCTAGGGTGGACCCCACTGGGTTCGCCATTTCTATAAATGAGGGGCACACCCCTCGCGCCCCGCTCGGCCAGCGCCTAGCCGCGACTGGCTTCCGAGCCGGGCCGCAGGCCGCACGGCTAGGTCGGCCGCGCCAGCCAGGTTGGGCCGTGCCCAATCAGGCTGGACCCTGAATCGAGTCAGGTTGACCTGGTTCGAGCTTACCCAGGGGGTATTGGGCTGGGTCGGACCGGGCCCAGACCCCCTATTTTCGGACCAGGTTCATTCAAACGCCCATATCTTATGATACCAACCTCTGATCGATGCACCGTCAGTTTCGTAGGGATTCTTGGATCGAGACCGTCATTTTGATATATTAAACTTGAGGTTTCGGTGACGATTGTGTATGGCTGAGTTGGTTCGAACCTGAAACCAACCGGGCCCTTGGAGCGGAAACACTTATAACTTAAGGACCGGACGTCCGAATGACGTGCCGTCAAATACGATGAATTCCTCTTGGTAAGATGGTTCTTTTGGCTTAATACACTCGAGTTTTGGACGACTATGGATATTGTCTAGGTTAGAAATGAGTGTATTTCTAACCGGGCCCCTAGGACGGAAAAGCCAATATCTCTCAGATCGGGCGTTCGATTGACGCGCCGTCTGTCGCGTTGAGTTCCTAATGACGAGACAGAACTTTGTAATACATAAAATTTGGACTTCGTGATTGTTGATGTATTGAACCCTTGGCTCATGGAGCAGACACTCTCAGAATCGAGCGTGCTATGTGCGGGAACCGTAGAGCTGGCTGCGACTACGACGACGATGACGACTGTACTTGGATCCTACATGGGTTCGGCAGCGAGGAAGACTATACTTGGATCCTACGTGGGTTTGGCAGTGACGAATTCTATAATTGGATTCTACATGGGTTCGGCAGAGGAGATGATTCAGAGGCTACATCTAATCATCTCCACCCCTCTTCATGAGTAGTATACCTATGCGAGCTGAGTCTTGACTTTCAATCATTATCATCGATATGATTGACTTGCTTTTTAGTGTGGACTGGGTTGTGATTTCCTGTGTGGAATGGGTTGTACTTGGGCTCAGGAGATGGATCCGAACTGGAATTGATGACTTAGGTATATGTATGGGTATATATCTAAGTAGTTTTGGTTGATACTTTGTGTTTGTATTATTCCTTTGTGGTTATTTCTTTGTGGATTCTGGAAGACCTTCGGGAGTCTTGGGGTTCCTACTGAGTATCGTATACTCATCCCTACATGGGCTATACCCGCACTATGTTGTGTTGGATACAGACGACAGACAGCACTGATCGAGGTGGAGTCTTGTGGAGCGGGACGGTACCTGGAGGTGGACCACTTGGTGGGGCGTACTCAGAGCGGATGATCGGACCCGAGGAGCCGACGGGACTATTTGTGCCCACCCTTCAGGTGGGAATTCCAGAGGACGACTTGGTGGTTGCTGCTTTACTTTTCAGCTATTGTACTTTGTTTCTCAGTTGTACTGTACTTTCAGTTGGGTTTGTATACCGGCCCATTTACTTTACAGCACTTACTTTTGTACTCAGTTTACTTAATGTTTACTTAAGCTTTTATACTCTGTTGTGTTGTTTACTTATATAAAGGAAATACCTTCCCTTTTATCAGGATTTACACCTTTGGTGCTAGTCGCCAGCCCCAGGCCTATGGAAGGCGGGATTGGGGTAGTCACGACACAGGCCCCGAGGAAGGGTCGTGACAAATTGGTATCAGAGGAGTCGGTTCTACCGCAGAACTCAGGACTCTGATAATTTCTTCTCTGTGAAGCAATAATGTTTAGAGTAATGAGTGTGGTTATCAGTCCAGGGAGTCCATTGTTGGTGCGGCGGCCAACGTATCCATACACCAGGACCCTGACTTCTGATTTCTGACTCAGTGCATGAAAAAATTTATTGCTTGTGTGTTTCAAAAGTTTTCTCTGTGATTAATTTGTGTCAGCTCACCAAGTATACTATATTAACCATGGCGCACCTGTTTATTTTTAGGATGGCCCCACGACGGCAACCAGCTAGGGTTTCGATCTTTGTGTGAGATGGCAGCCCACCGAGCGATGAGGCCTCGGTACAGGGCCCCATTACAGTGGAGGCACCAACGGTACCTCTACCTACCTAGCCACCGATACCACTAGCCCCAACAGATGAGAGTGAACGTCGCCTGAGTGCGCTGCATGAGTTTTAGTATCAAAGTCCACCCAGGTTCTACGGAGAGACGGACCCTCAGTCAGCCGAGTATTGGATAGAGGCTATCGTCCGAGTCTTCAGATTAGTTGGGAAACCAGCTGACCTCATGGTGATCCTTACGGCGAGTCTCCTGCACGCAGTAGGAGGTAAATGGTGGAGTTTTATGCTTCAGGTGCACGACAAGGCTTCTCTACTTTGGATGGACTTTGAGAGCCTCTTACGCTCAGAGTTCGTTCTATCCACCCTCCGTGCGGTGCGCATCCAGGAGTTACTACAACTGCGGTAGGGCAGCATGTCAGTAGCCCAGTACTCGGCGAGATTTACTGATCTCTCGTGATACTCCACAGAGATGGTACGAGATCCATTCTTCCAAGCCCGGACTTTTGAGCAGGGACTGAGGCATGAGATCAGGGATTCGATGATCTCCCTCAACATTCTGACGTAGGCAGAAGTACTGGAGCGATCCCTTCTTGTGGAGAGATTTCTTGCTGAGCCTACACCAGCAGCGAGGCCTACCGCAGGGCGACACGTAGCGGAGTCTTCTGTAGCTGACAGTAGATAGATGTCGTAGAGGTCCAAACGGACCATACCATCAGGTGGGAGACCTCAGGATACTGGTTTGGATGTGCGGGGCACACGCAACAGATCCAGTCATACGAGAGGCAGACAGTGCTATGCATGCGGCGGGTAGGGCCACATGGCTCTTGATGCAGAGGAGTAGTAGACAGTTGAGGGACCACCTAGGCAAAGGTAGAGGTTTGACCGTGGTGGTCCGTAGGGAGCAGATGGATGAGGTAGAGGAGCTGGCCGAGTAGAAGGTGGTGGACGATGCTTCGGGGCTCTACCAACACCACCACCAGGAGGTCCACCCTAACTAAAGGGAGCTGGCGGACAAAGGCAGGCTTAGCTTCAGATAATGGAGGGTTATGACCACGGCGCGCCTGAGATGATTTGAGGTACTATCTATGTCTACTCTACCCTTGATGTAGTTCTTATAGAAATAGGAGAGAGTCATTCTTTCATTGCTACTGCCCTTGTTTGGAGCTCAGAGATTCTGACAGAGCCGCTGGCTCGATCCTTACGGCTAGAGACTCCTATGAGAGTAGAATCGATGATTACGCACTGGTGCCGGAAGTGTGAGATTACTCTAGGAGGTTAGATCTTCGGATGGGATCTTCTTGTAGCGGCATCGAGGCCTTACGACATCATCTTGGGCATGGATTGGTTATCTACAGTCCATGGTCAGATCGACTGTATTAGGTGCAAGGTGCGGTGTGTCCACACAGATGAGAGTAGGTTCACTTTCATCGGCGAGAAGGGAGCCTTTGTAGTGTAGGATGGACTCACATATAGGAGAGGGTAGCCGATCACCCATCAGTTGGCTAGTCTCATCCTCAGAGCAGTTGACATGCGGAGTCCGAGTTTTCTTATTGTGGTGGATCAGTATGCAGACGTTTTTTCTGACGACGTACCTGGACTACCTCCTCGCTGAGAGGTAGACTTCTATACTGACTTTTACCCCAGGATAACCACAATATATACACCAAAATATCGGATGGCTCCTGCTGAGCTTTGTGAGCTGCGGGTACAGCTGGAGGACTTGCAGGGAAAGGGATTCATCTGACCCAGTGTTTCACCATGGGATTCTTCAATTTTATTCACCAAGAAGGCGGATGGGAGATTGCAACTGTATGTTGACTACCGTCGCCTAAACCAGGTGATCATGAAGAAAAAGTATCCACTTCCGAGGGTTGACAACCTCTTCAATCAGATCAAGGGAGCACGATGGTTCTCGAAGATAGACCTCAAGTCAGGCTATCATCAGCTCAGAGTTCGATATGAGGATGTGCAGAAGATGACCTTCAGGTGTCAGTATGGCCACTATGAGTTCTTGGTTATGCCTTTCGTCATAACCAATGCTCCAGCAGTGTTCATGAGTCTCATGAATAGGATCTTCTAGCCTTACCTCGATTGGTTTGTCATAGTCTCCATCGACGACATTTTGATTTACTCAACTACTGAGGAAGAGCATGCCTAACACTTGCGGGTTGTACTGGATACACTTAGAGAGCACCAGCTTTATGGTAAGCTATTGAAGTGCCAGTTCTGGATTCGAGAGGTCCACTTGTTGAGGCACGTCATCTCTGAGGCAGGAGTTGCGGTGGATTCTGCGAAGATCGTGGCAGTACTAGCTTGGGAGCCACCCAGGAGCGTGACTGAGGTGCGAAGTTTCCTAGGTTTGGATGGGTACTATCAGAGATTTTTGCCAGACTTCTCCAGAGTTGCATCACCACTTTCATCTTTGACGAAGAAGGGAAAACCCTTCATGTGGTCTGATAGATGTTAGCAGAGCTTCCAGGAGCTGAGACAGAGATTGAATAGTGAACCCATCTTGAGGATACCAGAGGAGGGCGTAGGGTACATAGTTTTCTACGATGCATCAGGGACCAGACTCAGGTGTGTCCTGATGCAGGAGTGGGAAGCGATCACCTATGGTTCATGATAATTGAGGCCACACGAGCAAAACTACACTACCCATGACCTGGAGTTAGAAGTAGTGGTCTTTGCCTTGAAGATGTGGTGACACTATCTAATGGGAGAGCACTTTACAGTTTACTCTGACCACCAGAGTCTCAGGTACATCTTCTTACAGAAGGACCTAAACCTGAGATAGTGGCGATGGCTCGAGTTCCTCCAGGACTATGAATTTGATATAGTCTATACTCCTGGGAAGGGGAACGTAGTAGTTGATGTTCTTAGCAGGAGGTTGGGCATTCAGCTAATTGGAGAGGCGACAGAGTAGTTATCCACTTTGCAGATATCCTTTATGGATAGAGATGAGGCAGCCTTTCTACAGTCGCTCACAATCACTCCTCCACTACTTCAGTGGGTTAGAGAGGCACAACGTAGGGATGTTGACAGTGAGGCGCGACGTGCTCAGATATCCTCAAGGCTGGAACCCGATGGATTTTCTGAATGGGGGGAGCACGTCATCCTCTTCAGGGGATGTACCATGGTGCTAGTTTCATTATAGGAGGAGGTGCTGAGGGAGTTTCACACTTCCCCACTGGCAGTACATCCAGGTGTAGTGAATATGTACCAGGATCTCAGACGACAACACTGGTGGCTGGGTATGAAGAAGGCTGTGGCATAGTTCATTTGACGATGCCTCACCTGCCAGCAGGTGAAGGCAGAGCACCAGGTACCCGCAGGCTTGGTACAACCCTTAGAGGTCCCGTAGTCAAAGTGGGACGAGATATCTATAGATTTAATGACAGGGCTTCCACGTATATCCAGAGGACATGACTCCATCTGGGTGATCATCGACTGAATCACCAAGTCGGACCACTTTCTACCTATCAGAGAGTAGGGCTCAGTGGAGAGTTTGGGACGCCTCTACGTTCAGTAGATCGTATGGATTCATGGTGTGCCATTTTCTATCATCTCCGATTGAGACACTCTCTTTACTTCCCAGCTTTGGAAGGGGTTTCAGGAGGAATTTGGGACACATCTACGCCTGAGCACCGTCTTTCATCCTCAGACGGATGGCTAGACAAAGAGGACCATTCAGAATCTCGAGGACAAGCTCTGTGCATGTTTCCTCGACTTTGTTCACAGCTAGGAGGATCACCTACCTTGGAGTCTGCGTACAACAATAGCTACTAGTTCAGCATCGGGATGGAACCATATGAGGCATTGTATGACCGAACTGGTAGATCACCTCTGTGCTAGACTGACCTTGGAGAGTCAACACTTGTAGGACCAGAGATGGTCTAGGCCATGACAGAGAATGTGTAGATCATCCAGGAGTAGATGAGGACTGCACCGAGCTGACAGAAGTCCTATGATGATAGGAGACGAAGACCACTGGAGTTTGAGGATGGTGACCATGTTTTCTTATGGGTCTCACCTCGACGTGGATTACAGAGATTTGTCTAGGGCGGTAAGTTATCTCCGCGCTTCATCGGACCATTTCAGGTTCTCAGTAGGATAGGAGAGGTGGCTTATCGCCTGGCTCTTCCACCTCAGTTTCACTAGGTGCATGATGTCTTCCACGTATCTCAGCTGAGGAGATACGTGCATGACCAAACGCATATCATTGGTCATGGGGAGAAGGACATTGATGATGGGGTGACATTTGCGGAGGTCCTAGTGGAGATCGAGGATCGATAGGAGGAGGTCCTACGTGGATGGTCGATTCCTCTAGTGCGCATCAGGTGGCAGCATGAGAACCTTCAGGAGAGAACATTGGAGCGGGAGGCTCAGATGCGTGCATAGTACCTTCATTTGTTTCCCTAGTTTATGATGTAGCTTTATGGGGACATAAAGACCTGATGTGACCCTTAAATTTTAAGTAATTTTTTTGTTAAATTATTTGGGATTTTATGGGTACGCAGTTTCTGATGGAACCTGATTCCGAGGCTCAATGTGCCCGAAATCAATTTCCAAAGTTTAGCTCATGTACATTCAGTGAACAAACGAGTGAGTTTTTTTTATCTTTTGAACCGGTACTCAGAAATGAAATCTGAGGGCTCTGATGAAACCACAACACCAGTAAATGCTTAGGAGGACCTTTACCAAAGATGTGTTTTCTTGGGAGGAGTTGTTAAAAAAAGTGGTTTAAATAAAAAGTGAATAAAATTGTTGTACAATTTTATTTCTAACTAAGGTGGTTTTATCCTACATGGGGGAGTTAGGGTGGGACCCACTAGCATCCTAACTACCCATGTGAGGATACATGTGAGGTGGGGCCCGCACGAGCCTCAACCCTTCACATTCGTTAAAACCACTAAAACCCCCATTAAACTCCTTGTGTTTAATGTTGGAAAACCCTTAAACTTAATCAAGTAACTCCTCCTCTCCCACTTTAATTCGTGCCAACACATGCTAAATTAATTGATTAAACCTCTTCAATTAATTTAACTAAGTGTTAGAATTTTAATTTTTTGAAATGGATGGGAAAGTAAAATAAAATAAGGAGAAGCTTATTTTATTTTTGGTTAGAATTATTGTGTGAGGAGGATTTTGGGAGAACTCTAGTTTTTCTTTGAAGAACTTCATCCTCTTGCGAAGAATGTCTCCTCTTTGACGAAGAACTCCATCACTGTAAACAGAGACGGCGTGCATTTCCTTCTTCTCTCCACAACTAGTGTGGAGACTCCGTTTCCTCCTTGGACACACGCCAACACTGTCTTCAAAACCTCACCCCACGCCGTCATCTTCCGTGACGCCCGGTGAACGACATCAATTATCGAGGTAGGGGTTAATTCTTTTGTTCAAGTTTAATCATCGTCCTTCATTGTTCAATAATTGGACGAATGTTATTGTTGTAACAGGAGGAGATCGGACCGCACAAACTTGGCCGATTATCCTCCCCTTCTTCTTGTTGTTCTTTGTTGATGGTTGAGGCGAAGGCGGTGCGATGCCGTTGCACCACGCGGGGTCGAAGAGAACCGTGGCCGGAGCGAGCCGTGGTGGTGGTGCGGGTGCCGTCATGCCGCGCCGGTGAGGCCGAAGGAGGCCGCGGCTAGGAGCGGGCCACAGCGGTGGTGCGCGGCACCGTCGCGCTGCACCGGTGAGGCTGAAGGAGGCTGCAACCAGGAGGGAGCTGCAGCACCATCATGCCGCGCCGGTGAGACAAGCCACAATCTTTGGCCGCCGCAGACTTGGCAGGGGCGGCTGGACAACCAGCCGCTGGTGTCTCTAAGAGGCGGGACCCTGAAGAGTCCCAAAGCGTCTCAACTGGCCGACCATAAAGGCCGGCCATTACCAGGAAACCAGGGGGTGTAAACCCCCCCCGACCAGCATCTAGGGCAGACCCCACTGGGTTCGTCATTTCTAGAAACGAGGGGCGCGCCCCTCGCGCCCCGCTCGGCCAGCGCCAAGCCGCGACCGGCTTCCGAGCCGGGCCGCAGGCCACACAGGCTGGGCCGGCCGCACCCAACCGCGGGTCGGGAAGCACCAGCCAGGCCGACCCGCAGTTTGGGTACGGCCGGATTGGTTCGAACCCGAAACCAACTGTGCCCTTGGAGCGAAAACCCTTATAACTTAAGGACCAGACGTCCGAATGACGTGCCGTCAAATACGATTAATTCCTCTTGGTGATACTGTTCTTTTTGGATTACTCCACTCGAGGTTTGGACTACTATGGATATAGGCTGGGTTAGAAACGAGTGTATTTCTAACCGGGCCCCTGGGACGGAAAAACCAATATCTCTCAGACCGGGCGTCCGATTGACGCACCGTCTGTCACGTTGAGTTCTTAATGATGAGACAAAACTTTGTGATACATCAACTCTGGAATTCGTGACAGTTGATGTATTGACCCCTTGGCTCCTAGAGCGGACCCTCCCGGAATCGAGTGTGCTGTGTGCGGGAACCCTAGAGCTGGCTGCGACTTCGATGACGATGGTGACTTTACTTGGATCCTACGTGGGTTCGGCAGTAAGGATGACTGTAATTGGATCCTCCGGGGGTTCGGCAGTGATGAAGACTGTACTTGGATCCTATATGGGTTAGACAATGAAGGTTACTATACTTGGATCCTACGTGGGTTCAGTAGAGATGACTTCTGTACTTGGATCCTACGTGGGTTCGGAAGAGGAGATGATTCAGAGGCTACATCTAATCATCTCCACCCCTCTTCGTGAGCAGTATACCTATGTGAGATGAGTCTTGACATTCAATCATTATCATCAATATGATTGACTTGATTTCTGTGAGGACTGGGTTATGCTTTCCTGTGTGGACTGGGTTGTACTTGGGCTCGGGAGATGGAGCCGAACTGGAATTGATGAGTGAGGTATATATATGGGCATATACCTAAGTAGTGTTGGATGATACTTCGTGTTTGTATTATTCCTTTGTGGTTATTTACTTTGTGGATTCTGGGAGACCTTCGAGAGTCTCTGGGTCCCTACTAAGTATCTTATATTCACCCCTACATGGGCTATGCCCGCACTACGTTGTGTTGGATATAGACGACATACAACACTGATCGAGGTGGAGTCTTGTGGAGCAGGACGGTACCTGGAGGTGGACCACTTGGCGGGATGTACTCAGAGCGGACGGCAGGACCCGAGGAGCCGATGAGACTATCTATGCCCACCCTTCTGGTGGGAATTCTGGAGGACGAATTGGTGGTTGCTTCTTTACTTTTCAGCTGTTGTACTATCTTTCTCAGTTGTACTATACTTTTAGTTGGGTTTGTGTACTGGCCCATTTACTTTCCAACACTTACTTTTGCACTCAGTTTACTTAGTGTTTACTTCATCTTGCATACTCTGTTGTGTTGTTTACTTATATAAAGGCAATGCGTTCCCTTTTATCAGGATTTACGCCTTTGGTGCTAGTCGCCAGCCCCTGGCCTATGGAAGGCGGGCTTGGGGTAGTCACGGCACGGGCCCCGAGGACGGGTCATGACATAATCCGAGACATTCTCCTCACCATACATGCAACTCAAAATTATCAAAAACATTAAATTGAACTTTAAGGAAAATTCAAGAACACTTTGACCTCCCTTGAGGACAAGCCTTGAGTTCAACTTCTCATTTTTGAGAGTAAGAGATCACAATGGTTGAAATAGGAAGAAGAGAAGAAGAAGAGAAAATGCAAGAATAAAATAAAAAGAATGGTGGATGAAATAAATAAAATATAAATGGAAGAATGGGGGGTGAATAGAGATAGGGGAATAAAATAAAATAAGAAAGAAAATAAATAAAATAAATAAAATATAATGAATGTTAAAATAATAATAATAACAACAACAGTAATAATAATTATTATATGTCAGAGAATAATTTTTCCAAAAAAGATAGAATAAAATAATAAAATAAATTTAAAATAATAATGTGATAATAATAATAATAATAATAATTAAAATAATAAAATTAAAAAGAATAAGATGAAAGTGTGGAACATAATTTAAGAAAAAATACATGAATTTATTTAATAAATTAAAATTTGAAATTACAATTAGAAATATAAATAAATGGAAACTAAAAATCAAATAAAGAAAAAAATAGAAGAATAAATAGGGGACAATTTCAGAAGTCAGACTCCTACTTGGTGGAGATCTCCTTCTTGGTGGTGTCCACTGATGGTATGGGATGGATTGAAATGATTTGGGAAGGAGAGTCTCTTCCCCTATTATAGGCCTGAATTTTTCTTTTACAGTTTCCATATGTTAGCACTAATAAATAGTAGAATTTTGGAATGGTATCTTTATAACAGTTTTTCATAAATTTTGTGCGCATATCTTCTAAACAATATAAGATATTTTGACATCTGTAGAGAGAGTTATGTCAATTTTACTATAAGGACACATTATGCCCTGGCAGACTCTCCATATTACATATATATGGTTTCCCATGGATTAATGGCCTTGAAAATAGACAATTCACATATGGATGCCTTCATGAAATTTGGTCATCAATATCTTTCACATCTCTCCTACAAAATTCAGTGTATTGGTTTTTTCCAATTATGATATATGGTCTCAACATAACAAATCTCCAGATATGTGAATAGTTTTCAAGGGTCAAATTGTGAGCTAGTTTTGGGCTTCCAAATGGTGGATTTAGCTTTTGGTAGAAAAGAATGAAATCAATACCAAGATATATAAAATCCTAAAAATAAATAATTTACCAATTTTTGTCATTATAGAAAAGGTTATGTCCTAAATACATAAATCATTTAAAGGAGTTAAAATCCAAAATAAGCCATTTTTTTTAATTAAGCTCAAAATATCACTAAAACCATAAAATGTGATAATTTGCCTTACAATAAAATTTTTTTGGGATTAAAAACATTTATATTAAAATTAAAATTATATAAAATATTTGTTCTATCAATTCCCCCACACTTAGACCATGATTTTCCTCTAGAAAAAAAATCAACATTAAAAATAAGATGTCACCAATGTTACCAACATTAAAATTCCATGTAAATAAAATTAAACAACCATCAATGTCAAATAAAATTATAAAATGTTACATAAAATATCAATTTAATTTCCCATTTTTCAAAGAAACATTAAATTCAAGTATTTTACTTTTTCCTTTTGAAAAATGATAGAACCTATCCTTTAATTCATTCAATATCCTCAATTCATTATTATTAAACATGCCAAATCATGATCTACCTCAATTTTGAATCCTTTATCTCATAAATCTTGATAAAATTCAAGTAGATTTATACTCATATCTTGAGAACATGGTCCATTTTCATAGGCTTGCAAATAAACTATTCTCCCCACTTTGTAAAGACAAAATTCACATAAAATCACGAGGGATTTAAATTAAGGTTCAAATGTCTCTGAGGTTAAAGGATAGTAGGAATTTATGTAAAACATTAAGGCTCAAGGAGGAGGTTTATCACTTAAATCATAAATCATGATATTTAAAGTAAAAAGTTTTATGAAATTCTTCGCTAAAAATTGTAACAATTACCAACTTCCATAAAACTCAATGTAAATATCATGACTAGTTAAGAACAATGAATGATTTATGCCCCCTCTTAAATATTTTTTTAAATTTTTATACCATTTTTTTCTTTTTCAAATAACCTTTTCATTTTTTTTATACTTAGAATAAAATTCACATCCTCCACTAAACCATGCATGATAAAAACCACAGGTCCAGTAATGGTGATTTTTGGTTTACCTAAATCACAACCCATTTTTCTCATTTTTTGGTTTTTTTTATAATTTTCATTTTCTTAATATTCAATAGGGAAAAAATATAGTACAATTAACGATTCAACAACCTTTTATAATTACCATAATAAACACCCCCATACTTCTTTTTAACAATATAAATTGTCCCATTTACCATGATAACCTTTATCCCTACACTTCATCATTAAAATATATTTCTAATTATAATAGGATGGAAGGAAAGGATAAAAATAACTTGAAACCTGGATCATTCATATAAAGGTCATTCATGGTTTCTATGAGCTTAAGAAGGATTTATGCAAATATGTTCTTTTAAGGATAAGTGATTTTCAAAAGATTCCTGAATCATTTTAAATGTGATTTTGAATTTTCATAGCTTTGAAAAGTTAAAAATAAATTTCTATCTGGTGGAATATCTAAAGATTGTGTAAGAAATATAGACAAAGTAAAATAAGAAGTACATGGCCTAAAAACCTCTTGATAATGGACAATATGATTTGGGACGATCACTCATGGCATGATTAATAATAAAAAAAATCAATTCCCATGAATTTCAAAAATTCAAAGAATGAAAAATGGTTGGAAAAATTCATTTACATAAATCAATAAATTCCATCAAATCATGAGTCCTCCTTTTAATATGCATGATTCAATTTAATCATCCAATTATCCATTTTAATCATTCAATCTTATTAACATTGAAATCCAAAACCTGGTGTTGTAGGATTCTTATAAAACTAATGTATCCTCGATTAGTAAAGTAAAGCATAATTCAAGTGAAGACATGAAATTTTTACTTTAAATTAAAAAACATATTTTTGAAAAAAATGTAGAGAGTTTGAAAGATAAAAAATAAGAGTTAACTCTATTTTCCAACAAATCTTGGTCCTTATCCTTCAATAGTTGAGGCTTACTTTGACCATTTATGAACCTACAAAAGATAAATACCCAATTAATCTCAAGTATCATGTCATTTAAGGTAAAAAAGTTAGGAGGGTGTGGGATGCATGCTATAATAATTCCTAATAGTGAATTTGAAATCTAAATTCCAAGAAAGTATGTAAAGATAGATTTTATTATGATCTATAAATTGGGACATGAATTTTTACTACCTCCAGATGGAAGTTCCAACTGTTATCCAAAGTCATGTGGTGGATGATGATTTTTTTATGTTAACCACCACATGTGGATTTTACCAGATTATCTTTTATCTTTCTAGTTGAGGAATGATCCATGGATAGATCAAACCATATCTACCCATTCAAAATGAGTTATAGCTTTCATGGAGGGGGTTGGATGAAGTATGGATCATACTCCCTCTTGGTTGATACTTATGAACCCTCCTTCTCTTTCAATACATGATTTATAGGGGATGTGTGCATTGAATAATCAAATGGGACGTAAACACATATATATACTTGAATAAAATCTGAATTTTTAATAAGAAATTTATCATATTTAATAAGAGAAGCCTCTTTTATAATTTCATTAGGCTCAGTAACTTGGATCTCTTGATGGGGATCCTCAAACGCATGTTCATTGAAATCAGGGAGCTCCATGTCTTCCTCTGAAAGTTCATGAACACTCTCTTCATCTTTCTCCAAGGAATAATGAATATTTTCTGAATCTATATAATCAAAATATCAAAGAGTGATTAAAAAATCAACTTTAATAAAATATGAATACATATAGTTAAATAAAGGTTCTACTCCTTGAGTTGGTACATTTTTATTTACTTAATCAGTGGTGAGTGACCCTTGGAGTTGGATCTTAGTGGATGGAGTTAAGCAGTCGGGATCCTACACTTTTACATTAAATTAAAAAAATTGGGGGGGGGGGGTGGTATTCTTGTATTAGTGCTAGATAGTTTTCTTTTCAAGGTGTGGAGAAATAAACTAGTTCCATGAATTCATTCCAAAATTCATCCAGTTCTTGTTGATCTCCCACATGAAGATCAGGAGGAAAGTCTTACTCTTTTGGATCCTCAGGTAAGACAAGTGTCTCATATTCTGGTTTAGGTTTAGACTCGAGTTTAGGTTCTTATGATGATGTTTGGAAGTATGTAGTTATCCAACCATTTTCTTTATAGATCTTTCAAATTTTAACCAATTTCTTGAATATCATACTTGAGTTTGGGCTTTTTCAATTTCTCCTGGTAATATTCTGGTGGACCTCTTTCAAAAGTTTTGTGAGGGAATGAGAACTCTTCCTGTGTTTTCCCATTTATTGATATAATTATGGGAAGTACTCTCAGAATTTAGTGAGTTCTTTGAAAAATCCTTCAATAAATTTTTGGTCGAGTGTATCCTTGAGATCCTAGATTAGGTTATTGAATTACTCCTCATTGTGAATTTGGCTCCGAGCCCCTATGATCTATCTGGCCCATAATGAAACAATATATTCTTGAAACTAGGGTGCTTCAGCTATTAGCTCTTACACCTGAGATAAACTATTCTACGAATTGAATAAATGATCATCAAAAAACATTATATATATTTTTTAGTTTTTATTTTTATCAAAGCAATTAAAACTATATAAAATGTGAAATAGAAAAAGATAAGAAAACATATGATTGGATCCCCGAAAACAGTTCCAGTTTTGAGGCATGCCTCTAATAGGGTGTGGTCAAAAGTAATATTATTTTTCCTAGTATAGCACAGTTTTTGACCAGGGTCATCTCACTTGAGGAGATTTTAAATTTGTCTATTTACTTATTCTAAACCACAAAAACTATATCTTTTTTTGTTTTAAGTGTTTAATGGAAACAATAAAAATATTTTTTTAAACTAATGACATGAAATAATGGAAATTTAATTCAATATGAAAATCTAAAGAGAATGAGTTAAGGAAATAAAGTACTTTGTTTTGGGGTTTGGTTTAAGGTTCAATAATTTTTGTACTTTGTGTTTTGGATTTCAGTTTGATAATACAAACATGAAATCTAAGGTTTGGACTACTATTATTTATTTATAAATTGTGGAATATCATTGAATGCCTAAGGAATCTTAATTCCACCTCCTCCTTTAATCAAGGTTGATGACACTCCTTAATCTTAGAGGTGTCATCTTCCAAGACCCAGCTCTATCGATACTGTTTCATCCATTAATTATCACAAATTCATCATATGAAGAACTAACCAATGAAGAGATGGGAAAGTGGTCAAATAAAATAACAAAAATAAATTGATTTTTATGTTAATAGTGGGAAGTCATCTAATCAGAGACATTAGCCTCACCATGCATGCTACTAAAATTTAACACAAATGTAAAATTAAACATTAAGGAAAATTCAAGAAAAACAATACCTCCCTTGGTCCAAGACTCAGGGTCCACCCCTAATTTTTGAGAGTAATAGATCACAATGGTGGAAATGGGAAGAAGAGAAGAGGAAGAGAAAAAGAAAGAATAAAATAAAAATAATGGTGGATGAATGAAATAAAATAAAAATAGAAGAATGGGGGATGAAGAGAGAGAGAGTGAGAGGAATAAAATAAAAAAAGAAGAAGAAAATAAATAAAATAAATAAAATATAGATAATA
This sequence comes from Viscum album, assembly GCA_963277665.1. Classification (NCBI taxonomy): domain Eukaryota; kingdom Viridiplantae; phylum Streptophyta; class Magnoliopsida; order Santalales; family Viscaceae; genus Viscum; species Viscum album. The sequence continues at coordinate 196,982,193 of OY728125.1, read as the reverse complement.
TTAAAATAATAATAATAATAATATTTTTTTAATTAAGAAAATATTTTTTTGAAAAAGAGAGAGAAGAAAATAATAAAATAAATTTAAAATAAGAATGTAATAATTATAATTAAAATAATAAAATTAAAAATAATAAGATAGAAGAGTGGAACAAAATTTAAGGAAAAATTCATGAATTTAATTAGTAAATTAAAAAATAAAATTACAATTGGAAATAAAAATAAATGGAAACTAAAAATAAAACAAAGAAAATAATATAAAGAAAAATAAATCAGGGATATTTGTATCATTAAGACTCATCCTTGGTGGGGATATTCTTCTTGGAGGTGTCCATGGATGGTATGGGATATATTAGAATGATTTAGGAAGGAGGGGCTCTCCTCTTTTTATAGGAAAACATTTTTCTTCGAAAGTTTCCATGTGTGAGCCCCATTAAATGGATGAATTAGGAAATGTTGTCTTCATAAAAGTTGTTCCTAAATTTATTGCGCATATATCCTCTAAATTTTTATGTATTTATCCATGTTTAGAGAGTGGTATATATTTTTTACTTAGAGGATTTATTCTTCCCAAGTAGACTCTCTCTATTCCATATCTCTAATTTCCCATGGATTAATGGCCTTGAAAAAGGTTGATTCACACATGGATGCTTTCATGAAAGTTTTTCATCAATTGCTTTCACATCTCCCCTCCATATTTAAGGTTATTTGGTATGTATAACCATAATATATGGTCCCATAATCAAAAAATATAAATATATGTGAACAATTTTCTATGCCCAACTTGTGATCTGGTTTCAGGCTTCCAAATAGTGGATTTAGCTTTGGGTCCAAAAGTATGAAATGAATCCCAAGATGTATATAATCCTAAAAAAAATAATTTAATTTTTTTTATCAATATATAAAATATTATATTCTAAATATATAAATAATTTTAAGCATTTAAAATACAAAATAGTCAATTTTCTAATTAATCTCAAAATACCACTAAAACCATAAAATATGAAAATTGACCTTAAAATAACACTATTTTTGGATTAAAAACATTTAAATTAAAGGTAAAATTATGGAAAATATTTTTTATTTAAATTACACCACAAAAAAACCATGATTTTCCTCAAGCATAAAATCATAACATTTAAAATTAGAGGGCACCAATGTTACCAATATTCAAATTCTAGGGAAATAAAATTAAACAACCATCAATGTCAAATCAATTTATAAAAAGTTACAAAATATATCAATTTAATTTCATATTTTTCAAAGAAATATAAAATTAATTTATTTTAATTTTTCCTATTAAAAAATGATGGAACTTATTCTATCATTCATTCAATTTTTTTCCATTCATTATTATTAAACATGTCAAATCATGATCTACCTCAATTTTGAATCTTTTATATCATTAGTCATGATAAAATTAAATTATATTTATAATCATATCATTAGAACATGCTCAATTTTCCATAGTCTTGTAAATATACTATTCTCTCCACTTTTAAAAGACAAAATACATATAAAATCATGAGGGATATCAATTAAGGTTTCTCTTCTAAATAATAAAGAATGATATTTAAAGTAAAAGTGTAATGCAATTCTCCCCTTTAATTTTTAAAAATTCCAAACTTCCCTAAAACTCAAAGTAAAGATCATGATCAGTTCATCACAATGACTAATTTGTGCCCTATCTTGAATATTATTTTTATTTTTATACTTGTTTTTTTTATTTTTTAAAGAACCTTTTCATTTTTTTAAAAAGTTATTCTTATAATAAACCTCATATCCACAACTTAACCTTGTATGATAAAAATCATAGCTATAGTTATGGTGATTTTTGGTTTATCTAAATCACAACCCTTTCTCTCATTTTTTGGGTTCTTTTTGTAATTTTAAATTTTTAAATATTCAAGAGGGGAAAACAATAGGGAACAATTAATGATTCCAAAAACTTTTCCAATTACCACAATAATCACCCTGCACTTCTTCCTTAAAATGTAAATCGTCCCATTTACCATGATTTCCTTCACCCCCACACTTCAAATTTAAAATATCATGCAAATACTAAGAGGATGGAAAGAATTAATAAAAATATCTTGAAACGTGGAGCATTACTCTAAATTCAATTAATTGTTTCTATGGTCTTAATAAGGATTGATGTAAAGGTGGTATTTTTTAGGATAAGTGGTATTCTAAAGATTCCTCAATAATTTTAAATGTGATTTTGTACAATAAATGCTTTGATAAGTTCAAATTCAAGTTCTAAAAGGTGGCATGTCCCAAGATCACCCAAGAAATATGATCAATATAAAATAGGAAGTAAATGGTCTACAAAACCTCTAGATAACAGAACATAAAATTTGGGATAATCACTCATGGAATTATTAATAATAATAAAACAATTCTCATGAATTTCATAAATTCAAATCATGAAAAATGGTTGGAAAATTTCATTTACATGAATCAATAAATTCCCTCAAATCATGATTCCTCATTTTAATATCCATGATTCACTTTAATCATCCAATTATACATTTACTCATTCAATATTATTAACATTTAAATCTTAAAAATTGAATCATAGGATTCCTAAGAAACTAATGTCTCCTAGATTATTTAAGTAAAGCACAATTCAAGTGTTATCTTGTAATTTTTTCTTTAAAGTTAAAAACAGTTTTTGGACAAAATGTAGATAGTATAAAAGATAAATAATAAAATTAAACACCATTTTTCCATGAGTTTTAGTCATTCTCCTTCACTGGTTGAGGTTGGCGTCTTCTATTTATGAACCTATAAAAGATAAATACCTAATTAAGCACAATAATCTTATCATTTAAGCTCAAAAAAGATAAGAGGGAGTGGGATACATGATGAAATAATTCCTAAGATTTAATTTGAAATCTAAATTCCTAGAAAACATATAAATATAATCTTTATATGATCCCCAAGAGGGTCCTGAATTTTTACTTCCTCTAGAGGGTAGTTACATCTATTATCCAAACTCATATGGTGGATGAAGTTTTTTTATTTGAACAACCACATGTGGACTTTCCTAGATTGTGGTTCATATTTCTAGGTGAGGAATGATACATGGATAGAGTAAACTAGATCTAACCCCTTCAAAATAAGGTATAACTTGCATGGTGGGGGTAGGATAAATTATGGATCATACTCTTTTTTATTTCTACCTGTGTAACATCCTTATCTTAAAGTATTATCTTCATAGGGGCTACATGCATTGAATAATCAATGGGGAGGTAAACCAGAATTTCTACTTGAATAAAATTTCAATTTTTAATAATAAATTTATCCCCTTCAATTAGATTATCCTCCTTTTTTATTTCTTTAGGCTCAGCAACTTGGATATCTTGGTGGGGCTCCTCAAATGTATTTTCATTGAAATCATAGAGCTCCATGTGTTCCTCAACATATTCATGACCAATCTATTCATCTTTCTATAAAGAATAATGATGATTTTATGAAACTTTATAATAAAAATAGTTGGTCATGATTCATAATTCAAATACAATAAAATTATAAGATATATATTTAAATAAATGTTACACTCCCTGAGTTGGTTCAATTTCAATCTCTTCTTCAGTGGCGAGTAACTCTTCGAGTTGGATCTTATTGGATAGAGGAAGGTAGTTTGGATCCTCTATTTTTAATTCAAATTCCACCAATTTGTTGATGTCTTCTTTCTATGATGATAACTCTTTTTCTTTTCAAAGTGTGCAGAGATCAATAAGTTCCTCACATTCATTATAAAATCCATGAAGTTCTTTATAATCTCCCATGTAAACCTCAGTAGGAAAGTCTCCCTCCTTTGCCTCCTAAGATAATAAAAGTGGATCATCTTCCGGTTCTAGTCCAGACTTAGGTTTAGGTTCTTTAGATGATACATGGAGGTATACCATTATACAAAACATTTTTCCTTAGAGATCTTTCACCTTTTAATCAAGATCTTGGATATCATACTTGGTTTGGTTCTTTCCATTTGGTCTTGAAAATATTTTGGCAGAACTTATGTAAAAGTGTTTAGAGGGAATGAGTAGAACTCTTCTTGTGATTTGTCTATTTCTTGATAGAATTCTGGGAAGTACTCTAAGAATTCAGTGAGTTCTCTGGCCAATCCATCAACAACTGATTGCTCTAGGGTCTCCTTGAGATCCTAGATGAGGTCTTTGAATTTCCCCTCTTTGAAAATTTGGGTTTGGTCCCCCCTGAACTATTTATCCCACAATGAAACACTATCTTATATAGTCTAGGGTGCTTCAATACCTAACTTTAGATTTGAGAGTAATTATTCCATGAATTAAATAAATGATCATTGGAAAATAGTATTTATTTTTTAGTTTTTATTTATATCAAATCCATTAAATCTATCTAAAATGTGAAATAGAAAATGATAAGAAAATGAATGATTGGGTCTCTCGAAACAGTTCTAGTTTTTAAACAAGACTATTGTGGGGCGTGCTCAAAAGAAATATTATTTTTTTAGTGTAGCACAATGGTTGACCAGGGTCATCTCACATGAGAATAATTTCACTTTGTTTACTTACTTCTTATAAATCACATAAACTATATCTTTTTTGATGTTGTTAATGGAAAAAATGAAAATATTTTTGGTTTTTTTGATTAATGACATGCAATAATGGAAATTATAATATAACATGAAAATCTAAAGAGAACGTGTTAAGGAAGGAAATTAATTGGTTTTGGGGTTTGGTTTAAGGTTCAATCATTATTATTCTTTTATGTGTTTGATTTAATTTTGTTAATCCAAAAATAAAATCTTGTTTTTGGACTACTATTATTTATTTATAAACTGTGTAATATTATTGAATTCCTAAGGAAAATTAATTGCACCTCCTCCTTTAATCATGGTTGATGAAACTCTTTGGTCTAGGAGGTGTCATCTTCAAAGATACAACTCTATCGATGTTGTTTCATCCATTGATTATCTCAAATTCATCATATGAAGAACTAACCAATGGAGATATGGAAAATTTATTAAATAAAAGAATAGAAATAAATTTAGTTACATGTCATTTGAGGGAAAGAATCTAATTAGAGACATTCTCCTCACCAAGAATGCTACTCAAATTTTTAAATAAACATAAAATTAAACTTTAAGGAAAATTCAAGAATACCTTGACCTCCCCCCCTGGGCCAAGCCTCGGGGTCAGCCTCTCATTTTCGAGAGTAAGATATTATAATGATGGAAATGGGAAGAAGAGATGAAGACAAGAAAAAGAAATAATAAAATAAAAATAATGGTGGTTGAAAGAAATAAAATCAAAAATTGAAGAATGGGGGATGAAGAGAGAGAGGGAGAGATAAGAATAAAATAAAATAAAAGAATAAAAGAAATAAAAGAAATAAAATATAAATATTTTTAAAATAATAATTTTAATAATAATAATAATAATTATTGTTGTTATTAAGAGAATATTTTTTGAGATAAAGATGGAATAAAATAATGAAATAAATTTAAAATAATAATGTGATATTAATAAGAATTATTATAATACTAATATTAATAAAATAAATAATAATAACATTTAAAATAATAAAATTAAAAATAAGAAAATGAAAGGGTGAAACACAATTTAAGTAAGAATGCATGAATTTATTTACTAAATTAAAAATTGAAATTAAAATTAGAAATAAAAATAGATGGAAACAAACACTAAAATAAATAAAACAAAAAATGAAGAAGAATAAATGAGGGAGATTTGAAGTGGCTAGGATCCTCCTTGGGAGAGATCTCCTTCTTGGTGGTTTCCACTGATGGTATGGGATGGATTTGAATGATTTGGGAAGGAGGGGCTCTCCCCCTTTTATAGGATAGAATATTTTTTCAAAACTTTCTATGTGTTAGACACATTAAATGGATGGATTGAGAAATGGTGTCTTCAAAAATGTTTTTAATAAATGTATTTCACATCTCACCTCCAAAGTTTAGTATATTTGGACATGTCTAGAGAGAGATATGTCTGTTTTAATCTGTGTATTTATTATTCCCTAATAGACTCTCTATATTTCATATCTCCAGTTTTCCATTGATTAATGGCCTTGAAAAAGGCTGATTCATGCATGGAAAACTTCATAAATGTTGTTCAAAAAAGTATTGTACATCTCCCATCCAATTTTCAGCATATTTGGTCCTTCCAATCCGGAGATATGGTCCGAACATTGAAAATATCTAGATCTATGAACTGTTTTCAAGGTCCAACTTGTGAGATGGTTTTGGGCTTCCATATGGTGGATTTAGATTTGGGTACATAAGAATGAAATTAATACCAGGATGTATAGAATCCTAAAAAGAAACAATGTAATGATTTAGATCATTATACAAAATGTTATTTCTTAAATACAGAAATAAATTAAGGTAGTTAAAATATGAAATATTCCATTTTCCAATTAAGCTCAAAATATCACTAAAACCATAAAATATGAAAATTGACCTTAAAATAACACTTTTTAGGATTAAAAAAATTTAATTTAAAATTGAAATTATAGATAATATTTATTTTTTGAATTATGTAACACTAAAACCATGCCTATCATTAATCTTCAAATATCAGCATTGAAAATTAGAGGGCACCAATGTTACCAATATTCAAATTCTAAGGAAATAAAATTAATTAAGCATCAATTTCAAATCCAATAATCAAATTTTATAAAAAAATATCAATTTAATTTCCTATTTTTCAATGAAATATTTAATTCATGTATATCACTTTTCCTCTTTGAAAATGTTGGAACTTATCTTTTCATTCATTCAAGATCCTCAATTAATTATTATTAAACATGAAAAATCATGATCTACCTCACTTTTGAATATGTTTTCTCATAAATCATTATAAAATTAAAGTAGAGTTATTCTCATATCATGATAACATGATCTATTTTCCATATGATTGTAAATGAACTGTTCTCTCCAATTTGTAAAGAAAAAATTTACATAAAATGATGAGGGTTTTCATTTAAGGTTCAAATGTATCTAAGTCTTAAGTTTGGTAGAAATTGGTGTTAAAAATTAAGTCTCAAATAAGAGGTCTATCCCTTAAATAATAAATCATGATATTTAAAGTAAAAGTGTAACACTCCAGGTAAATAAAGAATATGAAATTTTCATATTTATCCATATTTGTGAATAAATTATTAATATGACTTTAAAGGGGACGCTATGCTCGATGGCGTACCCAACACGCAACAACGAGTTTCTTGGGAATCTTACGTTGCACTCTAATAATAAAATAATATTATTTTAAATGGTAGTTAACATGTAGCCGTTGTATTGGCGGGAATGGATATAAATAACTAGAATATGATTATATATGTTTTTTAATGTTTTTACATTTATCCAATAAAAGATAAAGGCATAAAATACGGAAATAATTCGATTTTAGGCGTATATGCCCTAGTTTTCACTAAAGGTTCACTTATCGCCTTTTGATGGAGAACCATCATTAAATATAGTTTTGTTCACTCTTATACATCCTTTTGGACCAAATAAAACTCTTCTTAAGAATTGGGACATCAAAATTTACTTTGTGTAAATTTTTGGTATCTTTCCGATAAAGTTCATTTTTTAATGAATAGTGTAAAATGTTTTATTTTAATTCAAAACCTCTTTTTAATCTAATTTATTTATATGATTAGATTATCTTTTTAATTGGTTTTAAAGTGAAATTAGAATATATTTTTACCATTTAATCCAATAGTGGTCGTTGGAATTAATTTCACTTTGAAATCAGACTTAAACTAATGTCAATCTTTTGATACTTATTGTTTCATAAAAACACGCTATTTGCTCTGACAGTGGGAATTAATTATTAAATTAATTAATGTGACTTATATGTTTTGAATTTTTTAAAATGGACTTCATTTTTGAATTTGGAATATCAAATATATCTTAGGGTGAATTTTTGGGATTTTTCTGAAAAACTTCAATTTTTGATGAATTGTGAAACCACTAAGTGGTACTTATAAAAACTGATTTTTCCATTTAAATGAAATTTTGCCATCTTTGTGTTTTGAATTTCAAAAATACGACATACATGGTTGTCATTAAGAAGTAAAATGTGGTTCAATGGGATAAAAATAATTTTTTGGTGAATAGTAACTTATTAAGTTTTTAATCGCGATTAGAGGTAATTAGTGTAGTTTAAGGAAAAAATAATGTTTTAATAATATGAAATGAACTTGACACATGTCCTAAATTCATTGTTTGTGTCATGGCCGACCAAGACAACCCATGGGTAAACTTGGGGACCCCATGAAGCCACTTTGGTTGGAAAATGACATTAATATCTTTTTATTTAAAGTTAAAGTAAAAACGAGACAAACATGAGATGTTTAACTAAAACAATTTTTACATGGGGTTATAAAAATCGGATTTTTGACTATAAATATTCATTGGAAATATAAAAAGATTTCCTACATCATAGTAGTTTTTTTTATAATTTTTAGACATTAAATAAATTAAATTATTTATGACATCATGATGATGCAGAGATGACCTCATTATTTAACGATTTAAAAAAAATGGAAAGATAATGTAATATATAAGACCTACACATGTCCAAAACCTATTTTATGAGTGGATTTAGAACCCTTATCACCTTATACTCGAAACAAATCAATGTGGGACCTCTTAAATCCGAATACCATTTTAAAATAAAGTGACTTTTCTTTACCTTCCAAGAGTGCCCCTCCTCTCCTCTTATAAAAGGCCCCCACCTCTACCTCCTTACCCACACTCCATAAGCCTTTGGTTCGGCAAACCTCTGCATATTTTGTCTCTAAACTTCCCTCTCTTACTACTTTAAGCCTCACTTTGGGCAGAAGTCTTCCCAAGGAAGCCTTTGAGCTCAAACCAAAGGGAGTTACCCGATTTTAAGGTAATGTCTTCACTTGAGTCCTTTTGTTTTATTTTGCTTCTCCAACCCCATAACTCTTTTTGTTCATTTCTTTTGTAACAAATCCAGTATCATCAATATACTAGGGTGTTTTTATAAGAATTATTAGATCTACACTTTCACACACCTACATCTAATGGTTAAAGAACATACTGTTTCCATGGATGGCGAATTTCGGCCTCCCGAAACGATGATTGTTCAACATTCTTTTAACACCTTAAAAGGTGGAAATTAAGATGAAACTATATTTATATGTGATATATAATATGTTTATGGTTTACTTAAGCTTCTTTATTTTTTCATTTTGGGCATACCTTTATGGTTTCCATTATGGGTAAACGCGATATCTTCATTTAAGAAAGTGCGGACTACCACCCCCTCAAAGTGATTTGATTCGTTAATACCATATGTGGTATGTATAAAGGATATATTTAATAATATTATATATGATACCATACTGGAATTAAAATACTATTATGTATTATTATGTTTTAATTCCATTAAATATGAAATATAAATGGAAGTAGCGTTCATGCGTACGTACGACTTACCGTCTCCATGAACGGTACATTTCATTTCTTATCTCAAAATGTTATGTAATATTATAAGTACATATATATAATGGATATATATGTAATATATTACATAAAAATTATGTATATCATTCTGGAATTATAACATATATATATCTCTCTCATTTTGTTTTAATTCCATTAATATGACAAAAAAAATGAAAGTAGCGTTCATGCGTACATACGGCCTACCGTCTCCATAAACGATGTTTTTTGTTTTTTATCTCCAAATGATATGTAATAGTATGAAATGAATATTTACTGGATATATATGATGTTTTAATCATTAATACTATTCTGGAAATTATATACTTATAACTACATGGACAATCTTTTTTCAAACAAGTTCATTTTTGACTCATGTACATCGGCAAAAACGTCTGATATGAACTAACATTATTAAACAATTATTATAACATTATAATATGTGATATGAACTGAATAATAATCTCTAAAGGAGGTACGTAGGAAATTATTAATTGACCAAAGTTTATTATTCAGGAATATAAAGAAACGAACAAGACAAGTTGGACTTGAGGTAAGGGATCCTACTCCTCTCTTTCTTTTTAAGTACACACTTTTATGTCATTCTTTTTAAAGCTAATCTTTCTTGTTATTGGGATGATATTTTATATGACTATTACTGTAATTTTTATGTTCATGTGATGAGAGACCCTATTCTCTCTCATCAATCCATTTTGGAAGTTTTGAGTGGCGCCGTTAGGCTGCCGAATTTTCGTAAGAGATCTAACCTCTCTCTTTCTTTTTAAGTACTCTCTTTTATGTCACTTATTTTAAGCTCCTCTTTGTTATTATGGGGGATATTCTTTTTATTGTAATATTATGAGACACCCTATTTGATCTCATCAATCCATTTTTGTAAGTTTTATGTGGCGCCGTTAGGCTGCCGAGTTTTCGTAAGGGATTTTTCATCTCACTTTTATTCCCGTGAGATTTATGCTACATTTACCACAATTTCCTTTGAGTGGTGTATGTACTGCCCATTATTCTACTCATTGTGTAATATAATTTCGTTTATGAGTATTTACAATAATGATTTATTGTTCTTCTTTCATGGGGTGTATGTTTTGAAAGATACCCAAGTCGGTAAGGGAACCTTTCACCCTCCTCTTTTGTAAATGACTTCTTTTGTTGGGTCTTTTAATTTACATATTGTTATGTTGGGATATGTTCTCATATATCCCTATTGATGTAAATTTTCTGTCCAAGTGATGAGATACACTTTCTATCTCTCATCAACTCATTTTGATGTGACGCCGTTAGGCTGTCAAGGGAACTTCTTAACCCAATTTCGATTTCTTTGGGTTCAACATGTAGTTATTGAATATGTCATGCTTTTAATATGTGTGAATGACCTTTGATTATTTTACACTTAATATCAACTTATATTTGGTGTATTCGTTTGTCACACATAATTATGTAATTGATTTATCCTTAAACCAAGGATACCGTCTTTGTATGGGACTTCGTCTCAATCTCCTTTCATTGAGGCATATTTTATTTTATACACAAATTTCTTTTATACGGTGTATAAAACCCTTTGACTTTTACATTTATCCAAAAGGAATCTTTTTATACGAAGTGTTTTACAAAACGACAAAAGGGAATGTTTTTTTCGTACGTATGCGGCGACAACGACTTCTCCGCCGCCGTGACCGTTATTTGGGTTTCAGCTTCCTCTACAAGCCATACATTCTTTTTAAAAGAAAAATAAATATCATGTTTTACTTTTCTTTTATTTTGGTATTGAAAATGGTTTTCATAATGTTTTTATATCAATATTTTGTATTGATATCTTGTGATTGAAAGGTGGAAATGTTATGTTTCCTTTATGCATATTTTATGTCATACGATTATGTTGAGGTTTTTGGGCATTATTATGAAGACGGGTGGTTCCGTGATAAACTAAGGGCGGGTGAGCCCGATATAGCTCTCCAATGCATTGGGTAACGTGAAGGAGTGAAACGTTAAGGTTTCTCCGAAGAGATTTATGGAATATACTGTGATGGGTATTCCAAACGTAACCAAGAGGGTTACTCCCTACGTAAGAATGTTATGAATGCCTCAAGTTACCTTTATATCTTATGTTTTCTATGATTTATTCATGGTTTGATGATGTATGTTAAAGTGCCTATGTTTTATGGGTAAAGTATGATTTCATTCTTATGTATATATGAACTCATGTTTCCTTTCCATATTTTTTATAACCCTTACTGATCTTTTTATGCTCATCCCAAGATTTTGAAATGTTTTTCACAGGGCAAGGGAAAGGTACATGATTTGATGATAGTGTCAAAGATGTGTCAAGAAAGAATCCATGTTTTATTTTCAATATGTTTCCGTTGATGGGAAGAATGAATACTGTCTTTTATGTAACCACTTTGTTTAAATGTGGAATGTAATGCAAGTTTCATGATCTAATTCTCTAAAACTCTAAACCTGAAAAGATCCTCAATGTGTAATCTTGTAATAACTCAAGATTAAGTAAGGTTTAAGGCTAGGGCCTTATAGTTGGTATCAAAGGTTGGTTTAGATAACTTTAGAGGTTAGGGTATTCTTTAAGCATAAGTGGCATTAACATAATGGTTAGGATTTCAGAAAGAGTCCTAGTTTTAGATAAAGTGAATGAGTTAGTATATCTTAGTGTTTATCTTCCTCATTAGTACATGATGATTTTTTTTGATATACTCACACTGACCTTTTTGGTTTTAGTAAATGGCTGGATCTAGCAGGCACCAAAGTAACAGTGGATGTGAAGGAAACTGTGACAGTTTTTTGAGCAAGAAACTAAATGATATGGGATATGCAATGAGAACTCTTGTGATTATCCTCAAACAACTATCTGGAGTCCTGATTGACCACCTAAACCTTGGTTATTTCTCTAAGGAATCATATATGCAAGAAACAAATCCCTACGGAAGTACATGTAATAATCATAAAGGTAAGTGTGTTAAAAAACCTATGTGTCAAAGATGTGGAAAGAAACACCTAGGAAAATGTTTCAGAGGGATAGAAATATGCTATAGATGTGGAGATGAAGGTCATAAAGCAAGAACCTGCCATGGAAAAAGGAATCATCCAGTTGACTCGAGGAAAGGGAAAAAAGTTCTTTCTGAGGTATCAATTGAATGTTTTAAATGTGGTGTGCATGGTCATTATGAAAACACATGTCCTATGAAGAAGTTTCGTGAATGGGGTTACCAAGAGCGTACAAATGTTCGTTTACAAATACCTAATGCCATTCCGATTGAGGATGAAGAAACTGACAATGACCAATCAAAGGTATGTATTATTTCATGACTATTGTTTTCCTATTTTGGAATCTCAGGATATGATTCATGATTTTGTTTGTAGGAAAGAGGTATTTCGGAATAAGATGTAAAGGAATGATTAATGGATCATGAAGAATGTTGAATGAGTAAGATGCCAACATATAAGGGCTTCAAGAGTTATGGTGAAATTCTTAAGAGTATTAAGTTTCTTTTGATGATGGGGTTACATTAGAAGACTTTTTATATTATGTGTAACCCTGATGTTTAATATAGGCAAATTTTATTCAAGGAATAGTTATCTTTTCTTTTGTGGACATAGTTATAAAGAACCATTTGGGTTTATATGATTCTTACTTTTGAGGTAATTATGGGTTACTATATGTTATGATTGAAGTGAAAGGCATGAGATAAAATTGAGGTTAAATTATGTTATAGTTATTTTTGATGATTTTATCCCTTTTTGGGGAATGATTTGAGAATTATATAGTTTTGGAAAAAGGACAACACGCAGACCGTGTGACTACCCGTCGCATCGGACAAAGCTGCGGGAATCGAACCCACAACCAAATTGCGACTGGTATTTATCGCCTACCACTGGACTACGTGAAGTCCCTGGTTAGTTTGACTGATTCTTTTATTAGTTATATGATTTTATGAATTAAGAGTAAGTTTATTTTGGGTTATTTATGAAAATGATTAACCTATCATGGAGGATATGTGATTAGGTTAATTACTTTTCAATACGAGACTTTAGGAGCAACTGATATTGTTTGGAGATAAATGTTACGATTTAACTTGGAAGACTATGTGACTAAATCCTTCAAATATTTGGGTTTCAATCTTATATTGGTTTACTTTGAAGAATTTTATGGACAAATTGTTTATCAGATGGTCCTCATTGAACTTTGGGTTTTGTTGGACAAATTTTGGAGATTAAGCATAGATTTTATTTTTAATGGGTTATCCTTTTCTGGATTATCTGACCTTGTACCAACCTTTCTGGTTTTGGTTTTGGTTAAAGCCTAAAGACATGGGATGTATATAGTTCTCTTTGGTGGATTAGGTGATTCTCTAAAAGTTGATTATAGTACTCTTAATGTGAACAAGTCTTCCTAAATACTCGTCTTTTAGAGAAAATATGAGTTTTTGTAAAAGTTGAAAGTCAACATGATAAGTGATTATGTTTCCTTATGAATAAATTACTCAATAAAAAGTAACTTAAAACAAAAATGTTGTCTATTAACTTTTCCTACTGGGGAATCGAATACCGTTTAACCCATCACAAGTTTGTGATTTTCTTATGGTTAAATTTCTCATAAACATGTTTTCTATCACTCTCCATCAGAACATGAACCTACGTTTTCTCCTCCATGTCCATATTTTTCTACATGGAATCCTAGTATGGGTTAACTCGGGTGACCTTTGTACTTATCTTTCTTTATTTTTTAAAGTGATTATTTTACCGACTCTTGTTCCGATGTGGGACTTTCAAGGATGTTTCCAAGCTCAATTTTAAAAATTGCGAGGACACAATTCCCAAAAGGGGGAAGGATGTAACACCCCAGGTAAATAAAGAATATGACATTTTCATATTTATCTATATTTGTGAATAAAGTATTAATATGACTTTAAAGGGGACGCTATGCTCGATGGCGTACCCAACACGCAACAACGAGTTTCTTGGGAATCTTACGTTGCACTCTAATAATAAAATAATATTATTTTAAATTTTAGTTAACATGTAGCCGTTGTATTGGCGGGAATGGATAGAAATAACTAGAATATGATTATATATGTTTTTTAATGTTTTTACATTTATCCAATAAAATATAATGGAATAAAATACGGAAATAATTCGATTTTAGGCGTATATGCCCTAGTTTTCACTAAAGGTTCACTTATCGCCTTTTGATGGAAAACCATCATTAAATATAGTTTTGTTCACTCTTATACATCCTTTTGGACCAAATAAAACTCTTCTTAAGAATTGGGACATCAAAATTTACTTTGTGTAAATTTTTGGCATCTTTCCGATAAAGTTCATTTTTAATGAATAGTGTAAAATGTTGTATTTTAATTCAAAACCTCTTTTTAATCTAATTTATTTATATGATTAGATTATCTTTTGAATTGGTTTTAAAGTTAAATTAGAATATATTTTTACCATTTAATCCAATAGTGGTCGTTGGAATTAATTTCACTTTGAAATCAGACCTTAAACTAGTGTCAATCTTTTGATACTTATTGTTTCATAAAAACACGCTATTTGCTCTGACAGCGGGAATTAAATATTAAATTAATTAATGTGACTTATATGTTTTGAATTTTTTAAAATGGACTTCATTTTTTAATTAGGAATATCAAATATAGCTTAGGGTGAATTTTTGGGATTTTTCTGAAAAACTTCAATTTTTGATGAATAGTGAAACCACTAAGTGGTACTTATAAAAACTGATTTTTCCGTTTAAATGAAATTTTTCCATCTTTGTGTTTTGAATTTAAAAAATCCGACATACATGGTTTTCATTAAGAAGTAAAATGTGGTTCAATGGGATAAAAATAATTTTTTGGTGAATAGTGACTTATTAAGTTTTTAATCGCGATTAGAGGTAATTAGTGTAGTTTAAGGAAAAAATAATGTTTTAATAATATGAAATGAACTTGACACATTTCCTAACTTCATTGGTTGTCTCATGGCCGACCCAGACAACCCATGGGTCAACTTGGTGACCCCATGAAGCCACTTTGGTTGGAAAATGACATTAATATCTTTTTATTTAAAGTTAAAGTAAAAATGAGACAAACATGAGATGTTTTACTAAAACAATTTTTACATGGGGTTATACAAATCTGATTTTTGACTATAAAAATTCATTGGAAAGATAAAAATATTTCCTACATCATAGTAGTTTTTTTTATAATTTTTAGACATTAAATAAATTAAATTATTTATGACATCATGATGATGCAGCGATGACCTCATTATTTAACGATTTAAAAAAATGGAAAGATAATATAATATATAAGACCTAAACATGTCCAAAACCTATTGGATGAGTGGATTTAGAACCATTATCACCTTATCCTCGAAACACATCAATGTGGGACCTCTTAAATCCGAATACCATTTTAAAATAAAGTGACTTTTCTTTACCTCCCAAGAGTGCCCCTCCTCTCCTCTTATAAAAGGCCCCCACCTCTACCTCCTTACCCACACTCCAAAAGCCTTTGACTCGGCCAAACTCTGCATATTCTGTCTCTCCACTTCCCTCTCTTACTCCTTGAAGCCTCACTTTGGGCAGAAGTCTTCCCAAGGAAGCCTTTGAGCTCAAACCAAAGAGAGTTACCCGATTTTAAGGTAATGTCTTCACTTGAGTCCTTTTGTTTTATTTTGCTTCTCCAACCCCCTAAACTCTTTTTGTTCAATTATTTTGTAACAAATACAGTATCATAAATATACTAGGATTTTGTTATAATAAGTATTCGAGATACACTTTCACACACCTACATCTAATGGTTAAAGAACATACTGTTTCCATGGATGACGAATTTCGGCCTCCCGAAACGATGATTGTTCAACATTCTTTTAACACCTTCAAAGGTGGCCATTAAGATGTCACTATATTTATATGTGATATATAATATGTTTATGTTTTCCTTAATCTTCTTTATTTTTTCATTTTGGGAATACCTTTATGGTTTCCATTATGGGTAAACGCGATATCTTCATTTAAGGAAGTGCGGACTACCGCCCCCTCAAAGTGATTTGATTCGTTAATACCATATGTGGTACGTATAAAGGATATATTTAATAATATTATATATGATAACATACTGGAATTAAAATAATATTATGTATTATTATGTTTTAATTCCATTAAATATGAAATAGAAATGGAAGTAGCGTTCATGCGTACGTACGGCTTACCGTCTCCATGAACGGTACATTTCATTTCTTATCTCAAAATGTTATGTAATATTATAAGTACATATATATAATGGATATATATGTAATATATTAAATAAAAATTATGGATATAATTCTGTAATTATAACATATATATATCTCTCTCATTTTGTTTTAATTCTATTAATATGACAAAAAAATGAAAGTAGCATTCATGCGTACATACGGCCTACCGTCTCCATGAATGGTGCTTTTAATTTTTTATCTCCAAATGATATGGAATAGTATGAAATGAATATTTACTGGATATATATGATATTTTAATCATTAGTACTATTCTGGAAATTATTTACTTATAACTACATGGGCAATCTTTTTTCAAACAAGTTCATTTTTGACTCATGTACCAAACATCGGCAAAAACGTCTGATATGAACTAACATTATTAAACAATTATTATAACATTATAATATGTGATATGAACTGAATAATAATCTCTAAAGTAGGTACGTAGGAAATTATTAATTGACCAAAGTTTATTATTCAGGAATATAAAGAAACGAACAAGACAAGTTGGACTTGAGGTAAGGGATCCTACTCCTCTCTTTCTTTTTAAGTACACACTTTTATGTCATTCCTTTTAAAGCTCATCTTTCTTGTTACTGGGATGATATTTTATATTACTATTACTGTAATTTTTATTTTCATGTGATGAGAGACCCTATTCTCTCTCATCAATCCATTTTTAAAGTTTTGAGTGGCGCCGTTAGGCTGCCGAATTTTCGTAAGAGATCTAACCTCTCTCTTTCTTTTTAAGTACTCTCTTTTATGTCACTTATTTTAAGCTCCTATTTTTTATGATGGGGGATATTATTTTTATTTTAATATGATGAGAGACCCTATTTTATCTCATCAATCCATTTTTTTTAAGTTTTATGTGGCGCCGTTAGGCTGTCGAGTTTTCGTAAGGGATTTTTCATCTCACTTTTATTCCCGTGATATTTATGATACATTTGCCACAATTTCCTTTGAATGGTGTATGTACTTCCCATTATTCTACTAATTGTGTAATATAATTTCGTTTATGAGTATTTACAACAATGATTTATTGTTCTTCTTTCATGGGGTGTATGTTTTGAAAGATACCCAAGTCGGTAAGGGAAACTTTCACCCTCCTCTTTTTTAAAAGACTTCTTTTGTTGGGTATTTTAATTTACATATTGTTATGTTGGGATATGTTCTCATATATCCCTATTGATTTAAATTTTATGTCCAAGTGATGAGATACACTTTCTATCTCTCATCAACTCATTTTGATGTGACACCGTTAGGCTGTCAAGGGAACTTCTTAGCCCAATTTCGATTTCTTTGGATTCAACATGTAGTTATTGAATATGTCATCCTTTGAATATGTGTGAATGACCTTTGATTATTTTACACTTAATATCAACTTATATTTGGTGTATTCGTTTTTCACACATAATTATGTAATTGATTTATCCTTAAACCAAGAATACCGTCTTTGTATGGGACTTCGTCTCAATCTCCTTTCATTGAGGCATATTTTATTTTATACACAACTTTCTTTTATACGGTGTATAAAACCCTTTGACTTTTACGTTTATCCAAAATGAATCTTTTTATATGAATTGTTTTAAAAAATGACAAAAGGGAATGTTTTTGTCGTAAGTATGCGGCGGCAACGACTTCTCCTCTGTCGTGACCGTTATTTGGGTTTCGGCTTCCTCTACAAGCCATACCTTCTTTTTGAAAGAAAAATAAATATCATGTTTTAATTTTCTTTTATTTTGGTATTGAAAATGGTTTTCATAATGTTTTTATATCAATATGTTGTATTTATATCTTGTGATTGAAAGGTGGAAATTTTATGTTTCCTTTATGCATGTTTTATTTGATACGATTATGTTGAGGTTCTTGGGCATTATTATGAAGACAAGTGGTTCCGTGATAAACTAAGGGCGGGTGAGCCCGATATAGCTCTCCAATGCATTAGGTAATGTGAAGGAGTGAAACGTTAAGGTTTCTCCGAAGAGATTTAGGGAATATATTGTGATGGGTATTCCAAACGTAACTAAGAGGGTTACTCTCTACGTAAGAATGTTATGAATGACTCAAGTTACCTTTATGTCTTATGTTTTCTATGATTTATTCATGGTTTGATGATGTATGTTAAAGTGCCTATGTTTTATGGGTAAAGTATGATTTCATTCTTATGTATATATGAACTCATGTTTCCTTTCCATATTTTTTATAACCCTTACTGAGCTTTTTATGCTCATCCCAATCTTTTGAAATGTTTTTCACAGGTCAAGGGAAAGGTACATAATGTGATGATAGTGTCAGGGATGTGTCAAGAAAGAATCCATGTTTTATTTTCAATATGTTTCCGTTGATGGGAAGAATTAATACTGTCTTTTATGTAACCACTTTGTTTAAATGTGGAATGTAATGAATGTTTCATGATCTAATTCTCTAAAACTCTAAACCTGAAAAGATCTTCAATGTGTAATCTTGTAATAACTCAAGATTAAGTAAGGTTTAAGGCTGGGGCCTTATAAAAAGTGTCAAGAAATTCTACCCTTTAGTTTTCAACAATTCCTGACTTCTCCAAAACTCAAAGTAAATATCATGATCAATTAAGTATAATGAATGATTTATGCCCTCTCTTGAATATATTTTTATTTTTATACCCATTTTTTATTTTTTAAATAACGTTTTAATTTTTTTGAATGTTATGATTATAATAAACCTCACATACACCAACTATCTATATATGATAAAAATAATAGGTCTAGTAATGGTGATTTTCAGTTTACCTAAATCACAACCCATATTTCTCATTTTTTGTTTACTTTTGTAATTTTCATTTTTTTAATATTCAAGAGGGGAAAAACAACATATTACAATGAATTATTCCCAAAATCTTTACAATTACCATAATAAAACCCCCCATACTTCTTCCTTACAATTTAAATCATCCTATTTACCATGATTCCTTGAACCCCCACAATTCAACTTTCAAATATCATGAAATTACTAAGAGGATGGAAAGAATGGATAAAAATAGCTTAAAATATGACTTATTCCTCTAAATTCCATTCATGTTTTCCATGGTATTAATAAGGACTGTTTTAAAGGATTTATTTTACAGATAAGTTGTTTTTAAAATATTCCTAAATCATTTTAAATGTGATTTTCTACATTCATAGCTTTGACATGTTAACATTCAATTTCAAGTAGGTGGCATGTTCCAAGATCACTTAAGAAATATGATCAAGATAAAATAGAAAGTATGTGGTCTAGAAAACCTCTCGATAATGGAAGATATGATTTGGGAATATCACACATGGTATGATTAATAAAAAAAAATCAATTCTCATGAATTTCAAAAAATCCAAGAAAGTAAAATGGTTTTGAAATTTCATTTAAATGAACCAATAAATTCCCTAAAATCATAAATTATCATTTTAATACCCAACACTTCACTTTAATCATCTAATTTCCCATTTTACTCATTTAATCATATTAACATTGAAATATAAAACATAACATTATAGTATTCTTAAGAAACTAATGTTTCCTATATTAGTAAAGTAAAGCATAATTCAAGTGTGGTCATGCCGTTTTTCCTTTAAATTTAAAAACATATTTTAGAGAAAAAATGTAGAGAGTTTAAAAGATAAAAAATAAAAGTGAACTCCCTTTTTCCATGAGGCATGGTTCTTCTCCTTCACTGGTTGAGGCTTCCTTCTTCCCTTTATAAAACTACAAAAGAGAAATACTCAATTAAACACAAGGATTGTGTCATTTAAGCTCAAAAAATATATGAGGGAGTGGGATACATGTTGGAATAATTTATAATACTGAATTTGAAATATAAATTCTTAGAAACCTTATAAAGATATATCTTGATATGATCCCCTAAGCTGACCTTGAAATTTTACTGCCTCAAGAGGGAAGTACTAGCTATTATCTAAAGTGAGATGGTGGATAAAGATTTTTTTATTTGAACCACCACATGTTTCTTTTTCCATCTTGTTCTTTATCCTTATGGGTGAGGAATGATCCATGTATAGAGTAAACAAGATGCTACCCATTCATAATGTGGTATAGCTTACATGGTTGGGGTAGGATGAAGTATGGATAATACTTATTATTTCTTGCTACTTGGGAAACCTCCTTATCTTTTAGTTCTGAATTTATTGGGGATACATGAATTGAATAATAAAAGGGGAATTAAATAGGTATTTCCACTTGACTAAAATTTTAATTTTTAATAAGAAATTTCTCCCCTTCAATAATAGTATCATCCTTTCTAATTTCCTTAGGCTAAGAAACTTGGATCTATTTATGGGGATCCTAAAATGTATGTTCATTGAAATCAGGGAGCTCAATGTGTTCCTTAGTAGGTGAATGACCAGTCTCTTCATCTTAATCTAAGGAATAATGAATATTGTATGAATATGCATAATCAAAATAATAAGGAGTGATGCAAAATTCAAATTCAATAAAACCAGAAGAGATATTGTTAAATCAGGTTTCACTCCATAAGTTGGTTAATTTTCATTATCTTCTTCATTTTTGAATTCCCATTGGAGTTGGATATTAGTTGTTGAAGGAAGGTTTTGGGCTCCTCAATTTTTTCTCCAAATCCCACCAATTGGGTGGTGTATTTTTTCAGTAGTGTTAGCTCTTTTTCTTCACAAGGTTTGACGAGATTAATTAGTTCCTTGTATTCATTACAAAATTCATCAAGATATTATTTATCTCCCACATATATCTCATCATGAAAGTCTTCATCCTTTTCTTTAATGAACCTTATCATGACATACATTAATATTAAATTAATTATGTGGAATACATAAAACATTACACAAATAGATTCCCATTGAACGTACTAATCTAGTGCCTTTGGAAACATGGAAATATAAACACTGGTACATAATTGAGTTATATTATCTCCTAATATGATCTTTATGACTATAACCCTTATTATAAACAAAAAAAATAGAATGTATATTCATAATCTGGTGAATTAAACATAAAATAGGTGATATCAGATGATCAATAAGGGTAAATAAAATAGATATGTAAGAATAAACATGAGATTAGGGGTATGTGAATGTGATAAAAAAATTTATGATCATACCCTACATATTAAAGATCATAAAAATGAACCATGGCATAAATCTTGAAAGTTAATAAGCCATGAATAATAAGAAAATAAAGAACATAATCCATGAAAGAATAACATAGTAATTAAACTTGGGGTGTGGCAGACACATAAGCATATATTTATTTTCATAGTAGCTAAGGCATTGATACTAATACCATCTTAGTAGCATGGGTTCACTTCTCATACCATCTTGGTAGTCATGGTTCACTCACATGGCCATCTTAGTATCATGTGTTCACTCTTCATACATTATTGGTAGTCATGGTTCACTCCTATAACCATATTAGTAGTCAAGGGTCACTCCCAAGACTATATTAGTATTCAAGGTTTACTCCCAAGACCATATTAATTTACCTAATAAGATATAAAAATTTACCCAATGCATTGGAGGGATATATAGGTCCCACCCATATCATAATAAAATCATACATACATGTGCCACAAGATCATAAATAATCGTATCATAATCCATGAAATTAAATGGATGTCATAAACATGTAATCATATCTTATCCTGTTGAAAAAGATATAAGTTTCATAATTATTTCATTAAAATTGTATCTCATGAAAATAAGATGGTTTTAGAAGCATATAACCTATGAAAGAGAAAGTAATTTCATAAACATCAAGCTATCAAAACATAATCCATTCAGGGAAATAATTTTAATGGTAACATTGAATCATTTCCCCATGAGTAACACCATTGGATTTCATCTTAGATGAAAAATAATTTTGAAAGATATTTTAAAAATATTTCTTGAGGAAAATGTAATTATTTTAAAAAGTATTTTTAATTCATAAAACCATTTAAAAATCATTTTATTGTTAAATACATTGAAAAAATATAAATAAGACTAGAAATCATTTTGAAAACCTTTTTCCTTGAAAACATATAAAATAAGCTTAAAAAAATTTAAAACACTTTTTCTTTGAAAAAACTTTTCAAACTTATAAATATAGATTTAAAATGTTTTTAAAACCATGAAATAATATAAATTAAGCTTGAAAATATTTTGAAAACCATTTCTTTTAAAATACTTGAAATCTTGTAAATAAGTTTTGAAAACATTGAAAAACAGTTTTTATTAAAAAAAATAAAATAAGCTTGATTTTTTTTGAAAAAAATACTTTAAAACTAATTTCAAAAATATTTTCTTAAATATTAACCTTTTAAAAATGAAAAGTAATCTTTGAATAAATTACGATGGGTAAATCCATACATATTATACGAGGTAAAAAGAATATTTCTTTTGCACGGTGAAAATGTTAGAAAAATGCCTTGTTCAAAAAGAGACAAGAATATTCCTTTGAAGAGATTAATAAAAGAAAAAATGGGTAAAAATTTATTTTAAATAATATATGAGAAAGGTACAACATTCTTGGAAATACTTTTTAGAAAATATATATTTATGACTGAAGAGAGAGTAAAGTCGGGCTTTCTTAAAAACACTTTCTTAACTATCTTATGTTCCAAAGAGTAGAAATATTTTACCAATACATGAATATATATTTAATAAATAGTGTATCGATAAACTCATGAGTGTTCTTGAGAGATGAACCATAATATTTCATTAAATATTCATAATCATTAACAATATTTAGAAGCGATCGGATTTTTTAAATAAAATATTACCACTTGGTTACTTGGGACCATATTCTCTATATAAGAAAAGGAAATTACATAAAGATTAAAATATCATTAAAAGAAGGATTTTTATGATATAAAATTTAAAATTTAAGTATATACACCTCAAAAAATAATCTAGGTGCATAAAAAAACATGAGTCACAAAGAAGGAAAATTGAGACAAAACTATTTACTGATTTGGTAACTTTTGAAACTTAAACCCTGTGAAAGAAATATTATGTAATCGATATGTGAATACACATACATTTAACTATTATATATATATAATACAATCATATTAAGTACATACACCACACAAAAGGAAATATTTGATAACATTGCATGAACTCAAGGAAATAAAAAGTGAGATGAAATACCCTTTCCTTATGTCTTGAATCTCATCATAATCATTAAAACCACATGTATAATAAATATAAATTCATTATAAATATTTTTAAGAAGCATATTCTTATACTTTATACCATATTTTTTTTATTATAACCTAATATTACCCACTTTTTAACCATCCTATGTTAAGGTTTCACTTTGGATATTATTTTCTTTGTTTTTTGCATGTGTCTTAATTTATTATATCATTGGTCCTTACACGTATATCACGATTAAATAATGTAGAAAATGTTATAAATATAATTTATATCCAATATATGCATATTATAATAATCTATATAATATATAAGTATTAAATGGAGTACACTATTCATGGATACAGTAATTCATACGTACGCATGAATACTATTTTCGTTTAATTATCGTGCTGAAAGAAAGAAAGTAAAAGACATATATACATATATATACACACACACACACAAAAATACAAAAACACACACAAATATATATATAATTATTAAATTAGATTTTTTATATCATATATATTCCATAAAACCATCCTTAATACATTCCATATAGTGTAAGAACAAATCACATCGCTTTGAGGGGGCGGTAGTCCACACTTCCTCAAACAAAATTATCATATTAACACAAAATAAAAATTATAATGATATGTATTGTAAAATAATTAAAGAATATTAAGGACATAATAAATATTATATATAACATATATAAACAAATTTTTCATCATAGGCAATCATGAGAGGCAGTAAAGAAAAATTGAACAATCATCATTTAGTGAGGCAGTAGTCCTCCATACACGTAAACATTTTGTCCATTACCCATTATATAGATGTGTGTGTATGTGTAGGTTGAATCCTTATAATAATAAAATAATAGTATATTTATGATACTGGTGTTTCTATACAAATATGTAATGAGAATAATTTAGGGAGTGGAGAAAGGAAATAAAAGAATAGACGTTGGGGGAGGGTGTTACCTCTTAATCAGGTAACTCCTTTTGGTTTGAGCCAAAAGGATTCTTTTGATTTATTTTTGACCAAGGGAAGGATTCAAGGTCGAAGGTAGGGAATTAAGGGAGATATTTTGGTAGAGTTTGGTAGAATATAAGTGTTTTTATAAGTGTGAGGTAGTGGTATGAGAGGATGCCTTTTATAATAGAGGAGGGGTGGAATCTCTTGTATTATTTTAAAAGAAATGAACCCCACCCAAGATTTTTTTTATTTCAAGTGGGTTAATAAGGAGTAAAATTATTAAAAATTTAATATAGGGTCTAAATATTTCCAAAAAATGGATTTAGGATAAGTTTATAGGTCTTTTTGGGCCTTAATGTAATGGTGTAGTCCCTTATTATGCTTAATTTAACCTTAATCGTTGTAATTAATTTTAATTACTTCACTAATAGTTTTGGTCAAAAACTAATTTTAACTTATTATATATGATAAATTATTCTAATTCCAAATTCTGAATCCATTTTTTCAAATTCCAATCACATAAGTGGAAGAAATTACTTTAAATATAATCTCATAGTTGGGTCGACAACGCGGGTTTTTAATGTAAAATGTTCAAAAGTTTGCTATGTTTTTATGGTCAATTTTAAAATGAAATTGATTCCAATGACTTCAATTGGATTTATTGATAAAAATAATATCTGATTAAAATTTTATAAAAATTAAAAATATAATTTAATATTATAAATAAATTATTTAAAAAAGCAGTTTTGAAAACAAATCCAGTATTTTTGACAGTTCATTAAAAATTAAAACCTTACAGAAAAATAAAAAAAAATTAACCTAACCAATTTTTTATGATTTTATTCCAAATATTATGTTTATTTTGACATAATAAATCTATTAAATTTCTAAAATTTCTATTTAATAAGGGTTCTCCATTAAAAATCGGTAAAAGTACTTTAATAAAAATATAGGTTTTTATGCATAAAATTGGGTTTGTTCTTATCATATGCCTATCAAATATATTAGATGAATATAAAAAATATTTTATTGAATATATAACATATATATTTCATTTATATTTCTATCTAATTATAATTACTTTAATTTATTATGGTTTAAACAACATTTTGAGCATAATAATAGTTTTCTATAAAAATACTCCATTTATATCCAATTTGGTTATTATATTCATTTCTAAATAATTTGTAAATAATAAATTCATTTAATATTTTGTAAAAATCATATATTTACATAAACTAGTTAATAAAATTCATAAAATATAATTTAATAGCTAGTTTATATATTATTATTATTATATTATTATTATTTTTAATAATATATTATTGTTCAGCAACACTTGGTCTTATGTGTTACACAAGCCATCAAGGAAAGTTATTGTTGCATGTAATGAAATATATCCTCAGTGTTCCATATATAGAATACTAAAATTTATATTGTGTATAGTACATGTAAGCCAAACATTGTGCTTTAATATAAAATAAACTATTTTTAATGTTGGAGGAATTGAAAATTATCAAAAATATTAAATTAATTCAAAAATAAATAATTAAAAAAATCTCAGGGTGTCACATTATGCCCCCTTTAAAATGAATTTCTCCCTCAAAATTATTATGGGTTATCAAAGGATAAATTCTTGAAAGATTTATTTATAGAAACACACATCATAAAAATGAATACTAAAACTTCCCATAAAAAGAAGAAGTTGGAACCATTACCGTTACCCAAAGTAACTCATAATGAGATTTACACATAGGAGAACATAGGTGGGAAGTGAAAACTTGTACATGGAAGAGAAATATTACCATTATGCGCTGATGGAGAAAGATAGAGAACAAGATCAAGAGAAAGTTAATAACCACAAATCCATAAATATACAATGTCCTAAGGGACCTTCTAATTCATTGAAAATTTAGGTATAAGACAAAATTTATTAGTTTCAGGATATTTTTTCCTAATGTTGTATAATTTTCTAGAACATTTATACTTGCATTATTTCATTGAAATATTACCCCCTTTTTTGTTCATTGATCCAATTCACCTCTTTCTCTAAAAAGGAAGGTGACTTTTTCATTCCTAAAGTACTAACAGATCATGAGATCTATGAAATGCCATCCCATTTTTCATCATTTATCATCTAAACAAAGTTTTTATAATAGGTTATCCAACATTAATAAATCCTCATGTGGTAAGATAATACTTTATTCTAAAAAATACCATCTAAATCTTAACTTAATCTTTCTAGAAATGGTTAACCTTATAACCATTTTGAAATTTCAAAATCTAAAACATTAGAAAGAAAGTCACAAAATCAGCTTAACATTGATACCTCATATATCACAAATTATCTCTTAGTTTTCATATTCCAAACATATGAAAACCTTTATCAAATATTCTCTTAAAACATAATAATAAACTTAATTACTATAGATACTTTTAGAAAACATGCATGCCTCCTTATTCTAAAGGTTACTGAATATATTATTTAAATACAATAAGTTGTAAACATCATCCATGATTAAATAGACCACTTTTTCAACCAATAAATATTACAATCCCTGGTAATTAGTTCTATACAATTTAGTTTGTCCCAATCAATGATCTATTTATCCAAGAACAACAAAATTTTCTCAATATGTTGATCACATTAAGGGTTACCTTTCCTTAATCAAAATATCACTTTAATAAGTATTCATCACCATTAAACATATCCTTTTTAATCCTTAATAAAAATTTATACTCAAAATACTTATATATTTCATGATTCATATAATATAATATTTGAATTACAAAACATAAATACTTCATTCATCCAATATTATTATTAAACCATTACTCATGCTTCATCAACTTACTCTTTAACACCTCTCACCTAGAATATAAAATATCAATCATTTATTAAGGTTAATCAACCTAAATATAACCATTATTCTTATGATTAATGTAAACAATACTAGAAGAGGATCACATACCATTCACATGTTGTTTGAGGTCTCTCTATCCTCAGAAGTATAACCAATACTCATACCATCTTCCTGGTTCTCTTTATGAGATTTACACTTGGGAAAACGATTTGCATAATTCCCATACTTTCCACATATTAAACATTCAATATTAACTATGTTCCTTCTAATTATCTCCATTGAATAAAATAATAAAACATAGTGTGAGAAAGATTTATAATAATGGGATACCATATAATTATGAAAAAGTACTTATAAGATTCATAGATATTGGATCATACTTCTTTAATATATGAAACTTTAGGTTTATCCTATTTTATTCATAACCAAATTCTATTTAAATACATCATTATTTTTCATAAAGAGTTTGTGGATTTATAAATCATATCCCCCGGGAGTGGTAAACTAGCTGTGTCGCAAGGCTCGTTGTCATGTACCAGATTACCCCAAGTCAATCCCAAAACATATATTCAGAGTTTTCAATCCAAGGTACATCTATTATAGGGCCACATTCACTTGTTGTATCTAGAAATGTATTTATTTCTAGGAAACAACTCACTATATCCTTTACCAAAATTCTAGGTCATTTTCCTAAATGTTGACTCATCCTAATACTTATCCATAGAGACATCCCTAGTCATATCCTTTGAAATATACATAGGGATATATCTAGAGTTTTCTCATCCTAGTTTCCAAAGGTTAATTAAACCTTCGATTTAATACCAATTGTAACGACCCTGATCTTGAAACACATTAACATCACAACACTTTTGTGAAATATATAAAACATTATATAAAAAGATCCCTAAAGACCATACTAGTCTAGTGACTTTGGATACATGGTAACATAAACACTGGTACATAAGTGAGATACATTATCTCATACTAGGTTATTCATGACTATAACCCTTATTAGAAAAATAAAACATAGTATGTATCTTTATAACTTGGGGAAGGAAATAAAAAAGGGGTTAGCTCATATGCTCAGAAAGGGTAAATAAGGGAGACATGTAAGCATAAACATGAGAATAGGGGTATGATAATCTGATAAAAAAATTGAAGATCATATCCCACATATCAAAGATCATAAACATGTACCATGGCAGAAATCTTGATAGTTTATAAGGCATGAATCCTAATTAAATAAAGAACATAATCCATGAAAGCATAACATAAGAATAAAACATGGAATTGTGGAAGACACATAAGCACATAATGATTTCCATAGTATCCAAGGCATCACTACCAAGATCATATTAGTAGTATGGGTTCACTCCCCATACCATCTTGGTAATCATGAATCACTCCCACGACCATCTTAGTAGCATGAGTTCACTCCCATAGCCATCTTAGTAGTCAAGGTTCAATCCCAAGACCATCTTAGTAGTCAAGGTTTACTCCCAAAACCATCTTAGTTTATCTCATGAGATATAAATATTTAACAATTTCATTGGAGGGGGATATAGGTCCCACTCAACTCATAATGAAATCATACATACATATTCCACAACATCATAAATAATCATATCATAAACCATGAAATAAAATGGGTTTCATAAACATATAATCATATATTAACCTATGGATAAAGATATTGGTTTCATAATCATTTCATCTAAATCATATCCCATGAAAAGAATTAGGTTTTATAAGCATATAAACTGCAAAAAATATATTAATTTAATAAATATTATTCCATTAAAACATAACCCATTCCAAGAAACAATATGAATAGTAACATTGAATCACTTCCTCATGAGTAACACCAATGGATGTCATATTAGAAGGGAAATAATTTTTAAATATCCTTTAATATGTCTTGTTGAGTAAAATATCCTTCTTTTTTGAAAAATTATTTTTAATACATAAAACCATTAAAAAATATTTTCTATGAAAAAACCTTGAAAACATATAAAGAAGAATTTAAATAATTTGAAAACCTTTTTCCTTGAAAATATACAAAATAAGCTTCAAAAAATTTTAAAAACATTTTTATTTGAAAATAATTTGAAAACATATAAATAAATATTTAAAATGTTTTTATGACCTTGAAAAATTATTAATTAAGCTTGAAATTGTTTTGAAAACCATTTCATTGAAAATAAATTGAAAACCTATAAATAATGTATGAAAAAAATAATTTTCCTTAAAAACTTATAAAATAATCTTGTAAACATTTTGAAACCAATTTTACTTGAAATTTAATTTGAAAAATATTTTTTTAAAGATAAAAATTTTAAAAGTTCAAAAGAAGATTCAAAGAAACGATGGCGGGTAAATCCGTACATGTCCTACGAAATAACATTCATTTTTCACGATAAAACGGTTTGAAAAATGTCTTGTTTGGAAAGAGATAATAAGATTCCATTGAATAGATTGGTAAAATATAAAAAATGGTGAAAATATATTTTAAATGTTATAGGATAATTGTACAATATTCTTGAAAACCCTGTTTAGAAAACATATATTTCTGACTAAAGAGGGAGTAAAGTTTGGTTTTCTTTAAAAACTCTTTTTTAACAATATTGTGTACCAAAGAGTAGAAAAATAGTACCAATACATGAATATATCCTGAATAAACAGTTCATAAGGAAACTCCTAAGTGTTCTTTAAAGATGGACAATAAGATTTCATCAAATAAGTACAATCATTAACAATCTTGAGAAACGATGAGATCGTTTCAATTAACTCTCACCACTTGGTTACTTGGGATCATATTCTCCATATAAGAAGATAAAATTAAATGAATCATAAAATATCATAAAAAAATTATGTTCATGATATAACAGGGAAAACTTAATTATATACACCTCAAAAAAGATTCTAGGTGTATAAGAAAACATGAGTCTCAAAGAAGGCAAATTTAGAAAAAAACTATTTTACCGATTTCGTAACTTTTGAAACTTAAATATCATGAAGTAAATATCATTAAATGGAAATGTGAATACCCATAAATTTAAGCATAAAATACATATATTATAATCATGGTTAGTACATACATCACACAAAAGTAAGGAGTGGTGAACATTGCACGTATCTCACATAAATAAAAAGTGATATGAAATCCCCTTACCTTGTGTTGTGACTCTCATCGTACTCATTCAAACCACTTGTATAATAAATATAAATTTATTATGAATCTTTTACAGAACCATATTATTATATATTATACCATCTATGGTTTGATTATGAACTTATATAACTCACTTATTAACCATCTAATTTTAATGTTTCACTTTGGATAATATTATATTTCTTTTTCACATGTGTCTTAATTTATTATCCTTGATGTTCTATGTAGAAAAAGCTAAAATTTATCTTTCGTGTAGTGAAAATAAGTCAAATATAGTGATTTAATATAAAATAAACTATTTTTAGTTTTTAATAAAATTAAAAATATAGAAAATATTAAATTAATTCAAAAATAATAATTCACAAAATTTCAAGGTGTTACATTTTCCACCTCAGGTTGGAAAAGTGGATCATCTTCTAGTTCAGGTTCGTACTCTGGTTTTGGTTATTTTGATGATTCTTGGAAGTATGAATTTATCCAATCTATTTTTCCTTATAGATCTTGAACCTTTTAACCAAGATCTTGAATATCATACTTGAGTTTGTTTTTTTCCACTTTCCCCTTGAAATATTCTGGCGGAATGTCTTCAAAATTTTTGGGACAGAAAGGGGAGAACTTTTCTTGTGTTTCGGATTTTTCTTGATAGAATTATGGGAAGTAATCTAATAATTTATTGATTTCTCTAGCTAATCCTTCAACCACTAGTTGCTCGAGGGTCTTCTTGAGATCATGGATGTGGTCCTTGAATTAATTTTCTTTGCAAATTTTGATATGTGCCCCCCTGATCTATCTATCCCATAATGAAACACTATATTCTTTAGAACATTTTACTTCAGTTGTTGGATCATTCATATAAGACTAATTATTCCATGAATTGAAGAAATGATCATTAGAAAACATCATGGATTTTTTAGTTTTTAATTTTATTAAATCAATTAAATCTATCTAAAATGAGAAATAAAAAAAGATAATAAAACTAATGATTGTCTCCCCAGTAGTGGTTCTAGTTTTGACATATTCTTATTGTATGGTGTTTTCAAAAGAAATATTATTTTTCCTATTCCAGTACAATTACTGACTAACTGACCAGGGTCATATCACTTGAGGATCCTTTCACTTTATTCACTTACTTATTTTAAATCACCTAAACTATCTATTTTTATTATTTTAAGTGTTTAATGGAAAGAATGGAAATATTTTTTTTATTAATGACATGAAATATTAGAAATTCTAATTTAACATGAAAATATAAAGAGAATTATTTAAAGAAATAAAGTACTTGTTTTGGGGGTTTGGTTTAAGGTTCAATCAGTATTATCATTTATGTGTTTTATTTAAGTTTGATAATCCAAACATGAAATCTCATGCTTGAAAAAATATTATTTATTTATAAATTTTTGAATATCATTGATTGCCTATGGAATCTTAATACCACCTCCTCCTTTAATCAGGGTTAATGAAAATCCTTGGTTTATGAGGGGTCATCTTCTAGGACCGAGCTCTATTAATGATATTTCATCTATTAATTAGCTAAACTTCATCATCTGAAGAACTAACTAATAGAGAGAGGAAAAAGTGATTAAATAAAATAATAGAAACAAATTTAGTTACATGTCATTGGGGGTAATTCATACAATTAGGGACATTCGACTCACTATTAATGCTACTAAAATTCATCTCTAACATAAAATTAGACATTAGGTAAAATTCAAGAACACCTTGAACTACCCCTATGCCAACTCTTAGGGTAAGCCTTTCATTTCCAAGAGTAAGAGACCATAATGGTGGAAATGGGAAGAAGAGGAGAAGAAAAGAGAATGAAATAATAAAATAAAAAGAATGGTAGATGAAATAAATAAAATAAAAATTGAAGAATGGGGAATGAAGAGAGAGACCGAAAGAGGAATAAAATAAAATAAAATAAGAAATGAATTAAAATATTCAAAATATAAATAATTTTAAAATAAAAACAACAAAAACAAAAACAATGATAATTGTTATTATTATTATAAGTAAAATAACAACTTTTGAAAAATAGAGGGAAGAAAATAATAAAATAATTTAAAATAAGAATGCAGTAATAATAATAACAACAACAACAATAATAATAATAATTAAAATAAGAATATTAAAAAGAAAAAGATTAAAGGGTGGAGGGAAATTTAAATAAAAATTCTTGAATTTATTTTCTAAATTCAAAATTGAAATTAAAATTGGAAATAAAAATAAAAGGAAAATAAATCTAAAATAATGAAAACAAAAGAAA
Source organism: Viscum album (assembly GCA_963277665.1). Taxonomy (NCBI): domain Eukaryota; kingdom Viridiplantae; phylum Streptophyta; class Magnoliopsida; order Santalales; family Viscaceae; genus Viscum; species Viscum album. The sequence goes on along the minus strand of OY728125.1, from coordinate 196,949,028 downwards.
TTAAGAAGAATAAACGGGGGAGAGTTTCAGCAGCCAGACTCCTCTTCGGTGGATATCTTCTTCTTGGAGGTGTCCACTAATGGTATGGGATGGATTGGAATGATTTGGGAAAGAGGGGATCTCCTCCTTTTATAGGCCAAAATATTTCTTTGACAATTTCTGCATGTTAGCCCCATTAAATTGAAGAATTGGGAAATAATATCTTTATAAAAGTAGTTCATAAATGTATTTATCTTCTCTCCACCAAATTTCATTGTATTTTTCTATGTATATAGATACTTATGTATATTTTACTATGAGAATTTATTCTTCCTAGGTATACTCTCCATATTCCATATCTATGATTTCTAATACATTAATGGCCTTGAAAACACCCGGTTCACGTGTGGACACCTTTCCAAAAGTTTTTCATCAATGTACCACACATATCCCCTTCATATTATAGCATATTGTTTCCTTCCAATCATGATATGTGGTCCTAACATAAAAAATATTCATATCTGTGAACAATTTTCAAGGAACAACTTGTGAGCTCGTTTTGGGCTTCAAAATGGTGGATTTAGATTTCAGTCTAAAATAATGAAAAGTAGACCAAGATGTATAGAATCATAAAAGAAATAATTTTAGGATTTAGATCAGTATAGAAAATTTTATAGACTAAATAAAAAAATTAAAGTATTTAAAATCCAAAATAGGCCATTTTTCAATTAAGCTCAAAATACCTCTTAAACCATAAAATATGAAAATTTACCAAAAAACACTTTTTTGGGATTACAAAGATGAAATTAAAAGTAAAATTATGGAAAATATTTCTTCTTCCCCATACTACTCATACTACTTTAAAAAGTGTCTAAATTTATTTGTCCAAATCATATGCATTTCAAGTTGATAAAATGGATTTATCATCAAACCCCATCATAATACATCTAGATCGTATCAATTTTAAAGCGTTCGAGTTCCCCGCTAATCGTATGACTTTATCCTATATTGTAAGACTTCAAAAATTTCATTTATCTCATGAACCAAGAATCATACTTCATCATTTCCATTATTTAAAGGTGAATAGTACAATCAATAGGGTATATAATGTTTATTAGCCATGAATTAAGTGTTATAGGAGCTATGTAAAGGTGACTTTGATTGGTGAAAGCTACATCAAAGTACCTCTAGGTATTTCAAAAGATACATAAAATTAAACTACTACTTAATAAAGGTTATAGGGTTTCTAGGTAAAGGTAGAACCAAAAGTAGTGCCACTATGAAAATGTACTCCCATGATTATGAAGGCTACATTAGGTTAACTCAACACTACATCAAGGTAACCATGCGATGAAACATTCTTTATCAGGGTGATCCACTACTGCTTAAAGGTACTTCTAAGTTTCACTGTACAAAATCAGGATACTACCAAGGTTCCAAAACTTATGTAAAGGTTATCCCATGGTCACTAATGATATTTAATGTTTCCCCCATGGATTTATAATATAAAACACCCAAAAATTGGTCTCATCATTGAATAAAACTTCATTTGTTCTATCTTTCTAAACCGAGAAAGAGAATAATAAAATTCAATGAATAACCATCCAATTAATAAAGAAGGTAAAAATCATTAGAAGTTTATCACACCAAAGGATATCATTGAGTGTTTTCCCTACTGAATAATCTATAACTTGGCCTACACATGTGGTAGTGATCGATATTGAGGGAGCTAGGCATGGAATTTCATGAAGATTCTAAGGTTTTAGAAACCAAGAGAAGGATAAGATGATTTTTTGTTAATAATGTGAGGGAGAAAACTACTAAATCAGGTAAAGAGTACCCTAATAATGTTTATGTTTCAATAATAATGTGAATATTAAATTTAAGTTAGTGGTTTTACACTAGTCAATAAAACTCAGATTGGTACTACTGAAGTTTCTTTTATTTTTTATTTTTTAATTATTGAAATATCTCCAGTGATAGAACACTATAGAATTAGTTTTCATTCCATGGATAATTACCCAATTTCATTTTGTTTAATTATGTTTATCAATGATTAAAACCTTTCTATTTTATTTCTATAGAAGTTATTTTTATTATTTTACATAGTATGATGTTTTCATTTCCTTTTCATTCAAATTCTTCATCCCAGATTTATTATTTTTCACGCATAGTCTATATGGGAAGTCTTCACTACTTTTGACAGAGAGGAGCAGGATGATTCAAGGGTCATTTGAGATATATAATCACTAGATTATGAGATATTTGGGGATAGATATATTGTTGTATTACCTTATTCAAGACAAACCAACTAGGTGATGGTGATTAGTTACATTTAATTTTAATTTTACTGAAAGGGAAGTGGGATTAATTTGAATAAAGATTTAATGGGTGAGTGAAGGGATTATCTAAGGTTATACCAATACCTTTAAAAATTAATTTTAAAACAAAAAATTTATATTATAAAAAAAATCTAGTAATCACTTCATTTAGTAAACACTGAACCCACCTTAGGATAGAAAAAAAATTCCATAACACTCCCCTCTCTAGATAAAAACCAAGTCCCCCTATTTATACATTAAAATTGTGTTTAAATATTTTTTTATAGGATACCAAAGATAAAATCCTCATAAACTTTAAATTTTTATCATGGATGAAGACCAATGTATGTTTTTTGGATTTGTTTTGTTTAAAATAATTTTAATACATGACTAGCTATAATTTTGATCACCTCATTTATTTTGATCTATAGGATGAAAGAATTGTACTAGTAAGACTCTCAACTCTAAGGATCAATAAAAAATAGGAAAGGGAGTTTGTCATAGTATAATTATTAAATTCCCTATCCTTGTATTCTTATGCTAATAGAGTTATTGTTGGTGGTGAAAATATTGATGATAATTTATCATAGTTGAATATAAAATTAAGAGAATTATATGATACTAACTTAAATAATAACAATTGGAACCAAAAAAATAAATAATCAGTTTTATTTTTAACTAAAAATTTGAATGATAAATGTAACATCAAAACTGAATCATTGGGTCTGATTTGGAATGCCACATGACCTTGGGTGTACCTTTTCATATGTCAAAGGTTTCTAACTATCAGTGAGGGTCTCAAGTAAAACCGTTGGGAGGATATTCCCTCAATCAGAGAAAAAAAACCAAATGCATGAATATTATGTAATTAAAGTAAGAAAAAATAAAAACATAAAAACTATATGGATGAATTCATAAACAATATACTCCAAATTCAAACAAAGATACAATAGTTGATCTCCCATTGGGATGATCACATAAATAAATAAGAAAGGTATAAAAATACAAGGAGGTTCTACAACCCCAAGCCTCACCTCATCTTATTATCCACACTTATAGCATGATATCCCACTAAAGGATTAATATAAGCCTCATCCCAACCTGTGCATGAAATAGGTGAGGTTTACTCTGATACCCAAGTGTCGTGGCTGCCTGATCAGTGTGTGACTATAAATTAGTAGGGAACCATCAATGCATTCTAGTACGAAACCAGAAAGATGTAGTTTATGCGCATGATATAATCTTAGTAGAAATTAAATAGTAAATACATAACTATATAACATATAATATTATCACCAAGAAATCACATGCAACAAACAACCATGTATCAACTACTTATGAACTTATCAATCATCCACAAACCCTATATATACCTGTGTTAGCTCCATTCTAAAAGGATAGTCAGAGTAGATGTCATGAGTAATTAAGAAAAAGTTACAAAGATGATCCTTCAGTTTATGAGACATCATGTCACTCAGTATCCTCAAATAATCAAGGAAATATATATCTCAATATCCACTAGGAACCAAGTCAGAGTTCAGGCCACATGGTCGACTTGTGAGAATGTACTCAGTATCCACAAATAATCGATTATTAGTACGTTACTCAGTAACCACAAGGAATAGTGTATTGGTACATTACTTGGTATCCTCAAGGAATAAATTACCTAAACATTACTCTATATCCACAAGTAATCCAGTTCCACACCAAGACACATGGCTGTCGACTGCCTACATTGTGTTCAGGTCCATTTTCATCAACATTGCAATCCATGTGTACTCCCATTAAATGTTATAACCACATTATGATGGTTAACCTATTATGGTTGCAGAATAAATACCTCCAAATGAATGGCCCACACATATATCAGGGTAGATAAAAATATAAGTAGATCATAGCATGTCATCATGAGAAATAAGTAACGACAAACATATCATTTGATCATCAATCAAACATGGTACTACTGGATACATAATCACCATTATGGAATCTAGCATCATAAAGTATCTCATGAGATAAACATGCACCCAAATGATATCACATAAAGGAAATAAGAGTGCACACATAAATGAAGCATGGCATAATATCATGAGTCTTATAAGCTACACATGTGATCAAGACGTCAAACATGGTCAGATGGGCTCTAAATCTCATGTAGAATAATAACACACCCCAAGGTTTCCATGTGATTTAAGGAAGTCATTAGTGGTCAATAATTTTCTATCGGTGGTTGGTATTAAGCTAGTGCATAGTGGTTCATCATGGCCCTAGGCACTTTCCCCCATTATTTTATACTTATGTCCTTTAATTAATTTATTCTCAAATATCATTATTTAATTAATCATTAGTTAAAATTCATAACAAACCATGAATTTATGGGAAATTTTCCCAAGGTGGAGAACCTTTAAAACTATGAAAATAAACCATGCATATCACCATATGGTAGATTTCGTGAATAACCTAACTCAAATTGAGTCATCTCCAGGCCAAGCAAAGACCAACTGATTCATCCAATTTATTCAAGTCTATTTTACCTTTAATGGTCTCTACAAGTTTTCTATCATGAAATAACCTTACAACTAATTAATTATAACTAAATTTCAATTAATTAGAAGATAACAAGATCCCAAATTCAATGGAAAGGGTACATATATAGAAACAATTACTAGATATCACTAACTAGTCTAAACCACAACCAACCATCCATGGATGGCTCATCTAGCACTATTGATTTCATTTTGGAAAAAATACTCATCATGTGAAAAAAATAAAAAAGTATAATTTAATAAAATTAAATTTAAAACTTATAATAAATAAAACGAATGAGGTGCCTTAGATGAAATGCCATCTAATTAACTTTGACCCACTCATGGAACACTCATAGTTCTAAGATGAGAAAAGGTCCCAAATCAGTTCCATGTTTTGTCAGCTAATTGAACACAAATTAACCAAATCCATAGGATAAATATCAAGAGACATACTTTATCAAAACACACATCAAAGACACTCTTTCATCACCCCAAGATATCCTTTGTCTATTCTAATCTAAATATCCATCAATATTGGAAAATTCCATCTGTATTTGGATGAATTATCATCTAATTATCAATTTATAGACAAGAAAAAGATCAATCAAGAAGAGGTATGATCTATAGGAAGAGGATACTAGGAGAAATGTGAAATAAAAGGATCAAAAAAATTAATTACTAAGTGCATCATCCATGATGAACAAAAACATGATCCACCACCGTATGAGGAAAAAATAGGCCATGATTGATGGTGATTGAATGGTTCATCTGGGATTCACAAAATCTTTGCATCAATATCCTCCTTTAATTAAGAAATATTATAGGGAGGAAAATAGGAGTCCATTTCCATGATTCTCCAAAAATTTATAGATAAGGGGTTAGATCCCAAGGGAGCATGGTGGGTAGACCATTTAACCCTTCAATAAAGGGTGTTCAAGTTCTCCCCACTATCTAGTCAGTCAAGGTCCACGGGCTGGTCGATGAGTCTAACAAGGTATTAGGATCACTTCCTACCTCACCAAAGATCTGATGTATGCTCACAATCTAGCCAATGAGTCCTACTAGGTTGTAGGACTTCTTCCCACCCCACTCGCTTGATGGTTTTCCTATAGTCACCGAGTTGTCCTAGAGTAGTTCGTTGGGAACCTGACTTATGTTGGATCTTTAGGATTTATTCAAGTCTAAAAACACAACTTATATATGTTCAAATAGAAACCAACTTATTTTGATACCCGATTCACTGAATGAGCATTCCACTAGATTAAAAGTAAATTTTTTTTCTAAAAAACACAACCATTATAGTGTACACTGTTACAATCTCCTCACCATATCACCTCTCATCCTCAAGAAGTTTTTATAGTATGTGTATCACACACTCTAATCCACCATGATAGTAATTTATAAGAAGTTATCGATATTTCATCCTAAAATATCAAAAACTTATTTAAGGATGAACTCAATCTTAAAATCCCATCATTATACCACTACACGAATCCAAGGATGATAACCAAATTCCAAGCTAAAAACCCACGACCATCCAACGTCGTGATTTTATCACCCAATATATTGAACTCAAAACCCCATGGTGTCTAACATTTATTCCAATAAAAAACTTTAGTTCTCTCCACCATTGAAATCAAAACATGGAAAAATATTTTTAAATCCAATGATGCACATGGTATGGTTTAGTCCATCGTACTCGAACAATATAATAAATAGGTTAAAATTTGATACAAACACCAAATTCCGAATTCCAAACTAGATAATAAGTAAAGTATGACTAAACATAACAAAAATAAGACATAATTTTCCAAAACTCCCCATAAAATTCTAAACACCTTATTCATAAATGATATGATTATTTTGATGCATTTTTAATCACCACATTCATGTTCCCATAGAAATACCAGTTAGTCCTTTTCCAGTCACCTTGTTATAAATGTATCCATCCTAAACAATTGAATCTCAATAAAATAACCAATAACAATACCTTGTGCCTCTATAGAATCATAAAATCAATCTAACATACTTACCAAATTTTGAACTAACATTAAATTATTTTCCTTCATTGGTTCACCAACTTATTATGACAGCCATAATCTCTTAATCGTGTGTCAATACACCAATGATTTGGATCCCTAAAAACTCACAAAAACTTTCTACTATGCCCAAAGCCCACATTTTGTCTCCATCTGGTGATAAATATGAACCAAACATTAGGCATTCAACATGGAACCAAATACTCTTAAGTCCTTTACATATCAGTCTCCAACATCTTCTTGATTGTTCAACAATCAGTCTTGCACATACCATAAACCTTACTACGAGAGAATCATTTCACAAATAACAAGATCGATGATCCCCACTATAGTAGTACCATTATTCACCTTGTAATAGACACCTAATTCCACTAATTCCACAAATAGTTTTTTGATGAACACAATGACTAGGTGTAACCATCCATTCAAACTATTTATAAGGAAAACACTGTGCACTGTATATGATTTTATTTCTCCGAATGAAATTCACTCCATTCAACGATATAAATTTATGTATGAAACATTACTTAGTAACCCATGTTTAGGTTATAATAACCTCTATCTGGATGGTCCATGTTCCCTCATGCTAACATCTATTTTTAACCATGACATCTCAATAAATGAAAAACACAGATTGACTGCACAATGTTACCACAATATATTTTTGATGTCATTTACCACCATAGAAAAAACTCCACCCACAACTACCTCAAGGACAACAAGTCCCATTAGATTCACATAAAATTAACTGGTTTTTAATTACAAGGGTTTCCTTAAATCAGAATGTCAATGTACAACTTCCACTAGCTCTTCCATTTTCAACAAAAGAACCTATACATTCTCAACAATCTGTTCACCACTCTGCTTCTTACAGTTCAACAAACCTCATGTGTAAGAAAAACATGAATTTCAATGAAATAATGTTTCCCAATTAGGCAATAAAATACCAAAAGTTACTATAAAAGAGTGATCCTTTCATGAGACACCAATATGAAATAGTGTCTCACTTACCTTTACAACTTTCCAAGAAGCAAAAGGTTCCAATTCTTCTTATTTGAGAACTAAAAACACTCCTCTTTAAAAAGTATAAATATTTTATATAAATATTATTTTACAAGAAACACCCTCCATATGTGGTGTTATCTTAAGGATCTATACATCTATAACACTCTAAAAACTAGCCTTATAACTCAAGTGCTAACACTTAAGGTTCTCCTAACCCCCGGGTTGCAAGACAACTTAAAATACTTTCCTTTATCCCTTAAAAAGTATACTCATTGGATCAAGTAACTTATATCAATGTAAAATAACTCTCATCATTTTCCTTATCTATCTATTCATAAGAAAAATAATTTATCAGGTTACTTCTAAGTAGTAAGAGAAAAACAATTTCCGATAAACAGAGTCACATTTAATGCCAAAAGGTCTTCCACAAACTCACACAAGGATTCACTAGGGGTCATAACAAATTTAATTTCATCTAGGAATGTCACTAAAACATTCCATGATGGAAATTTAGTTAGAAAAACCATGTTGAGAGTCATCAATATCTCGTTTAGTTAAACAAGATTTCATCGAGTCCTAGATGGATCAATACATATAGACTATAGTCATTAACTTATTCAACTAGTCTTATCTAGAGGATACACATGAAAGGTTATTACTAAGGAATTAAAACATGAAAATGGGAAAATATGCATACAACAACATCTTTTCATATAGGGACTCTATCATCACCACCTATGTCATTTCCATCATCATTGTCGTCAACATATCACCCAGGTTCACTACACCATAGTCTCACATGACCTGTGATGAGAAGTGGTTATGCATAGGGGTTCAACTGAATAGAACTTCAATAATAAATAATATCTAAAAACACAGTAAATGTTTTTGAAACCAAACATATAAATCTTTTTTTCTTCAGTATAATCACACAAAAGAATCATATATTCCATATAGAAACAATGTGTTGAATATAATGCACGTGACATATCTTTCCAATACATACAAGATTCAAATATATATAAAATAACAACCTAAAATCCATTTGTGTCATAGAATTTTATAACATATAATAACATCATATACCAATAACATTAATCTCATTCCCTAGTGAGCTAGACTTCCTTCGAGAAAGGTGTACGCGACGCACCAGACCATGTTTCATAGAAAGCTCTGATACATTCCTATATCATCTATCAACCAATATTTCAAAATAGAAAAAATGAAATCATGGTCTAATATTATTTTTTAATATTAGAAACCAAATCAATGGGTCTAATATGGAATTCCATATGACCTTAGGCATGCCTCCCCATACACTAGAGCCAGTTAACTACCAGCAAGGGTCTCAAGTGAAATAATGGGGAGGTAATTATTTCAATTAGATTAAACAATAACAATAAATAACCAAACATGTAAATTGTATAAAATCATAGAAATTTAAAAAAAATACTTACCTACTGTATAGATGAATACAAAAATAACATACTCAAAATTAAAATTTTGATATATAAAAAATTTGATCACCCATTAGGCCGATATCATAAATAAATAAAAATGGTAAAAAAGTACAAGGAGACTATACAAATATAAGACTCAGCTTATCTAAGAATCCACACTCATAGTAGGCTATCATACTCAATGATTATCCTAAGATTCAACCTAACCTATTCCTATAATAGGTGAGGGTTTCTTGGGTACCGATGTGTTAGGGTCGCCTGAGCAGAGTATCAATATAACTCAGTAGGAATCCACCAACATGCTCCAATACCCAATAAGTAAAATTTAGTTTATATGCATGTGATAAACTTATAATAAAGTAAGTAGACAACACAAAAATATGTAACATAACATAATATCACCAAGAACACACAAGAAATAAATAACCAAGTGTTGAGATGTTGCAAAATTATCAAACCACCATGAAACCCAGTCACAAAATGTTTCGTCTCCATGACATAAGGATAGTCAAAATGAATTTTGAGAGTAATAAAGAGACATCATAAAGTCTATTCTATTAGTTAAAGAGACATCATGCCACTCCATATTCTCAATTCATCGAGGTAACATTTCTCTTAATATTAACTGGGTAGTATGTCTGATGTTAGGACACATGGATGACTAGTGAGAATGTACTCGGTATCCAAAAGGCATAAAAAATAAGCATGTTACTCAATAACCACAATGTATAGAGTATCAAATTTTTTACTTGGTGTTCACATGGTACTGAGTAATAGAACGTTACGTGGTGTCCATAAGGTATTGAGTTCCATTCCAGGCCACAAGGATGTCATTATCATACCTTATTCTAAGGTCTATCATTGTCAATGACGCAAGTCATGTGTACTCACATTCAAATTAATAACCATACCACAATGGTCCACCTATTACAGGTATAAAATATATGAATCCAAAGGCTTAGAAAATATTTATAGAAGGGAAGGGCACAAGTATAAACATAGCATAGCATGTCATCATGAGAAAACATTATAAAAAATAAAAAAATGAGTTCATCAATCAAACATTGTATTACATGATACATAATCACACTCATGGAATCAAGCATCATAAAGGGCCTCACAAGATAAAAATCCAAAAACATGATACCACATTAAGGAAACAAGAGTGTAAACTAATAACTATTATATATATATATATATTCATGGTTTTTTATATTTAAATTAATTGGATATTAATTGATTAAAGTTTATTTTTTTGGAAGATATTGATTTATTTTGTATTCTTATAAAGGACAAAAATTTGGAGAAATATGAAGGAAAATGAAACATATTGAAGAACATAAAGGCACTTCACACTGATCTTTAAATTGGCTCAGTGTGACAATAGAAAATGATGGGGGATCAGGATGAAATAGAGGTTCCAATACTGGTAGTTGAAGATGCATGTCATGTACTTTATATACAACATCTAAATGTACAAGGCATGAAACATGTCATGAATACCGAGAGAAATTTTCATGGAATTATGAAGTAAATTAAAAATTACATGCCTAAACATTACACATCTTGAAATCTTTACATGATTTGTAATTTTTGGGTAGAGAATAAAATGCTTATTTTCAGTGTATCTTTGATGGGAGTTTATTTTGACCACTTGGAACATCTATTAAATAGGTGATTTGACCCAGAAAACCATAGGGATAACCACCAATATTATTTATATGGGTTCTATCCAAGAGATAATATTTCACTTCTAGTGGTTGAGAGGATTGATTTTTATGCGATTTTTGTAGGGTACCGACCCATAGATCTTCATAGACAGGTTTCATTTATGCTTTGTTATTTTCATCTTATTTATTTATGTAACGTAGAATACTTTATAAATTAATTCCAATCAATTTAATTTCTTTATTCCCTTTATAATTCATTATTCCATTACTTGTTCTTTTATTGTTTGTTTGTTTCGGTTAATTTTTAATAAATTTTTTATTATTTAAATTGGGGGTTTCATTGTTTTGAATCATTTTATCATTATGGAAACATTCCATCTATTTCTATTACTATAATAAATCTTATACATATAATTATTTAAGGGTTAGGGGTAGAAATTATGGGTGTTTATAAGCCTAATAAATCTATAGATTGAACCTTGGTAACCCTATGGTAAGTAATTTGGTTAATAATAATTGGTTATAACATTCTATTTCATAACCTTGGCCATTGGAAGTGAAAATAAATGAACCTAACCTAATTGTATTTGAGAATTACTATGACCATTAGCCTATAATGATTTTTATATAGAAGTTAAGCTCTATGAACCTAAGTTATTATCAATACCATGACCATGGGATATTTATAGTATTTATAGATCTAATTAGTTTGACTAAAACAAACTTGTGACGCTTAAAATGCTTTACTTCCTAATCTATAGGAAAATACCAAGTTATATTTAGAATTATATTTTTACTATAACCTAAAATTGAACCTAATCCCATATTTTATTTGTTTCTTCATTTCATTTTTTTAGTTAATTAGTTTAATAAAATCAACTAAAATTATAGTGACACAATATTTTTTCAAGGATTGTCTTCTATGTTCCCCACTCTTTGTGGGTTCGACCATGTACTTTCACTTTACCATGCCTTTTTAGTTAGTGTTTTTAGGGATAAAATAAATTTATTTTTTATTATAACAAAGGGAAATTAGGGCTCCCTTAACAAACCTAAAGGGAATCAGTTATTTCCCTTATCCATAATGAAAATACAAATTAATAAAAACTTAAACTAATCTACTTTATATAGTATTAGTTAAATTTTAGGGTGAACCCATAGATATAGTGAATTAGTATAATTATGGTTCTTAAAATAATTTATTTTTAATTAAATTGAATAAATTGGTGGGGAATCAAATTTATTGATTTTAAATCAGGTTTTTAAAGCATGTCAGGGTTTTAGAGTGTTGTGGTTTATGTGAAATTGAATTTCAAAAAATAAGATGATCAATACATTATTTAATCAGATTTAAGAGTAGGTGGATCCAATTTTCATGTTATCCCATCCTCAAAATTTAAATCCCATCTTCCCCTTTTCAAGTAATTTTGGGTTTCACTTAATCAAATTTATCATGATACTATTTTTAAACCTTGTCACCCTAAATGAAAAAATGGTCATACCTTGGTTCTGTGTAACTAGTTTCACAATTAATAAAGTTTATTTAATATTAAAATACTAATGGTCTTGATAAAAGTAAAAGAAAGGTTTTGGGAATTGATTCAATAAAATATGTCAATACAAATATATTAACAGAGAAAAAGGAATAAATAAAACAGATCCTTACCCCTTTGGCTATATAAACCTACCATAAGGAGGTTTTTATCCATCATCCAAGTTATTAGAGAATAAGAGTTAATCAATGAAGAATAAATCATAATGAAAAAAATGGAAACAAACTGGTGAGGACCCTATATAGAGCAGCTTCTCACTCCAAGATTTGGTATCCATGATCTCCCTGATTATAGTATCATGTATTTCTATTTATAGAATTTATATGTTCTAGTGAATCAATCAATTACATTTATAAGGGTTGAAAATGTGGTAATAAGTGGGTCCCAGGTCAAAAAATAGGTCAAAAAAGAAAAATACGTTGAATCTAGCCATTTTGGGCCACCCCCTCCTTCACACGTCATGTAGTGATTACAAGTAATGTAAATGTTGCACCATGCATATCAAATTCACAACTTACAGGCTTTATAGGTCATTTTCACATGTTTCACAACTTGAACAGGTTTATGTCATGTAATGATTACACAACATGTAAAGTCTGTTTTTAGCTTTGTAAGCCTTTTTTTGCATTGTTTATTCAATTCTGTTACCTAGAAGTGATACAGAATCATCTAATGTTGAGGGAATCCTTATTTTAAGTTGAAATAGTGATTGTTTTGCATGAATTTCTTATATCTACCATAACATATATCATCCTACAAATAATGAAGAAAACATCTGGTGTAAATGCATGAATTAATAATAAAAATCATCATGATCAATGAATTTGTCTATAAAAAATCTAAATAATTATTTAACTTATAAACCCCCCACACTTCAATTCATACTTTTCCTCAAGGATGGAATCTCTACATACAAAAAAGGATGTTCACTATACCATTTTTTTAAATCAATGACAACAAAAATAATTGATCAAATGGAAAGTTAAATATTCGAGCACCACACATAGAAAATTTATCAATGCCTAATTTTTTTATAGAATACAAATAAACCATGTATTTTAATTTTCATCTATTTAAATATTCAATATTTCTCATTCATCAATTTTCAATTTTCATTTCATTATTAATAATCATACCATTTTTAATTTACTGCACAAAAACTTTTCCAATATTTATCATGGTATGAATGAATAGAGTGATGTAAATAACTCAAGAATATGTCACTTACCTTATGCTTTCAAGGCATCTAAAATCTCCCTTGTATAAAGAAAAAATAATAAATAATCATGATAGATGCACTGTTTAGAATCAAATAACTCTGATGCATAGGGAAGGTATGTAAATGGTGTAACTTAAGTAGGGATAATATACGAGGTTTTTCTCTAAGGTGAATTGATTGTAATAAAAAATAGATCAATGAATGTCTCCTATTATCCTAGTAACTCAGAACATGCTCATAAAGAGATGAAAGAAAAAAATAAAACATCCTCTATTATTATTATATATTTTCCCTTTTTCTTTTTTGAAAGTTTGTTCTAGGTACAATTATCATTGCCATAACCTAACCCCAAATAATCTCCTCATGAAACTATTTTTAATAATCATAAAAAGATCATAGGTCAAGAAATGGTTATTTTTGAATTTCCCCAGAAAAAAACCTTTTTTACAAGAGGATGTGCAATAAATACAATGAATATGCCTTCCCTAATATCATGAAATTTCCCCCAACACTAATTTTTGATAATGATGAAAAATATTTAGAGATATTAAGGAAAGGATAATATTATAAGGCCCTGACCTTAAACATTACTTATTATTGAATTAAATGAATAATTCACATTGAGGATCTTTTCAGGTTTAGAGTTTTAGAGAATTAGGACATAACTATTACATCTCAAAGATTACAAAGTAGACACATCTAATCAGCTTCCATTTTTTTAACAAAATAAAAACTCTTGAACAAAAGAGTCATGTCTAGTTCCTTGTTTTAGACAACCTGACATTTCTTTGATCCCATCCTTGACCCTATTCAACTTTATGTCCTATGAAAAACATTTCAAAAAAAACTTTGGATGAGCATAAAAAGCTCAGTAAGGGATATAAAAGTACGAAAAGAAAACATTAGTACATTATGAAATCATACTTTACTCATAAAACATAAGCATTTTAACATACCTCATCAAATCATGAATAAATCATAGAAATCATAAGGCATAAAGGTAACTTGAGGCATTCATAACATTCTTACATAGGGATTAACCCTCTTGGTTACGTTTGGAATACCCATCACAGTATATTCCCTAAATCTCTTCGGAGAAACCTTAACGTTTAACCCCTTCACGTTACCCAATGGATTGGAGAGCTATATCAGATTCACTTGCCCTTAGTTTATCACGGAACCACCTGTCTTCATAATAGTAACCAAGAACCATAACATAATCGTATCACATAAAACATGCATAAAGGAAACATAACATTTCCACTTTTCAATCACAAGATATCAATACAACACATTGATATAAAAATATTATGAAAACTATTTTCAATACCAAAATAAAAGAAAATTAAAACATGTTATTTATTTGTCATTTAAAAAAAAAGGTATGGCTTGTAGAGGAAGCCAAAACTCAAATAATGGTCACGGCGGCAGAGAAGTTGTTGTCACCGCATACGTGCGACAAAAACATTTTCTTTTGTCGTTTATTAAAATGCTTCATATAAAAATATTCATTTTGGATAAACGTAAAAGTCAAAGGGGTTTATACACCGTATAAAAGAAGGTTGTGTATAAAACAAAATATGCCTCAATTAAAGGAGATTGAGACAAAGTCCCATACAAAGACGGTATACTTGGATTAATGATAAATCAATTAATAATTATGTGTGACAAATGAATACACCAAATATAAGTGAATATTAAGTATAAAACAATCAGAGTTTATTCACACATATTCATAGAATGACATATTCAAGGAGTGCAAGTTTATCCCAAAGAATCAAAATTTGGTTAAGAAGTTCCCTTGCAAAAATTCAACAGCCTAACAATGTCACTTCAAAATTCAAAAAATTAGTTAATGAGAGATAAAAAGGGTATCTCATAACATGGAAATAAAATTTACATCAATAAGGATATATAAGAACATATCCCAACATGACAATATGTAAATTAAAAGACCCAACAAAAGAAGTCTTTTAAAAAGAGGAGGGTGAAAGGTTCCCTTACCGACTTGGGTATCTTTCGAAACATACACCCCATGAAAGAAAGAAAATACATCATTGATGTAAATACTCATAAACCAAAGTATATTACACAAAGAGTAGAATAATGGTCAGTATATGTACCACTCAACAGAAATGGTGGCAAATGTAGCATAAATCTCACGGGAATAAAAGTGAGATGAAAAATCCCTTACGAAAACCCGGCAGCCTAACGACACCACTTAAAACTTCCAAAAATGGATTGATGAGATAAAATAGGGTATCTAATCATATTAACATAAAATATACATCAATATGAATATAAAAGAACATCCCACAACATAACAATGATGAGCTTAAAATAAGTGACATAAAGGAGAGTACTTAAAAAGAAAGAGAAAGTTTGGATCTCTTACGAAAATTCGGCAGCCTAACGGCGCAACTCAAAACTTCCAAAATTTATTGATGTGAGAAAGTAAGGTCTCTAATCATATGAACATAAAAATTAAATTAAGATTAATATAAAAGAACATCCCAATCATAATAAAGGTGAGCTTAAAAGGAATGACATAAAAGAGTACTTAAAAAGAAAGAGAGGGGTAGGATCCCTTACCTCGTGTCCGACATGAATCGATCATTCTTTAATCTCCTGAATAATAAAATTTGGTCAATTTATAATTTCTTAAGGAACTACTTTAAATATTATTATTCAGTTCATATCACATATTATAATGTTATAATAATTGGTTAATAAAGTGAGTTCATATCAGACGTTTTTGTCGATGTTCGGTACATGGGTAAAAATTGAACTTGTTGGAAAAGCATTTTCCATGTAGTTATAGGTACATCATATTCAGAATAGTATTTATGTTTTAAATATCATATATATCCAGTATATATTAATTTTATACTATTCCATATCATTTGGAGATAAAAAATTAAAACCACCGTTCATGGAGACAGTAGGCCGTACGTACACATGAACGCTACTTTCATTTTTTGTCATATTAATGGAATTAAAAAAAATGAGAGATATATATATTATAATTCCAGAATGATATAAATCATTGAGATGTAATATATTACATATATATCCATTATATATGTGTACTTATAATAGTACATAACATTTGGAGATAAGAAATGAAATGTACCGTTCATGGAGACGGTAAGCCGTACGTACGCATGAACGCTACTTTCATTTCTTTTTTTTTTGCATTCAATGGATTGAAATAATAATTATATAAAGGTATATTATAATTCCAGTATGATATAATTTGTAATACCATTAATTCCATCCTTTATACGTCCCATATATGGCATTAACGAATCAAATCACTTTGAGGGGGCGGTAGTCTGCACTTCCTAAAATGAAGATATCACGTTTACCCATAATGGAAACCATAAAGGTATGAAATAAATGAAAAATACAGAAGATTAAGAAAAACATAGACATATTATATATCATATATAAATATAGTGACATCTTAATGGCCACCTTTTAATGTGTTAAAAGAATATTGAACAATCATCGTTTCGTGAGCTAGTAATTCACCATCCACAGAAACAGTATGTTCTTTAACCATTAGACGGAGTTGTGTGAAAGCGTAGCTCGAATAATTCTTATAAAAACATCCTAGTATATTTAAGATACTGGTGTTGTTACAAAAAGTGTAATAAAAAGAGTTTAGGGGTTTGGAGAAGCAAAATAAAACAAAAGAACACAAGGGAAGACATTACCTTTAAATCGGGTAACTCTCTTTGATTTGAGCTCAAAGGCTTCCTTGGAAAGGATTATTCCAAAAGTGAGGCTTCAATGATGAAAAGAGGGATGTGTAGAGATGAAATGGGCAGGGTTTGGCCGATCCAAAGGCTTTAGAGGTGTGTGTAAGGTGGTAGAGGTGGGGGACTTTTATAAGAGGAGAGGAGGGGCACTCTTGGAAAGTTATAAAATATTACTTTATTATAAAATGATTTTGAGGTTTTAATGGTCCCAAAAGGATATATTTCTAGGATAAGGTTATAAGGTTTTAAAATAAACCCATTCCATAGGTTTGGGACAAGTGTAAGACTTAAATTTCACCCTATCTTCTCATTTTATTTAAATCGTTCATTTATGCGGTAATCCCTGCATCATCACGGTGTCATAAATAAATTAATTAATTTAATGTCTAAAAATTATAAAAAAATATCATGATGTCGGAAATCTTTTTTTCTCTATAATGAATATTTATAGTAAAAAATATTAATTATATAACCCCATGTAAAAAATTGTTTGAGTAAAATAATACATGTTTGTGACATTTTAATTTTAACTTTAAATAAAAAGGTATTAATGTCATTTTCCAACCAATGTGGCTCCATGGGGTCCCCAAGTTGACCCATGGATTGTCTTGGTCGGCCATGACTCATCCAATAGGGGTAGAATATGTGTCAATGTAATTTAATATTATTATAACATTATCTTTACCTTAAATTACACTAATTACCTCTAATCGTGATTAAAAACTTAAGAGTTACTGTTCACCAAAAAATTATTTTAATCTCATTGAACCACATTTTACTTCTTAATGACAACCATGTATGTAAGATTTTTTAAAATCAAATCACAAAAGTGTCAAAGTTTCCTTTTAACGAAAAATCAATTTCTTTAATTACCACTTAGTGGTTTCATTATTCATCAAAAATTGATGTTTTTCAGAAAAATACAAGAAATTCACCCTAAGATATATTTGATATTCCGAATTCAAAAATGATGTCTATTTTACAATATTCAAAAGATATAAGTTGAATTAATTAATTTAATAATTAATTCCCGCTGTAAAAAAAATAGCATGTTTTTAAGAAACAATATCTATTAAAAGATTGACACTAGTTTAAGTCCAATTTCAAAGTGAAATTAATTACAATGACCACTATTGGATTAAATGGTAAAAATATATTCTAATTTAACTTTAAAAACAATTCAAAATATAATCTAATCATATAAATAAATTAGATTAAAAATATGTTTTGAATTAAAATACAACATTTTTCACTATTCATTAAAAAATGAACTTTATCGGAAAAATACCAAAAATTTACACAAAGTAAATTTTGATGTCCTGATTCTAATGAAGAATTTTATTTTGTAAAATATAACTCATAAAATTTTCAAAAAGTGGATTTAAAATAGGTTCTCCATCAAAAGGTAGTTATTCGACCTTTTAAAGAATATTAGAATGTTTACGCTTAAAATTAGATTCGTTTGCATTTTTAATCCTCTAACATTTATTATAAAAAGTAAAAAAATATTTGACAAACATATATAATCATTTTGTAGTTAGTTCTGTTCATTCCCGCCATTACAACGGCTATGCGTTAACTACCATTTAAAATAATATTATTTTATTATTAGAGTGCAACATAAGATTCCCAAGAAACTCGTTGTTGCATATTGGGTACGCCATCGAGCATAGCGTCCCCTTTAAAGTAATATTAATATTTTATTCACAAATATGGATAAATGTAAAAATGTCATATTATTTATTTACCTGGGGTGTTACATCCTTCCCCCTTTTGGGAATTGCATCCTCACAATTTTTAAAATTGGGCTTGGAAACTTCATTTCAAATCCCACATCAGAACAAGAGTTAGTAAAACAATCACTTTAAAATAAAGAAAGGGAAGTACAAAGGTCACCCGAGTTAACCCATACTAGGATTCCATATAGGAAAACATGAATATGGAGGAAAAAACAAAGGGTCATTTTCTGAGGGAGAGTGATAGTAAACATGTCTAGGAGAAAATTAACCATAAGAAAATCACAAACTTGTGATGAGTTAAACGGTATTCGATTCCCCAGTAGGAAAAGTTAACGGACAACATTTTTGTTTTAAGTTACTCTTCATTTAGGAATTTATTTTTGATATTAACTAAATCATAATGAAACATACTTACTTGTCACGTAGACTTTAAACTTCTACTAGATTCCTTAATCAAACTCATATTTTCTCCAAAAGAAAAGTATTTAGGAAGACTTGTTCAAATTAAGAGTATTATAATCAACTTCTTGAGAATCACCTAATCCACAAAAGAGAACTATATATTTCCCATGTCTTTAGACAAAAACTAAAACCAAAATTGTTAGTATGAGATCAGATAATCCACAAAAGTATAATCCTTTATAAAAAGAAAATCTATTCTTAATCTCCAAAATTTGTCCAAAAAAAACCCAAAGTCCAACGAAGACCATTCGATAAACAATTGTCCATAAAATTCTTCAAAGTAAACCAAACTAAGATTGAAACCCAAATATTTTAAGGATTTAATCACATAGTCTTCCAAGGTACAAATTAACCTTTATCTCCAAATAACATCAGTTGCTCTTAAATTATCATATTGAAAAGTAATTAACCTAATCACATATACTCCATGATAGGTTAATCATTTCCATAGATAACCCAAAATAAACTTACTCTTGATTCCTAAAATCATCTAACTAAAAATAATTAGTCAAACTAACCAGGGAATTCACGTAGTCCAGTGGTAGGTGATAAATACCAGTCACACTTTGGTTGTGGGTTTGATTCCTGCAGCTTTGTCCGACGCGACGGGTTGTCACATGGTCTGCGTGTTGTCATTTTTCCAAAACTATATGATTCTAATAACATTCCCCAGAAGCAATAAAATATTCAAAAATAACCATAACATAATTTAACCTCAAGTTTATCTCATGCCTTCCATTTTCCATCATAACATATAATAACCCATAATTACCTCAAAAGTAAGGATCATATAAAATGTAATGGTTACCTTTATAATTATTACATGAACTTCCACATCGATTGGTCATCACGTACATGATTCATTATAGAACATACCAAGGTTCAAGTGGTTGATCATGAATCCTTGATAGTTGGTTTAGGAAAACCATGAGTTTCCTCATTGAATCCCCCATTTTATCCAGTCTCTTAATCAGAGAACCGCCACCGTTTCCTTCAAACCTATTGTCACTTTGGTGCCTACTAGATCCATCCATTCACTAAAAACAGAAATGTCAATGTGAGTATATCAACAAAACCATCATGTACAAATGAGGAAGATAAACACTAATATATACTTACTCATTCACTTTATCTAAAAATAGGACTCTTTCTGAAATCCTAACCATTATGGTAATGTCACTTATGCTTTGAGAATACCCTAACCTCTAAAGTTATCTAAACCGACCTTTGATACCAACTATAAGGCCCCGAAATTAAATATTACTTATTATTTAATTAAATGAATAATTCACATTGAGGATCTTTTCAGGTTTAGAGTTTTAGAGAATTATGAAATAACTATTACATCTCAAAGATTACAAAGTAGACACATCTACTCAGCTTCCATTTTTTTCACAGAATAAAAACTCTTGAACAAAAGAGTCATGTCTAGTTCCTTGTTTTAGACAGCCTGACATTTCCTTGATCCCATCCTTGACCCTATTCAACTTTATGTCTTGTGAAAAACATTTCAAAAAAAAAACTTGGGATGAGCATAAAAATCTCAGTAAGGGATATAAAAGTACGAAAAGAAAACATTAGTCCATGTATGAAATCATACTTTACTCATAAAATATAATAATTTTAATATACCTCATCAAATCATGAATAAATCATATAAATCACAAGGCATAAAGGTAACTTGAGGCATTTATAACATTCTTACGTAGGGAGTAACCCTCTTGGTTACGTTTGGAATACCCATCACAGTATATTCCCTAAATCTCTTCAGAGAAACCTTAACGTTTAAACCCTTCGCATTACCCAATGAATTGGAGAGCTATATCGGGCTCACCCGCCCTTAGTTTATCACGGAACCACCTGTCATCATAATAATTCCTAAGAACCATAACATAATTGTATCACATAAAACACGCATAAAGGAAACATAACATTTCCACTTTTCAATCACAAGATATCAATACAACACATTGATATAAAAACATTATGAAAACCATTTTCAATACCAAAATAAAATAAAAGTAAAACATGGTATTTATTTTTCATTTAAAAAAAGGTATGGCTTGTAGAGGAAGCCGAAACTCAAATAATGGTCACAGTGGTGGAGAAGTTATTGTCGCCGCATACGTACGACAAAAAAAATTCCCTTTTGTCGTTTAGTAAAACGCTTCGTATAAAAATATTCATTTTGGATAAAAATAAAAGTCAAAGGGGTTTATACACCGTATAAAAGAAGGTTATGTATAGAACAAAATATTCCTCAATGAAATGAGATTGAGATGATGTCCCATACAAAGACGGTATCCTTGGATTAAGGATAAATCAATTACATAATTATGTGTGACAAACGAATAAACCAAATATAAGTGGATGTTAAGTGTAAAAAAATCAGAGGTTATTCACACATATTCATATAACGACATATTCAAGGAGTGCAAGTTTATCCCAAAGAATCAAAATTTGGTTAATAAGTTTCCTTGCAAAAATTCGACAGCCTAACAGCGTCACTTTAAAATTCAGAAAATTAATTGATGAGAGATAAAAAGGGTATCTCATCACTTGGACATAAAATTTACATCAATAAAGATATAGAATAACATATCCCAACATAACAATATGTAAATTAAAATACCCAACAAAAGAAGTTTTTTAAAAAGAGGAGGGTGAAAGGTTCCCTTACCGACTTGGGTATCTTTCGAAACATACACCCCATGAAAGAAGGACAATACATCATTGATGTAAATAATCATAAACGAAAGTATATTACAAAAAGAGTAGAATAATGGGCAGTATATAAAACAATCAACATAAATGGTGGAAAATGTAGCATAAATCTCACGGGAATAAAAGTGAGATGAAAAATCCCTTACGAAAACTCGGCAGCCTAACGACACCACTTAAAACATCCAAAAATGGATTGATGAGATCAAATAGGGTATCTCATTATATTAACATAAAATATAAATAAATAATAATATAAAATAACATGCCCCAACATAACAAATAGGAGCTTAAAAGAAGTGACATAAAGGAGAGTACTTAAAAAGAAAGAGAGAGGTTGGATCTCTTATGAAAATTCGGCAGCTTAACGGCGCCACTCAAAACATCCAAAATTGATTGATGATAGAAAGTAGTGTCTCTTATCATATGAACATAAAAATTAAAGTAAGATTAATATAAAATAACAACCCAATCATAAGAAAAATGAGCTTAAAAGGAATGATATAAAAGAGTGTACTTAAAAAGAGAGGGGTAGGATCCCTTACCTCGTGTCCGACATGACTCGATTGTTCTTCAATCTCCTGAATAATAAAATTTGGTAAATTTATAATTTCTTAAGGAAATCCTTTAAATATTATTATTTAGTTCATATCACATATTATAATGTTAAAATAATTGGTTAATAAAGTGAGTTCATATCAGACGTTTTTGTCGATGTTCGGTACATGAGTAAAAATTGAACTTGTTGGAAAAGAATTTTCCATGTAGTTATAGGTACATCATATCCAGAATAGTATTGATGTTTTAAATATCATATATATCCAGTATATATTCATTTTATACTATTCCATAGCATTTGGATATAAAAAATTAAAAGTACCGTTCATGGAGACGGTAGGCCGTACGTACGCATGAACGCTACTTTCATTTTTTGTCATATTAATGGAATTAAAACAAAATGAGAGATACATATATTATAATTACAGAATGATATCCATCATTTAGATGTAATATATTACATATATATCCATTATATATATGTACTTATAATAGTACATGACAATTGGAGATAAGAAATGAAATGTACCGTTCATGGAGACGGTAAGCCGTACGTACGCATGAACGCTACTTTCATTTCTTTTTTTTTGTATTAAATGGAATGAAATAATAATGATATAAAGGTGTATTATAATTACAGTATGATATCATATGTAATACCATTAATTACATCCTTTATACATCCCATATATGACATTAACGAATCAAATCACTATTAGGGGGCGGTAGTCCGCACTTCCTAAAATGAAGATATCGCGTTTACCCATAATGGAAAACATAAAGGTATGCCATAAATGAAAAATATAGAAGATTAAGGAAAACATAAACATATTATATATCATATATAAATATAGTGACATCTTAATGGCCACCTTTTAAGGTGTTAAAAGAATATTGAACAATCATCGTTTCGTGAGGCAGTAATTCGCCATCCACAGAAACAGTATGTTCTTTAACCATTAGACAGAGGTGTGTGAAAGTGTAGATATAATACTTATTATAAAAAAATCCTAGTATATTTAATATACTGTTTTTGTTACAAAAAGAGTAATAAAAAGAGTTTAGGGGTTTGGAGAAGCAAAATAAAACAAAAGAACACAAGGGAAGACATTACCTTTAAATCAGGTAACTCTCTTTGATTTGAGCTCAAAGGCTTCCTTGGAAAGGATTATGCCCAAAGTGAGGCTTCAATGATGAAGATAGGAATGTGGAGAGATGAAATGGGTAGGGGTTGGCCGAGACAAATGCTTGAGAGGTGTGTGTAAGGTGGTAGATTGGGGGAATTTTATAAGAGGAGAGGAGGGTCACTCTTGGAAAGTTATAAAATATTACTTTATTATAAAATGATTTTCAGATTTTAAAGGTCCCAAAAGGATATATTTCGAGGATAAGGTGATAAGGTTTATAAATACACCCATATAATAGGTTTTTGACAAGTGTAAGACTTATATTTCACCCTATCTTCTCATTTTATTTAAATCGTTCATTTATGAGGTAATCACTACATCATCACGGTGTCATAAATAAATTAATTTATATAATGTCTGAAAAATATAAAAAAAATATCATGATGTAGGAAATATTTTTAGATTTATAATGAATATTTATAGTAAAAAATATGACTTATATAATCCCATGTAAAAAGTTTTTGAGTAAAACAACACATGTTTGTGACATTTTAATTTTAACTTTAAATGAAAAGGTATTAATGTCATTTTCCAACCAAAGTGGCTCCATGGGGTCCCCAAGTTGACCCATGGATTTTCTTGGTCGTCCAGGACTCATCCAATAAGGTTAGAACATCTGTTAAGGTCATTTCATATTACTATAACATTATCTTTACCTGAAATTACACTAATTACCTCTAATCACGATTAAAAACTTAAGAGTTACTATTCACCAAAAAATTATTTTAATCTTATTGAACCAAATTTTACTTCTTAATGACAACCATGTATGTCAGATTTTTGAAAATCAAATCAAAAAAGTGGCAAAGTTTCATTTAAATGAAAAATCAATTTCTTTTACTACCACTTAGTGGTTTCACTATTCATCAAAAATTGAAATTTTTCAGAAAAATACCAAAAATTCACCCTAAGCTATATTTGATATTCTGAATTCAAAAATGATGTCTATTTTATAAAATTAAAAACATATAAGTTTCATTAATTAATTTAATAATTAATTCCCGCTGTCAAAATAAATAGCATGTTTTTAAGAAACAATATCTATTAAAAGATTGTCACTAGTTTAAGTCCAATTTCAAAGTGAAATTAATTCCAATGACCACTATTGGATTAAATGGTAAAAATATATTCTAATTTAACTTTAAAAAAAATTCAAAATATAATATAATCACATAAATAAATTAGATTAAAAAGAGGTTTTGAATTAAAATACAACATTTTTCACTATTCATTAAAAAATGAACTTTATCGGAAAAATACCAAACATTTACACAAAGTAAATTTTGATGTCCCGATTCTAAAGAAGAATTTTATTTTGTCAAATATAACTCATAAAATTTTCAAAAAGTATATTTAAAATAGGTTCACCATCAAAAGGTGGTTAATCGACCTTTTAAAGAATATTAGAATGTTTACGCTTAAAATTGGATTCATTTGCATTTTTAATCCTCTAACATTTATTGTAAAAAGTAAAAATATTTAAAAAACATATATAATAATTTTGTAGTTAGTTCTGTTCATTCCCGCCATTACAACGGTTATACATTAACTACAATTTAAAATAATATTATTTTATTATTAGAGTGCAATATAAGATTCCCAAGAAACTCGTTGTTGCGTGTTAGGTACGCCATAGAGCATAGAGTCCCCTTTAAAGTAATATTAATATTTTATTCACAAATATGGATAAATGTAAAAATGTCATATTCTTTATTTACCTGGGGTGTTACAAATATGGTCTTGTAACATGACTCTTCATTAGAAACACTGTTCATGGATTTTATGGGATTTAAAATGGATTAATGTATTGTGGGTCTAAGGATAAGGGATAATAAGAGATTCCACAATCACATTAAAAATTATTTTTTAGTTATATATTTAAGAAGATGAAAATAAAGTTCTAGAAGAGAACACGACCAAGTTTCAAAAGAAATATACTATAAAAATAATGAAAACATTGGCTCAGATGATGTATTGGTACTGATAAGAATGGTTGGGAAAACTACTTATGGTAATTCATATTAATAATTAAATCAATTAATAAAAAAATTATAAGTTCAAAGCATGAGAAAATCAAAAGAAAAATAATGGTTTAGATGATCTTCAAATCATGATTTTTCAAATCTTATTCCATAGGATTACCCCTAATATTTATTTTTCCCATTTTTTTAATTTGAATTTATTGACAAAGAAATTTAAAATCAAGGTATGAAACATTTACTAAGCAGTTTATCTCTCCTAGTTAGGTTGATTAAAGTAAGAATAAAATATGGGGTATGCAATAGGTAGTTAAAAACTCTAATTTAATGTGGGGAATACAGTAGGAAAATTCAAAATTGAAATCCTTACTCCCATTTTGAATGTTTCTTTGAAGTTGGTTGAGCAAGTTCTATATACTCCTAATCCACTATGTGTATTGGTCTTATAACCTCTTCTTATGCTTCCTGTTTCTGGCTGCCAAACTAGGTCTTGATGGTCCTACAAATTAAAAAGAAATAGTTGAAAGCATAGTCCATTATGAATGAAATTTGAAATATTTTAAGTGAGAGAATTCATGAATAAAATAATAATAATGAAAAACACAAAAAATTCCAGTTTCCTCCTAGAAGATCTTTTTTTACCATCATTGGATTGATCTTAACTTATTAATCTTTAGATAATTTTATGGATGATTGATTTTTTTTACCTAGTAAAGTCCACGAATTGTCTCAGTTGTGTCCTATCCTTATAGGTCATCCCCTATCCTTCCACTCTAAATAGCTTAATTCCTCCTGATAATAGTACTTATTTAATATCCATTGGAACCATCCACCATTCCTTACTCAATCCTAATGAACTAAATGAAATTTCATGTACCATCCATACATGTTGTTCTTTCTCAAATGTGGTGGATTCGGTTGCTCTTATGGTTCCAGAGATCTTGGTCCCCATCTTCTCTTTCTTCATCATTCGAGCTTCCTCTTTCACAACTATATATAACTCATGTACCATTTTACTTTTAGTGAAACTCTCAACTTTGAGTGTTTTATCTTCTTTTAACTCATTTTCCTCTCACATATCATAGTTCTTCATTGCCCGATGGATATTAAAACTCACTTGATCAAATCCAACTCTCAGACAAAGTTCTCCACTTTGGATTCCAATTAGTGAATGATCAATGTCTAAAAATGGTCCCCCAAAATGAGTGTATATCTATAATCTTCCATGCCTAATACAAAAAAGTCTATAGGAATTATAAAAATGTAAATTTTGATCATAATTGATTCATTGTTTCCTCTTAGGGATTTTTTTTGAGTCTTCTAATTATAGAAGTAATCTCATGGGCTTCAGGCCTTCCAATCCCAAAATCTTGAAAGTCATGTATTACATGATATTGAAACTCCCACCCAAGTTACAAAAATATTTTCTGCATTATTTAGCTCTTATAAATATGGGAATCAAAAAGCTATTTAGATCATGTTTTTTCTTAGGCATGTCTATTGATACCAACCCTGAACACTCTCATTTGAGTGTAATAGTGCCAATTTCATTTTGATTCTTCTTATTAGTTACAATCTCTTTATTGAATTTTGTATAATTTTTCATGTTTTCAAGAGCCTCTGTAAAAGGTATATTAATTTGAAAATTTTAAAGCATTCAAATTTTTTTGCTCTTTTCATGTTGATCTTCACTTTCACCATTCATTATAAAAATAATAGACTTTTATTATATTATAGTGGTTCTTCCTATTCTATTTAAGCTAATTGATCCATTCTATTTTCAACTTATTTTCCACTTGATTCCATTGATTCTTGTTCGGTAAATTCTATATCACTTCCTTGTGTCTTATTCCCACTTCTAGGAAGTAAATCATTTAAATATTTACATGGTAATACATTAGTGTATCCTGGTATTACACCTATGGGTCTCTCTCTAAGTCGGTCAATAAATTTTATAACTTTATTATCCATATTCTTTAATTTTACCTTTTGGTTCATCGATTATTCTTTAATTTCCCAGAGTATAGTCTCGGTAGTGGCCATGAATTTAGATATAATCTCTTTTAAAGTATGGAATATGATCATCAGTGAGGTCCCATGGTGTGATTGTTGTTGGTACCCTTATATCCTTTTCTGATATCCTTTTCCTTTGTGTTTTGAGGTCATAAACCCTAAAATTTATTACCATGGTTGTAATTAGTATAATTTACATATTATATATGTGTACCTTGGGGGTTTCCCCATTGACCCATCATGATTTCCATCTTCTAGGTTAATTGTATTACCCTTGGATTCTGGTATTTAACCCTTAATTGATGATTTTTATGGTTATAAAGTGTAACAATGATGGATGGGTTAGATGGGAGAACTTTGGAAGTAGTTTTGAAGCAAAATGGAAGTCACACGGGCAGCACACAATTTTTCTAACCCTGCGACCAAACCATGCATTTTTAGTTCTCTTGAGGAAGTGGATATCGCACGGTTAGAGCATGGTTAGGGAGACCATGCGAGGAAACTGTGCGAGGGTCCACCTAGGTAGTAGCTAACGCACAGTCAGCGCACAGTTTGTCTAACCGTGCAAACTAACTGTGCGGATGGATTAAGTGAGATCCTAAAAAAGTAGATATCACAAGTTTTTTCCTCTAAGTGACTCTTTTTTATCATAAGAGGCTATAAATTGGGATTTTTCTTCTCCTAAGGCCAAAAAATGTTCTCCCATCGATTTGGAGTCAATTCTAATGCTTGCCATACTAAATCAAAGCAAGATTCTTGAGGTACATGATCATTCTTGATCGGTTTATTAGATTTACTTATTCCATTCTCTTGGTTTCTTAGATATACACCTATTATGGGTAGATCTAGTTGTTTGGATGCCAAATATGATGGTATTTGGTCTTTATATTTCTAGGATAATAGATCTAAGGCAGGTTATTAAAGAATCGAACCGGTTTTCTTATGTGTTCTTCTTTCATTGTGGTTTTCATCAAAACCTTTGAGGTAAGAGGCTTCTTTCTCAACTCCACATTGTATAACTGATTGTAATTATTTAAAATTGAATTTTTAGTTTCTAATTGATTGTTATTGTAACACCCCGAGATTTTATGAAAAATATTATTTTAATTTCATTAATGTCTTTTGTTGTATTCTACACCAAGATTACCTTGCGCTATACGCAACACCGTATTAGCTTGCAGTATACGCAACACTATTCTTGGACCGTGTTACACACAATTTTGATAATAGTTATTCTACGCAACATTGAGTATATATATATATATATATATATATATATTAAATGTATAAATGAAATATGGTTGGATTCTGTTATACGAAACAACGAAGGATTCTTTCACAACACGCAACCCTGACTTGGCTTGCATTACACGCAATCGTGACCTTCCTCGATAGCGTGTGTTGTACGCAATACCGGGTTTTAATAAACAATGTTATATTATTATAATATTGTCATGAACTAGCCGTTATGAATAGTATTAATTAAATTTTTAATTTTATAACATTATTATTCATCTTACACATTTCTAGAACATGGTATAAGAACAAAATACATTTTTCAGGTAAAATAAGTATTTTTCAAAAAATGCTGTTTTGCCGCATTTGGATGGCGCACCAACTTTAAATCTGGGTTTTGACATTTTTGTAAGTTCAATTTGACAAAATAAAATTCTTCTTTGGAATCAAGAAATAAAAATTTACTTTGGATAAAATTTTCATATTATTTTGGTAACTTTCACATTTTAATGAATAGTAAAAACACGCTATATTTTAATTAAAAACAACTTTTTTCATCGTAATATCTTATGTGGTTAAATTATAATATTTAATGGTTTTAAAGTATAAATAGAATATATTTTTACCATTTAATATAATGTATGTCATTAGCATTGATTTTACCTTGAATTCGTAAGTTAAATCAATTCAATCTTTTGCAATGTTTTAAACAAAAACCCGTTTTTATTCGACAACGAGATTAATTTTAATTTAATTTCTGCAATTTCTGTGTTTTGAATTTTAAAAAATGGATTCCATATTTGGAATCAGTGGGTCAAAATTATTTTAATAGGATACTTTTTATTTTTGGGAATTATGAATAGTAACTACGGTAAATTTTATTTACCATAGTTAAAGGTAAATCGGGTAATTAAGGGTAAATATAATATTTTAAAATTACCCTAACAAATGTCAAAATTCTATTGGATGAATAAAAAACGACCCATATCACCTAAGGGTCGGATTAGATTAATTTAATTAAATTTTTTCAATGAAAATAATTTAATTATTATTAAAACCAAAGAATGTGACAACATGTCACTTTCTTAAATCTTATAAGTATAATAATTTTAATCTAGTGATAAACTTCATGAAACTTAAAACATGAATAGTCTCCAGAAAGCTAATACAATTATCGACATCATAGGAATTTATTTAGAATTTTTAGGGATTAAATAATTATCATTTATTATGACAGAAAGATGATGCAGTAATTGTCTTATTAATGAAATATTGACAGAATTGATGTTATAAATGCCCAAATAAATTTAATTTGAGACTTTTTATGACTTACACTAATTTTATAGGTTACTAACATATATTATTGTTGATTTAATCAACTTGGTTTGAACATATAATTCTGTTATGACTTTCACAAAAATCATATATCAAATAGTGTCAAAATTGACACAAAATAGTTTTTAAATCAAATATTATATTATTAATTGTTATTTTATTCCTAAAAATCTAAGGTTCGGCCAAATGACTTAGATAAGGATATATATATTAATAATAAACAATTTGGGGTTCGTTTGGCATGTTATAGTAAGTGTATTAACCATATAGTGAAAGAAAACAAAAAGACACGGTAAAAGTTAAATTATTTAACTTAGAGTTAAATCTAATTGATAAGGTTAAAATAATACTCTAAACTTGTCTAAATCCTATTGGTTGATAGGATTTCGACCCATCCCCACTTTAGCTTCGAAATAAGACCCTTTGGAACCATTATAAACCGATTTTGACATTAATATAAAATAATATTTTGAGGTATTCCTAAGGTACCCCTCTCCTCCCTTATAAAAGGACACCTCCTCCCCCTCCTCCTCACAAAAATTTGAGCACTCAATCTCGGCCAACCCCTGCCATTTTCTCCTCTACACTTCCCTAGAATAATCCTAGATGTCCTGGTCTTCTTCAAAGACCAATCTTAGTTCCCTAAGTGGAGGATTCAAAGAGGCGTTCCAAAGAAGAGGTAATATCTGTTACCGATCTTTTCAATTTATTTCTTCTTCAACTTCTTCTTCTTTAGTTGTTTCATGATAAAGTAATAACATAAGTATTACATACATACTGATATGTTATTATAAATATGAAACAACCCTAATTCACCTTCTATCCATCCTACGGAAAAATGAAACCACCGCGCGTGCGTACGTACGGAATACCATCTCCACGCCGTGGTGTAATCTATTTTCCACCACCACCTTACAAGGATGGGTATAATGGTGTAATGAGTAACTATTTATGATTATTATAATGTAATATTGATACTTAAATAATATATATGTACTCTAATACAATTCCACGATCATAGGAAGGATATCATCACTCGTGCGTACGTACGGAATACCGTCTCCACGATGTGATGCGACTCGTTCTACATGATCATCATTACATAGTAATTATATAAATGAATTGAATGAATTGAATGAATAAATATGATATATGTTACACTAATACCATTCTCTATATAAGGTATCTATAACCTTAAAATAAGAATAAGAATTTATTCGGCAAAACACGCATAAGAACAAAAGGCAATAAAGACCCGAGTAACAAGTAACAATGAAATATTACTAACAAGAAGCTAAGAATATGACCATATATGATATCATATCAATATTTATGATTCTGGAATAAGTCAATAACACTATTTAAATCATTATACAGGAGGTTCGGACACTTACAAAGCAAGTCCGACCTAAGGTAAGGGAATATATCACAATCTCATTTTATCCGAGATTGTTTGTACTTTGGTATTTACTGGGGTGTATTTTATCATCCACATCCATGTTTCCTCAATATGTAATATTATTTCCATCCACCTAAAATTGTTTAAATCCTATTTTACCCTTCGGTGAGTTTTTAGTAAAATATATGAAAGGAATCTTTTGTCGTTTTTCGTACGAGGTACTTTTTTGACTTTTCCGACAAAAGTACGAAGAATGTTTTTTTTAACTTATACGGCATGAATGGATTTTTAAAAAATTATTTCCAAGAAACTTCCTTTACAAGTTTTCAAGTTTATTTTTAATCAACTTCTTTTATTTTAAAGTCGTATGACATATTATGAAAGGAAAAATGTTTTTGAAGTAGAAAGGATATTTTCCTCAAGAATGGAGTTCAAATGTTTTATCAAAATTATTTTCCATCTAAGATAATATAGGGTTCTATTTTTATCCCTATTATTACACTGATTTGATTATGTTTTGAGGAAATTATTTTTATGAAGTCATTTACCTTATATGATTTTTTTTATGATGTCATGATGTTTCAAGAATCCCATTTTTGTTACATGTGTTATGCGATGATGTATGATTTATGATTATGTGGCACACATAAGAAAGGATTCATTATAAGATGGGTGGGACCTATATCTCCCTTTAATTCATTGGGTAAAGATTTTATATCTCATGAGATAGACATGACTGGAATGGTAGGTTATACCGGTTCAGTGAAACAGGACTGAAACGAGGGTTACTCGATTCAGAAAGGGACTTTGTCCACTAAGATAGTCTTGGCAATGAGTCTTGACTAACAAGAAATGATTCTCTATGATTATGTGTGAATGCCACAAATTTTCATGTTTTAAGTTATGATTATTGTGATTACATTTCACTGCCATGAGTTATCCCAGGTTATGAAATTATGATCTCTTTTGCAGGTTAAGATTTCCAAAAGTTATGTTCTTATGTATATAATGTGATTTATATTTCTTTTGTTTACCCTTACTGAGCATTTGAGCTCACCCTTTTATGTTTTATTTTCCCCAGGATATAAATAAAGGTTTTAGGTAAAAAAAAGGGAAGATCTTTATGGGAGATATTTAAGATCTTTCACCAGGATTAGAAGATTATATTCCGAGTTTCCAAAGACACTAAACTATTACGGTCCTTGTGTGTGTGTTTTTGTAATGTACTAAGTATTCCGCAAATGTAATGTAATGTCCATGTACGTCAAGCTTCTGGTTGTTACAGTTGGTATTAGAGGAAAGGTTTAGTCAACCTTTGAAAACTAGGATGCGATAACTTTAGTGAGATCCCTAGAGATATTTCTAAGGTATGTCTAGGGATGTCCCTAAGGTTAAGTATACGTATAGGTTATAGTACTAGAATTACGCTAACGATCATAGAATTAAACCTAAGATGTTAGATATTGAAGGTACTCCCCCTTTATTATGTTGTTTTCCCTAGCATGATTTTTGCCTCTCACACTATTCTTTTTGGGTTTTAGACGATGGCTGGAACCCGAAGGAACCATGTTGATCAATGAAATGGACAATGCAATGATTGTCCTCCTGAACAAACAAATGTTATCGGAGATTGAGTGCAAAATCTTATTGCTATACTTACACAAGCTATGAATCATTCTGGACTTCCAAATGAGCAGAGAAGGGAACAATATTCTATTGAGTCCTTCATGAGGCAACATCCACCTTCTTTCAGTGGGTCTTCTGATCCACTTGTTGCTGAACAATGGATCAGTACCACTGAAAAGATATTTTCAGTTCTTCAATGTTCTGAACATGATAAAGTCATCTTAGCAGTGTATCGTTTGGAAGGTGATGCTGATCAATGGTGGAATCTTATTAAGAATACGAGGCAAAGGGATGAAATTGAGTCTATGGAATGGGAAGAGTTCAAGAACTTATTTTTCAGTAAGTACTTCCCCCGTATTCTTCGAACAAAGATGGAGAAGGATTTTCTTGAACTAAAGAAAAAGGATGATGAATCTGTTGGTATATACAAAGCGAATTTTACAAGACTTGCAAGGTATGCATATGACATTATCATCCAACCTGAAAGTAAAGTTGATCGATTTTTCAGTGGCTTAAAACCAAGTCTTCTAAGGGCATTAGCTATAAGAGACTTCAGTAGCTATGAAGAAATTGTGCATTGTGCTATCAAGGTAGAAATGGAAGTTGGTGTTACATATCCATCTCATGGTTTTGACAAGAAACAAAAGATGGAGTTCAAGGAGAAATCTCAGAATAATGGTGAAAAGAAGATGAATGTTTCCTTATGCACAAAGTGTGGAAAGAAGCATGGTGGAGATTGTCTTAAAGGGACTAGAAAATGTTTTAAGTGTGGAAAAGAAGGTCATCGAGCAGCTGAGTGTCGAAGTAATGGAAAAAGGGTTTCTAATGATGTGAATAAAGCAAACACTGCAGAGAACGCACCACCAACACTTCAATGCTTCAAGTGCAAGGAAATGGGGCATTATGCTAATAAAAGCCCTAATCCAAGGGTTAGTCATGATCAACATGAGAAACCACTGAAGGCAAAGGCCAAAGGGAAGTCACATGCGATCACTATTGGAAATGTTGAATATGACAACAATGTAGTGGAATGATTAAGTGTTTATGTAATGGGATTCCAAAATAATGTTGTATCATTGAGTATTGCAATATTTATTGATGTGGTATTCAAAGTGATTGAGATATTTTTTGGAAATAAGATGATATGCGCATAATGAAGGGAAAACGAGAAAATTAAATGTTTAATAGTATTCATGAGCTAATGATTGATATAAGGACTAAGTGATATCATGGTTTGAGTATATAGAATTTTGAGGATTTTGGTATGTGGAAAGTGTTAACTTTAAACTGCATTCATGTTTTCACTAAGTTTTCAAGAGAATACATGATTAAGGACTTTGAATGTTTGGAATGTGACCAACAAAACATATCTTATGATATATGGGGATCAATGATGGTATTAAATCTCTGGTAATCGTTTTCACTTTGTTATGAGAGTGGACTGCAGTATTATGGATAAGCCTAAAGATTGAAATGGATTATGTTGGACATAAGTGAGTATTGTTTAAGGATAGAAGTTTTTTTATTCGATATTATTGATGGGATGTTATAGTAATGTAGTTTTAGAAAAAGGACAACCTGCAGGACGGGCGACATCCCATCGCGTCGGACAAGGCTGTAGGAATCGAACCCACAACCGAAGTGCGACTGACCTTTATCGCCTACCACTGGCCTACAGGAAGTCCCTGTTTAGTAGAAACTAGTTTTATTATATTAAGCAGTATGATATATGAAGTATAAGTCCATTTTAGGAACAATATATGATTAATCTCACTATAGATTGACTTATGTATATAATTTTTGCTAACCTTTTGTTTGAGACAGATGGAATGACCCGTCATTCTATCACATGATCTGCTAACACTTCATGAATAACAAATTCAACTTCATTTATTTAAGAGATGAAGTGGAAATTGTTCAAGGCACGAACAACAGTGAGATTGTACCAAAATAAAGTAAGTATTTATTCTAATTCAAATTTTCAACTTTAGAGAAATGATCTTGAAAACCAAAAATGTTGTCCTAGTGCCCTTATATCTGATGAATCAGATGGTACCCTAGATCATCACAAATTTATGGCTTTGTGATTGCTAGCTTTTCCATAGCCATGTTCTCTACCACTCTCCATCAGAACATGATGGTTAGATTTCTCTTCCATATCCATATTTTCACCTATGTGGAAACCCAGTGATTATTTTATTTGGGTAACCGTTACGTTTCATACTTTTGTTTTTAAAGATAAGTTTTGGTATTCCTTTTTACGATGTGGGTTTCTATCAAAGAAACTTTCAAATAGTAAACCATTTATAACCCCGAAGAATTTCGAGGGCGAAATTCATTTTAAGGGGGGTAGAATGTAACACCCCGAGATTTTATGAAAAATATTATTTTAATTTTATTAATGTCTTTTGTTGTATTCTACACCAAGATTACCTTGCGCTATACGCAACACCGTATTAGCTTGCAGTATACGCAACACTATTCTTGGACCGTGTTACACACAATTTTGATAATAGTTATTCTACGCAACATTGAGTATATATATATATATATTAAATGTATAAATGAAATATGGTTGGATTCTGTTATATGAAACAATGAAGGATTCTTTCACAACACGCAACCCTGACTTGGCTTGCATTACACGCAATCGCGACCTTCCTCGATAGCGTGTGTTGTACGCAATACCGGGTTTTAATAAACAATGTTATATTATTATAATATTGTCATGAACTAGCCGTTATGAATAGTATTAACTAAATTTTAAATTTTATAACATTATTATTCATCTTACACATTTCTAGAACATGGTATAAGAACAAAATAAATTTTTCGGGTAAAATAAGTATTTTTCAAAAAATGCAGTTTTGCCGCCTTTGGATGGAGCACCCACTTTAAATATGGTTTTTGACATGTTTATAATTTCAATTTGACAAAATAAAATTCTTCTTTGGAATCAAGAAATAGAAATTTACTTTGGATAAAATTTTCATATTATTCTGGTAACTTTCACATTTTAATGAATAGTAAAAACACGCTATATTTTAATTAAAAACAACTTTCTTCATCGTAATATATTATGTGGTTAAATTATAATATTGAATGGTTTTAAAGTATCAATAGAATATATTTTTACCATTTAATATAATGTATGTCATTATCATTGAATTTACCTTGAATTCGTAAGATAAATCAATTCAATCTTTTGCAATGTTTTAAACAAAAACCCGTTTTTATTCGACAACGGGATTAATTTTAATTTAATTTCTGCAACTTCTGTGTTTTGAATTTTAAAAAATGGATTCCATATTTGGAATAAGTGGGTCCAAATTATTTTAATAGGATACTTTTTATTTTTGGGAATTATGAATAGTAACTACGGTAAATTTTATTTAACATAGTTAAAGGTAAATCGGGTAATTAAGGGTAAATATAATATTTTAAAATTACCCTAACAAATGTCAAAATTCTATTGGATGACTAAAAAACGACCCATATCTCCTAAGGGTCGGATTAGATTAATTTAATTAAATTTTTTCAATGAAAATAATTTAATTATTATTAAAACCAAAGAATGTGACAACATGTCACTTTCTTAAATCTTATAAGTATAATAATTTTAATCTAGTGATAAACTTCATGAAACTTCAAACATGAATAGTATCCAAAAATCTAATACAATTATCTACATCATAGGAATTTATTTATAATTTTTAGGGATTAAATAATTATCATTTATTATGACAGAAAGATGATGTAGTAATTGTCTTATTAATGAAATATTGACAGAATTGATGTTATAAATGCCCAAATAAATGTAATTTGATACTTTTTATGACTTACACTAATTTTATAGGTTACTATGATATATTATTGTTGATTTAAGAAAATTGGTTCGAACATATAATTCTGTTATGACTTTCACAAAAATCATATATCAAATAGTGTCAAAATTAACACAAAATAGTTTTTAAATCAAATATTATATTAATAATTGTTATTTTATTCCTAAAAATATAAGGTTAGGCCAAATGACTTAGATAAGGATATATATTAATAATAAACAATTTGGGGTTCGTTTGGCATGTTATAGTAAGTGTATTAACGATATAGTGAAAGAAAAAAAAAGACACGGTAAAAGTTAAATTATTTAACTTAGAGTTAAATCTAATTGATAAGGTTAAAATAATACCCTAAAATTGTCTAAATCCTATTGGTTGATAGGATTTCGACTCATCCCCACTTTAGCTTCGAAATAAGACCCTTTGGAACCATTATAAACCGATTTTGACATTAATATAAAATAATATTTTGAGGTATTCCTAAGGTGCCCCTCTCCTCCCTTATAAAAGGACACCTCCTCCCCCTCCTCCTCACACAAATTTGAGCACTCAATCTCGGCCAACCCCTTCCATTTTATCCTATCCACTTCCCTAGAATAATCCTAGAGGTCCTGGTCTTCTTCAAAGACCAATCTTAGTTCCCTAAGTGGAGGATTCAAAGAGGCGTTCCAAAGAAGAGGTAATATCCGTTACCGATCTTTTCAATTTCTTTCTTCTTCAACTTCTTCTTCTTTAGTTGTTTCATGATAAATTAATAACATCAGTATTACATACATACTGATATGTTATTATAAATATTAAACAACCCTAATTCACCTTCTATCCATCCTACGGAAAAATGAAATCACCGCGCGTGCGTACGCACGGAATACCGTCTCCACGCCGTGGTGTAATCTATTTTCCACCACCACCTTACAAGGATGGGTATAATGGTGTAATGAGTAACTATTTATGATTATTATAAAGTAATATTGATACTGAAATAATATATATGTACTCCAATACAATTCCACGATCATAGGAACGATATCATCACTCGTGCGTACGTACGGAATACCGTCTCCACGATGTGATGCGACTCGTTCTACATGATCATCATTACATAGTAATTATATAAATGAATTGAATGAATAAATATGATATATGTTACACTAATATTATTCTGGATATAAGGTATCTATAACCTTAAAAGAAGAATAATAATTTATTCGGCAAAACACGCATAAGAACAAAAGGCAATAAAGACCCGAGTAACAAGTAACAATGAAATATTACTAACAAGAAGCTAAGAATATGACCATATATGATATCATATCAATATTTATGATTCTGTAATAAGTAAATAACACTATTTAAATCATTATACAGGAGGTTCGGACACTTACAAAGCAAGTCGGACCTAAGGTAAGGGAATATATCACAATCTCATTTTATCTGAGATTGTTTGTACTTTGGTATTTACTGGGGTGTATTTTATCATCCACATCCATGTTTCCTCAATATTTAATATTATTTCCATCCACCTACAATTGTTTAAATCCTATTTTACCCTTCGGTGAGTTTTTAGTAAAATATATGAAAGGAATCTTTTTTCGTTTTTCGTACGAGGTACTTTTTTGACTTTTCCGAAAAAAGTACGAAGAATGTTTTTTTAACTTATACGGCATGAATGGATTTTTAAAACATTATTTCCAAGAAACTTCCTTTACAAGTTTTCAAGTTTATTTTTAATCAACTTCTTTTATTTTAAAGTCGTATGACATATTATGAAAGGAAAAATGTTTTTGAAGTAGAAAGGATATTTTCCTCAAGAATGGAGTTCAAATGTTTTATCAAAATTATTTTCCATCTAAGATAATATAGGGTTCTGTTTTTATCCCTATTATTAAACTGATTTGATTATGTTTTTAGGAAATTATTTTTATAAAATCATTTACCTTATATGATTTGTTTTATGATGTCATGATGTTTCAAGAATCCCATTTTTGTTAAATGTGTTATGCGATGATGTATGATTTATGATTATGTGGCACACATAAGAAAGGATTCATTATAAGATGGGTGGGACCTATATCTCCCTCCAATGCATTGGGTAAAGATTTTATATCTCATGAGATAGACATGGCTGGAATGGTAGGTTATACCGGTTCAGTGAAACAGGACTGAAACGAGGGTTACTCGATTCAGAAAGGGACTTTGTCCACTAA
Organism: Viscum album; assembly: GCA_963277665.1. Lineage (NCBI taxonomy): Eukaryota > Viridiplantae > Streptophyta > Magnoliopsida > Santalales > Viscaceae > Viscum > Viscum album. Next base: position 196,909,186 of record OY728125.1, on the reverse strand, counting down.
GATAGTCTTGGCAATGAGTCTTGACTAACAAGAAATGATTCTCTATGATTATGTGTAAATGCCAAAAAGTTTCATGTTTTAAGTTATGATTATTGTGATTACATTTCACTGCCATGAGTTATCCCAGGTTATGAAATTATGATCTCTTTTGCAGGTTAAGATTTCCAAAAGTTATGTTCTTATGTATATGATGTGATTTATATTTCTTTTTTTTACCCTTACTGAGCATTTGAGCTCACCCTTTTATGTTTTCTTTTCCCCAGGATATAAAGAAAGGTTTTAGGTAAAAAAAGGGAAGATCTTTATGGGAGATATTGAAGATCTTTCACCAGGATTAGAAGATTATATTTCGAGTTTCCAAAGACACTAAACTATTACGGTCCTTGTGTGTGTGTTTTTGTAATGTACTAAGTATTCCGCAAATGTAATGTAATGTCCATGTACGTCAAGCTTCGGGTTGTTACAGTTGGTATTAGAGGAAAGGTTTAGTCAACCTTTGGAAACTAGGATGCGAGAACTTTAGTGAGATCCCTAGAGATATTTCTAAGGTATGTCTAGGGATGTCCCTAAGGTTAAGTATACGTATAGGTTATAGTACTAGAATTACGCTAACGATCATAGAATTAAACCTAAGATGTTAGATATTGAAGGTACTCCCCCTTTATTATGTTGTTTTCCCTAGCATGATTTTTGCCTCTCACACTATTCTTTTTGGGTTTTAGACGATGGCTGGAACCCGAAGGAACTGTGTTGATCAATGCAATGAACAATGAAATGATTGTCCTCCTGAACAAACAAATGTTATGGGAGATGGAGTGAAAAATCTTATTGCTATACTTACACAAGCTATGAATCATTCTGGACTTCCAAATGAGCAATGAAGGGAACAATATTCTATTGAGTCCTTCATGAGGCAACTTCCACCTTCTTTCAGTGGATCTTCTAATCCACTTGTTGCTGAACAATGGATCAGTACCACTGAAAAGATATTTTCAGTTCTTCAATGTTCTGAACATGATAAAGTCATCTTAGCAGTGTATCGTTTGGAAGGTGATGCTGATCAATGGTGGAATCTTATTAAGAATACGAGGCAAAGGGATGAAATTGAGTCCATGGAATGGGATGAGTTCAAGAACTTATTTTTCAGTAAGTACTTCCCCCGTATTCTTTGAACAAAGATGGAGAAGGAGTTTCTTGAACTAAAGAAAAAGGATGATGAATCTGTTGGTATATACGAAGCGAATTTTACAGGACTTGCAAGGTATGCATATGGCATTATCATCCAACCTGAAAGTAAAGTTGATCAATTTTTCAGTGGCTTAAAACCAAGTCTTCGAAGGACATTAGCTATAAGAGACTTCAATAGCTATGAAGAAATTGTGCGTTGTGCTATCAAGGTAGAAATGGAAGTTGGTGTTACATATCCATCTCATGGTTTTGACAAGAAACGAAAGATGGAGTTCAAGGATAAATCTCAGAATAATGGTGAAAAGAAGATGAATGTTTCCTTATGCACAAAGTGTGGAAAGAAGCATGGTGGAGATTGTCTTAAAGGGACTAGAAAATGTTTTAAGTGTGGAAAAGAAGGTCATCGAGCAGCTGAGTGTCGAAGTAATGGAAAAAGGGTTTCTAATGATATGAATAAATCAAACACTGCAGAGAACGCACCACCAACACTTCAATGCTTCAAGTGCAAGGAAATGGGGCATTATGCTAATAAATTCCATAATCCAAGGGTTAGTGATGATCAACATGAGAAACCACTGAAGGCAAAGGGCAAAGGGAAGTCACATGCGATCACTATTGGCAATGTTGAATATGACAACGATGTGGTGGAATGATTAAGTGTTTATGTAATGGGATTCCAAAATAATGTTGTATCATTGAGTATTGCAATATTTATTGATGTGGTATTCAAAGTGATTGAGATATTTTTTGGAAATAAGATGATATGCGCATAATGAAGGGAAAACGAGAAAATGAAATGTTTAATAGTATTCATGAGCTCATGATTGATATAAGGACTAAGTGATTTCATGGTTTGAGTATATAGAATTTTGAGGATTTTGGTATGTGGAAAGTGTTAACTTTAAACTGCATTCATGTTTTCACTAAGTTTTCAAGAGAATACATGATTAAGGACTTTGAATGTTTGGAATGTGACCAACAAAACATATCTTATGATATATGGGGATCAACGATGGTATTAAATCTCTGGTAATCGTTTTCACTATGTTATGAGAGTGGACTGCAGTATTATGGATAAGCCTAAAGATTGAAATGGATTATGTTGGACATAAGTGAGTATTGTTTAAGGATAAAAGTTTTTTTATTCGATATTATTGATGGGATGTTATAGTAATGTAGTTTTAGAAAAAGGACAACCTGCGGGACGGGCGATAGCCCATCGCGTCGGACAAGGCTGTAGGAATCGAACCCACAACCGAAGTGCGACTAGCCTTTATCGCCTACCACTGGCCTACAGGAAGTCCCTGTTTAGTAGAAACTAGTTTTATTTTATTAAGCAGTATGATATATGAAGTATAAGTCCATTTTAGGAACAATATATGATTAATCTCACTATAGATCGACTTATGTATATAATTTTTGCTAACCTTTTGTTTGAGACAGATGGAATGACCCGTCATTCTATCACATGATCTGCTAACACTTCACGAATAACAAATTCAACTTCATTTATTTAAGATATGAAGTGGAAATTGTTCAAGGCACGAACAACAGTGAGATTGTACCAAAATAAAGTAATTATTTATTCTAATTCAAATTTTCAACTTTAGGGAAATGATCTTGAAAACCAAAAATGTTGTCCTAGTGCCCTTATATCCGATGAATCAGATGGTACCCTAGATCATCACAAATTTATGGCTTTGTGATTGCTAGCTTTTCCATAGCCATGTTCTCTACCACTCTCCATCAGAACATGATGGTTAGATTTCTCTTCCATATCCATATTTTCACCTATGTGGAAACCCAATGATTAGTTTATTTGGGTAACCGTTACGTTTCATACTTTTGTTTTTAAAGATAAGTTTTGGTATTCCTTTTTACGATGTGGGTTTCTATCAAAGAAACTTTCAAATAGTAAACCATTTATAACCCCGAAGAATTTCGAGGGCGAAATTCATTTTAAGGGGGGTAGAATGTAACACCCCGAGATTTTATGAAAAATATTATTTTAATTTCATTAATGTCTTTTGTTGTATTCTACACCAAGATTACCTTGCGCTATACGCAACACCGTATTAGCTTGCAGTATACGCAACACTATTCTTAGACCGTGTTACACACAATTTTGATAATAGTTATTCTACGAAACATTGAGTATATATATATATATATTAAATGTATAAATGAAATATGGTTGGATTCTGTTATATGAAACAATGAAGGATTCTTTCACAACACGCAACCCTGACTTGGCTTGCATTACACGCAATCGCGACCTTCCTCGATAGCGTGTGTTGTACGCAATACCGGGTTTTAATAAACAATGTTATATTATTATAATATTGTCATGAACTAGCCGTTATGAATAGTATTAACTAAAATTTGAATTTTATAACATTATTATTCATCTTACACATTTCTAGAACATGGTATAAGAACAAAATAAATTTTTCGGGTAAAATAAGTATTTTTCAAAAAATGCAGTTTTGCCGCCTTTGGATGGCACACCCACTTTAAATATGGTTTTTGATATGTTTATAAGTTCAATTTGACAAAATAAAATTCTTCTTTGGAATCAAGAAATAAAAATTTACTTTGGATAAAATTTTCATATTATTCTGGTAACTTTCACATTTTAATGAATAGTAAAAACACGCTATATTTTAATTAAAAACAACTTTTTTCATCGTAATATCTTATGTGGTTAAATTATAATATTGAATGGTTTTAAAGTATAAATAGAATATATTTTTAACATTTAATATAATGTATGTCATTAGCATTTATTTTACCTTGAATTCGTAAGTTAAATCAATTCAATCTTTTGCAATGTTTTAAACAAAAACCTGTTTTTATTCGACAACGGGATTAATTTTAATTTAATTTCTGCAACTTCTGTGTTTTGAATTTTAAAAAATGGATTCCATATTTGGAATCATTGGGTCCAAATTATTTTAATAGGATACTTTTTATTTTTGGGAATTATGAATAGTAACTACGGTAAATTTTATTTACCATAGTTAAAGGTAAATCGGGTAATTAAGGGTAAATATAATATTTTAAAATTACCCTAAAAAATCTCAAAATTCTATTGGATGACTAAAAAACGACCCATATCACCTAAGGGTCGGATTAGATTAATTTAATTAAATTTTTTCAATGAAAATAATTTAATTATTATTAAAACCAAAGAATGTGACAACATGTCACTTTCTTAAATCTTATAAGTATAATAATTTTAATCTAGTGATAAACTTCATGAAACTTCAAAAATTAATAGTATATAGAAATCTATTACAATTATCTACATCATAGGAATTTATTTAGAATTTTTAGGGATTAAATAATTATCATTTATTATGACAGAAAGATGATGCAGTAATTATCTTATTAATGAAATATTGACAGAATTGATGTTATAAATGCCCAAATAAATGTAATTTGAGACTTTTTATGACTTACACTACTTTTATAGGTTACTATGATATATTATTGTTGATTTAATCAACTTGGTTCGAACATATAATTCTGTTATTACTTTCACAAAAATCAAATATCAAATAGTGTCAAAATTGACACAAAATAGTTTTTAAATCAAATATTATATTATTAATTGTTATTTTATTCCTAAAAATCTAAGGTTCGGCCAAATGACTTAGATAAGGATATATATATTAATAATAAACAATTTAAGGTTCGTTTGGTATGTTATAGTAAGTGTATTAACCATATAGTGAAAGAAAACAAAAAGACACGGTAAAAGTTAAATTATTTAACTTAGAGTTAAATCTAATTGATAAGGTTAAAATAATACCCTAAACTTGTCTAAATCCTATTGGTTGATAGGATTTCGACTCATACCCACTTTATCTTCGAAATAAGACCATTTGGAACCATTATAAACCGATTTTGACATTAATATAAAATAATATTTTGAGGTATTCCTAAGGTGCCCCTCTCCTCCCTTATAAAAGGACACCTCCTCCCCCTCCTCCTCACACAAATTTGAGCACTCAAGCTCGGCCAAACCCTGAAATTTTCTCCTCTACACTTCCCTAGAATAATCCTAGAGGTCCTGGCCTTCTTCAAAGACCAATCTTAGTTCCCTAAGTGGAGGATTCAAAGAGGCGTTCCAAAGAAGAGGTAATATCCGTTACCGATCTTTTCAATTTCTTTCTTCTTCAACTTCTTCTTCTTTAGTTGTTTCATGATAAAGTAATAACATCAGTATTACATACATACTGATATGTTATTATAAATATTAAACAACCCTAATTCACCTTCTATCCATCCTACGGAAAAATGAAATCACCGCGCGTGCGTACGCACGGAATACCGTCTCCACGCCGTGGTGTAATCTATTTTCCACCACCACCTTACAAGGATGGGTATAATGGTGTAATGAGTAACTATTTATGATTATTATAAAGTAATATTGATACTTAAATAATATATATGTACTCCAATACAATTCCACGATCATAGGAACGATATCATCACTCGTGCGTACGTACGGAATACCGTCTCCACGATGTGATGCGACTCATTCTACATGATCATCATTACATAGTAATTATATAAATGAATTGAATGAATAAATATGATATATGTTACACTAATACCATTCTTTATATAAGGTATCTATAACCTTAAAAGAAGAATAAGAATTTATTCGGCAAAACACGCATAAGAACAAAAGGCAATAAAGACCCGAGTAACAAGTAACAATGAAATATTACTAACAAGAAGCTAAGAATATGACCATATATGATATCATATCAATATTTATGATTCTGGAATAAGTAAATAACACTATTTAAATCATTATTCAGGATGTTCGGACACTTACAAAGCAAGTCGGACCTAAGGTAAGGGAATATATCACAATCTCATTTTATCCGAGATTGTTTGTACTTTGGTATTTACTGGGGTGTATTTTATCATCCACATCCACGTTTCCTCAATATGTAATATTATTTCCATCCACCTACAATTTTTTAAATCCTATTTTACCCTTCGGTGAGTTTTTAGTAAAAGATATGAAAGGAATCTTTTGTCGTTTTTCGTACGAGGTACTTTTTTGACTTTTCCGACAAAAGTACGAAGAATGTTTTTTTTAACTTATACGGCATGAATGGATTTTTAAAAAATTATTTCAAAGAAAATTCCTTTAAAAGTTTTCAAGTTTATTTTTAATCAAATTCTTTTATTTTAAAGTCGTATGACATATTATGAAAGGAAAACTGTTTTTGAATTAGAAAGGATATTTTCCTCAAGAATGGAGTTCAAATGTTTTATCAAAATTATTTTCCATCTAAGATAATATAGGGTTATGTTTTTATCCCTATTATTACACTGATTTGATTATGTTTTGAGGAAATTATTTTTATGAAGTCATTTACCTTATATGATTTGTTTTATGATGTCATGATGTTTCAAGAATCCCATTTTTGTTACATGTGTTATGCGATGATGTATGATTTATGATTATGTGGCACACATAAGAAAGGATTCATTATAAGATGGGTGGGACCTATATCTCCCTCCAATTCATTGGGTAAAGATTTTATATCTCATGAGATAGACATGGCTGGAATGGTAGGTTATACCTGTTCAGTGAAACAGGACTGAAACGAGGGTTACTCGATTCAGAAAGGGACTTTGTCCACTAAGATAGTCTTGGCAATGAGTCTTGACTAACAAGAAATGATTCTCTATGATTATGTGTGAATGCCACAAAGTTTCATGTTTTAAGTTATGATTATTGTGATTACATTTCACTTCCATGAGTTATCCCAGGTTATGAAATTATGATCTCTTTTGCAGGTTAAGATTTCCAAAAGTTATGTTCTTATGTATATGATGTGATTTATATTTATTTTGTTTACCCTTACTGAGCATTTGAGCTCACCCTTTTATGTTTTCTTTTCCCCAGGATATAAAGAAAGGTTTTAGGTAAAAAAAAAGGGAAGATCTTTATGGGAGATATTGAAGATCTTTCACCAGGATTAGAAGATTATATTCCGAGTTTCCAAAGACACTAAACTATTACGGTCCTTGTGTGTGTGTTTTTGTAATGTACTAAGTATTCCGCAAATGTAATGTAATGTCCATGTACGTCAAGTTTCGGGTTGTTACAATTATTTTGTTTTTTAACACTTGTTGGAAACCTTTTTGAGCGATGGTTGTGAAATCTAGAAAATTGAGTGCTTTAGTAAAGTCATTTTTCTCTTGGTTTTAAAATATGGATTTTAAAAAGGGGGATTTTCCTAGATTGTTGGAACATTAATTGGATTATATTTGTTCAATAAAATGGAAAGTTTTATTGAAATTAAATGTTGTTTTGAAATTGGTTGTGCTTTGATTTTCAATAAAAATTCAGTTTTATTGAAATGGTTTATTTTGTTAATGGAATGATTTGGAATAAATGGTGTTGGTGTGAGTTCATGATTAATGGGACCTCAATAATAGATAAGTACCATTAAGTTACAAGGGATGTGGTCTTGGATCAGGTGCGTGTGTCATTAGAACACAAGGTAATTGGATGAGAGACTGCCCATGAGTATGGAACTATCAAATGAAACATGCATGTGTGGGTTTTTGGTGAACTATGGAATGGGTGTTATGAATGATAATAAGAAATGGTTTTAAAGATTTTATTAGTTATTTTTTTTTGGAAAAATAACTTGATGGAAAATGGTTTCATTTAGTTTTGTTTTTGCTTGGTTTCAAATGGTTTTTGGAACTTGTTTATATTTGGTTATAAACTATTTTGGTAAATTGTTTTATATAAACTATTTTATATAAATGTGGCTAAATATTTTATCCCAGTGGCATGAGTAGGGAAGTCATTGGGGAAAACCTACTGAATTTATACTCACCCCTTCTTTGGCACTTTTTTGCTTTTACAGATGTTATCTTCCGGGATAGGGGTAAAGGTAAAATTTCCCACATTTTTAGCACTACCTCATAATGTTTGGGTTGTTCGAACATGGAGGATCTTGGAGCTTGTGGAGCATGGAGTCTTGTGGAATTTTTAGAGTCTTTATTTTTTATTCACTATGTACTTTTATAGATGGTTGGTATTCTATTGTTTCACACTTTGATGTGGTTTTGAGATACATGAAGTTTTTGATTTGTCTTTCTTTTGTTCATAAATCATTTAGTGAATGTTTTGTTGGTTTATTGGTTTCTTTTTTAAAGGTTAAATCATCCCCCACTTTTATTTGAAACCATTCAGAATTTATTTCTAGCCTTTGGCATCTTAGGGATGTCTCTTAAGGCCAAGTAAGGACTTGTTGTACACTCAAGCCAATGAGAATGAGCGGGTCATTACAAATGGTATAGACAATGAGATGAGCATGACATGCATTTTAGAGGAATTAATTCCCACTAGGATTGCATATTTCATTTTGAGTAATTATTTAGGATTTTTTTCAAGGTGTAAATATTTGAAAAATGAATAATTTTTTTTAAATTAAAGATTTTTAAATAAGGATATTTGGTGTATTTTAAAAATGTTTTGGTTTTCAAAAGAACGAATGAATGTTTAAAAAACAAATTTAAAATAAAAAGGGGTGTCTTGGAAAATATTTTTGTGATAGTTATGTGATAGAATTTGAAATCCTAAGCCATGAATTTCTAGAAAGTGATATTGACAGATTTTGTTGTCTGTTTAGAAAATGGAACCCGATAAGCGTCGTTAAAACCAGCCCAAAGAAGTTTCGGAGAATGTGGTTGCACCTGAACTATGGGTGAACCAAGAGATGGTTAAGAGTATTTTCCAAGCTTATCAAGTTGTGGATATGGGGAACCAGAGTAATGATCCAAGGCATGTGGATCGTACCATCCAGTTCATGAAGAATAATCCACCTAACTTCCTAGGTGATGTTGGGCCTGAAAAGGCAAAGGTGTGGTTGAGTAGGATGAATTGTATCTTCAACTTCATCAGCACATCAGTAGAGCTAAAGGTCAATATAGAAACATATATTCTTTAGGATATTTCATTCTAATGGTGGGATTTAGTGGTGCATGCTAAATTGGACAAAGGCCTTAAATGAGAGGATTTCTAGGAATTTTTTAACAAACAATTCTATCCTCACACTTTCAAGATCTAGAAAATGACATATTTCTTCAGCTTGAAGGAAGAGAGTATCTCTGTCATAGAGTATGCCACTAAATTTATGAATTTAGTTTGCTTTGAACTTGAAGTTTTGGAAAGTGTGTCTTTGAAGGCACATATCTTTGAAACATGGTTATGATAGGAGATTCAATCGAATATTGTAGTCCTCTATATTACGGATTATATAAAGATGGTGAACAGAGCGATTATGGCTAAACGTGATATATCAAGATTGATAGGTGGAAGTATGATGATATCCACATGGAATGGTGGGAACTCAACCACTAGGAACAAGTGGAAAAGGTACACCTATTTCCAAGGTGGAAGTGAAAATCAGATGGTTGGATCAGTGAGCCTTCTTCCACAACTCCAGAGAAAATCAGGTTGTTTTCAATGTGGTTCTCTTGACCACATAAAGAGAGAATGTACAAAAAACCTAGAACATTTCATAATTGTAATAAGATGGGATATCTTCAGCGCTATTGTCGCAGTGTTCCAAGTTCAGGTGCTTGGGACACTTCTCATGCATCGCAAGCATCATATGCTTCAAAAGGGAGAGGATAGCAGAATTAGTCTCATCAGTAGAATAGATCTAGCCATGGTGATTCTCAAAATACCATGAATCCTCATCTATGGAAATCTCAGGAAGGAAATAAGGAGAAAAATATAGTGATGCAACAATTGTATGGATATGAGTAGATATTTGTCGATGATTAAGCTGGACCATCTACAATGAGAGGTACACTTCTTTTGAATTCGACCATTGTACAAGTTCTCTTTGATACTAGTGCATCATATTCGTTCATTTCTTTTCATGGTGTTGATTTTCTATGTTTAAAGTTAGAAATGATGACTTCTATCTTAAAACTAAAAACTCCTCTCAGTGAAAGAGAATTTCAAGCCTTTGCATGTAAATCATGTTCTATAACTACTGATGGAGCTAAGATGAAATGGGACTTCTCGATGTTAGATATGGATGTCTATGATGTAATACTGGGTATGAATTGGTTGACAACGTTTAAGGATCACATCAACTGTTATTGGAGAATAGTTAGTTTCACAATTGAGGACGTCATCGAGAATCTCTTCAGAGGAGAGATAATGGTAAAGAAATGTGAAAAGAGATTGTTGGCACTGATGGTAGGAATAATCTCTTACCAGTTGGAACTGTTGGCCTTGGAATCAATGGAAGAGGTCGAGGAAAATAATTTTACAGCACTTTTGTATCAATTTACAGATGTATTTCCAGAGAACTTATCAGGGTTACCACCTATAAGGGAAGTGGAGTTTACGATTGATCTCATTCTAGGTACCAATACTATTTCCTTTCCATCTTATAGGATGGAACAAATAGAGTTACAAAAATTGAACGTGCAGTTAGAGGAGCTAGAAAGCAGGGGTTTCATTTGACCACGTACATTTTTGTGGGAAGCACCAGTCTTATTTGTGAAGAAATCATATGGAACTATCTGGATATGTGTTGATTATCATAATATTAACCAAGTTATGATAAAGAACAAATATCCAATTCCACACATTGATGATCTATTCAATCTATTAAGGGGAGCTCGATAGTTCTCTAAAATTGACTTGCGATCTGGATATCCCCAATTGCAAGTTCATAAGAAGGATATTCCAAATATATCATTCAGAAGAAGATATGAACATTATAAATATGTAGTCATGCATTTTGGTCTAATGAATGCACCAGCAGTCTTCATGGATTTGATATATTAGATATTTCAGCAATATCTAGATTCTTTTGTTATGGTGTTTGTGGAAAACATCCTGGTGTAATCAAAGAAAATGGATGACCTTGAGAAACACCAGGAATTAGTATTACAAATCTTGAGAGATCACTATTTGTATAGAAGATTATCAAACTGTGATTTTTGGATACATGAATTATGTTTTCTTGGCCATGTAATTTCTGAAAATGGTGTTTCTGTTGATCCTAAAAGGATAGAAGTTGTCATCTCATGGAAACCACCAAATAATTTCTTCGAGATACAAATTTTTCTTGGTCTATATGGTTACTACCTACCCCTTTTTCATGATTTCTCACGACTATCTTCTCCAATGATAGCTATAAAAAAGAATAATACTCCATTACAATGGATATAGGAATGCCAAAAGTCTTTCAAGGAACTACAAGTTCGTCTTAAATCAGAACCTATCTTGATTTTCCCATAATTAGGATAGGGTTATGTCATGTATTGTGATGCTTTAGGATCAGGTTTGAGAAGTGTTCTCATGCAAGGAGACCATGTGGTTTCTTATGGTTCAAGGTAGTTGAGGGTGCATGAGAAGAATTACCCAACACATGATTTAGAGTTTTCTGCAGTTTTCTATGCTTTGAAGACTTGGCTACATTATCTCTTTGGTGAGAAATTCACCGTGTTCATGGATCAAAAAATCCTGAAACACATCTTCTCAAAGTGAGATTTGAATATGAGGCAAAGGCGATGGATGAAATATCTCCAAATGTTTGAATTTGATTTGATGTATACACCAGGAAAAGGGAACTCCATGGAAGATGCATTGAGTAGAAATTCATATACTCAGTTGAAAAAAGAAGCCTCAGATTAATTGCAATTGATGTTAGACCTAGCCGACATGCATGTAAAATGTGAAGACCGATGTGATGTCGTGGTTTTTATTTCAGCTATGCTTGCTCCTAATTTAGTAAATGTGGTCAAATAGGAACAAACATATGATGAAAATGTATGGTTATGAGTTCAAAACTCAATGGTGAGTAGACAATTGAGGTCTGGAAACTTGATGGGAATTTAGTTTTGTGCTTTCGAGATCAAATGGTTGTACTTATGGCTTGTCAGGAACAACTCCTTCTTGTTTTCCACCATTCAAGATGGGCTGTAAATCCAAGTGCACAAAAGATGTATAAGTTGTTAATGGTGAAATTTTGGTCTAGCTATATGAAAATAAAGGTGGATGATTTCATCTCAAGGTGCTTACCTTTTCAGCAAGTGAAAGTAGAGCATCGAAGACCCTCATGTATTTTGTAGTCTCTAGCTATCCCAGTGTAGAAATGGGAGCAGATAACAATGGATTTTTTTATAGGTATTCCAAGAAGGGTATGGAAATATGATTCCATATGGGTGATAGTGTATCAGCTTACCAAGTCAGCCCATTTTATCCCTATTCGTGAAACCCATACAGTGGTGGATCTGTCCAAAATCTATATCCAAGAGGTAGTAAAGAGGAACGACGCGCCACTATCAATAGTCTTAGACAGAGATATGAGTTTCACATCTTGTTTATTGAAATACTTACATAAATCCTTTGGAAATTAGTTGACTATGAGCATAGTGTATAATCCTCAGATAGATGACCAGTATGAGAGGACAATACAGACATTGGAAGACAAGTTTTAGGCCCATTTAATGGATTTTGGTGGCTCATGGGAGGAGTATATACCCTTGGTGGAGTTCTCATACAATAAAAGCTATCAGGCCTCAATACACATGGATCCGTTTGAAGCACTATATGGGCATCCTTTTTGTTCTCCACTATGCTGGGTGGAAATCAGTGAAACATCACTGGTTAGGCTGAGCCTTGTCCAAGAAACAATGAAGAAGATCCAGTTGATCAGAAAGAGGATGAACGAATCCGAGTCATTAGAAATATTATATGGATTACCGCTGAAAGTCGTTGTCCTTTGTCGTGAGGGATCATGTTCTCTTAAGGATATCTCCAAGGCTTAGACATCATCATTTTTTGAAACATAACAAGTTATCTCCTAGATACATTTCCCTTTCGAGATATTAGAATAGATTGGAGATGTGGAATATCAGTTGGAATTACCACCACGGTTCAGTTCAGTGCATAATTTATTCCATGTATCTCAATTGAAAAAGTATCAGCCTGATGCTGACTATGTGATCAGATGGGATCACGTTGACCTAGAGCTAGATGATTTGTTGGTACATATCCTGGTGAGTATTATGGATAATAAATAGAAATTATTTTGTGAAAAAATCATCGGCCTAGTGTGGGTTTTATGTTAGCACGATTGGATTTAGGAAGAGACTTGGGAACGTGAGTGTAGGGTCCTGAAAAAATTCGCAAAGGAGAATGAAAAATCCATTTAATCCAAGGGAGATTATACCAAATTCCCCCCCAAAGAATCGAGGAAAGGTGGGTAGAATACTCAAATGATGGAACAAGATGAATTGGTCCATAGAACAGTCCAACGATAACACCACGTGGCCGGTTCTGCGAAGCACCCCCTCTGTGGACCGCTATCATTCACGGAATGGAGGCGAAGATCCTCTACGGGCGTGAAGTAGGATGGGCACCAAACTGGTCCATCATCACGAACCGCCCCAGCCACGGACCACGTCAACTAGCCCAGGCCACATCTGCTGTCATTCGTGGAATGGAGGCGGAACCTGGCGCAGCCGCAAAGCACTCCCCGAGCTCGTTCGGTTCATGGGGGAGATGCGTTCAATGCCCCCCGCGAGTTGCAGATTGACCAAGTCATCCGTAAACTGGTTTTTTGGTCATGGGACTCCGCAAAATTTGCTGCATGACCACATATACATATCTTTACCCACTCTATAAAAGGAGACTGAGGAAGAAGAGGAAACGAGGATTCAGGGAGATCGATCAGATTTGGGTGGAGGAATTTCGAAGGAAGGACCTTAGGATTTTGCAAACCACGAAGTTTCAGTCTGCAAACCAAAATAGGTATGAAGCTGGAAGCGAATTGATAAGGAACCAAAAATGCATAATAACTTGGTGAACTGTGAAATTAAAATAACAAGGAAAAGAAGACCGTGAACCATGGCCCCTTTGCGGATGCACTCCTCGTGGACCAAGGAGGTTATGCCCCTTTTCCGATCCGTCGCACCGTGTAGCACCCTCCTACATGGGCAAAGCCCAGACTAATGAACCCCTGACCGGAGCCACCCTTGGCCGCTGCTGCTCGCATGTATCCCTCAACGTACCACCCTAGTATGCGGTCCGAACCTGAAGTCGCAAACCACCCTGGTTCGTAGACGTCCTCTCCAGTCTCGTAGCACCTCCCTACGTGAAGGGCGCCACCACTCATACACATGTGTGGCCCACCAGATCCTTCGGAGTTCCCATTCCTCAAGCCAGATAAAATCCTCCTGATCTGGCCTGATCCTCCGCAGCTCCCTCATTGGCCCATTCATCGGCCCTGAACTGAAGCCTCCACCAGAGCCACCGAACCCGTGTGATGTAACCTTTAGGCGCATCAGTGCACCATTTAGAGTTCACATACCCATGGAAAGCAGGGACGAAGGGGTTTCCCCGACCCTTTGGTGGATTCCGAAAGCATTCCTGGGTTCACATTCCCATGGTAATGCAGAATCCGAGCCCGGGAGCCCCCTTTCTTCCCCTCTACTTGTTAGGACTGGGGTACTTCTCCCCTCCCTGAGGTGTGGCGGGATACCCATCTGAAGGAATCCCCCATGCACCTCCATACTTCCCCACGACCATGGCCAAGGAAGGGCGTAGCGGGAAAGGGTGGTGCTTCGTCCTTATTTGGGGCCAAGTCCCTCTTCCTTTGCGCTTTGTCCCCCTGGGCATCCACCTCGGAGTAAGCCCTGACCTTTTGGGCTGCCTTTATGCATAAGTCCTACTCCGCTTCCCATAGACACATCTTTTGCGACGTGGTCGTCTAGTCCCTACTGCCTCTTGTTTATCACACTGAGCATGACTCATGTGGGCTTAGAGTAAGCATCGACCATGATATCCTCTTATGGGCCTCCTCAGAGTGTAAGACCCAATCCATTACTCTGGGCTGCCTTAGAGTGTAAGCCCCACCCCAATGCGAACTAGGAGGACTTTGATTCCCTACCATAGGGATACGTAGGAAGCCTCCATGAGGTTCAAGCTCGATCACCATTAGAACCCCGGGTCCACATTCATGTCGGTTCTCCGACACTCCTATTCGAACTACGTAGACTTTGATCCCTATCTCCTAGGCAAGGTACATAGGAAACCTCGCTGAGGTTCAATCCCAACAACTAGTCTATCCAACTATTTTCACATTGGTTCACTGCACCACTCCTAGTTCCATCTCAATGAGTCCAGACTCCTCAGGGTCATTAATCCAACGAGGGATGGTAAACCTCAGGTATAAATGATTCTGAACCCCTGCGTCGAGATGACCATTTCCAACCAGGAGAAATCTATGGATACGATGCTTGGGTATAAACCAAAGATTTGCGAACATATGAAAACATCTTAAATCTATAATAGAGTCTAGGAATAGGCAATAATTCCCCCCAAAAGGGTGCGATGAGCCCGACTTCCCATCCTCTCGACCAATATGAGTTCTTAAGCCTCGCTGGTCAAACCACCCAGCGAACGCACACCTTTGGAAAGCAGGTCCACGTATTATTGGATATGGAACCGTTGGGCATTTCGAGATGGAAAATGGTGCACTCGATATGAGTGATTAAGCAAAACCTAACCTTATATAATCAACTTTCGGGTATCACACGTTTCTTCCCCATGACCCCGTCATGTGTCGTGAGACAGTGAGAAAGAGATGAAAGAGAAATGGTAGGAACTATTTTTGATTGGTGAGGGGTTTATAATTTCCGAGGACCGAAAGGCCATTGGTTGGGAGAATGTAGTACCTCCAGTTTTTGGTATGTAACCCTTAATTAATGATTTTTATTTCTATAAAGCATAAAGGTTATGGATGAGAGAGATGGGATAACATTGGAAGTAGTTTTGAAGAAAAATTGAATTCGCACGGGTGACACATAGTTTGTCTAACCATGCGGCCAAACCGTGCATTTTTATTCCTCTTGAGGTAGTGGCGCCCACATGTTTAGTGCACAGTTAGGGTGGCCATGTGGGGAATCTATGCAAGGGTCCTCATAGGTAGTAGATAATTCACGATCAGCACACGGTTTGTCTAATTGTGTGAACTAACCGTGCAGATGGTTTAAGTGAGATCCTAAAAAAGTGGACCCCACACATTTTTTTCTCTAAATGAATCATTTTTTCTCTTAAGCAGCCATAACTTAGGATTTTTATTCTCCTAATGCAAAATAAGGTTCTCCCATCAATCAATAGGTCATCCAAAGGATTTCCTTGGTGAATTAAAGTTGGATTCGTGATGTATGTGATCGTTCTTCTTCGTTCTTGATCGGTTTCTTAGATCTACTTAGATGTACCCCTTCTCTCATTTTCTTAGATATATGACAATTATGGGTAGATATAGGTGTTTTTATGCCAAATATGATGGGATTTGGTCTGGATATTTCTAGGAGAATAGATCTAAGGTGGGTTCTTGAAGAATCGACATGTTTTTCTTATGGGTTCTTCATTTTTTGTGGTTTTCATCAAAACCTTTGAGGTAGGAAGATTATTTCTCAACTCCAATTAGTATAAATGATTTTAATTCTTTAAAATTGAATGTGTGGTGTTTAATTTATTGTTATTTGGATGTTTAACACTTTTTTAAAACCTTTTTTTGTGATGGTTGTGAAATCTGGAAAATTGGGTGTTTGAGTAAAGTGCATTTTCTCTTTGTTTTAAAATGTGGATTTTAAAAAAGGGTATTTTCTTGTATTTTTGTAACATGAATTAGATTATATGTTTTTAATAAACAGTAAATTCTTATTGGAATGAAATGTTTTTTTGAAATTGGTTGTGCTTTGATTTTCAATAAAATTTCAGTTTTATTGAAATTGTTTATTTTCGTAATGGAAAGATTTGGCATAAATGGTGTTGGTGTGAGTTCATTATTAACAGGCCCTTAATAAGGTATAGGTACCATTGAGGTACAAGGGAAGTGACCCTAGATCAGGGGCGCGTGTCATTGGGATATAAGGTAATTAGATGAGAGACCGCTTATTAGTATGGAACTGTCAAGTGAAGCATGCATGTATGGGTGTGTGGTGAACTATGGAATTGGTATTCCAAATGAAAATAATAATTGGTTTTAAAGATTTTATTATTTATTTTTTCTAGAAAAATAAATTTATGGAAATTGGTTTCATTTAGTTTTGTTTTTACTTGGTTTCAAATGGTTTTTTGGAACTTTTTTATATTTGGTTAAAAACTATTTTGGTAAATTGTTTAATATAAACTGTTTTATATAAACATGGATAACCTTTTTATCCTAGTGTAATGAGTATGTAAGTCATGGGTAAAACCTACTAAGTTTTATACTCAACCTTGATTTGGAAATTTTGTGCTTTTGCATATGCTATCTTGCAGTACAGGGGAAAATGTAACATTTCCCACATTTTTAGTAACACCTCATAATGTTTGGGGTATTAGGAGATGGAGGATCTTGGAGCTTGTAGATCATGGAGTCTTGTAGTATTTTGAGAGTATTGAGTTGTTTATTTGATATGTAATTTGATACTTATTTGGTCTTTTTCTATTTCACACTTTGATGTGGTTTTGAGATACATGAAGTTGTTAAGTTGTCTTTTTTTTAATACATCATTTAATGAATGGTTTTTTATTGGTTTATTTCTTAAAGGGTAAATCATCCCCACTTGTATTTAAAAACCTTCGGCATTTATTTCCAACCTTTTTCATCTTGGGGATGTCACTTAAGGACAAGTAATGACTCGTTTTACTCTCAAGCCAAAGAGAATGAGTGGGTTATTACATTAATGATTTTAGTTATTTCACCATCCATTCATTTTTGTTTATTTTTTGAATGCCTTTTTTTGTACCTTCTCTTTTCCACTGGAACCTATTACTTACCATTTCATCAAATAATTTGTAGCTCACTTCAGGAGAATTATTCATCAATGATCCTTTATTCATAACATCAAGTATTGATCTACTTCACTATGAAAATTCCTTATAAAAAGTTTGGATTAAAATCCATAACTCTATACCGTGATATGGGTATTTAATAGTAAAATATTTAAAATATTACCCTGTACGGTATAGTGATTCTTCCTCAAGTTGAAAAAAGTTTAGTATGTTTACCCATATTTCCATTTACTTGGAAGGTGAAATGAAGTAGGTAAGAAAGTTCCTAGATTTCTCCCCCCATAGAGTGATAGAATGTGTAGGTAGGATTTGGATCCAATCCTAAGTCACTAAAGAAATGAAAATCGGAAATGATTGAGTCTTACCAAATTGATTGAAACATTATATAATGATAGCGTGTTGTAGAAATCAAGGAAGTTTCTAATATGTTTCTTCAGATCTTCATGTAATAGTCCAATGAATTTAACACTATTTGAGATCATTAAAATAACTTCTAGCCTGATCTTGAAGTGATTTTATACAATGGAGGTGCAAGGATTATCTATTCAAATCCTATATTAGATGGTCTCCCATATTCTACAAGAGTTTGTATCCCTATATCTCTTTGAAGAAACCCATCAATTTGGTTTTGCTCAGTGTCCACCCTGGTCGCAATGACTTCACTCTCTGGGATTGGTTCAAAATGGGGTGTGGAATGGATAGTATCTTTACTATTTTCCTAAGTGTTATAGTTGTGAATTAATGATTTTAAAATCTTGAAAATATCATTATGAAACAACCAGTGTAAAAATGAAATTGAAATAAACAAATAAAATTAAATTAAAATTTAAAGAAACCTAAAAACTAACTTGTAACTGTCCCCAAAAAAGGTTCCAGTTTTGATAGGCCCTAAGGATGTCATCTATTTACCTCAGGTCTAATATAAATACTAATTTATAAAAACTCAAACTATAATACTTTAAAAATTAGTATTGGGAATTTTCTAGGTTGAAGCCACAAAGATAATGAATTTTTTTAATTGGGTTTTTAAAATAATTTATTTTTAATTATGTTTAATAAGGAGATGAGGAATCAGATTTATTGGTTTTAAATCGAGTTTTAAAAGAATGAAAGGGTTTTTTAGTTTCAGGGTTAGGTGTAATTGGATTTTATAAAATAAGTTCATTTATCCATGTTTAGTGTGAGAGTTAAGACAAGTTTGATCCAATGGTCATGGTATCTCCACCACAATGTTTCAATCTTCTATTTACCTTGGTTCAAAAATTTAGGGTTTTGTTGAATCAAGATTATCTTGGTACAATTTTTAAACATGGTCAAACTAAATGTGACAATGGTCATGCCTTTATTCAGGGTAACCATTTTCACAATTTATAATGTTTTTTCCGATTCAAATACCAATGGTCATGATAAAACTAAAATAAAGGGATTTGAACTTGATTCAATAAACAGTGGAAATCCAAATACATGCATAAATAAAAAAGAATAAATCCAAAAAAACCTTCCCCCTTTGGCTAAATAACCCTATAATAAGTCATGTTTACCCCCTCATCCTAGTTATGATAGAATATAAGGAAAGAAAATAAAAAAAATAATAAATAATGATAAAACTGATAAGAATTGGTTGGGACCCTGCACAATGCAACTTCTTACTCCAAACATTGGTCTCTAGGATCTCTCTGATAGAAGAAGTTTGTGCCTATATTTATATACTATAGATAAGATCTTATAGCAATAAATGGAATTTAGGATGGGTACAAAATGGTCATAAGTGGTTCCAAGGTCATAAACCGGTCCAAAACACTAAAATACATTTAATCTGGCTATTTTGGGCCATCCCAACCTTTATATGTCATGTAGTGATTATAGGGCTTGTAAATATTTCACCACATGTACCAAATTCATGTCCTAAATTCCTTTTGAGAAATCTTCACACATGTCATGAATTTCATAGGGTCACGATTTGTAATTATTACATGATATGTAAATTCATTTTTTAGTTGTATAAGCCTCGTTTTTCATTGGCTCATCAATTTTGTTCTCTGTAAGAGCTTTATTATTATTTGTCTTTGTGGATATCATTGTTTTATGTCAAAATAATGATTATTTCCACATATTTTACTCATATCTCATTACTTATAGCATCCAAACAATAATTAGGAAATCATTAAGTGTGCATGCATGCATTGATAATAAAAATCATCAAAATAAAGTCATTTTATTATAAAAAATGTAAACCTTTATTGAATTTATCATAAAAATAAATAGAGTATTGCATAACATCATGATTAATATCAGTTAAACATGTTATAAAAACGTTATACATGGTCTGATAGGATCTAGGTATTATATTGCACAAAAACACACTCCAAGGTGTCCATGTGGTTAAAGACACTCATTAGTAATCATTCTATAGCCATCAGTGGATGATATGAATCCATTTCACAAGGGTTCATCACATCCCTTGGCACATTTTATAATTACTTTAGGTATAGTTCCTTTAATTATTAATGTATCAAAGATTATTAAATAATTAATAATTACTTTTTATTCACAATAAATTATAAATTTATTGGTCATATTCTCATGGTGGAAAACCTCATACTCTATGAAAACAAACCATTAATTGAACCATAAGGGTAGTGTACATAGACCACCAACCTTAAACAAAGTAAATACCAAGCTAGGAAAAGCCCAATGGATTGGTTTATGTTTTCTAATTCCATTTTTCCTCCAATGATCTCAAAAAGGTTCATCACATGCCAAATCATTCCAACTAAATAATTATAATTAAATTTAAATTAATTAAATAACCAAAGATCACACATTATAAGTAGAAGGAAAAAATACAAACATACTTACCAAATATCACTGCATAGTCAAAACCATGACCAACCATCCATGGAAATTATATCTAGCACTTAAAAAATTAATTCCAGTGAATATTCCCATCCCAAAAAAAACAATGAAAATTATAATTTAACATAATTAATTTGGAACCTTAGAATAAACAAACCAATCAATTAAAATTAGAAAAAATATCATCTAATAGATTTTGATCTACTCTCATCACACTCTGAGTTATGAGACATGAAAAATTCACAAATCAATTACATGTTTTGATGGACAATTTGATTTTCTTTACCAAAATAAATAGAAGAATTAATAACTAACATACCTTCATCAAAACACTCATTGAAAACACAATTTCATTTCCATGAGACACACACTAGACATTCTAATCTAAATCTTTGTCAAACTCAAGAAATTCCATGTATATCTTATATAATTTTCATTCAATTATTTATTTAGAGACAAGACAATGATCAGTCAAGAAATAATATTATGAATAAGGATAGTATCCAAGGAGAATTATGACATCAAAGGATAGTCAAATAATGGAATACCAAGAGGATTATACATGAAGAACAACAACATTATCAACCACTATAGGATGAAGGAAGATGAAGATATTGAAGGGGATTGAATGATCCATCATGGATTAACCAATTATTTTCATTAAGATTCATATTGGAATAAGATAAGGTATTGGTGGGATGAAGAGAGGATTACACATCTATAATTCTCCTAAAAATTAAATCTAAAGGGTTAAAACCTGACTAGAACAGATTAGGTAAAAAACCATTCATCCCTTCATTAAAGGGTGTCCATCACACCCCATTGGGTAGCCATTCGAGGACCACTAATTGGCCTGTTCCCCACAACTACTTGGTATTGGACAAATAGATTCTTGTTGAGTCTTTTTAGGTATAAGTATCATTATCTTCCTCATTGATGAGTTGATTCATGCTCACTAGCTAAATAGTGAGACCTAATAAGATTTAGGGATTCTGTACACCCGATCAGCTACTCGGTGGAGACTACCAGTTAGCCAGTGCTAATTTATTCACAAGGCTATCCTAGCATTATCAACTATAAACCGAAGACTTTTTCATCTCTTGATCCATTATTAAAGTCCAGAAACACACCTTAAATATGTTCAAATAATAATCACCTAAGTTTGAAACTTGGTTCTTCAAATAAGCCATCCCCTGATGAAAAGATCAAATTACCTATAAATAAAACTCAAAGAAAATGGTGAAATCCATTACAGTACAAATTCTATCTATGTTTCATGGAATATAAGGTAAATATACTAAATTTTACCAGATAGAGTTTAGACGTTTTTATAGTAATTCAAAAAATAAATGATTCTAATAAGATAAAATCAGTTTGAAGTTTTTTCCATTTTCTAAAAAATCATCAAAAAAATAGATATATATTCTTCATACCAAAAAAGTGACCAACTGGGAGGAAATCTACATTGCCTTTATTTAAAAAATTCCCCTTCCTCAAGAAGTACCCAATGATAAAGGATATCCATGGAATCATAAAATAAAGTGGAGAAACTCTCTGTATATTTTGGGGGAAATTAAAGTGGTTTAAATCATCCTTCCCATCTCTACATTTTGAAGACCATCAATTCTTAGTATTATTTTATTAATTATTGATTTAAATTTCCTAAAACCTATTGGATGTCTCCTCAAGACGAACATGGATAAAAAATTCACCATATAAATGTTGAGGGTTAATGGAGAGAATTTCCCAAAATTCTTATCTTTTTTATAGAAGAACCATAAATTAAGGATTTTATAAGGTAAATAGTTATAAATATCCTTTACATGAAACTAAACATGGATAATTATCCCATCATGTGAGGGAAAAATCATTGAAAAAAAAGATGGATGTATCACCTTTCATGCCCCTAAGAGACTTTTTATCTTTTATATTATTGGGATCAATGCATTGGTGGAATCCCAGAAGTGAAATATAGTTGTGTTTACATGCACAAAAGTTAGTAACAATTACCAAACAAAAAAAAGGATATAAGGAATAATAAAACATATAATATTTATCTAAAAACAGAAATCTTTGATGCCATAATTTAAGTAGTCTTTTAAAAAACTAGTCTCAAAATAAGAATTAAAATACTCGCACAATTCATGTATTAGATAATAATGAGATGAAATGATAGTTCTTCTAGATTATTTACATTATCATAAACATGGTAAATCAAGGATCTAGTAAGCTCTAAACTCAATCAATACCAAACTATAAAGGAAATTTTATTTCTATTTATTTTAGTAAATCAAATAAGGAAAATAGAAATGATGAATCACCATTAGAATTTAAATTTTGAAATAGGAAACCCAAAAAATCTAAAGAATATTTCCTTGAGAAGGAATTAGAAGATGAAGTGTCTATAGAGATAACCCCAGTAATCTAAGACAAGGTAAACTATATCATGGAGGACCAAGATCATCCCAACCCCACCTCCCTACAAGGATAAAACAACCTAAACAAACCATTTAAGAAGCAATAACAATTTATCAAAAAATCCAATATAGTATAGATCAATATCCCTTTAATAGAGGTCATCCACCAAATCACAAGGTTTGAAAAATATCTCAAAGAGATATGAATTAGAAAGAGAAAACGTCAAGGATATAAGAAGGTAATTTTAGGGAGAAATTTCTATGCTCTAGTAACCCTAAAATTACCTTGTAAATTTCATGATCAAGATACATTCACTATCCCATATACCATAGGAGAACTCACTTTTTATGTTGAATTATTTTATTTGGGAGAATCAACTAATTTTATGACATACATAGTGTATTATTACTTATATATTAAGAACTAAAACTAACTAGAGAGGTTGTTTAGCTTACTAAAAAAACCACTACCTACCCAGAGGATTATTGGAAGATGTCTTGGTAAGAGTAAAATGAATTTTGTTCCCTAATAATTTTTCATCATCAGTATAGAATAATAATGAGGTAAATATGAATTCACTATTATCTAATCTAGGTCGTTTTTTAAATTACTAAAACCATAATAGATGTTAATAAAGGTACACGTTTCATGGATTTGGGGAACAAATTGTTAATATTTTCATTTTGGATTAAATAAAATACATCCATGATGAGAAATCTATTTCTTATATTGAATTTTTCTAAAATTTATTATTATTCAAAGGATAAAATTGAAATTTTTATGTAATAATTAAAATAGTATAATACTTGGAATCATATGATTTTATAATGAATATATTTCTTAAAATGATTAAAATATAGAACATGTTTGGTGTATTGAATGTTATAAGTAAGTAGATAAAATTTATTTTTATGATTTACATAAATAATACACTGAATCACGTTACTTACATTTTTAGGTTAAAAACATATATAATACTAAGTTAAAACCATATTTATAACACCACCTAAACCAGAACTAGTTTTTCTACTATCATACCTTAAATATGTTTTCATAATGAGTATTAAAAAAACCGTTCATAATTTAAAACAGTTGGGAACCCAATCAAGATCATAAATTCATTTAATTATTCTAACAAAACTCTAGGGTAATAGGTTGGTAATTAGTATTAATCCCATGGATTATCTATACAACATGTGTGCACCAAATTTTTTATGAACATGATTCTAAACCTGTGATGGATCCCTAATGAATGATCAACCATACCCTTATGGATTTTTTTAAAAAGTAATTTGATATATATTTAGGGCCTAGAATCATATACCCCATCTTAGACTCCCAATGGGTAAGTCCCATTTATGTTGTACCCAAAAAAACTAGATTCCCCATTGTGTAAAATAAATATTATTAGATATTTTCCACTACGATCCAGAACAGTTGGAGGGTATACATTGTTTATAGAATATTAAATTTAGTGATTTGAATAGACCATTTACCAATCAATTATATAGAAAATAATGTTATATAGACTAGTTGTGAAAGGTTATTACTATTTTATTTATAGATTATCTTGATATTTTTTAGGCCCCCATAGCTCTATAGGACCAAGAATATCACATTTACATGCCCCTTTAGTATGTTTTCTTACCAAAGGATTCCCTTGGATTATGAAATGCCTCAGTTAATTTTCAATGCTACATGGTATGTTTATTTTCGTACCTAATTGAGAGTCTCGTTGTGGTATTTCTTAATGATTTTAATATTTATAAAACATTCTTTAAAAATATATTAAAAATATGAAAATAATTTTCAAAGGAATTCATTGAAAAAAATTGTTTTAAACATTGAAAAATGTCATTTCATAGTGGGAAGAGGAAATTTTTTGTACCAAATAATTTATAATGATATAATTGATGAAAATAAGGATATGGTTGGAATTATTTCATCATTTACTTATGAGAACATTGTGATACATGTTAGATCATTTTTAGTCTTTGTCGGATTTTATTAGAGATTTATTAAAGATTTTAGAAAAATAATTCCACTATATAAACTACTCAAAAAGGAAATTGTTTTTTTGTTTAAGTATTGATATATGATTTCCTTTGAAAACATAAGGGAGATGCAAACCATAGCCCCAATAATATTTCCACTAGACTAGAGTGAACTATTTAATGAGTTGTGTGATGATTCCAACAAATCTATGGGAGTTGTGTTGTCCCAAAATAATAATGTTCATTCACATGTGATAGCCTAAACTTATCACACTGTTGAGGAAGAAACACCAAATAATACAAACCTAGATGATGATTTACCTTGTGAGAATCTGCATGGGGCTACCAAAGTTCTCTAGTAAGCTAAACTATTTATTTTTTTTGAAATGAATGGTACCTCCTTATTTACTAAGAATAAAACTCTTAAACTAAAATATGAATCATTTGTGGGGGAATCTTTATTTATAGAATATTTTTAGTAAAATTTTTATTAAGATATGTATCCCTAGGGAAGAGGTTATTTTTTCATTTTGTTATACAATTTTATGTTGAGGCCATTTTACACTTTATAAAACAACCTTTAATGTTTTAGAAACTAGTTTTTTTACCATTAATTTTAAATGAATCACATAAATTTGGAAAATAATTTCCAAACAATTAATTTATTAGGGGAATCTCCCAAGGAAATAAAATTATCAAATAACCTTTCATTTTATATGAGATATTTGATGATTGTGAATTAGATTTAAAGGGTATATTTCCTATATAATTTATTTTTCCTATATATTTTTTGTGGAAAACTATGTTTTAATGTATTTAAGAAAAGGAAACCTAAACTGATGATGAAATTTTTTTAATTGAGTTTCTAAGATCAAACATTTTTTTTATTGGTTTGGATTACCATAATAAATAATCAGTGGTTAAGGAACACACTTTGGTATAAATAAAATGGAATACCTATTGAAGATATATGGAGTAAACCAAAACACCTCAAATGCATACCACCCATATACAAATAGAAAATTTAAGGTATCAAAATATAGAAAAATAGAATTTGTAAAAGATAGTATAGCCCAAATGAAAGGATATGAGTAAAAATATCGAGGTTTAATGATGGGTATACATGATTACTTTAAAAATTACCCTAGTTATTTCCCCATATATAATTTATTATAGAAATAATTTTCATCAACTTATTGTGCAGAACCACAAAGTCTACTGGGCTATAAAGTGAGTGAACATAGAGTTTGTAAAGGATGGAGAGAAAAGAATTCTCCAAATGATAGAACCTAGTGATGTGGGGAGAGAATATTATGAGAATTCTTAATTTTATAAAATGAATTATATATAACTCCATTATAAACTCATTCATTAAATAATCTTTTAAGTGGGAGATAAAGTGTTACTATTATCATAAAGGATACATCTCATTCCTAGTAGACGTTTTTCTAAATCTTTTAAACCATTACAGTAACTAATACATTTTCATTTGGAGTAGTTTAAATCAAATAATATGAATCAAATAAACCCTTAAATATTAATGGATAGCAGGTGAGTCATTTTCATGAAGAATTTTAGAAATAAACAATGGAGGATTTCAAAATATTCCTTTATACTACTAAATATGGAAACCCATATTGTCTCTTTCATTCACACTAGTCTAGATATATATTTATAAGAATTATAACCATTTATAAATTATTTATAGATTTAATTTAAGTTATTTATAATAAAAGTGTGGGGGATACAAAGTATAAAAGGAAGTATATATTTTTTATTTATCTTTTCCCATATTTATAAGTGATTTTTCCTAAAATAAATTAATTAAACTGATTTAAAATTAAATTTGAGAATTTATAAATTAAATTTCACATATTTTAATTTTTTAACTTTAAAAGTGTTTTTAAATAGAAAAACCTATTCTCCAATGTTTTATATCCTAGAAAAAGTACCATTATAATTCCAGAAAGTTTCATTAATTATAATATTATTAAAATTTAGATAATTGTTGAGGGAATTTTTCCATGGTTTTCATGGATTTTTTTACAATAAAATTGGGAAAGGGTTTGTTAATGGAAAGGAACATAGGCGAATCAAAATTATAGAAGGAATAAAATGTACTAATGGAGTTAAATCATGGTAACCTTCCAATTATGATTAATTAAAACCTCAAGAATTATCCCTAAAATATAATGGTATATTTTGTATGTATTAGAGTAAAACAAGTATATGGGAACCAATATACAATTATTCCTAAATATTAGCACATGTGTGTTTGTTATCCATGAAATAAGAGTTAGAGTGACCAGAGAGATATATTCCCAAGCATTCATTCAATGACATGGATATTATAATTAGTCTTAGGGATAATTATTTTCTTCATATGGTTTAGTTTTAGGTTCATATACACTCATCCAATAAGATCTTTTCAAAAAAATTGGTGAAAATAATTAAATAAGTGAAAATTGAAATGGGGTGTTAAAATAATTTCGTAATTATGAACATGTATGAATAATGGATAGATTATACAACTGTATTTCATTTAGATAATATTACGGAATTGTAAAAATGAACTTTTGAAAAGTAGTCTTACGATATATGTGTTTTTTAAATTTTCACTTGTTGAAATCTAAATTCCAGTACAACATTACAAATTACTAACATATAACTACGAAATCATCTTGAAAATAAGTTAGTAAATGAGTTAAATTCATATATAATTAATGATATTATAACCAAATAAAGATTCTGTGATTTTATTCTCCTCTATAATGTGTATTCAAATCTAGGTAGGATAAGGTTTTTTAAGAATAAATGGGATTGATTGTACTTATGAGGAGTGAAATAGAGTAAGTTTAGGCTAGTGATGAGAGATACTATTTTTAAACATTTCTACTATTTTTAATGGAATCTTACACCATGGTTATAGAAATAAATTTATCACCTCATCTCTATAGATTTTTCAAATTTCTAATTTATTTGATAAATATATTAAAACATTATTTTTAATGGTTTTATTCATTCTTTTATTTAATTGAATAATCCATGGATTGATCAGTAGAATTGTAATTTAATAGTTAAATGGATTTTTAATTATGATATTTGTGTTTTGAAAAAATTTGTAATAGATCAGAAAAATACTACACTAAGTGTTATTTTAATGGGTGGTAGGATAAAAATGGTAAAGGCGTAAGCGTACGACTTTGTCCTAGTTGGATCGTCTGATGTTCTCCAATCATATGACATTAACCAACCAATCATATGAATTAATTATGTTCATGAATTAATTTGGATAAATAATAACATTTTGAATTCAAGTATATGACTTCATCATTTTACCCCTATCGTAAGGATTCATGATCATACAGATTTAAAAGTGTATGGCTTCAAAAATGACTGTATGTATGTATCTTGCACTGTAAGACTTCAGCGAAATCATAAATATTGTGAAACAAGGATAGAAATCCTTTATTTCCATGGTGTAAAGTTGAAAAGTGTGATAAAAATGCTATATTAAGGGTATCTTCCATTGTATAAG